>CM059425.1:204911900-205511900 GCA_030390025.1 Squalus acanthias
AAACAGAGCGGGTGATTCTGTGAGTAAACAGGGCGGGAGATTCTGTGAGTAAACAGGGCGGGAGATTCTGAGAATAAACAGGGCGGGCGATTCTGAGTAAACAGAGCGGGTGATTCTGTGAGTAAACAGAGCGGGAGATTCTGTGAGTAAACAGGGCGGGTGATTCTGAGAATAAACAGGGCGGGCGATTCTGAGTAAACAGAGCGGGTGATTCTGTGAGTAAACAGGGCGGGAGATTCTGTGAGTAAACAGAGCGGGTGATTCTGTGAGTAAACAGAGCGGGTGATTCTGTGAGTAAACAGAGCGGGAGATTCTGAGAGTAAACAGAGCGGGAGATTCTGTGAGTAAACAGAGCGGGAGATTCTGAGAGTAAACAGAGCGGGAGATTCTGAGAGTATAAAGAGCGGGAGATTCTGTGAGTAAACAGGGCGGGCGATTCTGAGTAAACAGAGCGGGAGATTCTGTGAGTTAACAGGGCGGGGGATTCTGAGTAAACAGAGCGGGTGATTCTGTGAGTAAACAGGGCGGGCGATTCTGAGAATAAACAGGGCGGGAGATTCTGTGAGTAAACAGAGCGGGAGATTCTGTGACTAAACAGAGCGGGCGATTCTGAGAATAAACAGAGCGGGAGATTCTGAGAATAAACAGGGCGGGCGATTCTGAGTAAACAGAGCGGGTGATTCTGTGAGTAAACAGGGCGGGCGATTCTGAGAATAAACAGGGCGGGAGATTCTGTGAGTAAACAGAGCGGGAGATTCTGTGAGTAAACAGGGCGGGCGATTCTGAGAATAAACAGAGCGGGAGATTCTGTGAGTAAACAGGGCGGGCGATTCTGAGAATAAACAGGGCGGGCGATTCTGAGTAAACAGAGCGGGTGATTCTGTGAGTAAACAGGGCGGGAGATTCTGTGAGTAAACAGGGCGGCAGATTCTGAGAATAAACAGGGCGGGCGATTCTGAGTAAACAGAGCGGGTGATTCTGTGAGTAAACAGAGCGGGAGATTCTGTGAGTAAACAGGGCGGGCGATTCTGAGAATAAACAGGGTGGGCGATTCTGAGTAAACAGAGCGGGTGATTCTGTGAGTAAACAGGGCGGGAGATTCTGTGAGTAAACAGGGCGGGAGATTCTGAGAATAAACAGGGCGGGCGATTCTGAGTAAACAGAGCGGGTGATTCTGTGAGTAAACAGAGCGGGAGATTCTTTGAGTAAACAGGGCGGGCGATTCTGAGAATAAACAGGGCGGGCGATTCTGAGTAAACAGAGCGGGTGATTCTGTGAGTAAACAGGGCGGGAGATTCTGTGAGTAAACAGAGCGGGTGATTCTGTGAGTAAACAGAGCGGGTGATTCTGTGAGTAAACAGAGCGGGAGATTCTGAGAGTAAACAGAGCGGGAGATTCTGTGAGTAAACAGAGTGGGAGATTCTGTGAGTAAGCAGAGCGGGAGATTCTGTGAGTGAACAGAGCGGGTGATTCTGTGAGTAAACAGAGCGGGCGATTCTGAGAATAAACAGGGCGGGAGATTCTGTGAGTAAACAGAGCGGGAGATTCTGTGAGTAAACAGGGCGGGCGATTCTGAGAATAAACAGAGCGGGAGATTCTGTGAGTAAACAGGGCGGGTGATTCTGTGAGTAAACAGGGCGGGCGATTGTGAGTAAACAGAGCGGGTGATTCTGTGAGTAAACAGGGCGGGAGATTCTGAGAATAAACAGGGCGGGAGATTCTGTGAGTAAACAGAGCGGGAGATTCCGTGAGTAAACAGGGCGGGCGATTCTGAGAATAAACAGGGCGGGCGATTCTGAGAATAAACAGGGCGGGCGATTCTGAGTAAACAGAGCGGGTGATTCTGTGAGTAAACAGGGCGGGCGATTCTGTGAGTAAACAGGGCAGGAGATTCTGTGAGTAAACAGGGCGGGAGATTCTGTGAGTAAACAGGGCGGGAGATTCTGAGAGTAAACAGAGCGGGAGATTCTGAGAGTAAACAGGGCGGGAGATTCTGAGAATAAACAGAGCGGGTGATTCTGTGAGTAAACAGAGCGGGAGATTCTGTGAGTAAACAGGGCGGGAGATTCTGAGAATAAACAGAGCGGGAGATTCTGTGAGTAAACAGAGCGGGCGATTCTGTGAGTAAACAGGGCGGGAGATTCTGAGAATAAACAGAGCGGGTGATTCTGTGAGTAAACAGGGCGGGAGATTCTGTGAGTAAACAGAGTGGGCGATTCTGAGTAAACAGAGCGGGCGATTCTGTGAGTAAACAGAGCGGGAGATTCTGTGTAAACAGAGCGGGAGATTCTGTGAGTAAACAGAGTGGGCGATTCTGAGTAAACAGAGCGGGAGATTCTGTGAGTAAACAGAGTGGGCGATTCTGATTAAACAGAGCGGGAGATTCTGTGAGTAAACAGAGCGGGAGATTCTGTGAGTAAACAGGGCGGGAGATTTATTGAGTAAACAGAGCGGGAGATTCTGTGAGTAAACAGGGCGGGCGATTCTGAGTAAACAGAGCGGGTGATTCTGTGAGTAAACAGGGCGGGAGATTCTGAGAATAAACAGGGCGGGCGATTCTGAGAATAAACAGGGCGGGCGATTCTGAGTAAACAGAGCGGGTGATTCTGTGAGTAAACAGGGCGGGCGATTCTGTGAGTAAACAGGGCAGGAGATTCTGTGAGTAAACAGGGCGGGAGATTCTGAGAATAAACAGAGCGGGTGATTCTGTGAGTAAACAGGGCGGGAGATTCTGTGAGTAAACAGAGTGGGCGACTCTGAGTAAACAGAGCGGGCGATTCTGTGAGTAAACAGAGCGGGAGATTCTGTGTAAACAGAGCGGGAGATTCTGTGAGTAAACAGAGTGGGCGATTCTGAGTAAACAGAGTGGGAGATTCTGTGAGTAAACAGAGCGGGAGATTCTGTGAGTAAACAGGGCGGGAGATTCTTTGAGTAAACAGAGCGGGAGATTCTGTGAGTAAACAGGGCGGGCGATTCTGAGTAAACAGAGCGGGTGATTCTGTGAGTAAACAGGGCGGGAGATTCTGTGAGTAAACAGGGCGGGAGATTCTGAGAATAAACAGGGCGGGCGATTCTGAGTAAACAGAGCGGGTGATTCTGTGAGTAAACAGAGCGGGAGATTCTGTGAGTAAACAGGGCGGGTGATTCTGAGAATAAACAGGGCGGGCGATTCTGAGTAAACAGAGCGGGTGATTCTGTGAGTAAACAGGGCGGGAGATTCTGTGAGTAAACAGAGCGGGTGATTCTGTGAGTAAACAGAGCGGGTGATTCTGTGAGTAAACAGAGCGGGAGATTCTGAGAGTAAACAGAGCGGGAGATTCTGTGAGTAAACAGAGCGGGAGATTCTGAGAGTAAACAGAGCGGGAGATTCTGAGAGTATAAAGAGCGGGAGATTCTGTGAGTAAACAGGGCGGGCGATTCTGAGTAAACAGAGCGGGAGATTCTGTGAGTTAACAGGGCGGGGGATTCTGAGTAAACAGAGCGGGTGATTCTGTGAGTAAACAGGGCGGGCGATTCTGAGAATAAACAGGGCGGGAGATTCTGTGAGTAAACAGAGCGGGAGATTCTGTGACTAAACAGGGCGGGCGATTCTGAGAATAAACAGAGCGGGAGATTCTGAGAATAAACAGGGCGGGCGATTCTGAGTAAACAGAGCGGGTGATTCTGTGAGTAAACAGGGCGGGCGATTCTGAGAATAAACAGGGCGGGAGATTCTGTGAGTAAACAGAGCGGGAGATTCTGTGAGTAAACAGGGCGGGCGATTCTGAGAATAAACAGAGCGGGAGATTCTGTGAGTAAACAGGGCGGGCGATTCTGAGAATAAACAGGGCGGGCGATTCTGAGTAAACAGAGCGGGTGATTCTGTGAGTAAACAGGGCGGGAGATTCTGTGAGTAAACAGGGCGGCAGATTCTGAGAATAAACAGGGCGGGCGATTCTGAGTAAACAGAGCGGGTGATTCTGTGAGTAAACAGAGCGGGAGATTCTGTGAGTAAACAGGGCGGGCGATTCTGAGAATAAACAGGGTGGGCGATTCTGAGTAAACAGAGCGGGTGATTCTGTGAGTAAACAGGGCGGGAGATTCTGTGAGTAAACAGGGCGGGTGATTCTGTGAGTAAACAGGGCGGGCGATTGTGAGTAAACAGAGCGGGTGATTCTGTGAGTAAGCAGGGCGGGCGATTCTGAGAATAAACAGGGCGGGAGATTCTGAGAATAAACAGGGCGGGCGATTCTGAGTAAACAGAGCGGGTGATTCTGTGAGTAAACAGGGCGGGAGATTCTGAGAATAAACAGGGCGGGAGATTCTGTGAGTAAACAGAGCGGGAGATTCTGTGAGTAAACAGGGCGGGCGATTCTGAGAATAAACAGGGCGGGCGATTCTGAGAATAAACAGGGCGGGCGATTCTGAGTAAACAGAGCGGGTGATTCTGTGAGTAAACAGGGCGGGCGATTCTGTGAGTAAACAGGGCAGGAGATTCTGTGAGTAAACAGGGCGGGAGATTCTGAGAATAAACAGAGCGGGTGATTCTGTGAGTAAACAGGGCGGGAGATTCTGTGAGTAAACAGAGTGGGCGACTCTGAGTAAACAGAGCGGGCGATTCTGTGAGTAAACAGAGCGGGAGATTCTGTGTAAACAGAGCGGGAGATTCTGTGAGTAAACAGAGTGGGCGATTCTGAGTAAACAGAGTGGGAGATTCTGTGAGTAAACAGAGCGGGAGATTCTGTGAGTAAACAGGGCGGGAGATTCTTTGAGTAAACAGAGCGGGAGATTCTGTGAGTAAACAGGGCGGGCGATTCTGAGTAAACAGAGCGGGTGATTCTGTGAGTAAACAGGGCGGGAGATTCTGTGAGTAAACAGGGCGGGAGATTCTGAGAATAAACAGGGCGGGCGATTCTGAGTAAACAGAGCGGGTGATTCTGTGAGTAAACAGAGCGGGAGATTCTGTGAGTAAACAGGGCGGGTGATTCTGAGAATAAACAGGGCGGGCGATTCTGAGTAAACAGAGCGGGTGATTCTGTGAGTAAACAGGGCGGGAGATTCTGTGAGTAAACAGAGCGGGTGATTCTGTGAGTAAACAGAGCGGGTGATTCTGTGAGTAAACAGAGCGGGAGATTCTGAGAGTAAACAGAGCGGGAGATTCTGTGAGTAAACAGAGCGGGAGATTCTGAGAGTAAACAGAGCGGGAGATTCTGAGAGTATAAAGAGCGGGAGATTCTGTGAGTAAACAGGGCGGGCGATTCTGAGTAAACAGAGCGGGAGATTCTGTGAGTTAACAGGGCGGGGGATTCTGAGTAAACAGAGCGGGTGATTCTGTGAGTAAACAGGGCGGGCGATTCTGAGAATAAACAGGGCGGGAGATTCTGTGAGTAAACAGAGCGGGAGATTCTGTGACTAAACAGGGCGGGCGATTCTGAGAATAAACAGAGCGGGAGATTCTGAGAATAAACAGGGCGGGCGATTCTGAGTAAACAGAGCGGGTGATTCTGTGAGTAAACAGGGCGGGCGATTCTGAGAATAAACAGGGCGGGAGATTCTGTGAGTAAACAGAGCGGGAGATTCTGTGAGTAAACAGGGCGGGCGATTCTGAGAATAAACAGAGCGGGAGATTCTGTGAGTAAACAGGGCGGGCGATTCTGAGAATAAACAGGGCGGGCGATTCTGAGTAAACAGAGCGGGTGATTCTGTGAGTAAACAGGGCGGGAGATTCTGTGAGTAAACAGGGCGGCAGATTCTGAGAATAAACAGGGCGGGCGATTCTGAGTAAACAGAGCGGGTGATTCTGTGAGTAAACAGAGCGGGAGATTCTGTGAGTAAACAGGGCGGGCGATTCTGAGAATAAACAGGGTGGGCGATTCTGAGTAAACAGAGCGGGTGATTCTGTGAGTAAACAGGGCGGGAGATTCTGTGAGTAAACAGGGCGGGAGATTCTGAGAATAAACAGGGCGGGCGATTCTGAGTAAACAGAGCGGGTGATTCTGTGAGTAAACAGAGCGGGAGATTCTTTGAGTAAACAGGGCGGGCGATTCTGAGAATAAACAGGGCGGGCGATTCTGAGTAAACAGAGCGGGTGATTCTGTGAGTAAACAGGGCGGGAGATTCTGTGAGTAAACAGAGCGGGTGATTCTGTGAGTAAACAGAGCGGGTGATTCTGTGAGTAAACAGAGCGGGAGATTCTGAGAGTAAACAGAGCGGGAGATTCTGTGAGTAAACAGAGTGGGAGATTCTGTGAGTAAGCAGAGCGGGAGATTCTGTGAGTGAACAGAGCGGGTGATTCTGTGAGTAAACAGAGCGGGCGATTCTGAGAATAAACAGGGCGGGAGATTCTGTGAGTAAACAGAGCGGGAGATTCTGTGAGTAAACAGGGCGGGCGATTCTGAGAATAAACAGAGCGGGAGATTCTGTGAGTAAACAGGGCGGGTGATTCTGTGAGTAAACAGGGCGGGCGATTGTGAGTAAACAGAGCGGGTGATTCTGTGAGTAAGCAGGGCGGGCGATTCTGAGAATAAACAGGGCGGGAGATTCTGAGAATAAACAGGGCGGGCGATTCTGAGTAAACAGAGCGGGTGATTCTGTGAGTAAACAGGGCGGGAGATTCTGAGAATAAACAGGGCGGGAGATTCTGTGAGTAAACAGAGCGGGAGATTCCGTGAGTAAACAGGGCGGGCGATTCTGAGAATAAACAGGGCGGGCGATTCTGAGAATAAACAGGGCGGGCGATTCTGAGTAAACAGAGCGGGTGATTCTGTGAGTAAACAGGGTGGGCGATTCTGTGAGTAAACAGGGCAGGAGATTCTGTGAGTAAACAGGGCGGGAGATTCTGTGAGTAAACAGGGCGGGAGATTCTGAGAGTAAACAGAGCGGGAGATTCTGAGAGTAAACAGGGCGGGAGATTCTGAGAATAAACAGAGCGGGTGATTCTGTGAGTAAACAGAGCGGGAGATTCTGTGAGTAAACAGGGCGGGAGATTCTGAGAATAAACAGAGCGGGAGATTCTGTGAGTAAACAGAGCGGGCGATTCTGTGAGTAAACAGGGCGGGAGATTCTGAGAATAAACAGAGCGGGTGATTCTGTGAGTAAACAGGGCGGGAGATTCTGTGAGTAAACAGAGTGGGCGATTCTGAGTAAACAGAGCGGGCGATTCTGTGAGTAAACAGAGCGGGAGATTCTGTGTAAACAGAGCGGGAGATTCTGTGAGTAAACAGAGTGGGCGATTCTGAGTAAACAGAGCGGGAGATTCTGTGAGTAAACAGAGTGGGCGATTCTGATTAAACAGAGCGGGAGATTCTGTGAGTAAACAGAGCGGGAGATTCTGTGAGTAAACAGGGCGGGAGATTTATTGAGTAAACAGAGCGGGAGATTCTGTGAGTAAACAGGGCGGGCGATTCTGAGTAAACAGAGCGGGTGATTCTGTGAGTAAACAGGGCGGGAGATTCTGTGAGTAAACAGGGCGGGAGATTCTGAGAATAAACAGGGCTGGCGATTCTGAGTAAACAGAGCGGGTGATTCTGTGAGTAAACAGAGCGGGAGATTCTGTGAGTAAACAGGGCGGGTGATTCTGAGAATAAACAGGGCGGGCGATTCTGAGTAAACAGAGCGGGTGATTCTGTGAGTAAACAGGGCGGGAGATTCTGTGAGTAAACAGAGCGGGTGATTCTGTGAGTAAACAGAGCGGGTGATTCTGTGAGTAAACAGAGCGGGAGATTCTGAGAGTAAACAGAACGGGAGATTCTGTGAGTAAACAGAGCGGGAGATTCTGAGAGTAAACAGAGCGGGAGATTCTGTGAGTATAAAGAGCGGGAGATTCTGTGAGTAAACAGGGCGGGCGATTCTGAGTAAACAGAGCGGGAGATTCTGTGAGTTAACAGGGCGGGGGATTCTGAGTAAACAGAGCGGGTGATTCTGTGAGTAAACAGGGCGGGCGATTCTGAGAATAAACAGGGCGGGAGATTCTGTGAGTAAACAGAGCGGGAGATTCTGTGACTAAACAGGGCGGGCGATTCTGAGAATAAACAGAGCGGGAGATTCTGAGAATAAACAGGGCGGGCGATTCTGAGTAAACAGAGCGGGTGATTCTGTGAGTAAACAGGGCGGGCGATTCTGAGAATAAACAGGGCGGGAGATTCTGTGAGTAAACAGAGCGGGAGATTCTGTGAGTAAACAGGGCGGGCGATTCTGAGAATAAACAGAGCGGGAGATTCTGTGAGTAAACAGGGCGGGCGATTCTGAGTAAACAGAGCTGGTGATTCTGTGAGTAAGCAGGGTGGGCGATTCTGAGAATAAACAGGGCGGGAGATTCTGTGAGTAAACAGAGCGGGAGATTCCGTGAGTAAACAGGGCGGGCGATTCTGAGAATAAACAGGGCGGGCGATTCTGAGAATAAACAGGGCGGGCGATTCTGAGTAAACAGAGCGGGTGATTCTGTGAGTAAACAGGGCGGGCGATTCTGTGAGTAAACAGGGCAGGAGATTCTGTGAGTAAACAGGGCGGGAGATTCTGTGAGTAAACAGGGCGGGAGATTCTGAGAGTAAACAGAGCGGGAGATTCTGAGAGTAAACAGGGCGGGAGATTCTGAGAATAAACAGAGCGGGTGATTCTGTGAGTAAACAGAGCGGGAGATTCTGTGAGTAAACAGGGCGGGAGATTCTGAGAATAAACAGAGCGGGAGATTCTGTGAGTAAACAGAGCGGGCGATTCTGTGAGTAAACAGGGCGGGAGATTCTGAGAATAAACAGAGCGGGTGATTCTGTGAGTAAACAGGGCGGGAGATTCTGTGAGTAAACAGAGTGGGCGATTCTGAGTAAACAGAGCGGGCGATTCTGTGAGTAAACAGAGCGGGAGATTCTGTGTAAACAGAGCGGGAGATTCTGTGAGTAAACAGAGTGGGCGATTCTGAGTAAACAGAGCGGGAGATTCTGTGAGTAAACAGAGTGGGCGATTCTGATTAAACAGAGCGGGAGATTCTGTGAGTAAACAGAGCGGGAGATTCTGTGAGTAAACAGGGCGGGAGATTTATTGAGTAAACAGAGCGGGAGATTCTGTGAGTAAACAGGGCGGGCGATTCTGAGTAAACAGAGCGGGTGATTCTGTGAGTAAACAGGGCGGGAGATTCTGTGAGTAAACAGGGCGGGAGATTCTGAGAATAAACAGGGCTGGCGATTCTGAGTAAACAGAGCGGGTGATTCTGTGAGTAAACAGAGCGGGAGATTCTGTGAGTAAACAGGGCGGGTGATTCTGAGAATAAACAGGGCGGGCGATTCTGAGTAAACAGAGCGGGTGATTCTGTGAGTAAACAGGGCGGGAGATTCTGTGAGTAAACAGAGCGGGTGATTCTGTGAGTAAACAGAGCGGGTGATTCTGTGAGTAAACAGAGCGGGAGATTCTGAGAATAAACAGAGCGGGTGATTCTGTGAGTAAACAGAGCGGGAGATTCTGTGAGTAAACAGGGCGGGAGATTCTGAGAATAAACAGAGCGGGAGATTCTGTGAGTAAACAGAGCGGGCGATTCTGTGAGTAAACAGGGCGGGAGATTCTGAGAATAAACAGAGCGGGTGATTCTGTGAGTAAACAGGGCGGGAGATTCTGTGAGTAAACAGAGTGGGCGATTCTGAGTAAACAGAGCGGGCGATTCTGTGAGTAAACAGAGCGGGAGATTCTGTGTAAACAGAACGGGAGATTCTGTGAGTAAACAGAGTGGGCGATTCTGAGTAAACAGAGCGGGAGATTCTGTGAGTAAACAGAGTGGGCGATTCTGATTAAACAGAGCGGGAGATTCTGTGAGTAAACAGAGCGGGAGATTCTGTGAGTAAACAGGGCGGGCGATTCTGAGTAAACAGAGCGGGTGATTCTGTGAGTAAACAGGGCGGGAGATTCTGTGAGTAAACAGGGCGGGAGATTCTGAGAATAAACAGGGCTGGCGATTCTGAGTAAACAGAGCGGGTGATTCTGTGAGTAAACAGAGCGGGAGATTCTGTGAGTAAACAGGGCGGGTGATTCTGAGAATAAACAGGGCGGGCGATTCTGAGTAAACAGAGCGGGTGATTCTGTGAGTAAACAGGGCGGGCGATTCTGAGTAAACAGAGCTGGTGATTCTGTGAGTAAGCAGGGTGGGCGATTCTGAGAATAAACAGGGCGGGAGATTCTGAGAATAAACAGGGCGAGCGATTCTGAGAAAACAGAGCGGGTGATTCTGTGAGTAAAAAGGCGGGAGATTCTGAGAATAAACAGGGCGGTAGATTCTGTGAGTAAACAGAGCGGGAGATTCCGTGAGTAAACAGGGCGGGAGATTCTGTGAATAAACAGGGCGGGCGATTCTGAGAATAAACAGGGCGGGCGATTCTGAGTAAACAGAGCGGGTGATTCTGTGAGTAAACAGGGCGGGCGATTCTGTGAGTAAACAGGGCGGGAGATTCTGTGAGTAAACAGAGCGGGAGATTCCGTGAGTAAACAGGGCGGGAGATTCTGAGAATAAACAGGGCGGGCGATTCTGAGAATAAACAGGGCGGGCGATTCTGAGTAAACAGAGCGGGTGATTCTGTGAGTAAACAGGGCGGGCGATTCTGTGAGTAAACAGGGCGGGAGATTCTGTGAGTAAACAGAGCGGGAGATTCCGTGAGTAAACAGGGCGGGCGATTCTGAGAATAAACAGGGCGGGCGATTCTGAGTAAACAGAGCGGGTGATTCTGTGAGTAAACAGAGCGGGTGATTCCGTGAGTAAACAGGGCGGGAGATTCTGTGAGTAAACAGGGCGGGAGATTCTGTGAGTAAACAGGGCGGGAGATTCTGAGAGTAAACAGAGCGGGAGATACTGAGAGTAAACAGGGCGGGAGATTCTGAGAATAAACAGAGCGGGTGATTCTGTGAGTAAACAGAGCGGGAGATTCTGTGAGTAAACAGGGCGGGAGATTCTGAGAATAAACAGAGCGGGCGATTCTGTGAGTAAACAGGGCGGGAGATTCTGAGAATAAACAGAGCGGGTGATTCTGTGAGTAAACAGGGCGGGAGATTCTGTGAGTAAACAGAGTGGGCGATTCTGAGTAAACAGAGCGGGCGATTCTGTGAGTAAACAGAGCAGGAGATTCTGAGTAAACAGAGCGGGAGATTCTGTGAGTAAACAGAGTGGGCGATTCTGAGTAAACAGAGCGGGAGATTCTGTGAGTAAACAGAGTGGGCGATTCTGATTAAACAGAGCGGGAGATTCTGTGAGTAAACAGAGCGGGAGATTCTGTGAGTAAACAGGGCGGGAGATTCTGTGAGTAAACAGAGCGGGAGATTTTGTGAGTAAACAGAGCGGGAGATTCTGAGAATAAACAGGGCGGGAAATTCTGTGAGTAAACAGAGCGGGAGATTCTGTGAGTAAACAGAGCGGGAGATTCTGAGAATAAACAGAGCGGGAGATTCTGTGAGTAAACAGAGCGGGAGATTCTGTGAGTAAACAGGGCGGGAGATTTATTGAGTAAACAGAGCGGGAGATTCTGTGAGTAAACAGGGCGGGCGATTCTGAGTAAACAGAGCGGGTGATTCTGTGAGTAAACAGGGCGGGAGATTCTGTGAGTAAACAGGGCGGGAGATTCTGAGAATAAACAGGGCTGGCGATTCTGAGTAAACAGAGCGGGTGATTCTGTGAGTAAACAGAGCGGGAGATTCTGTGAGTAAACAGGGCGGGTGATTCTGAGAATAAACAGGGCGGGCGATTCTGAGTAAACAGAGCGGGTGATTCTGTGAGTAAACAGGGCGGGCGATTCTGAGAATAAACAGAGCGGGAGATTCTGTGAGTAAACAGGGCGGGCGATTCTGAGTAAACAGAGCTGGTGATTCTGTGAGTAAGCAGGGTGGGCGATTCTGAGAATAAACAGGGCGGGAGATTCTGAGAATAAACAGGGCGAGCGATTCTGAGAAAACAGAGCGGGTGATTCTGTGAGTAAAAAGGCGGGAGATTCTGAGAATAAACAGGGCGGGAGATTCTGTGAGTAAACAGAGCGGGAGATTCCGTGAGTAAACAGGGCGGGAGATTCTGAGAATAAACAGGGCGGGCGATTCTGAGAATAAACAGGGCGGGCGATTCTGAGTAAACAGAGCGGGTGATTCTGTGAGTAAACAGGGCGGGCGATTCTGTGAGTAAACAGGGCGGGAGATTCTGTGAGTAAACAGAGCGGGAGATTCCGTGAGTAAACAGGGCGGGAGATTCTGAGAATAAACAGGGCGGGCGATTCTGAGAATAAACAGGGCGGGCGATTCTGAGTAAACAGAGCGGGTGATTCTGTGAGTAAACAGGGCGGGCGATTCTGTGAGTAAACAGGGCGGGAGATTCTGTGAGTAAACAGAGCGGGAGATTCCGTGAGTAAACAGGGCGGGCGATTCTGAGAATAAACAGGGCGGGCGATTCTGAGTAAACAGAGCGGGTGATTCTGTGAGTAAACAGAGCGGGTGATTCTGTGAGTAAACAGGGCGGGAGATTCTGTGAGTAAACAGGGCGGGAGATTCTGTGAGTAAACAGGGCGGGAGATTCTGAGAGTAAACAGAGCGGGAGATTCTGAGAGTAAACAGGGCGGGAGATTCTGAGAATAAACAGAGCGGGTGATTCTGTGAGTAAACAGAGCGGGAGATTCTGTGAGTAAACAGAGCGGGTGATTCTGTGAGTAAACAGGGCGGGAGATTCTGTGAGTAAACAGAGTGGGCGATTCTGAGTAAACAGAGCGGGCGATTCTGTGAGTAAACAGAGCAGGAGATTCTGAGTAAACAGAGCGGGAGATTCTGTGAGTAAACAGAGTGGGCGATTCTGAGTAAACAGAGCGGGAGATTCTGTGAGTAAACAGAGTGGGCGATTCTGATTAAACAGAGCGGGAGATTCTGTGAGTAAACAGAGCGGGAGATTCTGTGAGTAAACAGGGCGGGAGATTCTGTGAGTAAACAGAGCGGGAGATTTTGTGAGTAAACAGAGCGGGAGATTCTGAGAATAAACAGGGCGGGAAATTCTGTGAGTAAACAGAGCGGGAGATTCTGTGAGTAAACAGAGCGGGAGATTCTGAGAATAAACAGGGCGGGAGATTCTGAGAATAAACAGGGCGGGAGATTCTGTGAGTAAACAGAGTGGGAGATTTTATGAGTAAACAGAACGGGAGATTCTGTGAGTAAACAGAGTAGGAGATTTTGTGAGTAAACAGAGCGGGAGATTCTGTGAGTAAACAGAGTGGGAGATTCTGTGTGTAAACAGAGCGGGAGATTCTGTGAGTAAACAGAGCAGGAGATTCTGTGAGTAAACAGGGCGGGAGATTCTGAGAGTAAACAGGGCGGAAGATTCTGAGAGTAAACAGAGCGGGAGATTCTGAGAGTAAACGGAGCGGGAGATTCTGAGAGTAAACAGAGCGGGCGATTCTGAGAGTAAACAGAGCGGGAGATTCTGAGAGTAAACAGGGTGGGAGATTCTGTGAGTAAACAGAGCGGGCGATTCTGTGTAAACAGAGCGGGAGATTCTGTGAGTAAACAGGGCGGGAGATTCTGTAAGTAAACAGAGCGGGAGATTCTGTGAGTAAATAGAACGGGAGATTCTGTGAGTAAACAGAGCGGGAGATTCTGAGAGTAAACAGAGCAGGAGATTCTGTGAGTAAACAGAGCGGGAGATTCTGTGAGTAAACAGAGCAGGAGATTCTGTGAGTAAACAGGGCGGGAGATTCTGTGAGTAAACAGAGCGGGAGATACTGTGAGTAAACAACGTGGGAGATTCTGTGAGTAAACAGAGCGGGAGATTCTGTGAGTAAACAGGGCGGGAGATTCTGTGAGTAAACAGGGCGGGAGATTCTGAGAGTAAACAGTGCGGGAGATTCTGAGAGTAAACAGGGCGGGAGATTCTGAGAGTAAACAGGGTGGGAGATTCTGATAGTAAACAGAGCAGGAGATTCTGAGAGTAAACAGGGTGGAGATTCTGTGAGTAAACAGGGCGGGAGATTCTGTGAGTAAACAGGGTGGGAGATTCTGAGAGTAAACAGAGCGGGAAATTCTGAGAGTAAACAGGGCGGGAGATTCTGAGAGTAAACAGAGCGGGAGATTCTGAGAGTAAACGGAGCGGGAGATTCTGAGAGTAAACAGAGCGGGCGATTCTGAGAGTAAACAGAGCGGGAGATTCTGAGAGTAAACAGGGTGGGAGATTCTGTGAGTAAACAGAGCGGGCGATTCTGTGTAAACAGAGCGGGAGATTCTGTGAGTAAACAGGGCGGGAGATTCTGTAAGTAAACAGAGCGGGAGATTCTGTGAGTAAATAGAGCGGGAGATTCTGTGAGTAAACAGAGCGGGAGATTCTGAGAGTAAACAGAGCAGGAGATTCTGTGAGTAAACAGAGCGGGAGATTCTGTGAGTAAACAGAGCAGGAGATTCTGTGAGTAAACAGGGCGGGAGATTCTGTGAGTAAACAGAGCGGGAGATACTGTGAGTAAACAACGTGGGAGATTCTGTGAGTAAACAGAGCGGGAGATTCTGTGAGTAAACAGGGCGGGAGATTCTGTGAGTAAACAGGGCGGGAGATTCTGAGAGTAAACA
Organism: Squalus acanthias; assembly: GCA_030390025.1. Lineage (NCBI taxonomy): Eukaryota > Metazoa > Chordata > Chondrichthyes > Squaliformes > Squalidae > Squalus > Squalus acanthias. Next base: position 204,926,430 of record CM059425.1, read on the forward strand.
GTGCGGGAGATTCTGAGAGTAAACAGGGCGGGAGATTCTGAGAGTAAACAGGGTGGGAGATTCTGATAGTAAACAGAGCAGGGAGATTCTGAGAGTAAACAGGGTGGAGATTCTGTGAGTAAACAGGGCGGGAGATTCTGTGAGTAAACAGGGTGGGAGATTCTGAGAGTAAACAGAGCGGGAGATTCTGAGAGTAAACAGGGCGGGAGATTCTGTGAGTAAACAGAGCGGGAGATTCTGAGAGTAAACAGGGCGGGAGATTCTGAGAGTAAACAGGGCGGGAGATTCTGAGAGTAAACAGGGCGGGAGATTCTGAGAGTAAACAGGGCGGGAGATTCTGAGAGTAAACAGGGCGGGAGATTCTGAGAGTAAACAGGGCGGGAGATTCTGAGAGTAAACAGGGCGGGAGATTCTGAGAGTAAACTGGGCGGGAGATTCTGAGAGTAAACAGATCGTTGGGAGCGGTCGACCTGCGAGGGAGCGGCTGCTGTGGGAGAAAATAAAGGTTTATGATTTTCAGGCCCAGTCGAGCAGCGGCAGCAGCGGGAGCGGCGGCAGAATTCGAGAGTGACGTCACAATATAGAAAGTGATGCCGGCGCAGGGGAAGAAGCTGATTGGTGAGTAGTGGGTGAGTGCTTTTTCTTTCTTCAATTTTAAGTTTGTTTCTTATAAGGTAGTTCATAGTTAAGGTTGTTTGGGAGAGCGAGAATCCAAGAGTTTAAATTTGAGCGAAGAGGAATTCCTAGATGCTTCTTGCAGTCAGGATGACCACATGTGCAGTAAGTGCTAACGGTTTGGCCAACTTGAGATCCGGTTTTTGGAGCTCGAGCATCAGCTGGAGGCACTGCGGTGTATCCACGAGGCTGAGAGTTACGTGGATAGCGCGTTTTTAGACGTGGTCACCCCGCAGCTTAAGAAAGTGCAGTCAGAGAGGGAATGGGAGACCACCAGTCAGAAGAAGGGGGGCAGGCAGGTAGTCAGGAAAGCCCCAGAGTGCATCTCACTCAACAACCGTTTTTCTGTGTTGGAAAACAGTGAAAGTGACGGTTCCTCTGGGGAGTGCAGCCAGAGCCAAGTTCACGGCACTGTGGGTGGCTCAGCTGCACAAGGGGGGAGGAGTAAGAGTAGAAGGGCAATAGTGGTAGGAGACTCAATAGTGAGGGGTGCAGACAGACGTTTCTGCGGCCGCAGATGTGACTCCAGGATGGTATGTTGTCTCCCTGGTGCCAGGGTCAAGGATGTCACTGAACGGCTGCAGGGCATTCTGAAGGGGGAGGGCGAACAGTCAGAGGTCGTGGTTCACATTGGTACCAACGACATGGGTAGAAAGAGGGATGAGGTCCTGCAACAAGAATTTAGGGAGCTAGGTAGCAGATTAAAAAGCAGGGCCTCAAAGGTTGTAATCTCTGGATTACTCCCGGTGCCACGTGCTAGTGAGTATAGGAATAGGAGGATAGAGCAGATGAATGTGTGGCTAAAGAGTTGGTGCAGGAGGGAGGGCTTTAGTTTCCTGGATCACTGGGTCTGTTTCTGGGGAAGGTGGGACCTATACAAGTCAGACGGGTTGCACCTGAACTGGAACGGGACCAACATCCTTGCGGGGAGGTTTGCTAGTGCTGTTGGGGGAGGTTTAAACTAACTTGGCAATGGGATATGGAGTGGAGCTATAGTAGGGGGTGATGCACAGCCAAATATAGAGGAAAAAACAAGTCAGTCTGGAAGGCAGAGCAAATATGTAATGGCACAAGGGAGTATGGCAAGACTGGATGGCATTTATTTTAATGCAAGGAGTCTAGCGAGTAAGGCAGATGAATTGAAGGTGTTGATGAACACATGGGAGTATGATATTGTTGCTATCACAGAGACATGGTTGAGGGAGGGGCAGGACTGGCAACTCAATATTCCGGGGTATAGAATCTTCAGGCGAGACAGAGAGGGGTGTAAAAGAGGAGGGGGTGTCACAATATTAATCAAGGAGTCAATTACTGCTGTAAGGAGGGATGATATCTTAGCAGGTTCCTCTAATGAGGCCATATGGGTAGAACTTGAAACAAAAAGGGGGCAAGCACTTTGCTGGGAGTGTACGATAGACCCCCAAACAGTCAGGGGGAGATAGAGGAACAGATATGTCGGCAAATCTCAGAGAAGTGTAGAAATAATAGGGTAATAATAGTAGGGGATTTCAACTTCCCCAATATTAACTGGGATAGTCAGAGTGTGAAAGGCTTAGAGGGTGCGGAATTCTTAAAGTGCATCCAGGAGAGCTTTTTGAACCAGCATGTAGAAAGTCCTACAAGAGAGGGGGCGGTACGGGACCTAATTCTAGGGAATGTAGTTGGGCAAGTGGTAGAAGTGTCAGTTGGAGAGCATTTTGGTGACAGTGACCATAATTCGGTGAGATTTAAGGTAGTCATGGAAAAGGACAAAGATGGACTGGAAATAAAGGTTCTAAATTGGGGAAGGCCGATTTTAATATGATAAGGCAGGATCTGGCCAAAGTGGACTGGGATCAGCTACTTATAGGAAAATCCACATCAGAGCAGTGGGGGTCATTCAGAAAGGAAATAGAGAGAGTACAATGCCAACATGTTCCCGTAAAGGTCAAGGGTGGGAACAACAAGCCCAGGGAACCCTGGATGTCAAGGGATATACAAGAATGGATTAGAAAAAAAAGGGAGGTTTTTGGCAGATACAAAGGACTAAAAACAGTGGAAGCCCTAGAGGAGTATAGAAAGTGCAGGGGGGTACTTAAAAAAGAAATTAGGAGAGCGAAGAGGGGGCATGAAAAAACACTGGCGGGCAAAATAAAGGAAAATCCCAAGGTGTTTTATAAGTATATTAAAGGCAAGAGGATAACCAGGGAAAGAGTAGGGCCCATTAGGGACCAAAGTGGCAATCTGTGTATAGAGCCGAAAGATGTAGGTGAGGTTTTAAATGAATATTTTGCATCTGTGTTCACTATGGAGAAGGACGATGTAGGCATAAAAATCAGGCAGGGGGATTGTGATATACTTGAACAAATTAGTATTGAGAGGGAGGAGGTACTAGCGGTTTTAGAGGGCTTAAAAGTGGATAAATCCCCAGGCCCAGATGAGATGTATCCCAGCCTGCTGTGTGAGGCAAGGGAGGAGATTGCAGGGGCTCTGACACAAATTTTCAGAACCTCTCTGGCCACAGGGGAGGTGCCAGAGGACTGGAGGACAGCTAACGTGGTACCATTATTCAAAAAGGGTAGTAGGGATAAACCAGGGAATTACAGGCCAGTGAGCCTAACATCAGTGGTAGGGAAATTATTGGAAAAAATTCTGAGGGACAGAATTAGTCTCCATTTGGAGAGGCAAGGATTAATCAGGGATAGTCAGCATGGCTTTGTCAGGGGGAGATCATGTCTTACCAATTTGATTGAATTTTTCGAGGGGGTGACTAGGTGTGTGGATGAGGGTAGTGCAGTTGATGTAGTCTACATGGACTTCAGTAAGGCTTTTGACAAAGTCCCGCATGGGAGACTGGTCAAGAAGGTAAGAGCCCATGGGATCCAGGGAAATTTGACACATTGGATCCAAAATTGGCTTAGTGGCAGGAGGCAGAGGGTGATGGTCGAAGGTTGTTTTTGTGACTGGAAGCCTGTGTCCAGTAGTGTACCGCAGGGATTGGTGCTGGGTCCCTTGCTGTTTGTAGTGTACATTAATGATTTAGATATGAATGTAGGAGGTATGATCAGTAAGTTCGCAGATGACACGAAAATTGGTGGGGTGGTAAATAGCGAGGAGGGAAGCCTCAGACTACAGGACGATATAGACGGGTTGGTCAGATGGGCAGAACAGTGGCAAATGGAATTTAACCCTGAAAAGTGTGAGGTGATGCATTTTGGGAGGACTAACAAGGCAAGGGAATACACAATGAATGGTAGGACCCTAGGAAGGACAAAGGATCAGAGGGACCTTGGTGTGCATATACATAGATCCCTGAAGACAGCAGGACAGGTAGTAAAGGTGGTTAAGAAGGCATATGGGATACTTGCCTTCATTAGCCGAGGCATAGAATATAAGAGCAGGGAGGTTATGATGGAGCTGTACAAAATGCTAGTTAGGCCACAGCTGGAATACTGTGTGCAGTTCTGGTCGCCACACTATAGGAGGGATGTGATTGCATTGGAGAAGGTGCAGAGGAGATTCACCAGGATGTTACCTGGGCTGGAGCGTTTCAGCTGTGAAGAGAGACTGGACAGGCTGGGGTTGTTTTCCTTAGAGCAGAGAAGGCTGAGGGGGGACCTGATTGAGGTGTACAAAATTATGAGGGGCATAGCTAGGGTAGATAGAAAGGAACTTTTCCCCTTAGTAGAGGGGTCAATACCAGGGGGCATAGTTTCAACATAAGGGGCAGGAGGTTTAGAGGGGATTTGAGGAAAAACTTTTTCACCCAGAGTGTGGTTGGAATCTGGAACTCACTGCCTGAAATGGTGGTAGAGGCAGGAACCCTCACAACATTCAAGAAGCATTTAGATGAGCACTTGAAACGCCATAGCATACAAGGCTATGGACCAAGTGCTGGAAAATGGGATTAGAATAGATAGGGCTTGATGGACGGCGCGGACACGGTGGGCCGAAGCGCCTCTTTCTGTGCTGTATAACTCTATGGGCTGGATTTTCATTGACCCGTGGAGGCGGGTTTGGAGGCGTGTGGGGGGTTAAAATTGCGAAAACTGGCGGGCGGGCACAAGTCCGCCTCCATCCCGCATCCACGCAATTTTCATTAAATCATGTCAGCTGGTCCCGACTCCGTCCCTCCTCTAAGAGGCGGGATAGGCTGTTAAGGCCCTTAACAAGCACTAAATTGCCTCTATAATGCCATTTTGAAAGGCTTTTGTGATTTTAACCCTTTTTCTACGTGAAGCACGCCTGTTCTGAACCACGAATGTGAAACCTGGCGGGAGCACATCCGGCTGGCTGGATGAATGACATATCTGTTAGTGGTGGTGGATGGGAGACATATCTGGGAGTGGTGGTGCAAAAATATCTGGGAGCAGACTTAGGGCTGCTGCTGCTCATTTTGCCTCCAGGTCCTCTCACAGCAAAGGCCAGGCAGTCTTTGCAGACCTTCAACGCAGCAGCAATGATGACATCATCAGAGGCGACTTTCAGACTAAAAACACTAATTGGGTCATGGGTTCCTACATGCTGGAACTCAATTGCCCAATTAGGTGAAAATCGCATCAATCTCCCGCATCCAATTGCAGTCGGGTGGATAACATGACCCCAACCCGCCCCAGTATCAAAATCCAGCCCTATGACTCTATGACTAGGTGACTTCACTCCCTCGTTGTGCTGCAGTTTTTGTCAGAGCAGTTTTTTGTGAATGGGCTTTTCTTTCACTACATTTTCAAAGGATTTGGAAGGATATTTATGTGGGCGTGTTTCTCTCTCTTAGGCAGTCCCTCGGAACCGAGGATGACTTGCTTCCACATTAAAAATGAGTTCTCAGGTGACTGATGAGTGCAATGCAGGACCTACAGTCTCTGTCACAGGTGGGGCAGGCGGTGGGTGGGGTGCTTGGGTTGACGTGCACTCCTTGCGCTGCTTGCGCTTGGCTTCTGCTTGCTCCCGGCGAAGAGACTCAAGGTATTCGGCGCCTTCTCGGATGCTTCTCCTCCACTTTGTGCGGTCTTGGGCCAGGGATTCCCAGGTGTCGGTGGGGATGTTTCACTTTTCCAAGGAGGCTTTGAGGGTGTCCTTGAAGCGTTTCCTCTGCCCACCTGGGGCTCTCTTGCTGTGTCGGAGCTCCGAGTAGAGCGCTTGTTTTGGAGTCTCGTATCGGGCATGCGGACGATGTGACCCGTCCATCGGAGCTGATCGAGCGTGGTCAAAGCTCCGATGCTGGGAATGTTGGCCTGAGCGAGAACACTGACGTTGGTGCGCCTATTCTGCCAATGGATTTGCAGTATCTTGCGGAGGCAGCGTTGGTGGTACCTCTCCAGTGCTTTGAGGTGCCTGCTGTACATGTTCCATGTCTCTGAGGCACACAGGAGTACGGGTATCACTACTGCTCTGTAGACCATGAGCTTGGTGCCGGGTTTGAGGTCGTGGTCTTCAAACACTCTCTTCCTCAGGCGACCGAAGGCTGCACTGGCACACTGAAGGCGGTGTTGGACTCCATCATCGATGTCTGCCCTTTTTTGACAGTAGGCTCTCGAGGTATGGAAAGTGGTTCATGTTGTCCAAGGCCTTGTTGTGGATTTTGATAATCGGGGGGCAGTACTGTGTGGCGGGGGCAGGTTGGTAGAGGATGTTTAGTGTAAGGCCCATGCTCTTGTATGCTTTGGTGAAGGTGTTGACGATGGTTTGGAGTTCGACCTCCGAGTGTGCGCAGATGGAAGCATTGTCTGGTTACTGTAATTCGACGACAGAAGATGGGACAACCTTGGATCCGGACTGGAGGCGACGGAGGTTGAACAGTTTCCCGTTTGTTCTGTAAATTAGTTCCACTCCAGCAGGGAGCTTACTGAGTTTGAGAGCGTCAGAGAGACAAGTACAAGGCTTCATGGCAGCGCCCTCGCTCCAAGCACTGGCATCTGCTGGACTACGTCATCGTCCGAGCGAGGGACCGCGCCATGACAGGAGCTGACGACTGCTTGCCAGGCCACCGCCTAATCCCTCTGTCATCTCCATCAATATAGCCTCAAAAAAGCGGCGGCAACAGAAACAATGCCGCAGGAAAATCAATGCTGGAGCACTCAAATACCCCGCTAAGAAAGCTCTATTCAGCCTGCGCCTCACAACCAACCTGACAACTCCCAGTGATGCAGAGACACAGAGTGTCCACAGCGCCTGGTCTGCACTCAAGGCCTCCATAATCAGCACCTGTGAAGAGACGCTCAGTCACTCGACCAGGAAACACCAAGACTGGTTCAGGACGTGTTTAGCTCAGAATTCAATCTATGGTCTGTAATCAGCAGAGAAACTGGGCTGGGTTGACTCTGACAGTTGTTCGCCATGTAAGAAAAGAACATCAGGGGAAGCATCTTTATTATTTTGATAATAATGTGAAGGATAGAAAAGCTTATAAATTACAATCAGTACATTGTGTACTGAACACTGCTCATTTTCCTGTTCTATGTGAAATAAATCACCTGTGGGTATATTGCCTAAGTAGCCATCTGATATTCAATGCCCATTGAAGAGAATCATGTTGCAGCACGTGGTATATTCCAGTAAGCCAGTGTAATTGGTGATCTTTGGGTCTTGCTATCATTTATCTAGATATCGGGCAGGTGAAGGCATGCTCCGGATCCTAGGGGACATAAGCCTCGCTAATGGGAATGGTCAGTGACACTAAACCTGAGTAGAACCCCAAAACATGAAACGTGTCGCCCATCTTTTCTTTCCTATGTACAGTACATTAAATTTCATCTGGCATTGTTCTGTACACATTTTGCCCAACTTAATTTGTTATTTCTGAGCTGCGTCTCCCAAATCAACTGGCACTCCTTGTCTGCTATCATCTGCAAATTGGACCAATTTTCAGATGATACCAAATGACCTTTCTTCTCTTATTATACCTCTATGTTGTATTATTGTGAATGAAACCAGAAAGCACACAGCAGGTGCATACTTTACCAGTGACTGTTAAAATCTTCACAGCTCTTAACCTCTTTGCCATTGGCTCCTTTCATTCTGCTCCAGGGGACATCAGCCGTATTACCCAGTCTGAAGTGCATTAAGCAGGTGACTGATATCCTGTTTGCAAGGGCTGGCCAGGACCTTCCCCATTGACCTCAACAGTCAACAGGCGAGATCTCAGTGATTTGCAGCAGTGGCTGGTGTCCCCCAATAACAAGTTGACTTTAACTGCACAGGTGTTATCATCAGGGCTCTCCCAGCACCAGCCAGTAACATTTGTCAATAGAAAAGGCTACCACGCCATTAATAGTGGCCGATCACACAAACAAGTTCTTGCAATTGTCTGCCAGCTACCCAGGCAGCTGCCACAACACATTTATCCTGAGACAGTCTACCATCCCCCCCAATAATTGACCCTCCTAGGAACGTGGTAGGATAGCTGCTGTGGGACAAGGTATACCTCTTACACACGTGGCTCATGACCCCTCTGCATCTCCATCATGCCTGAGCAACAGAGGTATAACTGAAGCAGGGGTTCACCAGGATCATTATTGAGCACACCATCGGGATGCTGAAGCAGAGGTCCAAGTGTCTCGATCAGTCTGGGGGATCCCTACAGTATGCTCCACAAAGAGTCTCCTGCATCATAGTGATGTGGTACATACTGTACAACCTTGCCATACAGAGAGGCCTACATTTGCAGGAGGCGCAGCAGCAGCAGGCTGAGTAAGTAGATGGAGGACCATTGGAATGCCTTGAGGGATGAGCTAATTGCTCAGCAATTCCACTGATCTCATTCCCCTGTCCTGAAAACTGAAGCAGAGCCTCTCAACTTTACAGTCATTGATCCATCCTTCACCACCCCCGTTCATCCTGCAAAGAAGAACATTGAAATTATTCAGACAACTTCTATATCAACGACATTCTGACAAATGCGTAAAGGTGATTAATTTAATCAAACAGAATATTTGCCTTCCATTCATATCTCACCCAAGTGATTAGCCCATATGGCTTTTCTTTAAAGAAGGTTCTCTCACTCTACTACTCATAGAATCATAGAATAGTACAGTGCAGAAGGAGGCCATTTGGCCCATCTCTACTCCTACCAGATGTTCCCCCAGTGGCCTCAGCAAAGCTTGTGAAAGGCTGCTATTTCTCATTTTGGCAGCCTTGAAATGATCAGGGCTGGTGACTTCTAGGTGATCAAGCCTGTGGTGGACGGGGCATAGTGGCACAGTGGTTAGCACTGTTGCCTCACAGCGCCAAGAACCTGGGTTCGAATCTGGTCTGTGTGGAGTTTGCACATTCTCCCCGTGTCTGCGTGGGTTTCCTCCGGGTGCTCCGGTTTCCTCCCACAGTCCAAAGATGTGCGGGTTAGGTTGATTTGGCTATGATAAATTGACCCTTAGTGTTAGGGGGATTAAATACGTGGGGTTACGGGGATAGGGTGGGATATGTGTCGGTGCAGGCTTGATGGGCCGAAATGGCCTCTATCTGCACTGTGGGGATTCTGTGATTCTGTGCTGCAACTTGGCTGCTGCCGGGGAAGTTTGGCCCTGCTGACTTGCTGGCACCATGGTGAGTATTGGTTTGAGGGAGTGGTGAAGGAGCAGATGTGCTGACATCCTGAGAGAGGCCAACACGTACTGCTCTCATTACACCACTACCACTCCCATGGGGCTGGGCCTCATCACTTCCATTGATCTGTGGGAGAGGAGATTGCAGAAGATGAGTACAAGCCCCTATGCATGTGGTCGAGCAATCTGTTCAAGGTGGACACATGTCTCTCCAGGTTGGAGCCCAGATCTTACATGGCAGTCGTTTGAGCTTCCACTAAAGCTGCAAAGCTTGCAAACATAGACTCCTGTTGTGAGGGTCTGACTGCAACTTTCCTGAAGACCATACTCTTCAGGTTAGACTGCAGAGTGTAATGTCACGTGAGATGTCACCATACAGGCTGAAAGCGGACTCCTTCACACTTTCAGCCATAGTGGTGAAACTCCTTGGCAGACCTTCCATTACACCATACAACTGTTTGTGTGAGGCCAGCCATTTTCTGTCATTTCTGTCCTGCTCAGCAGAGTTGGGAGAGTATCTCGCCCTCTGTCGCGCTGTCTCCAGGGCTATTCCAGCCATCAGTACCTGCTGCTGCTCACTCATGCTGGGTGTTTCACCATGTACAGAGCCTTCTGGCTTACTATCTAAATCATGTGGAGTGCCAGTGTCTGAGCTAGTGCCTGGGAAGGATGGAGCTCCTGATGGTGCATCCTCAGGTGTCCTCCTCTGAGGTGCCTTCTGCAGTGGCCTCTTGCTGCCTAGAAAGACCTAGAAGAAAGAGAAAAGGGAGAAGAGTTAGAATGACATATAGAAGCTGGACATTTGCAGGTGATAGTCTTGTGAATGCAGCTTCAAATTGTGAAGCTTGCTGCACATTTGCAGAGGTGAATGATGCAGACACCCTGCTGAGATAAGCTGCCAGCATCTTCTTCCCTGATACCAATGGCTCTGCCTTGGCTACTGATCGCCAAAGCTTCTTGTTGAGGGCAATGATGTCAGGGACTCCGCCCCCCAGTCTTGGTCCGCTCTCTCGCTTAATGCATTGTTTTGACGTGCAGATTGAGAAGTTTCAGTTAGTGTCTGTTGAGAAGGTAAGTGGAGATGTGTATCGCTTCTACAGTGCATGCGCTGATAGCTGGAGAAGAAGCAAGATGAATGAGGATGAAGAGGTGATGAATGTAAAGCCAAGTGTGTGTAATGTGAAGTGAGACCTTTGACTCATTTCAGGAGCCATAATGTGTTGAACACTAGAATAAAGCAAATTCCAAGCAGGAGATGCAACTTTGCTTTAAGAAGTGCACCCCCACTTTAAATAGGCCTCAGGAGTTGCGCTGGAAATTCGGCGCAGCAGGTAGGCTGCCTGATTCTCAACGTGATTGGGAGGGCAGCCCATCAGTCAAATATTAATGAGGCTCAGGAGTTAAAATCACCCTGGCCTCACGCTAATGACATCATGGAGGTTTCCCAACAGCCTTGTCCCCGCATGCCACACTTCCACCCAGAGTTATAATCTGGGCCTATGTTTCTATCTATCCTGCCTCTTTCTGCAATTATATAGGGCTTTGGTGAGACCACACCTGGAGTATTGTGTACAGTTTTGGTCTCCTTACCTAAGGAAGTGAGAAGTCGCACAACACCAGGTTATAGTCCAACAGTTTTATTTGAAATCACAAGCTTTTGGAGCGGCTGCTCCTTCGTCAGGTGAAGTGAAGAAATACAAATGGGCACAGCTTATATAGACAGAGAACAATGCCTGTACAAAGAACAATGCCAGATGACTACAGTTAATCTTTCTGACTGCCCTTTATCACACCTCGGCAGAGAGACAATCACGGCAATCAAATCCAACCAGATCAGTCAGGAATGTAATGTCTTCCTGACTGATCTGGTTGGATTTGATTGCCGTGATTGTCTCTCTGCCGAGGTGTGATAAAGGGCAGTCAGAAAGATTAACTGTAGTCGTCTGGCATTGTTCTCTGCACAGGCATTGTTCTCTGTCTATATAAGCTGTGCCCATTTGTATTTCTTCACTTCACCTGACGAAGGAGCAGCCGCTCCGAAAGCTTGTGATTTCAAATAAAACTGTTGGACTATAACCTTGTGTTGTGCGACTTCTCACTTTTGTCCACCCCAGTCCAACACCGGCATCTCCGCATCATACCTAAGGAAGGATATAGTTGCCTTAGAGGGGGTGCAACAAAGTTCACTAGATTGATTCCTGGGATGAGAGGGCTGTCCTATGAGGAGAGAGTGAGTAAAATCGGCCTATATTCTCTGGAGTTTAGAAGAATGAGTGGTGATCTCATTGAAATGCATAAGATTCTTAGAGGGCTTGACAGGGTAAATGCTGGAGAGTCTAGAACTAGGGGTCATAGTCTCAGGATAAGGGGTCGGTCATTTAGGACTGAGATGAGGAGAAACTTCTTCAATCAGAGGGTTGTGAATCTTTGGAATTCTCTACCCAAGAGGGCTGTGGACGCTCAGTCGATGAGTATATTCAAGACTGAGATCGATAGATTTTTGGGCACTAAGGGAATCAAGGGATAGGGTGGGAAAGTGGAGTTGATGTAAAAGTTCAGCCATGATCTTATTGGATGGCGGAACAGGCTCGATGGACCGTATGGCCTACTCCTGCTCCTATTTCTTATGTTCTTATGTCTCATTCCTTCAGTGGATGTCAGAACTGCTTTGATTGGGAGACCCAGAGATCCAACCCGGGCCAAAGAAAAAAATATTTTTTCTGTCTTCAGCTCCTAATGGAGCCAAAATGCATTTTTATTAATGTAATCAATCCCCTCTGGGATCAAATATCTTAGTCTTGGCAACTTCTGGGATCTTTCCAAATACCTCAATGGAACTCGTGTCAGCTCTCAGCTGGCAAGAATTCTGTTAGACCTTACAAGAGCATAATGGGCAGAATCCCCAGTGTAGTTCAGAAACAGTTCCAGACCCACCCCTTTGGCATTATGCCTTTCCCAGTCACAGGAATTTCAGGCCCAATGACATTTGTATTTTCAACAGATCAATCAGACTATCACTTATATAAAAGTTACCTCAACTGTCACGGCACCTGCCCCAGGTCACAAAGGCACTCTATCGCCTACAGACCCATTCACAGAGGCAGTGTATCCCATCCAACTCCCCATCCTTTCACAGGGACACTTTCTCTTGTCTTCCAACCTTCCTAGTTCATACTGTCACTTTTCTTCATCTCCCCCAGCAATTCAACAGACAGTGTTTGCCTCCTCCATACCAATTAAGCTGTTACCTCCTCTTCCCTCTCTCCTTCATTTTCTCTTTCCCTCTTCCCTAACCACCACTGATTTTCCCCTTTCATTGTCATCTATTTTCCTTCTTTAATTGCCGTCCATTGTTCATTTTTTCGATGGTTCCCCTGATCTCCAGCCAGAGAACTCCAGCGGAAATTTCAGGCAACTGTGTTACCAGGACCTTCAATAATAGGCATACATTATAGCTAGGATAACGTAATAAGCAGTTTGTTATGACATCATAAACCACAAGCTCGAAGTTCAAGAAGGTTCTCATTATCTCCTTGCCCCTCCATATTTCTGTAACTTCCTATGGCTCTACAACCCTCCACGATATCTGCGCTCCTCCAATTCTGCATCCCCGATTTTCACTGCTCCACCATTGGTGGCTGTGCCTTCAGATCCCTAGGCCCTTAGCTCTGGAATTCCCTCCCTAAACCTCTCTATCTCTCTCTCCTCCTTTAAGACGCTCCTTAAAACCTATCTTTTTGACCAAGCTTTTGTTTACCTGCCCCAATATCTCCTAATGTGGATCAGTGTGAAATTTTGTTTGACAACGCTCCCAGGAAGCGCCTTGGAACGTTTTACTTCATTAAAGGCGCTATATAAATGCAAGTTGTTGTTGCTACTTCCTTGGAATAGATGGCAGACTGTTATTCTCTGTAATATGTGCAAACTTCAGCATTGATTATTTTCCATTGTTGTGTTTGACAAGTCACACTATTAAGATATATTTAATTTAATAATATACAGCAACATCATAGCTTGCATGTCCTGACATATAAGAAGTAATTTTCCAACTTCATGCTACCAGCAGGCAGCCTTGCACACCGGGAGTGCATATTGCAAATTTGGGCTTGAGCTGCATGTCATTTTCCAACATTCAAATCAGGGCAGCACATGTCTAAACTTCTGATACACATACTTCCAATCTGTATGGCTCGCACAAAGTTAGAAAATTACCGCGCTATTGTCAATAAATCATTTAACGTTTAACAAGAAACTGACCTTTTCTCAGGCTCCAGTGAACAACTGTTTCCTCTGCTAAACACATGGAGGTAATCTGTAAATAGTCAGTTAACCAGTTAAGGCAGTTTATAGACCAACATCTTAGTAAAGATGAATGAATGAAATAGTAATGAGGGGTCAGGTTCCCATGTGAAAATATGACCCACTGCATTCCTTCGTGTCAAGCTACACATGTAAGAAAATGCTGAACATCATTTTTATGCTAATACCAGACAATAGGCCAGTGTTATTCAGCTGATGTAGTCAATGTATTCAAAAAGCATTCAATATTTAATACAGTCTAACTCAGAGGTAGATCATTAACATGCTAAAATGACTGATAAGTTTATATAGTACAGTAAACACCAGAAGCAACCCAGTGCCTACGATACGACTGCATTCAAGTTTCAACTAATAGATCTGAGTTCAGATTCCATTCAGAACTAATATTTGAAGTTCTGTTTCCTCTACAAGCAATGTTTTACCATTCTCACCGAGCTATCGGGTGCAGGGAGCGTCAAGCCCATCGGGTCACTTCCTGTGCTCTTCTTGGTGAGTCAGTAAATGAAGCCCCATTAGAGACATTCATTGAGATGACTGCAGGTTGGAACTGACCAAGGTGGATAGCACGGAAATAGTGCTCCAGACCACAATCAAACTTTCCCAGTGATTTTCCTTGCAAGTCCTCCATAATTCTTCTGTATTTTTCCCCATTACAGCAATACGTGAAACAATAAGAAAAGCAAACTAAGCAATGGATTTGTTCTGCTGGTATTTCCTACTCTGACTGAGATGCATATCACACATTACCACTGCAGAGATTGAAAATACTGTACAAGGCAGCCATTTTTGAATTGGACAGATTTTCTCGTTTCCTTACAGTGTTCACTTCAGATACATTTTAAAAATAGAAAATAGAAAAATCCCGATAGATGCACTAAACTGAAGTCTTTACTTTACTCATTGCGGTTACCTGGTTCACGAAAATTTGCTCGCTCTCCATCATTCAATGTCAGGATGAAGATAGAAATTGGAGTAATGGGAAATATTTACATTATTCTTTGTGAATAATCTCACAGCACAAGTGTAAAGGGGCCTGATTGTCTCACAATCCAATTTTCCCGGGGAAGACCTTGATCGTGTTTTATTGTTACCACTGCAGTGTTGCAAGACTTGTGACTATGTTAACAATTTATTGATTTTGCAATATTGTTTAGTGTGTGTGATTCAGCAGGATAGAATGATTTAGATCACTCACTCCTTCCCTTCCACTCCAGCTCCATCTCCAGCTCAATTATGCTAGATGCTGACCCACTTAGCACTGGAGAGGTACCACCAACGCTGCCTCGGCAAGATCCTGCAAACCCATTGGCAGGATAGACGCACCAACGTCAGTGTTCTCGCTCAGGCCAACATCCCCAGCATCGAAGCTTTGACTACGCTCGATCAGCTCCGATGGACGGGTCACATCATCCGCATGCCCGATACAAGACTCCCAAAACAAGCGCTCTACTCGGAGCTCCGACACAGCAAGAGAGCCCCAGGTGGGCAGAGGAAACGCTTCAAGGACACCCTCAAAGCTTCCTTGAAAAAGTGCAACATCCCCACTGACACCTGGGAATCCCTGGCCCAAGACCACACAAAGTGGAGGAGAAGCATTCGGGAAGGCGCCGAACAACTCGAGTCTCTTCACCGGGAACAAGCGGAAGCCAAGTGCAAACAGCGCAAGGAACGCACGTCAACCCAAGCACCCCACCCACCCGCCCCTTCAACCACCGTCTGTCCCACCCGTGACAGAGACTGTAGGTCTCACATTGGACTCATCAGTCACCTGAGAACTTATTTTTAATGTGGAAGCAAGTCATCCTTGGTTCCGAGTGACTGCCTAAGAGAGGAAAGCTTTTGGACAGGCTCAGTCCTTGGAAAAACAGAGTAGGGATGGGATTTTCTGAGAGCCTGAGATGACTGCCTGCTGGAACTGCCTGAGGAGGATAGCATAGATATAGTGCTCCTAGACCATAATCAAGCTTTCCCAGTGCTCCCCGTGACCACTACAAGTCCTCCAATGCCCGTCTGTATGTTTTTCCTTTGAAAGCTCATCCTTGGAATCCAGCTTAGCAGTTAGGGGAAGTTTGAGCAGGTCCTGTATTTGCAGCAGTGTGAACAATTGCCGTGTGTTCTTCATATGGTTTTCATACGGACATTTCATGAGATTAGAGCAACTGCCCATGTGGCGATAAACACCAAGACGGCTGAGTTTGATTAATAGCCTGTTTCCATATTACAATTTCTATGTAATTCATACTTTAAAATAAATGTTCAATAAAGTAGAATACTTCTTGTAGCTTAAACAATCACTGGTAAAGTTACATCATTGTGATACTATCATTTGTTTACATTGGTTTATAAGTAATAAAATGAATAGTAAATAGAAAATAAAAGTAATTTTAAGAGTAAAAGAAAACCACACACTGGTTCATATATTGGTGTGGTTGTACTGCATTTTCTCAACACAGCATTTACACTGTGATGTTCCTTTAATTCGTCTCTCTCACAATGTTGGGCACAGTAATTCTACCAAGCCTTCAGCATCCAGTGTTTAATCAGAAATACAAAAGAGTACACCCAATTGCCTGAAAGTTGCAAGTGATGCTCCGAGTTTTGGAACATCTGTTTGTCACTAGTTTACCTCCTCGTAATATACGTGGGGGAGAGTATATAAAAAGTTATTTTAATATCAACTGAATTACTACCTTGAAATACACTTCCAGATGTATATTAATTTATATAATAGGTCATCTTCTCATGAAGAAAAGCTGCAATCCTAATCCACCCTTCTGAGTCTGAGTTTGGTGGACTGGCCCCATTTCTGTTACAGATTCTCAGTGGATTGCTTACTTCACTAACACAAGCAGAGTGTGACCCCAGGACATGCACAGATGCTGTTTCCAGTAGCATTTCCATATAAGGATATTAGTGTGAATAATGGGGGTGAGGAAGGGGTGAGTGAGTCTAATACTGAAGGCGGGGGTGGGGGTGGGGGGAGCGGGAGAGAGAATGGGGTAAAGGGAACATTTTTAAAACTGATTGTAAATTATGTTGGCAGGAATTTATGGAAATGACTTAGTAAGTGAAAACATATGGAAGGTTGCCGAGCCCAGTGAGTGATCTCTGTTTGACGCTGGAAAGTTTACTGTTGTCAAAACTTGTTGCCCTGGGAATGGAGAGGCTGCTGGGGTACAGACGTTACCTTGCAATCTGTATCTAATTTACAGCATGGAGGTTCAACCACCATCTGATTTACCACAACGCTTTCCCCACCTCCACAACCACCCTCCCCTCCCCTCCCCCGGCCCCATTTTATGAACTCACACTGCAGTTCCGTTCTCATTATAGTGGTGGAGGTGAATTAACATTTGTAGTAGTTTAGTATGAAGAAAGTAGGTTTTATTTCTGTCGCAATCATGCAAAACTCCTAAATATCTTAAAATTCTGTGAGAAGTCGCACAGCACAGACTGATTTATTGTCTCCCCTCCTGTACTCCCAGTGGACAGAAGAATGGGGTATTTTATCAGACCTGTATTGCCTTTAGTTTTCTATCTTGAATTTCTTCAAATTCTCACTCTTCATTTTTGAACATTTGGCTTGAATAAATAGCCTGGCAGAACAGAAGTACAGCAACTAATAGTCAACTAAGTCAGCTCCCAAACAGCATTGCTAAATATTAGGTTTAGTAAATACATATAACTATTATATCTTCTGCAGTGTATTATGAACGTTAGAATAGCAACACTTAAAGCTTTCTCCAATTGATGGCAATTACATTTAAAAGCACTCTGAGTTCATGAAAAACATTGACAAACATTTTTTTTTGTTTGGGAAGGAGAGGAGCCAGTATGTAATTTTCATCGCAATGACACCGTGTATAAATGAACAATGATGTGTTCCAATGTGATTTGCATCACTGTATTAAAAAGATAAGCAGAAAATGCTGGAAATATGCAGCAGATCAGCCTACAACTGTGGATGAAGAGAAAGGCCTGGATCCTTTCCTAAATATCAGCCTGTTTTTTCTCTCCACGGATACAGGCTGACCTGCTGTATAGTTTCAGTATTATCTTTTTTCTTTCAGATTTCCATCATTTTCAGTTTTTTGCAACAATATAGTATTTGTTTGACAAACGTTACTTAAAATGTCAATGGAAATGCAAATGGGGAGAGATGTAAAACGAGCTGAGGATTCACTGCTGCCAGATTTACACAATCGGCCAAAGTCTAAATAACTCCCCTAATTTCCAAGCTCTCCCAGTGCATGAATCCCATGTTAGATGGAAGTTATGCTACTGGACCACCAAGGGATATTTAAATGAGAAGACCCCACAACATATGACGGGGTCAGCACTGGACAACATCAGTGGGCCCAAGTTCCGGCTCAGGGGAGCAGAACTAACATCAAGAGTCTCAAATCCAGCTTGTTCTTCTGGGATGAAAGTCTTCTCTCTCTGATGTCATCAGGGCTTTTACGTGACGTGAATTTAGACAGCTTCAAACAAGTTTCCATGGGAACGGCGATTTAGAATTTTCCATAATTTATTACTAAATGGCATTAAATTTACATTCCAAGGCCATAAGTATAGCTGGTGTATTGGAATGCAAAGTCCCCAGTGTTACAGACCACAGAGTGCTGGATGCTGACACTGGCTGCAAAAAGCAGAACAAGTTTCCACCCCGAGTTCATCACACTGATGAGCTCAAGAATCCCCACTACAAAACAAACAAATATAATAAATCTAAAGCCAAGACTTTTAGCAAAACTTTTAAATTGTTAGTGGTAATAATAAAAATAAACAGAGCATAAGCCTAATATTAAAACCAAAACTCTTACATTTGCAAGCATTTAAGTCTCGCATCTTTATTGCCTTTGCTGGCATCATGCTGGCTTTGTTTAAAATGAAATTGAGGCAGGAGTCGAACAGAAACCTCTCCTTCTTTATGACAGCATGTTGCCAAAATTCCATAGCCACTTCAGCAGGAGACCTCTAGAACAGCTGCAAACTAGCCGGGATCGCGATATGCCAGGTCACTGCCTTGCACTGATGTTTCCGGAATGTATTTGTGGGATTAGAGCTCCACCCACACCGACAAGGCCATCAATCTAAGTCAGGAGCTCCAATGCTCTGGACCGCAGTCAGGACCCAGCATAGTGGCGGAGGAGCTATGTCTGGTCTGACCACCCCAGAGACCTGTACAAGTAGGGTAGGGTGACCATATTTTCTAAACTGAATCGGGGGACACACAGGGTGGGAGCACAGCAAAGTAGCCAGGACGCATTTCAAGAAAACCGGCATGACGACTTTGTCGCTTCTGCTAGTGGAATACGCATAGAGACAATGCCATTTTCACTTTACACCGAATCTCAAATCTTGCGTGTGTTATGGCAATAGTGCTGTACCATTTATACTCGTCCACAAATACCCTAACGTTTAATTTCTCAATTTTGAATCTGTTCCAAACAGAATGAGATTTTCCATATAAAGTGTGAAACACCCTCTATCTCAGAAGGTTTCAGGAACCTCTTCCCGGTGGGAGAATTTAGAGCTTGCCTTTTGGACTCATTAAAAAAAAGCTCAATGCACCATGCTGATTTCCGAGGTAAAGTAAATCCACTCACCCACCAGCTCGAGAACAATACATCATGGAACCAAGATGGGAACAGGCTATTTTAGATCTTGCTTTGTGTACTGAGACAGGGTTAATTAGTAATCTTATAGTAAAGGATCCTTTATCATAATATGATAGAATTTCACATTGATTTTGAAAGTGACATTCTTAAATATGACACTAGAGTCTTAAACTTAAACAAAGCCAGTTACGTAGAAATGAGGGGCGAGTTGGCTAAGGTGGATTGGGAAATTAGATTAAAAGGTATGACAGTCGATAAGCAGTGGCAATCATTTAAAGATATATTCTAAAATTCTCAATGAATATACATTCCATTGAGAAATAAAAACTCCACGGGAAAAGTAAGCCATCCATGGCTAACTAAAAAATTTAAGGATAGTATTAGCTTAAAAGAAGAGGCTTATACTGTTGCAAAGAATAGTAATAAGCCTGAGGATTGGGAGAGCTTCAGAAACCAGCAAAGGATGACCAAAAAATTGATAAAAAGAGAGAAAATAGAATGAGAGTAAATTCGCAAGAAATATAAAAACAGATTGTAACAGCTTCTACAAGTATGTAAAAAGGAAGAGAATAGCAAAAGTAAGCATTGATGCCTTAGAGGCTGAGACAGGAGAAATTATATTGGGTAACAAGGAAATGGCAGAGGCTTTAAACAAATATTTTGTATCTGTCTTCTCAGTAGAAGACACAAAAAGTATACCAAAAATAATGAGGAACCAAGGGGCTAATGAGAGTGAGGAACTTAAAGTAATTAATATCAGTAGAGAAAAAGTACTTGAGAAACTAATGGGTCTAAAAGCCGACAAATCCCCTGGACCCGATGGCCTACATCCTAGGGTTCTAAAAGAGGTGGCTGCAGAGATGCTGAATGCATTGGTTGTGATCTTCCAAAATTCCCTAGATTGAGGAAAGGTTCCAGCGGATTGGAAGGTAGCAAAGGTAACCCTGCTATTTTAGAAAGGAGGGAGAGAGAGAAAACTAGTAAGTAATATAAAAGCAGATGGTAAGAGCTTCTACAAGTATGTAAAAAGGAAGAGAGTAGCATTGATCCCTTAGAAGCTGAGACAGGAGAAATTATTATGGGGAATAAGGAAAAGGCAGATACGTTAAACCAATATTTTGTATCTGTCTTCACAGTAGAAGACACAAAAAGCATACCAAAAATGGTGGGGAACCAAGGGTGAGGAACTTAACATAATTAATATAAGTAGAGAAAAAGTACCAGAGAAACTAATGGGACTGAAAGCTGACAAATCCCCTGGACCTAACAGCCTTCATCCTAGGGTTCTAAAAGAGGTGGCTGAAGAGATAGTGGATGCATTGGTTTTGATCTTCCAAAATTCCCTAGATTCTAGAACGGTCCTAGCGGATTAGAAGGTAGCAAATGTAACACCGCTATTCAAGAAAGGAGGGAGAGAGAAAACAGGGAACTACAGGCCAGTTAGCCTGACATCAGTCGTTGGGAAAATGCTGGAATCCATTGTTAAGGACGTGGTATCAGGGCACTTAAAAAATCGTAACATGATTAGGCAGAGTTAACATGGTTTTATGAAAGACAAATCGTATTTGACAAATTTATTAGAGTTTTTGAGGATGTAACTAGCAGAGTAGATAAAGGGGAATCAGTGGATGCAGTATATTTGGATTTCCAAAAGGCATTCGATAAGGGACAACATAAAAGGTTATTACACAAGATTAGGGCTCAAGGGGTTGGGGGTAATATAATAGCATGTATAGAGGATTGGTTAACGGACAGAAAACAGAGAGTAGGGATAAATGGATCTTTTTCAGGTTGGCAGACTGTAACTAGTGGGGTGCCGCAAGGATCAGTGTTGGGGCCTCAGCTATTTACAATCTATATTAATAACCTAGATGAAGGGAGTGAGTGTAATGTTTCCAAGTTTGCTGACGGTACAAAGCTAGGTGGAACTGTAAGCTGTGAGGGACTTGTGCCAAAATTAGGAGAGCTGTCCCACAGTCTAGTCAAGCAACAGCCTGACATACGATAGCAAAATACTGCAGATGCTGGAAATCCGAAATAACAACAGAAAACGCTGGAAAAGCTCAGCAGGCCAGGCAGCATCCGTGGAGAGAGAAACAGAGTTAACGTTTCGGGTCGAAGACCTTTTGTCAGAACTGGAAAAAAGCAGGAAATAAAATAGATTTAAAGCAAGTATAAAGCTGGGAAAAGGGGGAGGGGATGAAAGAACAAAGGGGAGGTCAGTGGTGGGACAGAAAGCAGGAGAGATTAAGAGACATTGAGAGACATTAAGAGATAATCAAGGCAAGAGGAGGTGTTAATGTGACAGGTTGAGGCTAGATGAAGTGTGAACTGTGCTGGCAGAATGAAGGACAGCTGCCAGCTTCTGGGAGGGAAAAAAAAAGGGCCGAACAAAAGGGTGGATGAAAAAATAAAATAAAAAAATATAAATGTGATAGGGGCCGAGGTTATGATCTGAAATTGTTGAACTCGATGTTGAGTCCAGAGGGCTGTAGGGTGCTTAAACGAAAGATGAGGTGCTGTTCCTCGAGCTTATGCTGAGCTTCCGTGGAACAATGCAAGAGGCCGAGGACGGTGAGGTCAGAGTGGGAGTGGAGCGGAGAATTAAAGTGACAGGCCACCGGGAGCTCGGGGTCCCCCTTACGGACTGAACGGAGGTGTTCCGCAAAGCAGTCACCCAATCTGCGTTTGGTCTCCCCAATGTAGAGGAGACCACATCGTGAGCAGCGAATACAGTATACTAAATTGCAGGAAGTACAAGTAAATCGCTGTTTCACCTGGAAGGTGTGTTTGGGGCCCTGGACAGTGGGAAGAGGGGAGGTATAAGGGCATGTGTTGCATCTCCTGCGCTTGCATGGGAACGAAACAGCCTGACATAGTCATACACACAGAATCATACCTTTCAGCCAATGTCCTAAACTCCTCCATCACTATCCCTGGGTATGTCCGGTCCCACTGGCAGGACAGACCCACCAGGGGTGACTGCACGGTGGTATACAGTCGGGAAGGAGTGGCCCTGGGAGTCCTCAACATTGACTCCAGACCCCTTGAAGTCTCATGGCTTCAGGTCAAGCATGGACAAGGAAACCTCCTGCTGATTACCACCTACCGCCTTCCCTCAGCTGATGAATCAGTACTCCTCCATGTTGAACACCACTTGGAAGAAGCACTGAGCGTAGCAAGGGCACAGAATGTACTCTGGGTGGGGGACTTCAATGTCCATCACCAAGAGTGACTCGGTAGCACCACTACTGACTGAGCTGGCCGAATCCTGAAGGACATAGCTGCCAGTCTGGGCCTGCGACAGGTGGTGAGAGAACCAACACGAGGGAAAAATCTACTTGACCTCGTCCTCACCAATCTACCTGTCGCAGTTGCATCTGTCCATGACAGTATTGGTAGCAGTGACCACCGCACAGTCATTGTGGAGACGAAGTCCCGTCTTCACACCGAGGACACCCTCTTTCGTGTTGTGTGGCACTACCACCGTGCTAAATGAGATAGATTCAGAACAGATCTAGCAGCTCAAAACTGGCATCCATGAGGCGCTGTGGGTCATCATCAGCAGCAGAATTGTATTTCACTACAATCTGTAACCTCATGGGCTGGCATATCCCTCACTCTACCATTACCATCAAGCCAGGGGACCAACCCTATACAACAATAAGGAGTGTAGAAGAGCATGCCAGGAGCAGCACCAGGTGTACCTAAAAATGAGGTGCCAACCTGGGGAAGCTGCAACACAGGACTACATGCATGCTAAAAAGCGGAAGCAGCATGCTATAGACAGGGCTAAGCGATCCCACAAACAACGGATCAGATCAAAACTCTGTAGTCCTGCCACATCCAGTCATGATGGTGGTGGACCATTAAACAACTAACGGGAGGAGGAGGCTCCATGAATATCCCCATTCTCAATGATGGTGGAGCCCCGCACGTGAGTGCAAAAGACAAGGCTGAAGCGTTTGTAACCATCTTCAGCCAGAAGTGCCGAGTGGATGATCCATATCGGCCTACTCCTTAGGTCGCCACCATCACAGAAGCCAGACTTCGGCCAATTCGATTCACTCCTGAGCTCACTGGATACAGCAAAGGCTGTGGGCCCCGACAACATCCCGGTTATCATGCTGAAGACTTGTGCTCCAGAACTAGCCGTGCCTCTACCGACAATGTGGAAAACTGCCCAGGTATGTCCTATCCACAAAAAGCAGGACAAATCCAATCCAGCCAATTACTGCCCCATCAGTCTATTCTCAATCATCAGCAAAGTGATGGAAGGTGTCAAGCTATCAAGCGGCACTTACTCACCAATAACCTGCTCACTGATTCCCAGTTTGGGTTCCGCAAGACCACTCAGCTCCCGACCTCATTACAGCCTTGGTCCAAACATGGACAAAGGAACTGAATTCTAGAGATGAGGTGAGAGTGACTGCCCTAGACATCAAGGCAGCATTTGACCGAGTGTGGCATCAAGGAGCACTAGTAAAACTGAAGTCAATGGGAATCGGGGGGGAAAACGCTCCACAGGCTGGAGTCATACCTAGTACAAAGGAAGATGGTTGTGGTGGTTGAAGGTCAATCATCACAGCCCTAGGACATTGCTGCAGGACTTCCTCAGGGCAGTGTCCTCGGCCCAACCATCTTCAGCTGCTTCATCAATGACCTTCCCTCCAACATAAGGTCAGATATGGGGATGTTCGCTGATGGCTGCACAGTGTTCAGTGCCATTCAGAACTCCTCAGATAATGAAGCAGTCCATGTCCGCATGCAACAAGACCTGGACGATGTTCAGGCTTGGGCTGATAAGTGGCAGGTAACATTCGCGCCCCACAAGTGCCAGGCAATGACCATCTCCAACAAGCGAGAGTCCAACCACCGCCCCTTGACATTCAACAGCATTACCATCACCGAATCCCCCACCATCAACATCCTGGGGGTCACCATTGACCAGAAACTTAACTGGAACAGCCACATAAATACTATGGCAACAAGAGCAGGTCAGAGCTTGGGTATTCTGCGGCGAGTGTCTCACCTCCTGACTCCCTAAAGCCTTTCCACCATCTACAAGGCACAAGTAAGGAGTGTGATGGAATGCTCTCCACTTGCCTGGATGAGTGCAGCTCCAACAACACGCAAGAAGCTGACACCATCCAGGACAAAGCAGCCCACTTGAACATACACCACCTTAAACATTCACTCCCTCCACCACAGGCGTACTGTGGCTGCAGTGTGTACCATCTACAAGATGCACTGCAGCAACTCGCCAAGGCTTCTTCGGCAGCACCTCCCAAACCCGCGACCTCTTCCACCTAGAAGGACAAGGGCAGCAGGCACATGGGAACACCACCACCTGCAAATTCCCCTCCAAGTCACACACCATCTTGACTTAGAAGTATATCGCCGATCCTTCATCGTCGCTGGGTCAAAATCCTGGAACTCCCTACCTCACAATACTGTGGGAGTACCTTCACCACACGGACTGCAGTGGTTCAAGAAAGCGGCTCACCACTACCTTCTCAAGGGCAATTAGGGATGGGAAATAAATGCTGGCCTTGCCAGCGATGCCCACATCTCATAAATGAATAAAAAACTAATGTAGCGAAATGTGATGTTATTCACTTTGGTAGGAAGAATAGAAAAACAGAATATTTTTTAAATGGTGAGAAACTTTCAAATGTTGGTGTTCAGAGAGATTTGGGTGTCCTCGTGCAAGAAACACAGAAAGCTGGCATGCAGGTACAGCAAGCAATAAGGAAGGCAAATGGCATGTTGGCCTTTATTGCAAGGAGGTTGGAGTATAAAGAGCAAGGAAGTCTTGCTGCAATTGTACAGGGTCTTGGTGAGACCACACCTGAAGTCCGTTGCACAGTTTTGGTCTCCTTATCTAAGGAAGGATATACTTGCCTTGGAGACAGTGCAACGAAGGTTCACTAGATTGATTCCTGGGATGAGAGGGCTGTCCTATGATGAGAGATTGTGTAGAATGGGCCTATACTCTGGAGTTTAGAAGAATGAGAGGTGATCTCATTGAAACATACAAGATTCTGAAGGGGATTGACAGGGTAGATGCTGAGAGGTTGTTTCCCCTGGCTGGAGTGTCTAGAACTAGGGGGCATAGTCTCAGGATAAGGGGTAGGCTATTTAAGACCGAGATGAGGAGGAATTTCGTCACTCAGCGGGTTGTGAATCTTTGGAATTTTCTGCCCCAGAGGGCTGTGAATGCTGAAATGTTGAGTATATTTAAGGCTGAGATAGATAGATTTTTGGACTCCAGAGGAATCAAGGGATATGGAGATCGGACGGGAACGTGGAGTTGAGGTCGATGATCAGCCATGATCTTATTGAATGGCTGGAGGGGCCATATGGCCTACTCCTGCTCCTATTTCTTATGTTCTTATGAGAGAAAACAGGAAATTCAGGCCAGTTAGCCTGACATCATTTATCGAGAAAATGCTGGAATCCATTATTAAGGGAGTGGTAACAGGGTACTTAGAATATCATAATATGATTAGGCAGAGTCAATATGGTTTTATAAAAGGTAAATCGTGTTTAACAAATTTATCAGATTTTTTGAGCATGTAACTAGCAGGGTAGATAATGGGGAACCAGCGGATGTAGTATATTTGGATTTCGAAAAGGCATTCAATAAGATGCCGCATGAAAGGTTGTTAAGTAAGATAAGGGCTCATGGGGTTGGGGGTACGGTATTAGCATGGATAAAGGATTGGTTAACAGACAGAAAACAGAGACAGAAACAGAAGGCATGTCGGAAGCACTGGTATGGAAGGTGGAACATTCTTTGTTCCAGTCCTACTCAGGTCCCCTCCCTCACCTCTTTTTCCGGTACATCGATGATTGCATCCGTGCCGTTTCCTGCTCTCGCCCTGAACTAGATAAGTTCATTCACTTTACTTCCAATTTCCACCCTTCCCTCACCTTCACATGGTCCATCTCTGACTCTTCTCTTCCCTTCCTTGACTTCTCCATCTCCATTTCTGGCGATCGGCTTTCGACAAACATCCACTACAAGCCCACTGACTCCCACAGCTACCTGGACTACACTTCCTCCCACCCCGCTTCTTGTAAGGACTCTATTCCATTCTCCCAGTTTCTCCGTCTCCGCCGCGTCTGTTCTGACGATGCCACCTTCCATGCCAGTGCTTCCGACATGTCTTCCTTTTTCCTCAACCGAGGATTCCCCTCTACTGTGGTTGACACGGCCCTTGACCGTGTCCGTTCCATTTCCTGCAACTCTGCTCTTACCCCTTCCCCTCCCTCTCAGAACCACAATAGGGTTCCCCTTGTCCTCACCTTTCACCCCACCAGCCTCCACATTCAACGGATCATCTTCCGCCATTTCCGCCACCTCCAACGTGATCCCACCACCAAACGCATCTTCCCCTCACCTCCCCTTTCAGCATTCCAAAGGGACCGCTCCCTCCGCGACACCCTGGTCCACTCCTCAATCACCCTTAACAGCCCTTCCCCTTCGCCCGGCACCTTCCCATGCAAGTGCAGGAGATGCAACACATGCCCTTTTACCTCCTCCCTTCCCACTGTCCAGGGCCCCAAACACCCCTTCCAGGTGAAACAGTGATTTACTTGTACTTCTTGCAATTTAGTATACTGTATTCGCTGCAAACGATGCGGTCTCCTCTACATTGGGGAGACCAAACGCAGATTGGGTGACCGCTTTGCGGAACACCTCCGTTCAGTCCGTAAGGGTGACCCTGAGCTTCCGGTTGCCTGTCACTTTAATTCTCCGCTTCACTCCCACTCTGATCTCTCTGTCCTCGACTTCTTACACTGTTCCAATGAAGCTCAACGTAAGCTCGAGGAACAGCACCTCATCTTTCGATTAGGCACTTTACAGCCTTCTGGACTCAACATTGAGTTCAACAATTTCAAACTATAACCCCTGCCCCCATTTTTCATGCTGTATGATTTTGCCATTCCCATTTGCAACATTTTATCTTTCCTGCCTCTTACCTAAGCACAGTATGTTCCTTCAATTTCTTCCTCCCCTCCTTGTCTCTGCACCTGCTTAATATCTGTTACATCTCCAGCTTTTTCCAGTTCTGATGAAGGGTCCCAGACCTGAAACGTTAACTCTGTTTCTCTCTCCACAGATGCTGCCTGGCCTGCTGAGTGTTTCCAGCATTTTCTGTTGTTATTTCAGATTTCCAGCATCCGCAGTATTTTGCTTTTGTAACTGGGTGGTATATATGCAACATCATCCTAGGAGGCATTATGGGTGTCTCAAGCTGATTTCCCAACATGGTGAGATACACTTATGTCTTTAGTGCCAGGCGTAAAGCATCGCCTGGGTGCAACGCAGCGAGGAACATTGGGTGGGAGGATTGCACACCTCTAATGCAGCCTGCCTAATTTTCTTGCCCAGGTAAATCTAGAGCGCTGACGATTGGAGCCTAAGGTCAGAGCACACAGAAATCGACAGATTTTCCTCCTATTTAAATGAATAGAAGGAAAATCCTGTGGATTTTGTAAGGGGCATGTGATCCTCCCTGCCAGATTTTACTCTGTACTTTGCTCAGGCGATGCTTAATACCCAGGTGGTAGAGAAGAAAATCTACTCCATTATTTCCTCCTCCAACCCTCCCAGTTCACAATTGCATTCTCCTCCCTTTCCTGTCTTGATTTAGTCTGATCCTCTTCTCCTCCCCCCTCAGTTCACACTAACACTCTTCTTCTACCCCTTTCCAGATGACACTCTTCTTCTCCCTCTATTCCAGCTCAAGCAGGTACTCTTCCTCGACCCCTATTCAACTTGGCACCCTTCTTCTCCTCCCCTCTCCCCATTTAACACTGTTTCTGTCTTTTCCCAGTCCTTCTCAATAATGGAATACTACTTTCTCCCCAACCAGCTTCTCCCCTCCCGGATTCTGTTCCCTTCCCTCTCCATTTCCCTCCTTCCCTGTCCTCTCCGTTGCCAACCACTCCCTTTCCCTTCCCCCTCTGCCTTATTTGCTGTGCAAGGGTGGGCAAAAGCAAATCAGAAACTCTCAGAAATGGATCTTCATTGTTTTCTAGGGGTACGGTTCTCCCAGTCTGCTGCCAGAGTTACATGGAACCCCGAGGAATTTTGGCCCTTTTGTTACTCTCAAGTTCAATGCTAATAGAAACAGAATATTCTAAATCTTATAAACCAACCTGATAGTACTGGACAGCAATGGAGAGCTTGACCTCAGTGTCTGACAAAACAAGCACTGAGCTGTCGCTTCCTCTGGTAATAACTGTGCCAAGATTAGCAGTCAGAAGAAGTATGGAGATAGAAGTTATATGATCCTTAATTTTGATTCTGCCCTTACTACAAATAAATTTCCTTTTGGCCCAGTGTAGTACAGCATTGGCTTTGAGATTGCAGAGGGCTCCAGAATCTGTTATCCCACTTAGACAGGCTATGTAGAGGAGAAACACACTCCAAGCCAAAGTGTTGGTAAATCTGAGATTTGTTTTATAGTGGAATGATAGAAGTCATGTGTAACTAATGTTAACCTGCAGCAAATATTTCAATGTTTTAAAAAAATCAATATATCTAGTTACAGTATAATAAAAATTCCAGTCTGTGACTCTCCTGTTAATAAGCAATTCCAGCCTGCAGTGAAAATAGTTTAATCTGATTAAATGTATTAATGTGGAAAATCAGATCTTCCACTGCATGAAACTATTAATATGCCAGGCTATATGCTTATTAAGTTTAATAATCAATTTGGGACTTTAATCCATTAGAAATGTTTCCATATCATTATTTACTTTAAAATAAATAAACCTTTCATATAAAAGCTGTAATTGGTTTCTCTTTGACAAAACCGACTTTTGTACCATTTTCCCATTTCCTGTTGAGGATGACACTTGTTCTTTTTACATTTTGTTCCCCCAGTTTTCTTGGTCTCTCTGGCCAACACATTATGAAATGGAAAGGGTGCGCAAGCAACCTGCTGCTGGGCCTCTGATCATGCCAGTGGGAAGCTGGCCGCTAGGAGATGTGTGACAGCAACCCGTGAATGACTCTCTGATTTTGCTTTTCTCCTGTGAAGAAGCGTTTGACTTGCACTTTGTCCCATGGCTGACATCAGGAACTCAGCACATGGGGCTATGAGAGCACAAACCTATGTCTTATCACTCTTATGGGGCAACATATTTCTGTTGCTGTATGACGACACCCAGCTCTACCTCACCACCACTTCTCTCGACCCCTCCACGGTCTCTAAATTGCCAGACTGCTTGTCCGACATCCAGTACTGGATGAGCAGGAATTTTCTCAAATTAAATATTGGGAAGACCGAAGCCATTGTTTTCCGTTCCCGCCACAAACTCTGTTCCCTAGCCACTGACTCCATCTCTCTCCCCAACATTTGTCTGAGGCTGAACCACACTATTCGCAACCTTTGTGCCATATTTGACCCTGAAATGAGCTTTCGACCACATGTCCGCGGCCTTGGTCCAAACATGGACAAAGGAGCTGAATTCCAGAGGTGAGGTGAGAGTGACTGCCCTTGACATCAAGGCAGCATTTGACCGAGTCTGGCATCAAGGAGCCCGAGTAAAACTGAAGTCAATGGGAATCGGGGAAAACGCTCCACTGGTTGGAGTCATACCTAGCACAAAGGAAGATGGTTGTGGTAGTTGAAGGTCAATCATCACAGCCCCAGGACATCACTGCAGGAGTTCCTCAGGGCAGTGTCCTAGGCCCAACCATCTTCAGCTGCTTCATCAATGACCTTCCCTCCAACATAAGGTCAGAAATGGGATGTTTGCTGATGACTGCACAGTGTTCAGCACCATTCGCAACTCCACAGATAATGAAGCAGTCCATGCCCGCATGCAACAAGATCTGGATGACGTTCAGGCTTGGGCTGATAAGTGGCAGGTAACATTCGCGCCACAGAAGTGCCAGGCAATGACTATCTCCAACAAGCGAGAGTCTAACCACCTCCCCTTGACATTCAATGGCTTTACCATCGCTGAATCCCCCACTATCAACATCCTGGGGGTCACCATTAACCAGAAACTTAACTGGACCAGCCACATAAATACTGTGGCAACAAGAGCAGGTCAGAGGCTAGGTATTCTGCGGCGAGTGTCTCACCTCCTGACTCCCCAAAGCCTTTCCACTATCTACAAGACACAAGTAAGGAGTGTGATGGAGTACTCTCCACTTGCCTGGATGAGTGCAGCTCCAACAACACTCAAGAAGCTCGACAACATCCAGGACAAAGCAGCCTGCTTGATTGGCATCCCATCCACCACCTTAAACATTCACTCCCTCCACCACCGGCGTACCGTGGCTGTAGTGTGTACCATCTACAAGATGCACTGCAGCAACTTGCCAAGGCTTCTTCGGCAGCACCTCCCAAACCCGCGACCTCTTCCACCTAGAAGGACAAAGGCAGTAGGCGCATGGGAACACCACCACCTCCAAGTTCCTCTCCAAGTCACACACTACCCTGACTTAGAAGTATATCGCCGATCCTTCATCATCGCTGGGTCAAAATCCTGGAACTCTCTCCCTAACAGCACTGTGGGAGTACCTTCACCACATGGACAGCATCGGTTCAAGAAGGCGGCTCACCACCACCTTCTCAAGGGCAATTAGGGATGGTCAATAAATGCTGACATTGCCAGCGATGCCCTGATCCCATAAACGAATAATAAATTAAAAAAAATAAAATAACTAAGACCGCCTATTTGCACCTCCGTAACATCGCCCGTCTCCGCCCCTGCCTCAGCTCCTTCGCTGCTGAAACCCTCATCCACTCCTGGCTGGCCTTCCACGTTCTATCCCTCATAAACTTGAGGTCATCCAAAACTCGCTGCCCGTGACCTAACTCATACCAAGTCCCGTTCACCCATCACCCCTGTGCTCGCTGACCTACATTGGCTCCTGGTTAACCAACGCCTCGATTTCAAAATTCTCATCCAGTTTTCAAATCCCTCCATGGCCTCGCCCCTCCCTATCTCTGTAATCTCCTCCAGCCCCACCACCCCGAGATATCTGCGCTCCTCTAATTCTGCCCACTTGAGCATCCCTGATTATAATCGCTAAACCTTTGGTGGCTTTGCCATCAGCTGTCTAGGCCCTAAGCTCTGGAGTTCCCTCCCTAAACCTCTCCCCTCTCTACCTCTCTTTCCTCCTTTAAGATGCTCCTTAAAACCTACCTCTTTCTGCCCTAATTTCTCCTTACGTGGCTCGATGTCAAATTTTTGTCTTATAATACTCCTGTGAAGCGCCTTGGGACGTTTTACTATGTTAAAGGCGCTATATAAATACAAGTTGTTGTTGTTGTTCCAACATCCTGTGTCACTGCATTGTCCTTATACAGCTTTCATGTTCTTGCTCCCTCACAATGTTTTCCATCTTTTAAATAAACCTGTCTGCACAGCCTTCTTCAGAGTGAGACAATCTAAGATGTGAGCTTAGTTCATACTGAGTAAGAGTAAAACTCTTAAGGATATTACGGCAATGGTGTATTTGCAAATACTGGATCCTTGGTTGCTGGCAAAGAATTGCATAATTAAGTTTAATAGTATGTTTCCTATCCAAGCTTTGGCTAACAGATTTGCTGATGATGTAACAGCAGTTTTCTATGAAGATACTTTATCCTTGCTGCCAGAAAGCTGTTTATAGTAAATATTAATATCACTGGATTAGATTGATTAGAATCAATCTACTTAACTTAATGCATTGCATTGAAAAATATGCTGACTTTTTTAAATGTTAAAAGTGGCTTAATCTTGCTCTGATATGTTTCCAAGCAAAATATGCTTATGGCCTTGGATGAGTAATCCATCAGCTTACTGCTGTGTCATTGCGAAGAAGCACGAGTAGGATCTTGGTGGCAACTGAGAAGGTATTAGCTCAAGTGACAACGTATGGACAATTATTTGATTATCCTTCTCAAAATAGTTTGTTGTGCCAACACAAAGGGGAGAATTTTAACCCCAAAAAACTGGTGGGTTGGGGTCGGGTGGGAGGTTAAAAAATTAAAAATCTGAATCCCGAACCCAACCCGCCTCCAACCCGCACACTTCCGGTTTCAACGGAGGCGGGACAGAGGGCAGGCAGCCAACCCACTCCCAGGTGGCGGGTCGCCCATTTTAGTATTATAATGAAGCTGGCGTGCCTCATGGTGATCCACCATTACAAATTTAACTCTGGCTGGTCAGGTTTCCCGGCCTCAGGGACGCCGCCAGCTAAAGGGAGGCGAGGACTGCTGGATCCAGGAGGTAAGTGCCTTTCCACTTACCTGCTTGATCCAGCATCCCTGCCGCACCCAGCCCCAATGATTGGACACCCCCCAACCCTTCCGATCTCCCCCCGACCTCCCCCACCCCACGAGGCCTCCGATCTCCATCCCTCCCACCACCCCCAACGAGGCTTCAGATTTCCCCGCGACCTCCCCACCACCCCACCCCCCCGAGGTCTCCGATCCCCCCTCCGACCCCCGATTGCCTTCCCGGCACCCCCCCTCCAGCTCCAATCACACTCCCTCCCTCCCCCCTCCCCCCCCGATGCTCCTCCGGCCCCGATCTTCCTCCAGCCCTGATTTACCCACGATCTTTCTCTGACCCCAATTCACCCTCTGATCTTCCTCCGGCCCTGATTCACCCCCGATCTTTCTCTGGCCCCAATTCAACCCCGATCTTCCTCCGGCCCCGATTCACCCCCCCAATCCCTCCCTCCCTCGTCTCTGCGTCCTAGTGCCAGAGGCCTACCTGCCCGACAGTCAGCCAGCCTCACCATCTGGCTGGCTACATGCGGGAAACAGAGCTTTGAAATGTTAATCAGGCCCAGCAGTTAAATTCGGCAAGGCCTGCAGGAAACCCGTTCTCCCAGGTTTCCCGACTGCTTCCAAGCACCCCGCCTCCCTACCCGCCTCCAGATTAAAATTCCGGCCAAGGATTCACAAGTTAAAATGTATTTTTCAGAGTTATTAGAGCAAACAGAATTTAATGAAGTAACACTGTCTATGACTAACACCCTATTGACATAGTCACAAAGTAATATCATTGTAAATTGGGGCATGGTTTTATTCAAGTAGTCTAAATGGCATTTCAGAAAATGAGTTTTAGTGTTAAATTAATTTGATGATAACAAAAACACATGAGCAGTCTAATTACTTCCAGGTTCATCTGTAGTATTTGCAGATATTATTTTATTGCATCCCTGGTGGCTGGTAAAGAATTGTGTGATTAAATTTAATAGTATGTTTCATATTAAGCTCTAGCTAACACATTTGCTGCTAAGGGAACTGCAACATTAAGACATTCATAAAGCAGGTGACAGGAAGGTAGAAGATTATATTAACAAATGGACAGGATTGATTAGCTTGAAGTTAAATTCAATAAAAACGTGCAAAATGATATTTGCCCGAATTTATTTAATTATATGTTGCAGCATACAGCAACTTGCAATTATATAATGCCTTTAATGCAAAAATAATTCCAAGGCGCTTCACAGAAGTGTAATCAGACAAAAGTGGATGCTGAGTCAAAGGGTTGACCAAAAGCTTGGTCAAAAGAGGTGGGTTTTAAGGAGAGTTTTAAAGGAGGAGGGCGAAGTAGAGAGGCTGGGGTGGTTAGGCAAGGAATTACAGAGTGTGGCACCTAGATGGCTGAAGGCACAGGCGCTAATGTGGACTGAAGGGAGGGGATGCATAAGAGGCCAGAACTGGAGAAATAGAGAGTTCCTGGAGGAGTTGTAAGAGGTTGTAAGGCTGGAGGAGGTTACAGAGATAGGGAGAGCAAGGCCATGAAGGGATTTAAACATGGGGGGTGAGAATTTTACATTGGAGGCATTGGCGGGGCCAAGAGCCAAAGTAGGTCAGCAAGGACAGGAGTAATGGGTGAGTGGGACTTAATGTAGAATAGGATATGGGCAACAGAATTTTAGTTGAGGTAAAAATTAGAGAATGTGGATGATGGGAAGCCAGTCAGGAGAGCATTGGTATACTCGGATCTGGAAGTGACAAAAGGCATGGGTTTCAGCAGCAGGAGAGCTGAGAGACAGGGGCAGAGGCAGGCAATGTTACAGAGGTGGAAGTAGGCAGTCTTTGTGATGGAGAAGAGATGAGGTTAGAACCTCAGCTCAGAGTTAAATAGGTTGTGAATAGTCTAGTTCAATCTGAGACAGTGCTCGGGATAGGGAATAAAATCAGTAGAGTTTGTGGTGGAGACTGAAGACAATAGCTTCGGTTTTTCTCATGTTAAGTCTTCCTGGAGGAAATTCCAGGTCACCCGAGACTGGATGTCCGACAAGAATCATACTGATCCCGCCCTTTGTTAAAATCGCCTCCATAGAGTCTGGAAGCAGTCGGTTCCATACCTGAATGGACATAGTTACCATTAAATGGAAATTTTAGGAATGTGCCCTTTCCTCACTTTAAAGGACAAGAAACAGCCATCACATACTTATAAGTATGATCAATTGTGAATCAACTTCAACTTGAAGTAATTTTAAATACATGTATTACATAAATTATTTACATAGATCTTTATGGCTAGGGAAGGGATAGGAAGCAGAAATTCTAAATCTAACCTGTGTTTCTACAAATACTAAGCAATAAGACTTTCCAACGGTCTATTCTGAAAGAAAGCTTAATTGTTTCACACAAGATCAAAAGGAGAAAAATGAATTATACAGAGGCATGGAATTAATGAAAACATTAACAATTAAGACTTACATGGAGCCTTTGGTGAAAAATATTCCCAAATTTTACCATCCCAGCCAAAGCCACGTGTTTATAGGACTAATAATATAATTCAAATCTTTAATACCAGTGATTGGAATAATGCAGTAAATTGTTATTACAGAGAAATATACAGAATGGTATGATGTGTGCTTTGCAATGTACACTTTCAGAAGGCTCCGTTACACAGCTTGAGACAGAGCTTCCTTGCTTTGAAGATTCTTAAAATAAAAAAGAACAACTAATCCTAGTTGGTAACAGCAGTATCTTCTGACCCGTACAGTATAATTTGGTTACTATCAGACATAAAAAAGGAACATTGATTCCATCAGGCAAAATCAGGAAGTGTAAAGGATCTGAAAGGAAATGCATACATTCAGGAGAATCTGACAGGAATTCCAGAATCTTGCAGTGGGGAGATTAAGGAACAAAACTGGGCTGGATCATAGTGGAGAATATTGGGTGAAGAGGCCTACCGCTGTCTCAATGCACCGACCAGAACTTAATTCCTCCACCCCCATTGGGACCGCCACTGGCTGCTCCTTCCTCATCTGCCACATGCAAATGTCAATGGGGGGAGAGGCCTCCCTGATATATATTTCCCTTTCTCCATTCCAATTACCAGTGCTTCCCAGGGCTACCACGTTTAAGGTGGTGGTAGGCCACAGGAAATGGTTATAAAGGCTGAGAGCTCCCCTAGTGAAGAGAGATGGCCTTGCAGCAGCCTCCCAGACATATACCTGCTGAAGGCCTTAGTTTTGGCCGAGGCCTTTGGTAGGAGCCTTCCTTTCGATCTTCAGAGTGCTTTTGCCCTTTATTATTCCTTGTCACCTCTTCTGCTGCTGCAACAGCGTCCTTGCATCGGCACCACCACAATTTACTTGCTCATACTGGCCGACTCTTTCTTGACAGTGGGAATCCCGCGGGGAGCCCATCATGCATATGGAATGAAACACAACCCAGGAAAATAGGCTGCGGTGTACACAGAGGGGTGGGCAGAAGCCATTCACCACCAGAACACCAGCCCAAAGAGGATCTCCACCAATAACTTTAATTATCACACTTTTGTAACTGAGCAGTCATTTTAAAAGAAATTTAATTTTTAGGGTGGAGGGGGAGGCTGAACTCCATATGTATTTAGGCACTTAAATCATTCTTTGGAGCCAACTAAGTCTTATTTGATCTTGTGTTACTGCTGCCCTCCTGCTGATACCCAGTCACCAGAACATATAGACCTGACTTCTATCTGAATATCTCCCTGTAGTTATACGTAAGGAGGCTGAAGTTCACCCTAAAAGCCCTGGAAGAGTTTTGTACCATTCACTCCCAGTATTCCATCCCTCCTGTGCCTAATTTCACTTAATAGAATAGTCTATTAATTGTACTTAAGTGGTGTATAGCAATTGAGTGTTAATTGTATGCAGGTGGTGGGAATTAATTGGGGACTCGGAGAGCAGGCTGGGAAAGGGAGCTTATCTTGGGGGTGCACAGTATATACTGTGTGTCTCTGTGAATAGTGAATTCAAATAAAACTGTTGGACTATAATCTGGTGTTGTGCGACTTCTCACTTCTGTGAATAAAGGCTTCTGTGAATAAAGTGTACGTGTGTACAACTTGCTGCGGTTCCAGGATTCGTTCCGTTGATTCTGGGCCGACTGGAGAAGGAAGTAGGGGGTTCCTCTCCTTGAGGCTATAGTGGGACATGGGCAAGGCTCACGTCTGTCTCTTCTATCAGGAGTATGTAAGGGGATCGACCAAGAGATGGATCCCTGGCCGAGGCCCATGCCTATTATGGGGCTCTGATCTCTCCGGATCCATCCAGTAAGGATGCTCGCAGAGATTCGTGGGAGGACCAGCCAAAGATCAGCCAGACGGGTGGCGAACAGCTTGATGCTCTGCTAAGCCTGGCAGAGCTGATTAGGGACTCGGAGAGCAGCCCTTGTCCAGCTCTCGAGGTGCAAATCCCTGGGGCTGGACACGCTGACCGTGGAGTTCCACAGGATGTCCTGGGATGTCCTGTGAGGTGACTACGTGCGGCTCCTAGGGGAAAGTCTGGCAACTGGGGACATGCCCCTCTCTTGGCGCAGGGCAGTCATCATCCTGCTGCCCAAGAGGGGCGATCTCCGCCTACCTAAGAACTGGCGTCCCGTCTCCCTCCTCGGCACAGACTACAAGATCTTTGTCAGGGCAATGTCTGCTCACTTTAGCGCCGGACTGATCCACCCTGACCAGTCCTACACGGTCCCGGGCCGGACCATCCAGAACAATATCCATCTGGTCCGGGATCTGGTCCACCATTCCCAGAGGGCTGGTCTGTCGGTCACCTTCCTTTCCCTCGATCAGGAGAAGGCGTTCCACAGGGTGGATCATTAATACCTCTTCAGGACTCTGCATGCATTTGGGTTCGGGACACATTTTGTCGCCCAGATCCGACTTTTGTACGCCGCTGCGGACTGTCTGATTAAGGTTAACGGGTCTTTGACTGCACCCTATCGCTTCAGGAGTGGGGTGCGTCAGGGATGCCCCATGTCCGGCCAGTTAATGCCATCTGTGTGCAGCCTTTCCTGCGCCTCTTGCAGAAGAGGTTGACGGGACTGGCTCTGCAAGGGCTGGGTGTGGAAGTCGTCATCTTGGCTTGCGCAGATGACGTGCTCCTCATGGTCACGGATCCCGTTGATTTGCGGAGAATGCATGAGTGCCAGCAGGTCTACTCTACCACGTCCTCTGCGAGGATCAACTGGGAGAAATGTTCCGGACTCCTGGTGGGTCAGTGGCGGCTGGACTCCCTGCCGGAGGAGCTCAGGCCTTTTGCCTGGAGCACCACTCATCTCCTCTGCCTGGGGGTTTACTTTAGCCCTGCCGATGAAGCCTGGCTGGCGAACTGGCAAGAGCTGGAGGCCAAAGTCAACACTCGCCTAGGGCGCTGGACAGGATTGCTCCAAGTGCTGTCCTACAGGGGTCAAGCGCTGGTCATAAATCAGTTGGTGGTCGCTATGCTGTGGTACCGGTTGGTCACTTTGATCCCTCCCCCTGAGTTTGTTGCCAAGATACAGAAGAAGCTTGTTGACTTCTTCTGGGGAAAAAGAAAGCCTTGGGTCTCTGCCGCGGTTCTGAGTCTCCCGCTTAGGGAGGGCGGTCAGGCGCTGGTGTGCGTGTGTACCTAGGCTGCGACTTTCCATCTTGAGACCCTGTAGAGAAACCTATATGTTGAGGATGTTCCCAGATGTTGTGCGCTAGCGACGTATTTCTTCCGCCAGCTACACGACCTCAATTACAACACGCAGCTCCTGTTTACACTAAAAAAGGCCCTGACTCCACTCGGTGTGTCAAGGAGGCTCAAGCGTGTGGAGCGATCCCGTCCGAGCTGACCCCCGTTCGGACAGAATTTCTCATTGGCGCCAGGCCCCGTAACCCCCCTCAGGAGCTGGCGCTTCACAGCTTGAGCCATCTCTCAGAGATCCCTTCCGTGCCTTTCCACTCTGCCCGGAGGGGTTTCCTGTACGGGCTGCTCTTGCACACTCTCCACTTTGTCTCCCTGG
Organism: Squalus acanthias; assembly: GCA_030390025.1. Lineage (NCBI taxonomy): Eukaryota > Metazoa > Chordata > Chondrichthyes > Squaliformes > Squalidae > Squalus > Squalus acanthias. Next base: position 204,964,815 of record CM059425.1, read on the forward strand.
TCTGCCGTCCGGCCATCTTGCCATCCGGAGGAGGCGGGGGTCCCCAGTGGAGGGCTCTCTATGCGGGCGTCCTCCCCTTTTCTATTGGGGACTTGGCCTGGGGGGTGTTGCATGGAGCAGTCTTGTGCAACAAATTTTTAAGTAGGTTCACAGACGCCTGCAATTTCCGCGTATACAGAGTGTGAGAGGTTGCAGCACCTCTTCCAATTTTTGAAGGGGCTGCCCCTCAATTTTTGGTCGTATTTCAGTCTCATGCTCCTGAACTTTGGGCACCCGGTGCGGGGGGGAGCGGGCAGATCGGAGGACCTCCTTGTTGGACTGCTCCTGGGCCTGGCCAAGGTGGCCATTAACAGATCCAAGCAATGGGCAGTCGAGCAGGTCGTTCGGCCTGACTGCCTGCCTCTCTTCCGTGGTTATGTTCATGCCCAGGTGTCCCTGGAGATGGAGCACGCAGTGTCTCCCTGTACGCTTGAGGCCTTCCATGACCGGTGGGCACCGGAGGGACTGGAGTGCTTCATCCCCCCTGGAAACACAGTTTTGATTTGTCAAGTTTCATTTAAATTTGGTTTAATTTAAGGTTTATTGGTTGTGCCCCGTTAAAAGGGGGCACTTGCTTCCTTTTTTATTGGTGATGGCGCCAGCCATCAATCACTGAAATCAACATACAAAAGGTGTAAGGAACTAAAGACTGGGCTCTAGCACTCTATCCTTCACCTGGCTATCTGTCTCTTACATAGTCCCATCACTCTCTGAGAAGATGGAGCCATATGTTCAGATTGCTGGTTCTGCTGTAAATGCAGCCCATTACATCCTTCATGCCCACTCCGCCCCGGCCTCACTAATTTGCCAGGCCTCCTAGTGTAAATGACCAATGGCCTTTGTCCCAGCCAACAGTATTGTAATTAGCTGACCCCGCAGTTTCTGATGGGGTCAATGTTGGGAGCATTGACAGGCTGAAGTTTGTAGAATTCGCAAATTATCGCGATTTAAAAATAATGAGAAAGAGACATACAGTTTCGTAAACACAGCTTTATTTCAGCAAAATGCTGTCAGGTTTCAAAACGGACACAAGCAGCCTGTAAAATGGCCGCCACGCCTCGTGGCAGAAGGTTCTAGACTTTCAGTAGGCAGACAAGATGGCGTTTCAATAAACATTTCAGCAAGATCGGACAGGACTCAGCATATTGAGATAAGACAAGACGAGATCGTTTTGCATTTTAACACCCAGGCAAGGAATATAAGTGCTGGAATCGGGTTTTTCCATGCACAAATGAGAGCTATTGTACTGGGCAATCAAGGGGCCCATCCAAAGACATTGATATGCAAATTCCCCACGGCTCTACGATGAGAGAGCTGTTCGCGGGTACTCACAGCAAGAATTCGGAGGCCCCCAAAACCCCTCCAGGGAGACTCCTAGCCGGTTCCACAAGGGGAGAAATATTAACGGGTACTCAGACAGTTACAAGTATCACCGAAACCCATTAACAACAAGTACCACCCCATACAAGAAGTTTGAGCGCCAAAAACATGACAAAAGATGAACATTAAGATTGGGCGGGAGATAAGGAATTACAGTACTATAACTGTAGTGTCCAAACATCCATCTTTCTCTTATTCCTTTGACTCGCTAGAGAACTCTTGACTCTTATTCTCTGATCCGCTGATTTTCCAGGAGTCAACCTCGTGGCTTGCCGTGAAGATCTGTGGAGAGCTGGTCTGCGAAGGCCTGTAAGCGGGCGCACCATCCCGAGAAGTCGGTAAACGGTGTTGGAACCGAAGGCCCGAGAGGAGATGAGATGAGATGAGAAGAGAAGAAGACGACTACACGTGCCGCCGCGGTCAGTAAACCCCGACCGCGCCCGAAAATCGATTAACCACTTCTTCGAATTCTATCGGCTACTCCACAACTGGCCCTGGAAGACTTTTCTTCGAGTTCTACCGACAACTGGTGGCGGTCCAGAAAGACTCTTCTTTGAATTTTACCGGCTAACTGGTGTCGGGCACAGGAAGACTCTTCTTTGAGTTTTATCAGAGTTCCGAGGTCAACACAGATCTTCATGACAGCAGACGGTCCAGCCTGCTAGCCGGAGCAAAGCGAGTAAACAAGTGGGGTACAGAGACCCCTGATCAACACGTGAATAGTCAGGTGCTGTGGTGAAAACATCCGAGCAGCGTTTCGGAATTCTCCGAGTTATCACGAGTGGTGAGCATGAGTCTCGATCCTGCAGATCTAGATTAGGACAGGTATTGATAGGGGAGGGTTTTTGTTTTAAGGATAATTATAATGTGTGTCCCCTTTTACGATGTGTCGTGCGCTCCTCGTTTCCCTAAACCTAGTTGCATAAATGTATGTAAGCTTGTACTGTCATTAACCTGTGCTTATGGCATGTATTTCGTAATCTTGAACAATATGCAATAAAGATTTTCCATTTCGTACTATTCAACCGGGTCTACCTGAGTTTTCTCTGCATTATTGATCTCGCACCTAAGTCCAGTGTCAGAACCGTAAGGGCGAGTGGGTCGAACCACTCACAGGTGTCTAGTGCTACCAGGCTGGTTGGAGACCAGAACAGGCAACAAGGCCTAACCCCGCACTAGCACCCAGGCTAAGCACAGAGCCACGCGAACCCCTTACAAGTTCACTGCACTTCCAGTGGTACATCATGGGATTTGGAATTTCAGGACTGATGTATTTAAACTTTCGAATGCCTTGCAATGATCTTATTCCCATCAGCTATTTATTTATTTACACTGATGGCTCTGTGGGTAAAATATAAGGATCAGCGGTTGGTAGATTTTGAGTATACAGGATATTGCCAAAGTCTTCCTGGAAAATAGATCCATTTCACCTCAGGGAGCAGGTGGCGACATAGCAATGTTACCGCTACTGAAGTACTGCAGATATTTTCTTTCATCCATCTGGATTTAGGTCTGCCCTGATATCAGAATTATAACCTCATTTTATTAATGTTTTATTTCATGGATACTACAAATTAAGAAATAAAAACAGAAAATGCTGGAAATACTCAGCAGGTCAGGCAGCATCTGTGGAGAGAGAAACAGAGTTAACGTTTTCTGGCTTTGTGAACTTTCATAATGCTTCTTTATAATCTCTAATATTTAATCATTGTAACTATTTTTGCCTCTTGTGGTATTGAAAAGTCACTGGATTTCAATGGGGGGTAATTTTAAATTTGGGCAATGGTGTAAAATGGGCGACGTGTGTGAAGTCAATGGAAGGGAATATCAGGCGAGGCGTATAACAGGCAGCCAATTCGATGTCGACCATTTTACACCATCGCCTAAAGTTAAAATTAACCCCAATGTGTCTTGCATTTCAATGTAGATGTAGATGATGCACAATGGAGCTTGGTGCTTTGTGGAAAATAAACTGCTGCGTGAAAGGTGGCTGACAATTCATTGAGTCCTGTCAAAAGTATTTTTTAATATATTACAAGTTAGATATAAATGAGAAGTCGCACAACACCAGGTTATAGTCCAACAGATTTATTTAATTTTACAAGCTTTCGGAGCAGTTCGCTCCTTCGTCAGGTAAGTTTAGCAGTGAGAGAATCTCCCAGAATTCACAATTTAAACACAGACAAAATATATTCAAATCTTTCCCTACATCAAAGAGCATAGCCAAGACAAGTTAGATATAGGAAGGGGAAAAAATCAACCAGGGCTCCCACTCTGCTTGAAACCAGTGACTGCTGCTGGAAAGTTCATGTGCATGGGTATCGGGTGAGAACTGGATCGCATTCAGCTGTGACGCCCTATATGATCGACTAGCTTTCTGCAACACAGGCCCCGATATTTACTCGGGGCCTGGAAGAGAGCGGAAGGGAGGATTTTCGGACAGGAAACCCGGAAGTATGGGTTTCCTGGATGTCCTGCAGGAATTAACCACAGGGCGTCGCTTAAATTTTTTCATCAGGTCTCCCGCCCCACAGGCAGCCAGATTGTCAGGCGGGAAAGCAGCCACGGAGCAGATGCCAGATAAGTCTGACATTGCAGTGGTGGTTGGACATCGGAGATTGGGGCCGGACATTGTAGGGGGTGAATCGAACATTGCGGTGGGTGGGTTGGGAGTCGCCTGATTGCAGGGTACCTGCCGGGATTCCTGCTACAGAAAGATAAAGATACTCTGGAAAAGCAGAAGTAAGATAAATCTGGGGCACAGATCATGTATTATGAGGTTGGATTTGTAGATTGAGCAAACTCCAAGATTTGAGTGACTGACCCTCATCCTGAGAGCTGATTGGTCACCTGCTCCCCGACCCACTTCTGTTGAAATGTTTTATCTTCCCACCCACCCTTGGGGATTAAAATTTGCCCCACACTGTCTGGACTCACACATAAAGAATTGGGCTCTTGGGCATAGTTTTAAATACCAGTACTGAAAACATTTATTCTGGTTTAAATTCACTTACAGTTTTAAATATTAGCATTATATCTGCTCCTAACATTTTATGGCCTAAAAAATATACTTGGAGTTTGCTCAATCTACAAATCCAACCTCATAATACTTGATCTGTGCCCCAGATGTATCTTACTTCTGCTTTTCCAGAGTATCTTTATCTTTCTGTAGCAGGTTTTCACCATAAACACTCAGGAGGCGATTTTGCCAGCCCTGGGGAGGCGGGTATGGAGGCGGGACTGCTGGGAAAATGGCAGAATCTGGGAGCAGTAGTTAACAGGCAGTTTTTTTGATAATCCCTATTTTGCCACCTAAAGTGTGGGCTTCCGGACGGCTCCAAACTGCGCCAGGGTCAGCGAGGCGAGCCATGGGTCTGCGGGGGTTGGAGGGACCGAGATGTCCGGTGTGCAGGTGAGTGATGGGTGCATGTGTGCAGAGGTAAGTGTGTGAGGCGGGCTTAACAAGGTCAATCAAGGGAAAATAGTGTGAGTTGGCCGGACGTTGATGGAGGCGGGTCTAAAACCCGATAAGCAGCAGTCCCGCCTCCATCACGTCCCCATTGGCAAAATCACCCCCTAGAGTACAAAAGCAAGGAGTTATGATGAACCTGTATAAAACACTGGTTCGGCCTCAACTGGAGTATTGTGTCCAATTCTAGGCACCACACTTTAGGAAGGATGTGAAGGCCTTAGAGAGGGTGCAGAAAAGATTGACAAGAATGGTTCCAAGGATGAGGGACTTCAGTTATGTGGATAGACTGGAGAAGCTGAGGTTATTGTCCTTAGAGCAGAGAAGATTGAGAGGAGATTTGATAGAGGTGTTCAAAATCATGAGTCATAGTCATAGAGTCATAACGGCACAGAAGGAGGACATTCAGCCCATCGAGTCCATGCCGGCTCACTGTAGAGCAATCGAGTCAGTCCCATTCCCCCGCTTTATCCCAGTAGCCCTGCAAGTTTATTTCCCTCAAGTGCCTATCCAGTCTCCCCTTGAAAACATTGAGTGTGACTGCTTCCATCACTTCCGTCGGCAGCGAGTTCCAGGTCCTCACCACTTGCTGCGTAAAAAAGATTTTCCTCACGTCCCCCCTGTATCTCTTGCCTAAAACCTTAAATCCATGTCCCCTAGTTCTTGTACCATCAACTAGTGGGAACAGCCTTTCCCCGTCTAGCCTATCCAAACCCCTCATAATCTTGTACACCTCTATCAAATCACCCCTCAACTTCCTTTGCTCTAATGAAAATAAATCCAGCTTCTCCAACCTGTCCTTGTAGCTAAGATCCCCCATCCCCAGAACCATTCTGGTAAATCTCCTCTGCACCATCTCAAGGGCCTTCACATCCTTCCCAAAGTGTGGTAACCAGAACTGGATGCAATACTCCAGTTGTGGCCTAACCAGCTCTTTATAAAGGTTCAGCATAACTTCTCTACTTTTGTACTCAATACCTCTATTTATGAAACCCAAGAGCCCATATGCTTTGTTAACCAGTCTCTCAATATGTCCTGCCACCTTCAGGGACCTATGCACATTAACTCCCAGGTCCCTCTGTCCCTGCACACTCTTTAAAACTGTGCCATTAAGTATATATTGCCTCTCCCTGTTCCTTCTGCCAAAATGCATCACCTCACACTTCTCTATATTAAATTCCATCTGCCACTTGTCTGCCCATTCTGCTAGCCTTTCTATGTCCTGTTGCAGTCGATTGGTATCATCCTCACTGTTTGCCACACCCCCAAGTTTGGTGTCATCGGCAAATTTAGAAATTCTACTCTGTATTCCAATATCCAGGTCATTTATATATATATTACAAAAAGCAATGGCCCCAACACTGACCCTTGGGGAACACCACTGTCTACCATCCTCCAGTCTGAAAAGCAGCCATTTACCACAACTCGCTGTTTTCTGTCCTTAAGCCAATTCCTTATCCAAGCTGCCACTGACTCACCTATTCCATGAGCCTCAATTTTGTTAATCAGCCTTCTATGTGGTACTTTGTCAAACACCTTCCTAAAATCCATGTAGACAACATCCATTGCATTCCCTTCATTGATCCTCCCTGTTACTTCATCAAAAAATTCAATTAGATTAGTCAAACATGATCTGCCTTTTACGAATCCATACGATAGCAAAATACTGTGGATGCTGGAAATCCGAAATAACAACAGAAAATGCTGGAAAAACTCAGCAGGCCAGGCAGCATCCATGGAGAGAGAAACAGAGTTAACGTTTCAGGTCAAAGACCTTTCGTCAGAACTGGAAAAAAGCAGTAAATGAAATAGATTTAAAGCAAGTATAATGCTGGGAAAAGGGGGAGGGGATGAAAGAACAAAAGGCAAGGTTAGTGGTGTGATAGAAAGCAGGCGAGATTAAGAAACATAAAGAGATAATCAAGGCAAGAGGAGGTGTTAATGTGACAGGTTGAGGCTAGATGAAGTGTGAACTGGGCTGGCAGAATGAAGGACAGCTGCCAGCTACTGGGAGGGAAAAAAAAGGGCCAAGCAAAAGGGTGGATGAAACAATAAAATTAAAAAATCCATGCTGGCTCTCTGTAATTAGCTTAAACCTCTCCAAGTGCCCGTTAATTTTTTCCTTGATTATTGTTTCTAAAACTTTACCCACCACTGATGTTAAACTGACCGGCCTGTAGTTACTAGGATTGTCCTTACACCCTTTCTTGAACAATGGTGTCACATTTGCCACTTTCCAATCCTCAGGCACCTCCTCTGCATCTAGGGAAGATTGGAAAATTATGGCAAGCCCTTCCATTATCTCCTCCCCCAATTCCTTTAGCAACCTGGGATGCAAGTCATCTGGACCAGGCTACTAATCCACTCTAAGCATACCCAGCCTTTCTAGTACATCCTGTCTATCAATTTTCACCCCTTCCATTGCTTCTCCCTTTTTCACTTCTACCGATATTTTGTCAGCATCCACCTCCTTAGTAAACACCGATACAAAGTACTCATTGAGTATTCTAGCCTTTCCCTGCACCTCTAAGCATATAACACCTTCTTTGTCCCTAATAAGACCCACCCCGCCTCTTACTACCCACTTACTGTTTACATGCCAGTAGAAGATTTTTGGGTTCCCTTTTATGCTAACCGCCATTCTACTCTCATATTCTCTCTTTGCCAATCTTATTTTCATCTTCACTTCCCCTCTCAACTCATTGTATTTGGTCTGGTTCTCCCTTGAAGAATTCACCTGACATGCATCATACACCCTCTTTTTTTGTTTCATCATCTTCTCAATCTCCCTTGTCATCCAAGGAGCCCTTGCTTTGGTTCCCTTACCCTTCCCTCTTGTTGGAATGTACCTAGCCTGTACTTGGAACATCTCCTCCTTAAAGATCATCCATTGTTCCGTTACAGTTTTTCCTGTCAGTCTTTGGTTCCATTTTACCCTGGCTAGATCCTTTCGCATCCCATTGAAGTTAGCCCTATTCCAGTTTAGAAGTTCCACTCTAGATTGTTCCTTGCTCCTCTCCATTGCTAATCTAAATCTTATGATACAATGATCACTCGTACCCAAGTGTTCTCCCACAGACACTTGGTCGACCTGGCCCATCTCATTCCCCAGCACCAGATCCAGCAATGCCTCCTTCCTAGTTGGCCCAAGAACATACTGGTCAAGGAAATTCTCCTGAACACATTTCAGAAATTCCTCCCCCTCCTTTTCCTTTACCCTAGCATTATCCCAATTGATATTTGAGTAATTAAAGTCCCCCAATATCACTACTCTATAGCTCTTGCATATCTCTGCGATTTCCCTGCGGATTTGCTCCTCTACCTCCCTGTCACTATTTGGAGACCTGTAGAATACCCCCAATAGCGTGATCATACCCTTTTTTCTCCTCAACTCTAACCAAATGGATTCTGTCCTTGTCCCCTCAAGAACATCCTCCCTTTCCAACACTACAATGTCTTCCTTAATCAGCACTGCCACCCCACCTCCCTTTTTTCCTTCCCTATCTTTTCGGAACACCTTGTACCCTTGAATATTAAGTGCCCAGTCCTCACCGTTTTTAAGCCACATTTCCGTTATTGCCACAACATCATATTGCCACACGGCTAATTGTGCTTGTAGCTCATCAACCTTATTCACCACACTTTGTGCGTTTACGTACATGCATTCTAAACCCATTTTTGAATTTTTCGTAGTCTTTCTTAGTCTGCTCCTATCTAATATGGTACTACTTCCGCCTCTAGTACTACTTCCTTCTCTAGTACTATCCAACACACTCACTCTTTTATGCACCTTATTCCTCTTTTCTACTCCTATATGCTGGTGCCCATCCCCCTGCCAAACTAGTTTAAACCCTCCCCAACAGCACTAGCAAACCTCCCCGTGAGAATATTGGTCCCAGCTCTGTTGAGGTGTAACCCGTCCAGCTTGTACAGGACCCACCTTCCCCAGAAGTGGTCCCAATGCCTCAGGAATCTAAAGCCCTCCCTCCTGCACCATCTCTCCAGCCACGCATTCATCTGTTCTATCCTCCTATTCCTGTATTCACTAGCACGTGGCACCGGGAGTAATCCGGAGATTACTACCTTTGAGGTCCTGCTTTTTAATCTCTCTCCTAGCTCCCTAAACTCTGCCGACAGGACCTCATCCCTCTTTCTGATATGTCGTTGGTACTGATATGGACAACGACCTCTGGCTGTTCACCCTCACCCCTCAGAGTGTCCTGCTTCCGCTCAGTGACATCCTTGACCCTAGCACCAGGGAGGCAACATACCATCCTGGAGTCACGTCTGCAGCCGCAGAAACGCCTGTCTGCTCCCCTAACTATCAAATCCCCTACCACTATTGCTCTTCCACTCTTTTTCACCCCCCCTGTGCAGCTGAGCCACCCGTGGTGCCGTGGACTTGTCTCTGGCTGCACTCCCCAGCGGACCCATTGCTCCCACCAGTACTCAGAACAGAATACTGATTAGAGAGCGAGATGCACTCCAGGGACTCCTGCACTACCTGCCTGGTCCTCCTCTTCTGTCTGGCGGTCACCCATTCCCTCTCTGCCTGCATACTCTTAAGCTGCGGGGTGACCACCTCCAGAAATGTGCTATCCACGTAACTCTCAGCCTCGCGGATGGACCGCAGTGACTCCAGCTGCTGCTCAAGCTCTGAAACACGGATCTCGAGCTGCCTTAGCTGGTGACACTTCCTGCACATGTGGTCGTCCAGGCTACGCGAAGCGTCCAGGACATCCCACATGGCACAGGATGTGCACTTCATGGGACTGAGCTGCCTTGCCATTCCTCTATTTAATAGACTAAGAACTAACTTAGTAGAAATAAACTTAAAACTGAAAAAAAACCACTCACCAGCTACTCACCAATCAGCTCCTTCCCTTGTGCTGACGTCACTTTTTCTACTTTGACGTCACTCTAATGGATTCTGCCTCTGTTGAGCTGCTGCCTCTCTCGCTCTGCTCCCGCTCTGGTCTCGCCCAGGTCCGCTGCCACCTCTTCCTCTCGCGCTCTTTATAGCGCCGCTGCTCCCACTCCTCTCGCCACTGCTCCCGCTCCTCTCGCTGCTCCTCTCGCCACTGCTCTCGCGCTCTTTACAGCGCCATTGCTCTCGCTCCTCTCACTGCTCCTCTCGCCACTGCTCTCGCACTCTTTACAGCGCCATTGCTCTCGCTCCTCTCACTGCTCCTCTCGCCACTGCTCTCGCACTCTTTACAGCGCCATTGCTCTCGCTCCTCTCACTGCTCCTCTCGCCACTGCTCTCGCGCTCTTTACAGCGCCGTTGCTCTCGCTCCTCTCGCTGCTCCTCTTGCCGCTGCTCTCGCGAGGGGTCTGGACAGAGTAGATAAAAACTGTTCCTATTGGCAGAGGAGTCGAGAACCAAAGGACACAGATTTCAGGTGATTGGCAAAAGAACCAATGGCGACATAAGAAAACACTTTTTTACGCAGCGAGTGATTAGGATCTGGAATTCACTGCCTGAAAGGATGGTGGAGGCAGATTCAATTGTGGCTTTCAAAAGGGAATTGGATAAGTACCTGAAGGAAAAAAAATTGCAGGGCTACGGAGAAAAGGTGGGGAAGTGGGACTAGCTGAAGTGCTCTTGCAGAGAGCCGGCATGGACTCGACGGGCTGAATGGCCTCCTTCTGTGCTGTAACCATTCTATGATTCTAAGTTCCTTGCCCTCATTAGCCCCTTGGTTCTCCACTATTTGCAAAATTAAACTTGTAAATCCATCAGCCAATAAAAAAAGTGTTAGCTTTGGAAATCTCATGAGAAAATGAATGTATCTAGTGAGACAAGAATGGGAATGACGTCACAAACTGGCCCAGCCCACTTTAACTCTTACTTAGTACATAAGAACATAAGAACATAAGAAATAGGAGCAGGAGTAGGCCAATCGGCCCCTCGAGCCTGCTCCGCCATTCAATAAGATCATGGCTGATCTGATCCTAACCACCAATCTACTATCTATCACAGAACCATCTCCTGCATCTAACAGAATTGCACACACGAAATAGGAGCAGAATCAGGCTACACAGTCCCTGGGCCCGCTCCACTACCCACAGGGCCATGACCGATCCGAACCTAGACTCATGTCCAAATTCCTGCCCGCTCCCCGTAACCCTTAATGCCCTTTACTTCTAGGAAACTGTCTATTTCTGTTTTAAATTTAATTAATGTTGTAGCTTCTACAGCTTTTTGTGGCAGCATATTCCATGGACCTACCACCCTCTGAGTGAAGTAGTTCCTCCTCATCTCAGTTTTGAAAGAGCAGCCCCTTATTCTAAGACTATGTCCCCTAGTTCTCGTCTCACCCGTCATCGGGAACATCCTCCCCGCATCCACCCGATCCAACCCCTTCACAATCTTATATGTTTCAATAAGATCGCCTCTCATTCTTCTGAACTCCAATGAGTAGAGTCCCAATCTACCCAACCTCTCCTCATATGACCACCCCCTCATCCCCGGGATTAACCGAGTGAACCTTTTTTGCACTGCCTCGAGAGCAAGGATGTCTTTCCTTAAGTAAGGACACCAAAACTGTATGCAGTATTCCAGGTGCGGTCTCACCAATACCTTGTACAACTGAAGCAATACCTCCCTATTTTTATATTCTATCCCCCTAGCAATGAAAGCCAACATTCCATTTGCCTTCTTAATCACTTGCTGCACCTGCATACTAACCTTTTGAGTTTTGTGCACCAGGACCCCCAGATCCCTTTGCACTTCAGTACTCTCCAGTTTCTTGCCATTAAGATAATAAATTGCTCTAGGATTTTTCCTGCCAAAGTGCATCACCTCACACTTTCCAGTGTTGTATTCCATCTGCCAAATCTCTGCCCACTTACTTAGCCTGTCTATGTCCCCTTGCAGGTTTTTTATGTCCTCCTCACTCACTACTTTCCCTCCCATCTTTGTATCATCTGCAAATTTTGATATGTTACACTTGGTCCCTTCCTCCAAATCGTTAATATAGATTGTGAAGAGTTGGGGACCCAGCACTGACCCCTGTGGAACACCACTAGTTACTGATTGCCAGTCTGAGAATGAACCATTTATCCCAACTCTTTGCTTTCTGTTAGATAGCCAATTAGGTAGCTTTCATGCCTCTAGAATGATATGGATACTTCCTCTCAATATATTTCCTTCCCAAGAATCTAAGGGGGCTATTTTCCCCGGATACTTTAGGTGCTAAAGAGTTTCCGAGGTGGCCAAGATGGGGTCTTGAATGGCAACGCCTGGTTAGCTTGCCTTTAGCGCAAGACACCATCTTGGTAAAGGAGTTGAAGCGCGCGCTAGGAACGGCCGCCCCGAGGATCATTAAGGCTCTGATGACCAATTAAAGTGACTCCTAATGCTCATTAAAGACGCTGCATGCCATTTTGCTAGCTAGTGCTGCAATTAACAACCTCTCCTAACAGCAATCAGCTGAACAGGAGTAAAGAAGTCATTGGTGAGGATTGCAAGTGTAACTTACAGTTATGAAATTTTTTCACTATTGACTTGTTGCTGGAGATCGACTGACTACACTGCATTTGAAGAGGACTTTTGATACACATCGGGAGACTTTCTGGGACACTTTGTCAAGACTTCACCAACACTCTAACAACAATTATTTCACAAATTCTTTGAGGACTTTGCATTAGGAGAGTGAGTGCTGTGCTACTGTACATTATTGGAGACCTTATAGGAGTCACCAGGAGAAAGGCAGTGCTTGGTCATGGGGATCTTGCTAAGGGTTCCCCTTCATCTGGTGGAGGAATGGGAGGAGGAGATGAGGCCAGGCAGAGTAGCACCAGCTGCTGGAGGAGAGAGGAGAGAGGAGAGAGGAGGGACAGGAGAGCGAAGAGGGACAGGAGAGCGAGGAGGGCTCCAGATCATGGTGACTTGCTGCATGCTCCAAAATCTGGTGATCATGAGAGACCAACCGTTACCACCAGAAATTGTGCCAGAGGGTCAAGCTCAGGAGCACAAGAGAAGGAGGAGGAAGAGGAGGACGTTGAGGAGGAGGAGGAAGATGAGGGGGTCCAGGGGGAGCTCCATGGGTTCCAGGTAGACAGCCTGCATCTGGGAGGGATGCTCACCGCCATCTAATTTGAGAGAGGTCCTCCACCATCAGACTTCGGAGCACAGTTGCCACATGACTTATCTTCCACAACTGAGGATCCATCAAGAAGACCACCATCTGCACTCAATCCTTTCAACCCATTCCCTTTGAAGAACACAAAAAGGACTACCAATTACAGCACTACACCATTACCATATTCACTCTTTATCTAGAGCAAACACAAACAATGAAAACATAACATAACCAACAGCACTTTCAAATATTAAACTATTCTCCCTAGTGCTTACCCTTAGTGGCTAACCTGTAAGTGCTCTTTCCTACTCTGGTGCTTCTACGAAGTGCAACCCGAGTGGCAGCAGCACACGAGGAGAATCTGAAGACAGCAGTTCAGAAGTCCTCCTGGGATGCCCTCGAGAGGCTGTGGGCGTGATGGCCCCACCTCAGACTGTGCCATCTCAGCATGGGCTTGAGCATTCTGGACCACCTGGCTGACAGGCATCTGCAAGAGCAATGGTGGAGTGACGGGGGAAGGAGCAGGAATGCTGCCATCTGGAGAGAAGCCAGTAGGTTCCTGCTCCATGATTCCCACGCCACTACCTCAGGGCATCAGCCCACTGATCTGCTGGAGGACAGATCTCTGGGCAGCTGAGGCACCCTGCCAACCCCTTTCAACCGAGGAGCCCACAACCACCACGGCAGCTGCCTGAGCTTCCATTGCAGCACTTTGCCGTTCCATGCAAGCTGCAATGGCTGCAGTGGAAGCTGCGACCTCTGTCATCAGGCGCTGCATAATGTTGGGCTCCATAGGTCACTGGATGGAATTGGCCAGCCTCTCCATGCTGGAGCCGATGGGTTCCTGGCTCTGCGTCAAGCCACGGGCCAAGCTGGAGGTGGACTCCTCCATCCCCCTAGCCACGACCCGTAAACTTTCAGGCAGGCTGTCCATTGTACCAAGCATTTGGTTTGTTAAACCCATCAGCCTTCTTCTGAAACAAAAGCAAAATACTGCGGATGCTGGAAATCTGAAATAAAAACAGAAAATGCTGTCAATACTCAGCAGGTCAGGCAGCATCTGTGGAGAGAGAAATAGAGTTAATGTTTCAGGTCGATGACCTTTTGTCAGAACCCAGAACGTCAGTCATCTTCTGAAGCTTGGCCCTGCGAGGTCCTCCTCTTCCAGTGACTCCTTTACAGCATAACTAGTATGTAAGCTTGCCCCTGGCATGATGGCACCTATGGTGTTCCTTCCACCAGGCATGGCTGCTACTCACTAGTACCCGGTGTGTCCCAATGTGAGTTCTACACTAACACCGGGGTGCACCCGGCACTAGGTACATGTGGTCTCTGAGCTGGTGCCTGCGACAGTGGTAACAATTGACGCAGTGCCTTCTTCCTCGCTCTCCTCCTCCTCCTCATGCTCCGGGGGATGAGGTGGCTCTTCCTCCTCTTCCAGTTCCTCCGGGGGGCGAGGTAGATCTTGCTGCCGGGAGATTGCAATGATAAAGCTAGAAGGGTTAGCGTGCAGCGCGTGTGGCCACTATAGGGAGAACATATCCAGCTTGTGAATGAGGATAAGTTTGGGGAATTAGGGATCAGGAATAGTTGTGGATATGTAAGGAAGCTGGAGTGGCCACATACCTCTAGGCGAGATGTTCCCTGCTCTGCCTGTGACCACAACATCTGCCATTCCCCTCCCGATCACCGCCAGCACTGCCTCCTCAAGGGGAGTGATCTCACGCAGTCGGGCTTCCCCCTCCCCCAGTCAGGTCCTGCTGCCACCTGTTATGTGCTATCTTGTCCTAGAAGACAAAGAGTGGTGATTGTGATTGAGTGTATTGGCAGGTGTGTTTGTGTGTGTGTGTGTGTGATGCCTCACATGGTTGAAGAGCTGTGATATGTGTCCGAGGTGTGAATAGTGCTTGTGAAGGATGAAATAGTGTGGGGTGTGTGAATGTCAGTGTACAGTTAGATGGTGGATGAAGTGTGTTGCGGTTGTGATGCTGGTGGTGGTAGTGCAGTTATTGAGATGTGTGTTTGTGAGGCGGGATCTTACCTTGACCACTCGCGCCAAATCAGTAAATTTTTCTGGCACTGGAGCCATGTCCTGGGGGCAGTGCTCCTGGCTGTGACTTCCTCAGTGATCTCCTGTTACCTCCGCCACATTATTTGCCTCTGTGGCCTCCTTCCCCCCCTGTGGGTACAGGACATCTCTCCTCCTCTGTACCTTCTTCACCAGGACCTCCAGTGCCATGTCAGAGAACCTGTTAGCCCTCTCCCTCAGTCCCTGAGCCATCCTGATACGTGCTGTTGTCTGTCAGCCAGCACACTCCACACCTTCAGTGGAAGTGTGTGCGTGGAGACTACATATACCAGTTCTCGAAAATTGCTGCTAATCAGCACTTCAGTGTTAAATGTACAGGTCTCCGGTTTAGCGCCTCCAGGCATGTATAAATCATGGCAATCACCAATTAGCCCCAAAATTGCGGGCTAAAACCAGACTTTTAAACAGGCGTGTTTTAGACGGGAACTGAGTAGGTCTGATTGGACAACGTTCCTGGGAGGACTGGAGGTAGATAAACAATGGCAAGCATTTAAAGATAGAATGACAAAATTGCAAAAATTGTTTATACCAATCTGGCATAAAAGGAAATCTAAAAAGGTGACTCAACCGTGGATAACAGGGGAAATTAGAGACAGCATAAAATCCAAAGATAGGGCATATAAAATAGCCAAAAAAAGCGCCAGAGCGGAAGATTGGGAACAGTTTAAGATAGAGCAAAGGAGGACAAAGAGCTTAATCAAGAGGGGCAAAATAGCTTACGAAAGCAAGCTGGCGGAAAATATAAAAACTAACTCCAAAAGCTTTTATAAGTATATCAAGAGGAAAAGACTGGTGAAAACCAAAGTTGGCCCATTGCAGTCAGATACGGGGGAATATATAACGGGAAATAAGGAAATGGCAGACCAACTAAATGCATACTTTGGGTCAGTCTTTACGAAGGAAGACACAAAAAACCTCCCTGGGATATCGGGAAAAATAGGGACATTTGCAAAGGAGGAACTGACGCAAATCAATATCTCTAAGGATATGGTGTTAAGGAAGCTAAAGGGATTGAAGGCGGACAAATCCCCAGGGCCTGATAACATGCATCCTAGGGTGCTGAAGGAGGTGGCCCTAGAGATAGCGGATGCACTAAGTATGATTTTTCAGAATTCATTAGACTCGGGAACAGTGCCCATGGATTGGAGGGTAGCTAACGTTACCCCACTATTCAAAAAGGGGGGTAGGGAAAAAGCAGGTAATTACAGACCTGTAAGCCTTACATCAGTTGTGGGCAAAATGCTGGAGTCCATCATTAAGGATGAAATAGCGGAGCACTTAGCAAATGGGGACAGGATAGGACAGAGTCAACATGGATTTACAAAGGGTAAATCGTGCTTGACTAATCTATTTTTTGAGGGAGTAACTGGTAAAATAGATGGGGGAGAGCCAGTAGATGTGGTGTACCTGGACTTCCAAAAGGCCTTCGATAAGGTCCCACATAAAAGATTAGCATGGAAAATTGAAGCTCATGGGATAAAGGGGAAAGTATTGACGTGGATAGAGAACTGGCTGTCAGATAGAAAACAGAGAGTTGGAATAAACGGCTCATTTTCTGAATGGCAGGCAGTAACAAGTGGGGTACCACAGGGATCTGTCCTGGGTCCCCAGCTGTTCACAATTTACATTAATGACCTGGATCAGGGAGTCGGATGCAGCATTTCCAAATTTGCAGACGACACTAAACTAGGAGGGGGGGTGGGCTCAGAGGAGGAGACCAGGAAGCTCCAGAGCGATTTGGACAGACTGGGTGATTGGGCGGATAAATGGCAGATGCACTATAATGTGGACAAGTGCGAAGTTATCCACCTTGGGTGCAGGAACGGGAGGGCAAATTATTATTTAAATGGCAATAAATTGGGAGAGGGGGAAGTACAGAGAGACCTGGGTGTTCTTGTACACCAGTCACTTGTAGAATTCGCAATATATCGCGATTTTATTAATAAGGAGAAAACACAGAGTTTCGTTCAAACAGCTTTTATTTCAGTAGAATGCTGGCAGGTTTAAAGTGGACACAAGCAGCCTGTAAAATGGCCGCCGCACCTCGTGACAGAACATTCTAGACTTTTCAACAGGCAGACAAGATGGCGTTCCAATAAACATTTGTGCAAGATCGATTAAGATTCAGCACAGTGAAGATAATACACGAGACATTATGGGTTTGCAGTATACACATAGATACTGAAATCGGTCTCCCAGGTACAAAGGAAAGCCATTGTACCGAGTAATCAAGGGCCCATCCAAAAGACATTAATATGTAAAATCCCAACGACTCTACGATGAGAGAGCCGTTAGCAGGTAGTTATACAGGACACTTGGAAGCCCCAAACCCCTCCAGGGAGAACACCGACCGATTTAACAATGGGAGAAATATTAACAGGTACTCAGACATTTACGAGTAGCCCCGAAACCCATTAAGAACGGAGATCACCCATACAAGACATTTGAGCGCCAAACCCTAAACAAAAGAATGGACATTATAGTTGGGCGGGAAACGGAAGATTTTGCACTATAATTGCAGGCTCCAAACCGTCCATTCTCTCTCTTGCTGCTCTTATCATCGTGGCTGCTCCTGTGCTCTTATCCGATCGATTCGTAACCTCGTGGCTGCCCCTGTGTACTCGTAGTTGGGCTTCTGCTTGCCTGTTGCCTCGTCTGAAAAGACTGTTGAACTTTCTGATCCGTTCGGATCTACCTCGTGTCGCGTAACGAAGACCTATATTGGTAACCGGTATCGGAACCAAAAGGCCCGAGAAGAGATGAGATGAGATGAGATGAGAAGAGAGGAAGACCATATCCATCGCCACGGTCAGTAAATCCCGACCGCGCCTGTAGGTCGATTATCCAAGTTTTCCTTGCCAGGAAGACTTCTTCGAACTTGCAAGGAAACATATCGTATCGACGATATCGACAACTGTGCTCGAAAGTACCTGTTAAACCAACCAACACAGGTCTTCATCACAGCAGACGTTCCAGCCTGCTAGCCGGAGCAGCAGAAGCAAGTAAACAAGTGGGACCAGGAGATCTCCTGACCGACACGTGGGTGCTGCGGTGAAAAACATCCGATCAGCTATTCGGAATTTCTCCGAGTTATCACGAGTGGTGAGCATGAGTCTCGAAATCCTACGAATCTAGTTTAGGATAGATATTGATAGGGGAGGGTTTAAGGATTAAGGATATTTGTAATGTGTGCCCCTATTTACTTTGTGCCGTTCGTTCCTCGTTTCCCTAAGATCGACTATATAACTGTCTGTAAGATTGTACTGTCATTAATCTGTGCTTATGACATGTATTTCATAATCTTAAGTATCATGCAATAAAGATTTTCCATTTCGTACCATTCAAACCAAGTCTACATGAGTTTCATCTCCATTACTGCTCTCGTATCTAAGTCCAGTGTCTAGAACCGTAAGGGAGAGTGATTCGAACCACTCACAGGTGTGTCTAGTGTTCCCAGACTGGCTGGAGACCAGAACAGGCAACAAGGCCTAGACCCGCACTGACATACAGGCTGCACAGAGCCGCGTGAATCTCACAGGCTGCGAGACACGCAGGGTCAGAATCCCTTACAGAAAATGGCGACCGCGGCAGGACACTGGCAGCGAGAGGGTAGTGTGTTAGATTTTGGAATGACTGTACGAAATGTTATGCAGGAAAAGATAGCGGATTATGTGTTTGGAAAGGTTAATCTAACTAAGAAATGGATAAGTGAATTGTTAGCGGATAAGAGCCCACTAGAGGCAGCCGAAAGGTGGACAGATAGTAAGGAACATAAAAAGACAGTCGAAAAAGCAGTCTGGCTTATGTGTTACAAAAGGCAGGTTCAGATTTCAAACCAGACCATTACAGCGCTAGTAGCTCGAATCAGTCATTTAGAGGGAGAAATGGAGGAGAAGGTTTCTGGAGGGGAGGTGCTCATTAAGAATTTAAATGAGTTACACCAAGAAAGCCAGGAAGTCTCCAGTCACCTTAAAACAAGGATAGATTATCTCGAGTGCCAGGTCACTGAGGCAAAATTGAATGAGAGCAGGTTAAAGGAAAGATGTAACCGCCAAGCTGCCCAGATAAGAACTCAAGAAGAGAGCTTGACGGGGGTTAGGGCGGCATATAAGTTGGCCCTTGAGGATAAGTTTCAGGGAGCCGATCATAGCGCCTGCCAAAGGGAGATAGAGCACCTCAGAAAGGCCGTGAACAATGCGAACGGCATGGTGTGCCTTATCAATCCGTCGGCACACCAGCCGCTAGTAAATGAGAGATTTAGAAAATCCCCACCAAGTAAAGCAGAAGGAGTAGTAGTCACTGCGCCCTCCGCGCCACCCAGCTATTCAGAAACCTGGGTTAGGGAGGAAGCAATGGAAGAAACAAAAGAGCCCATTGAAAAAGAAGTAGGAAAGGGATCGTTGTATCCAGTAACGGGTATTAAAAGGGGCCCAAGCAGAAACGGTGGGGAAGAACCGGGGAATCTCCTCGGACAGTTGGTGTTGCCTCACAGTTCACATCAGCTGAGAGCTATGATAAATCACGTACGGAAGCTGACCGAGGCAGACGACCCTTCCGTACATTTCAGAGAAGTTGAGCAAGCCGCAGCCATTAACGGCTGCGATGATGGGGAAACAGCAAAAATGCTGCTGTTCTCATTAGACAGCTCGGTCCTTCCGTGTCTCTCAGGCGAGAGCAAGAGGGGAACCAAGAGTTATGAGGAATTAAAGAATGAGGTCCTGGAAGTGTTGGGGGCGAACGACGAAGGTCCGTTTGCTAGAGTGGGACAGACAGTGCAGATGGAGGGAGAACCCCCGAAGGTTTTTGCCGACAGGCTGTGGCCAGTATATGAGCGCAGCTGTCTAGGTGCGCCCGAGCGCGAAGATGTGGAAGGTTTAGCTTTAACTCATTGGCTTAGGTGCATAATAGCCAACAGTTTACCAGCCGTCAGAGAGCAGGCAAAAGCATGGTTTGATCCCAATGATCCCAAAATTACGGAAGAGTCGGTCTTGAATCGACTCACGTTAGGTTATCGCAATATAAGGGGTATGGCAACACGTCCCCTTAAGGGAAAAGTACATGAGGTACGACCCGCAGCCCCGTATCAAAGAGAGTGGCATCAGGAGGGTAATCGCGCCCCACAGGCAAGTAATGCTTGTTACGGGTGTGGGAAGACAGGGCACTGGCGCAAGCATTGCAGGAACCCTTGGAAGGATTCCAAGGATAAAAATCCCGCGGTCCGAGCCCAGGCGCCTGTCCCGGCTAGGGAAGCTAGTGCACCCACCCCTCCCGACGACCTCGAAGCAGTGTTAGGAGCCATGCGCAAGCTGGTCTTGAATGCGCGTGGACAGGTGGCGGTCGCAACCGGCCCCGTAGGTGCCGCAGGACCGTCTAATAGTACCCAATGACTAGAGCCCACGCAGCCTGCCTACCTGTGTCCTTTTAAAAGACACGCACAGGAGGGGGTCTGCGGTGAGGAGGCCAGGTTAAAAGAGCAGGCCTTGCGGGAGGAGAACGCCCGCTTAATAGGGAAAATAGATGGGCTGGAAGGGCAGCTTAGAGAGCAGGCCTTGCGGGAGGAGAACGCCCGCTTAATAGGGAAAATAGATGGGCTGGAAGGGCAGCTTAGAGAGCAGGCCCTGCGGGAGGAGAACGCCCGATCAATGGGAAAGTTAGACGTGCTCAGGCTAGAAGAGCAGCTTAGAGAGATAAAAGCAGCCTACAGGGTAGCCAAAAGCCGGGAGTATGAGGATGTAAACCAATGCAAACTGTACCAGCCAGGTGCGCAAGGGAAAACTACAGGGGTAAATCCCGCCAATGGGAAAGCACAGCCCCAGGTAGGACCACAAGGCACACAGGCAGGCATAGCAGCTTGCATCAGGGGAAGGGACATCCCGGACGATCATGCAGCGTTTTTCTGGAATTGGGGGTTAGATGAGGAAGAATTCAGGGTACCCTGGTCAGATGAGGATAGTGCAGATGAGCATAGTGATGATGACGGGTGGTTCCTGAGGAACGGTCTGGAGGGAATGGGGGCTGTAGGTAGAGATCCACACAGGGTGGACACACAAGCTGCAGGTCCCGAGGACAGGAGGGAGGAGCTAGAGGAGGCAGGGCCAGCCGCTATGGGAGCACAGAGAGTACCGGTGTGGCTCCCAGAGATGTGGCCGCCCGCTTTGAACGTCCAGTCCTCAGGGGAGGCAGAGATCACAAGTGAAGGGCCGCCTGCTGGGCCGAGCAGGGCGGAGCCACGAACTGCCAGCCCCGAGGTTAGGGAGGCGGAGTCAGCAGAGGCGGAGCCAGCGACTGTGATGGAACCCCAGGTCATCCCG
The DNA here is from genome assembly GCA_030390025.1 of Squalus acanthias. Taxonomy (NCBI): domain Eukaryota; kingdom Metazoa; phylum Chordata; class Chondrichthyes; order Squaliformes; family Squalidae; genus Squalus; species Squalus acanthias. The sequence goes on from CM059425.1 coordinate 204,986,190, forward strand.
ATGGGAGTCTCGGAACCCGGTCCGTCAGTCACGGAACCCCCGCCCATGGCAACTCCCCGTAGGTCAAGTAGAGAACCCCAGCCCAGGAGGATGTGGTCATGTCCCCAGACTGCCCCAAGGCGTAGACTTAAGGTTAAGGCAACCCAGATACAGCCCGGCCCCATCGCAGCAGCAACAGGCTGCGGCAGATCAGAGGAAGGAATTAGTGCAGCAACAGGCTGCGGCAGATCAAAGGGAAGGGTCAGTGCCCTCCCACCGTCGGGAAGAGCTCGCAGCAGCCTTCTCAGAATTTAAAGGGGCCGCCCTGAGAACGGGCGGCACTGTATAGTAATAAGTTTTAAGTTTATAGTTCAAGGTTAAGTTTTAAGTTAATATTTCAAGGTTAAGTTTATAGCTTTATTAAGGTTAAGTTTGTAGTGTTTTTAACAGAAAACGATAAAATGATGGGAGCTTTAAAGATAGGTTTAGTTGAAGTTTATTCAGCGAACGTTGAAGTTTACGTGAGGCAAGGTCAGGGGACCCGCTCACCCTTCACAAAAGCCAGAGACTCTTGCGAGGCTGGCTACCTCATTCTATCTGATCACAGGAACCAAGGAAAGATGGAACGAATTCTAGTATTGCTCGCGGCAATCGGATGTGGATTGGCCTATCGAGGCCGCACCAAGGATGTCGTGGTGTTTGGATGTTCCGGGGACACGGCCCCCATCGCGGTGGATGGGACCGGAAGACGGGAGGCAGAGGAGACCAGCACCTATTTCCACAAGGGAAGGTGGCCAGGATGGCTGGGAACGAACTCAACGGAGTATTCTAGCACATCGGGGTTTGCCTACAAAGAGACTTCTTTACTGTGCCCCAAAGTAAGGATCATCGCACCCAGGATCAGCGTCACCGTCGGCAAACGGATTTGTTTGACTTGTAGTGGGAAGGTCCCATTGAGCCGATGGTGGTGGCTGCGAAAGCTGAGCAAAACTATGAGGAACTCTTCGGTCGAGTGGGAACGACTGGGTAATAATACCCATCGGACAATTACGGGGACAGACGGACAAGTGAAAGTCTGTTGGGACAAATGGTGGGAACCGGATGAGGGAATTTATGTATGTATGTGGGGGTCAAAGTACGTTTGCCCCAAAGGCATCTCCATATTTTTTATTAATCAATGGCAGGATAACGGACAGGGGATGAGGTGGGATGCGAGCACCAGGGGGTGCGGAGCCCCATTCTCCCCGATCCCAGTAAATGCCACTGAGCTCATTACGCGCCCACGCAAAGCCCCGCCCACGATTCCGGTGGTTCTAGCTGAGGAAGAAGGGTGCCCTAAAACTAGTAAGGGACCCGGGAATGGTTTGGTACTGGTCCCCACAGACCAGATACTATTTCAGGGGGTACATTACGCGGTGGCCTCGGTGATTTTAAATCTCACTGAGGTGCGGTTACCAGAGTGGTGCCCCAAAAAGACGGAACAGTTGTACCAGGTCCTGTTGACCAAGATGTTCAGACAATTTTACGAATTCGATTTCGCGGAAATTGATAAAACAAGTTTGTACACCGCACCACAGGAAGTTTTGGATCAAGTAGGGAGGCAAAGAAGGGGTTTGGTGAACGATGCGTTCACTGCTTTTAACACAGGTACATCTGTGGTCAACGCTCTAGACAGTGTGGAGCTGCAGACCCAGATTAATGGTTTAAAGACACAATTAAAGGACATTCTAACAGATGAGAATAAAGTGGTAGGGTCGGGTCTACACGAGGACCAAGCCATGACCCTCCATTTAAAGGAAATTATAGCAGAGTTGGAGAAACATGCAAAGACGGTAAATGCCCTGATTAGGGAAGATCGGAATGCATCCGATCAAGCTGCGCAGAACGAGGTGTGCGTGCTTTACGGGGCGTGGTTACTGGGCGAGGGCCGCAGTAATTTGGAGGATTTAAAACAAGGTTTGGTTCCGTCCTGGATAAGTAACAAACACCTGCGGGCGCTCCACCCTTTTCAGAACGCATTAAGCCCGTGCCAGCTCAGGCTAGCTTCAGAAGCATACCCAGTCCCCGTGGACTGTGGACGATCGAACCATACCATCATGGGTATAGTTTTACGTATGCCGGTTTTGGGCGACACAGCAAAGCCCGCCCCGGTATATCGGGTAGAGAACATTGGTGTCATTCAGGGGGGAGCCCACATTCGTTATGCAGCGGTTCCACCTTACGTCATCCGCTGGGAGCAAACGATGACAGGTACAGATCTCTCTGGTTGTCGTGGCAGGGGAGCACACATAATACTGTGCCCCCAGCACTTGAATGCCTTTTTAACACCACAGTGCGGGTTCAGAACGGCTGGCGCCAAGTCCATGAATTGCACCATGGAGGCAATGGCACAAGATCATGTGCCTCCGCAGGTAGCATACATCGGGGGTGGAACATATTGTGTTACCACTGCAGCGCAACACTACCAGCATGGAAACCGTAGCCGGTGTCCGGTGAGTGACAGCAGTTTCTGTTTTAAACCCAGGGCGGAAGTTCAAGTAGCACAACAGCGAATTATCCCAATCCCTGAACCATCCACTGTTCATCTCACAGTAAAAGAGAATTTCACCGACTTGCAGCGATTCGTCGCGCATTTTGGATACCTCATTCCCCCTCTCCCTGAACACCTCACCAAGCTTTTGAAAGCCGTCGCGGTGTCACAGAAACATTTTTTACACATTAGAGCAGAAAACTGTCGAAATAGGAACAGACATTCTGGATATAGTAGTTCCACCGTGGTGGAATCTGTTCACCAATATTGAAGTGCCTTCATGGATTAGAATAGCCTCCCACATTTTAGTCGTATGCCAAGTGTTTATTGTAGTGTACCTATTGGTCGTACATTGTAAAAGAGACAAGCGCCTCACCAAGCATGAAAACACGGGAGAGTGGCGAGAACGTTACGTGCGCGTGCACGATGAAAGCACCGTGTGATCGGAAAATGGCGTCACTCCCGCTCGCCACGTGCGCCGCGGAAGTTTGTACTCGATCATGATTTTTCAGAGATTGTAAATACGTTGGGAACTCGACATGTGTTAAGAGTTGGTGTTGATTATTTTGGTGATGGTGTTACAGTTAAAAATGATTGTTTTGGTTTTGAGTTTTGTTTTTCCTTTCCCTGAATAAAAGATGAATATACAGGTGATACGAGAGGCATCGGCCTGGTTACGCCGGGAAGGAAAACAAGTGGTGTAAGTTTAAGGGCAAATAATGCCTACGGTGATATAAAATGTAATTTTCTTGGGAAATAAGGACGACACAGAGACCCTAGATAGGTTAAATTTATGGGATTAATTTGCTGGATTCGGAGAGAAATCGAGATAATATTGCTCACCACTATGACTTTTGATACGATAAGCGGAGTTATTCGCATCAACAGGAGGGACTGTAGAATTCGCAATATATCGCGATTTTATTAATAAGGAGAAAACACAGAGTTTCGTTCAAACAGCTTTTATTTCAGTAGAATGCTGGCAGGTTTAAAGTGGACACAAGCAGCCTGTAAAATGGCCGCCGCACCTCGTGACAGAACATTCTAGACTTTTCAACAGGCAGACAAGATGGCGTTCCAATAAACATTTGTGCAAGATCGATTAAGATTCAGCACAGTGAAGATAATACACGAGACATTATGGGTTTGCAGTATACACATAGATACTGAAATCGGTCTCCCAGGTACAAAGGAAAGCCATTGTACCGAGTAATCAAGGGCCCATCCAAAAGACATTAATATGTAAAATCCCAACGACTCTACGATGAGAGAGCCGTTAGCAGGTAGTTATACAGGACACTTGGAAGCCCCAAACCCCTCCAGGGAGAACACCGACCGATTTAACAATGGGAGAAATATTAACAGGTACTCAGACATTTACGAGTAGCCCCGAAACCCATTAAGAACGGAGATCACCCATACAAGACATTTGAGCGCCAAACCCTAAACAAAAGAATGGACATTATAGTTGGGCGGGAAACGGAAGATTTTGCACTATAATTGCAGGCTCCAAACCGTCCATTCTCTCTCTTGCTGCTCTTATCATCGTGGCTGCTCCTGTGCTCTTATCCGATCGATTCGTAACCTCGTGGCTGCCCCTGTGTACTCGTAGTTGGGCTTCTGCTTGCCTGTTGCCTCGTCTGAAAAGACTGTTGAACTTTCTGATCCGTTCGGATCTACCTCGTGTCGCGTAACGAAGACCTATATTGGTAACCGGTATCGGAACCAAAAGGCCCGAGAAGAGATGAGATGAGATGAGATGAGAAGAGAGGAAGACCATATCCATCGCCACGGTCAGTAAATCCCGACCGCGCCTGTAGGTCGATTATCCAAGTTTTCCTTGCCAGGAAGACTTCTTCGAACTTGCAAGGAAACATATCGTATCGACGATATCGACAACTGTGCTCGAAAGTACCTGTTAAACCAACCAACACAGGTCTTCATCACAGCAGACGTTCCAGCCTGCTAGCCGGAGCAGCAGAAGCAAGTAAACAAGTGGGACCAGGAGATCTCCTGACCGACACGTGGGTGCTGCGGTGAAAAACATCCGATCAGCTATTCGGAATTTCTCCGAGTTATCACGAGTGGTGAGCATGAGTCTCGAAATCCTACGAATCTAGTTTAGGATAGATATTGATAGGGGAGGGTTTAAGGATTAAGGATATTTGTAATGTGTGCCCCTATTTACTTTGTGCCGTTCGTTCCTCGTTTCCCTAAGATCGACTATATAACTGTCTGTAAGATTGTACTGTCATTAATCTGTGCTTATGACATGTATTTCATAATCTTAAGTATCATGCAATAAAGATTTTCCATTTCGTACCATTCAAACCAAGTCTACATGAGTTTCATCTCCATTACTGCTCTCGTATCTAAGTCCAGTGTCTAGAACCGTAAGGGAGAGTGATTCGAACCACTCACAGGTGTGTCTAGTGTTCCCAGACTGGCTGGAGACCAGAACAGGCAACAAGGCCTAGACCCGCACTGACATACAGGCTGCACAGAGCCGCGTGAATCTCACAGGCTGCGAGACACGCAGGGTCAGAATCCCTTACAGAAAATGGCGACCGCGGCAGGACACTGGCAGCGAGAGGGTAGTGTGTTAGATTTTGGAATGACTGTACGAAATGTTATGCAGGAAAAGATAGCGGATTATGTGTTTGGAAAGGTTAATCTAACTAAGAAATGGATAAGTGAATTGTTAGCGGATAAGAGCCCACTAGAGGCAGCCGAAAGGTGGACAGATAGTAAGGAACATAAAAAGACAGTCGAAAAAGCAGTCTGGCTTATGTGTTACAAAAGGCAGGTTCAGATTTCAAACCAGACCATTACAGCGCTAGTAGCTCGAATCAGTCATTTAGAGGGAGAAATGGAGGAGAAGGTTTCTGGAGGGGAGGTGCTCATTAAGAATTTAAATGAGTTACACCAAGAAAGCCAGGAAGTCTCCAGTCACCTTAAAACAAGGATAGATTATCTCGAGTGCCAGGTCACTGAGGCAAAATTGAATGAGAGCAGGTTAAAGGAAAGATGTAACCGCCAAGCTGCCCAGATAAGAACTCAAGAAGAGAGCTTGACGGGGGTTAGGGCGGCATATAAGTTGGCCCTTGAGGATAAGTTTCAGGGAGCCGATCATAGCGCCTGCCAAAGGGAGATAGAGCACCTCAGAAAGGCCGTGAACAATGCGAACGGCATGGTGTGCCTTATCAATCCGTCGGCACACCAGCCGCTAGTAAATGAGAGATTTAGAAAATCCCCACCAAGTAAAGCAGAAGGAGTAGTAGTCACTGCGCCCTCCGCGCCACCCAGCTATTCAGAAACCTGGGTTAGGGAGGAAGCAATGGAAGAAACAAAAGAGCCCATTGAAAAAGAAGTAGGAAAGGGATCGTTGTATCCAGTAACGGGTATTAAAAGGGGCCCAAGCAGAAACGGTGGGGAAGAACCGGGGAATCTCCTCGGACAGTTGGTGTTGCCTCACAGTTCACATCAGCTGAGAGCTATGATAAATCACGTACGGAAGCTGACCGAGGCAGACGACCCTTCCGTACATTTCAGAGAAGTTGAGCAAGCCGCAGCCATTAACGGCTGCGATGATGGGGAAACAGCAAAAATGCTGCTGTTCTCATTAGACAGCTCGGTCCTTCCGTGTCTCTCAGGCGAGAGCAAGAGGGGAACCAAGAGTTATGAGGAATTAAAGAATGAGGTCCTGGAAGTGTTGGGGGCGAACGACGAAGGTCCGTTTGCTAGAGTGGGACAGACAGTGCAGATGGAGGGAGAACCCCCGAAGGTTTTTGCCGACAGGCTGTGGCCAGTATATGAGCGCAGCTGTCTAGGTGCGCCCGAGCGCGAAGATGTGGAAGGTTTAGCTTTAACTCATTGGCTTAGGTGCATAATAGCCAACAGTTTACCAGCCGTCAGAGAGCAGGCAAAAGCATGGTTTGATCCCAATGATCCCAAAATTACGGAAGAGTCGGTCTTGAATCGACTCACGTTAGGTTATCGCAATATAAGGGGTATGGCAACACGTCCCCTTAAGGGAAAAGTACATGAGGTACGACCCGCAGCCCCGTATCAAAGAGAGTGGCATCAGGAGGGTAATCGCGCCCCACAGGCAAGTAATGCTTGTTACGGGTGTGGGAAGACAGGGCACTGGCGCAAGCATTGCAGGAACCCTTGGAAGGATTCCAAGGATAAAAATCCCGCGGTCCGAGCCCAGGCGCCTGTCCCGGCTAGGGAAGCTAGTGCACCCACCCCTCCCGACGACCTCGAAGCAGTGTTAGGAGCCATGCACAAGCTGGTCTTGAATGCGCGTGGACAGGTGGCGGTCGCAACCGGCCCCGTAGGTGCCGCAGGACCGTCTAATAGTACCCAATGACTAGAGCCCACGCAGCCTGCCTACCTGTGTCCTTTTAAAAGACACGCACAGGAGGGGGTCTGCGGTGAGGAGGCCAGGTTAAAAGAGCAGGCCTTGCGGGAGGAGAACGCCCGCTTAATAGGGAAAATAGATGGGCTGGAAGGGCAGCTTAGAGAGCAGGCCTTGCGGGAGGAGAACGCCCGCTTAATAGGGAAAATAGATGGGCTGGAAGGGCAGCTTAGAGAGCAGGCCCTGCGGGAGGAGAACGCCCGATCAATGGGAAAGTTAGACGTGCTCAGGCTAGAAGAGCAGCTTAGAGAGATAAAAGCAGCCTACAGGGTAGCCAAAAGCCGGGAGTATGAGGATGTAAACCAATGCAAACTGTACCAGCCAGGTGCGCAAGGGAAAACTACAGGGGTAAATCCCGCCAATGGGAAAGCACAGCCCCAGGTAGGACCACAAGGCACACAGGCAGGCATAGCAGCTTGCATCAGGGGAAGGGACATCCCGGACGATCATGCAGCGTTTTTCTGGAATTGGGGGTTAGATGAGGAAGAATTCAGGGTACCCTGGTCAGATGAGGATAGTGCAGATGAGCATAGTGATGATGACGGGTGGTTCCTGAGGAACGGTCTGGAGGGAATGGGGGCTGTAGGTAGAGATCCACACAGGGTGGACACACAAGCTGCAGGTCCCGAGGACAGGAGGGAGGAGCTAGAGGAGGCAGGGCCAGCCGCTATGGGAGCACAGAGAGTACCGGTGTGGCTCCCAGAGATGTGGCCGCCCGCTTTGAACGTCCAGTCCTCAGGGGAGGCAGAGATCACAAGTGAAGGGCCGCCTGCTGGGCCGAGCAGGGCGGAGCCACGAACTGCCAGCCCCGAGGTTAGGGAGGCGGAGTCAGCAGAGGCGGAGCCAGCGACTGTGATGGAACCCCAGGTCATCCCGATGGGAGTCTCGGAACCCGGTCCGTCAGTCACGGAACCCCCGCCCATGGCAACTCCCCGTAGGTCAAGTAGAGAACCCCAGCCCAGGAGGATGTGGTCATGTCCCCAGACTGCCCCAAGGCGTAGACTTAAGGTTAAGGCAACCCAGATACAGCCCGGCCCCATCGCAGCAGCAACAGGCTGCGGCAGATCAGAGGAAGGAATTAGTGCAGCAACAGGCTGCGGCAGATCAAAGGGAAGGGTCAGTGCCCTCCCACCGTCGGGAAGAGCTCGCAGCAGCCTTCTCAGAATTTAAAGGGGCCGCCCTGAGAACGGGCGGCACTGTATAGTAATAAGTTTTAAGTTTATAGTTCAAGGTTAAGTTTTAAGTTAATATTTCAAGGTTAAGTTTATAGCTTTATTAAGGTTAAGTTTGTAGTGTTTTTAACAGAAAACGATAAAATGATGGGAGCTTTAAAGATAGGTTTAGTTGAAGTTTATTCAGCGAACGTTGAAGTTTACGTGAGGCAAGGTCAGGGGACCCGCTCACCCTTCACAAAAGCCAGAGACTCTTGCGAGGCTGGCTACCTCATTCTATCTGATCACAGGAACCAAGGAAAGATGGAACGAATTCTAGTATTGCTCGCGGCAATCGGATGTGGATTGGCCTATCGAGGCCGCACCAAGGATGTCGTGGTGTTTGGATGTTCCGGGGACACGGCCCCCATCGCGGTGGATGGGACCGGAAGACGGGAGGCAGAGGAGACCAGCACCTATTTCCACAAGGGAAGGTGGCCAGGATGGCTGGGAACGAACTCAACGGAGTATTCTAGCACATCGGGGTTTGCCTACAAAGAGACTTCTTTACTGTGCCCCAAAGTAAGGATCATCGCACCCAGGATCAGCGTCACCGTCGGCAAACGGATTTGTTTGACTTGTAGTGGGAAGGTCCCATTGAGCCGATGGTGGTGGCTGCGAAAGCTGAGCAAAACTATGAGGAACTCTTCGGTCGAGTGGGAACGACTGGGTAATAATACCCATCGGACAATTACGGGGACAGACGGACAAGTGAAAGTCTGTTGGGACAAATGGTGGGAACCGGATGAGGGAATTTATGTATGTATGTGGGGGTCAAAGTACGTTTGCCCCAAAGGCATCTCCATATTTTTTATTAATCAATGGCAGGATAACGGACAGGGGATGAGGTGGGATGCGAGCACCAGGGGGTGCGGAGCCCCATTCTCCCCGATCCCAGTAAATGCCACTGAGCTCATTACGCGCCCACGCAAAGCCCCGCCCACGATTCCGGTGGTTCTAGCTGAGGAAGAAGGGTGCCCTAAAACTAGTAAGGGACCCGGGAATGGTTTGGTACTGGTCCCCACAGACCAGATACTATTTCAGGGGGTACATTACGCGGTGGCCTCGGTGATTTTAAATCTCACTGAGGTGCGGTTACCAGAGTGGTGCCCCAAAAAGACGGAACAGTTGTACCAGGTCCTGTTGACCAAGATGTTCAGACAATTTTACGAATTCGATTTCGCGGAAATTGATAAAACAAGTTTGTACACCGCACCACAGGAAGTTTTGGATCAAGTAGGGAGGCAAAGAAGGGGTTTGGTGAACGATGCGTTCACTGCTTTTAACACAGGTACATCTGTGGTCAACGCTCTAGACAGTGTGGAGCTGCAGACCCAGATTAATGGTTTAAAGACACAATTAAAGGACATTCTAACAGATGAGAATAAAGTGGTAGGGTCGGGTCTACACGAGGACCAAGCCATGACCCTCCATTTAAAGGAAATTATAGCAGAGTTGGAGAAACATGCAAAGACGGTAAATGCCCTGATTAGGGAAGATCGGAATGCATCCGATCAAGCTGCGCAGAACGAGGTGTGCGTGCTTTACGGGGCGTGGTTACTGGGCGAGGGCCGCAGTAATTTGGAGGATTTAAAACAAGGTTTGGTTCCGTCCTGGATAAGTAACAAACACCTGCGGGCGCTCCACCCTTTTCAGAACGCATTAAGCCCGTGCCAGCTCAGGCTAGCTTCAGAAGCATACCCAGTCCCCGTGGACTGTGGACGATCGAACCATACCATCATGGGTATAGTTTTACGTATGCCGGTTTTGGGCGACACAGCAAAGCCCGCCCCGGTATATCGGGTAGAGAACATTGGTGTCATTCAGGGGGGAGCCCACATTCGTTATGCAGCGGTTCCACCTTACGTCATCCGCTGGGAGCAAACGATGACAGGTACAGATCTCTCTGGTTGTCGTGGCAGGGGAGCACACATAATACTGTGCCCCCAGCACTTGAATGCCTTTTTAACACCACAGTGCGGGTTCAGAACGGCTGGCGCCAAGTCCATGAATTGCACCATGGAGGCAATGGCACAAGATCATGTGCCTCCGCAGGTAGCATACATCGGGGGTGGAACATATTGTGTTACCACTGCAGCGCAACACTACCAGCATGGAAACCGTAGCCGGTGTCCGGTGAGTGACAGCAGTTTCTGTTTTAAACCCAGGGCGGAAGTTCAAGTAGCACAACAGCGAATTATCCCAATCCCTGAACCATCCACTGTTCATCTCACAGTAAAAGAGAATTTCACCGACTTGCAGCGATTCGTCGCGCATTTTGGATACCTCATTCCCCCTCTCCCTGAACACCTCACCAAGCTTTTGAAAGCCGTCGCGGTGTCACAGAAACATTTTTTACACATTAGAGCAGAAAACTGTCGAAATAGGAACAGACATTCTGGATATAGTAGTTCCACCGTGGTGGAATCTGTTCACCAATATTGAAGTGCCTTCATGGATTAGAATAGCCTCCCACATTTTAGTCGTATGCCAAGTGTTTATTGTAGTGTACCTATTGGTCGTACATTGTAAAAGAGACAAGCGCCTCACCAAGCATGAAAACACGGGAGAGTGGCGAGAACGTTACGTGCGCGTGCACGATGAAAGCACCGTGTGATCGGAAAATGGCGTCACTCCCGCTCGCCACGTGCGCCGCGGAAGTTTGTACTCGATCATGATTTTTCAGAGATTGTAAATACGTTGGGAACTCGACATGTGTTAAGAGTTGGTGTTGATTATTTTGGTGATGGTGTTACAGTTAAAAATGATTGTTTTGGTTTTGAGTTTTGTTTTTCCTTTCCCTGAATAAAAGATGAATATACAGGTGATACGAGAGGCATCGGCCTGGTTACGCCGGGAAGGAAAACAAGTGGTGTAAGTTTAAGGGCAAATAATGCCTACGGTGATATAAAATGTAATTTTCTTGGGAAATAAGGACGACACAGAGACCCTAGATAGGTTAAATTTATGGGATTAATTTGCTGGATTCGGAGAGAAATCGAGATAATATTGCTCACCACTATGACTTTTGATACGATAAGCGGAGTTATTCGCATCAACAGGAGGGACTGTAGAATTCGCAATATATCGCGATTTTATTAATAAGGAGAAAACACAGAGTTTCGTTCAAACAGCTTTTATTTCAGTAGAATGCTGGCAGGTTTAAAGTGGACACAAGCAGCCTGTAAAATGGCCGCCGCACCTCGTGACAGAACATTCTAGACTTTTCAACAGGCAGACAAGATGGCGTTCCAATAAACATTTGTGCAAGATCGATTAAGATTCAGCACAGTGAAGATAATACACGAGACATTATGGGTTTGCAGTATACACATAGATACTGAAATCGGTCTCCCAGGTACAAAGGAAAGCCATTGTACCGAGTAATCAAGGGCCCATCCAAAAGACATTAATATGTAAAATCCCAACGACTCTACGATGAGAGAGCCGTTAGCAGGTAGTTATACAGGACACTTGGAAGCCCCAAACCCCTCCAGGGAGAACACCGACCGATTTAACAATGGGAGAAATATTAACAGGTACTCAGACATTTACGAGTAGCCCCGAAACCCATTAAGAACGGAGATCACCCATACAAGACATTTGAGCGCCAAACCCTAAACAAAAGAATGGACATTATAGTTGGGCGGGAAACGGAAGATTTTGCACTATAATTGCAGGCTCCAAACCGTCCATTCTCTCTCTTGCTGCTCTTATCATCGTGGCTGCTCCTGTGCTCTTATCCGATCGATTCGTAACCTCGTGGCTGCCCCTGTGTACTCGTAGTTGGGCTTCTGCTTGCCTGTTGCCTCGTCTGAAAAGACTGTTGAACTTTCTGATCCGTTCGGATCTACCTCGTGTCGCGTAACGAAGACCTATATTGGTAACCGGTATCGGAACCAAAAGGCCCGAGAAGAGATGAGATGAGATGAGATGAGAAGAGAGGAAGACCATATCCATCGCCACGGTCAGTAAATCCCGACCGCGCCTGTAGGTCGATTATCCAAGTTTTCCTTGCCAGGAAGACTTCTTCGAACTTGCAAGGAAACATATCGTATCGACGATATCGACAACTGTGCTCGAAAGTACCTGTTAAACCAACCAACACAGGTCTTCATCACAGCAGACGTTCCAGCCTGCTAGCCGGAGCAGCAGAAGCAAGTAAACAAGTGGGACCAGGAGATCTCCTGACCGACACGTGGGTGCTGCGGTGAAAAACATCCGATCAGCTATTCGGAATTTCTCCGAGTTATCACGAGTGGTGAGCATGAGTCTCGAAATCCTACGAATCTAGTTTAGGATAGATATTGATAGGGGAGGGTTTAAGGATTAAGGATATTTGTAATGTGTGCCCCTATTTACTTTGTGCCGTTCGTTCCTCGTTTCCCTAAGATCGACTATATAACTGTCTGTAAGATTGTACTGTCATTAATCTGTGCTTATGACATGTATTTCATAATCTTAAGTATCATGCAATAAAGATTTTCCATTTCGTACCATTCAAACCAAGTCTACATGAGTTTCATCTCCATTACTGCTCTCGCATCTAAGTCCAGTGTCTAGAACCGTAAGGGAGAGTGATTCGAACCACTCACAGGTGTGTCTAGTGTTCCCAGACTGGCTGGAGACCAGAACAGGTAACAAGGCCTAGACCCGCACTGACATACAGGCTGCACAGAGCCGCGTGAATCTCACAGGCTGCGAGACACGCAGGGTCAGAATCCCTTACACACTGAAGGCGAGCATGCAGGTGCAACAGGCGGTCAAGAAGGCAAACGGTATGCTGGCCTTCATAGCAAAAGGGTTGGAATACAGGAACAGGGATACCTTGCTGCAGCTGTACAGGGCACTGGTGAGACCACACCTCGAGTACTGTGTACAGTTTTGGTCGCCTCATCTGAGGAAAGATGTTCTTGCCATGGAGGGGGTGCAGCGGCGATTCACCAGGCTGATACCAGGAATGGCGGGATTGACCTATGAGGAGAGACTATGTAGTTTAGGGATGTACACACTGGAGTTTAGAAGATTGAGAGGGGACCTCATAGAAGTGTATAAAATTCTGACAGGTCTAGACAGGCTAGATGCAGAAGGAATGTTTCCCTTGGCGGGTGAGAACAGAACTAGAGGACATAATTTAAGGATAAGGGCTAAACCATTTAGGACAGAAATGAGGGGGAATTTCTTCACTCAGAGGGTGGTGAACCTGTGGAACTCATTGCCACAGAGGGCAGTGTACGCCAGCTCATTAAATATATTTAAGAGGGAATTAGATATATTTCTACAGGCAAAAGGGGTTAAGGGTTACGGAGAGAAGGCGGGGACGGGATACTGAATTGGAGGATCAGCCATGATCTCATTAAATGGCGGAGCAGGCTCGAAGGGCCGGATGGCCTACTCCTGCTCCTATCATCTATGTATCTATGTATCTATGTATTAGCATAGCACTCACTTGGTGCCTGTTTTCACCCTTTTCCCAAAATAACCCCTCAAGAATGAACAGCCTTGGGTTCAAATACTTCAACCAACTTATTTTTCTGATTTCATTATAATCATTTATCTGCTTTTTTTGCCCTGAGAATTGTCAATGGTTGTAATTTTAATTTCTGGTTTTGCATTTGAAGTGGCAGAATTCAAGAAGTTGAAGCATGCTAATTGCAATGCAGTATTTTAGTGGCTGGAAAAACATGGACCTGTAAATTGGGCACGCACCTGAATTCCCGATATCTGCTCCCAGCATGTGAAGCTCTGCAGCAGGAGCACTGACGAACATTCATGTGTTTCATTACTGTGCTGTGTACAGTTCAAGTGCATTACAGTCTGTTCAATTTTCCTACGACTGGATAACGGCTATTCATTTTCTTTGACGCAACACACATCTGTTGCATCTGTAAATGAGGAAGATTAGAGTTTACACTGTGGTGATAATATCTGCTCGATGATGCTGGATCACTGGAAGCAGACAAAGTTGGATTCTGTGTGTACAAATGAAACACAATCTACAGCACTGAGAAATGCGAGTCAATAGCTGTGCTGAGGAGTGGTTGCCAACCCTCCAGGATTGTCCTGGATTCTTCAGGAATTAAAGGTTAATCTCCAGAAGACTGTTGATACTAACCCAGGAGAAAAATCAAAGGACCATTAAAGAAAAATTGCTTTTCTTAATTTTCTTTGAACACTTTTGTTTATTAGTTATAAAAGTATTGGAAATGGGGGGGAAAAAGCCGTTTGTCTGACAGTCAAGAATCATCCAATCGGGTGACGAAGAGTCTGTTTGCAATCCAATTAGGCAATGCATCGCGAGAATAGATGTGTCAAGCAATCAATGACGGGAGCATGGGAGCGGGGCGGTTGGAATATGGGAGTCATGTGATGAAACCTCCAAGAACATGTTCGACGATAGTTGGCAACCCTAGTCCCCAATGACTCAATAGATAACAGCATTGCATGTATGGCATATAGCCTTACATGTCATGGGGTGGTGGGGGGCACGTGGTAGGGGGCCAATGATTCAATTTCTGCTCTGTGCCAATCTTAGACAGAAAAGTTGCCGGGGGGTGGGGAGGTGGGGGAGATGTTTTTTGGCTCCTAGTTATAGTCCAGTAACCCCTGCTCGAAGTGTGTCCACGCAGAATCCAGCACCATCTACACATGATGTCTCAAAACTCAAAGAGCTGCCGTAAGAAAATCCCAGATTTATGGGCTGTGCTGAATTAGCTGGCCAGATAAGCAGCAGTAAGTGTGTTACAACTGGTTTCAGTGGCTCCAGGAGAGGTGAAGGAAAAAGCAGAAAACCAGTCTGGTCTTGATGACTATCCATGGTGCTGTCCCACCTCCCCAATGAGTGTACACGTAGGTATTGAATGAGGGCAGGATCAGGCTCAGTAGTGATACTTGCCCCCTCTTCCATGGTTAAACAACATGCTGGCATCACTGCCTTGGTTTACAAATGAAGAATAGCCACTTGAGTGAGGTACTGGTAGGCTGCTGGTAGCCATGGCACTATAACCCAGCACAGATTACTACCTTCAGGTGAGGAGGGGAGAAAAGTGGAAAGAAAATTGGAAAAAAAGTAGAAATACCACCAGAGGGTTCCTGCCATCAATAGAACTGAACCCCACATTGCCCGTGTGTGATTCCCACTTTTGAATTAAGCATAAAAGATTACAACAATAGAAAAGAAATATTGCCACCCACCACAGGACATCTTAAAATGTTGTGCATGTGACTTCTGCTATCCAAGTGTCCCTCTGCAGAAAGAGCAAAAATAGCACCATGCACATACAGGAAGCATTATCAGAGTTTGCTACATTACTTGTAAAGAAAGAGATGGTGTTCAATCCACAGTGGCTCCTATATGGTTTATAAATAAAGCCCAACCAGGCAAACTCAGACCTGACCTCATTGGGATTGTTTATTCAGCTCAACACATGTCCCAACATGATTCATTTAATCCACTCTTCTACTGAATTACACTAAACTTTATTCATACTTCACAGAATAGTTTTTTGTGGCTTAGTAAGGGCAGCAAACTTAATGAGGCAAGAAGGAAATCAAGGTGCCTGATATTAGCAATGATTCAATGTACGTGTTAATCCATTTATTTAAAGAGTTTTACACCTCATGACCAATGATTTCATATGAGTTCATTAGTGTATTTGTTACTAATATTACACAGCACGGTTTCAACCTCTAAAGTCTATTTATATCGATATAGTAGCATAAGAACATAAAAACATAAGAAATAGGAGCAGGAGTAGGCCATTCGCCCTTCGAGCCTGCTCCGCCATTCAATGAGATCATGGCTGATCTTCTGCCTCAACTCCATTCACCGGCCCTATCGGAATATCCCTTGATGCTCTTACTAGTCAGAAATCTATCGACTTCTGTTTTGAATATACCCAATGATTGAGCCTCCACAGCCCTCTGGGGTAGAGAATTCCAAAGATTCACCACCCTCTGTGTGAAGAAATTTCTTCTCAGCTCAGTCCTGAATGGCTTACCCTTTATCCTGAGGCTGTGGCCCCTGGTTCTAGACTCCCCTGCCAAGGGAAACATTCTCCCAGCATCCACCCTATCAAGCCCTGTAATAATTTTGTATGCTTCAATGAGATCCTCTCTCATTATTCTGAATTCAAGAGAATGCAGGACTAGTCATACGACAGTCCCGCCATCCCAGGAATCAATCTCGTGAACCTTCGTTGCACTCCCTTTATGGCAAGTATATCCTTCCTTAGGTAAGGAGACCAAAATTGTACACAGTACTCCAGGTGTGGTCTCACCAAGGCCCGATATAATTGGAGTAAGACTTCTTTACTCCTGTACTCAAATCCTCTTGTAATGAAGGCCAGCACACCATTTGCCTTCCTAATGGCTTGCTGCACCTGCACATTCACTTTCAGTGACTCATGTACAAGGACACCCAGGTCCCTTTGAGCATCTGCATTCCCCAATCTTTCACCATTTAGGAAATACTCTGCCTTTCTGTTTTTTCTACCAAAGTGGATAACTTCACATTTATCCACATTATATTCCATCTGCCATGTTCTCGCCCACTCACTGAGCCTGTCGAGATCCCCTTGAAGCCTCTTCACATCCTCTTCACAACTGACACTGCCACCCAGCTTTGTATCATCTAGCATTGGTTATATTACTGGACAAGTAATCCAGAGGCCAGGACTAATGATCCAGAGACATGAGTTCAAATCCCACCATGGCGGCTGGGGAATTTAAATTCAATTAATTAAATAAAAACCTGGAATAAAAAGCTAGCATCAGTAATGGTGACCATGAAACTGGATTGTCATAAAAAACCCATCTGGTTCACTAATATCCTTTAGGGAAGGAAATCTGCCATCCTTACCTGGTCTGGTCTAAATGTGACTCCAGACCCACAGCAATGCGGTTGACTCTTAACTGCCCTCTGAAATGGCCTAGCAAGCCACTCAGTTGTATTCAAGAAGACGGCTCACCGCCACCTTCTCGAGGGCAATTAGAGATGGGCAATATATGCTGCTTTGCTGGTGACCCCCAGATCCCGTGAATGATTAAAAAAATCATACCATATGAAACAACCAATGTCAGCTTCTGTGGTCACTGACTATTAACAAAATATATTTAGTCTGTAACCGTGGTAGCATAGCATGCAAGCTACACACCTGCACTGTTTTTGCATTAGTAACAAAAGTTAATCTTTTGTCTTTAATTGCAAAAAGCAATCATTCATGGAGCAGGATGGGGGGTTGGTGGTTGTTCAGTCCCATAGGTGGCAGGAACCCCCCCACCCTTCGCTTTCTGTCTAAGATTGGCAGAGTAGAAGTCAAAACATTGTCCACCCTCCATGCCATGAAAGGCTATGTGCCACACTATGCAGTACTGTTGCCTACTGAGCTACAACTACTTTTCAACACCAACTATTGACTCAGATTTTTCAGTGCTATATATATCCAAATCCCTGCCAATCTAGTATGTGTGGGTGAGTGGCACCTTCCCTGGTTGTGTAGGGAAACACACGATCCTTGTTTTTTGGGATTCACTTTCGTTTTGAGAATAGATCGTTGGTTGAAAATGAATAATATTAAAAGTAATCTGGAGTGAGCAGAAGTGTGACATTAGGCTAGCTGGCTCATGTGAGAGAAACACTGGCGCAGACTTGACAGACCGAACGGCCTATTTCTGGGTATAACATTCTATGATTCTATTCGTTATTGGCCTCTGAAGCCTAAACTTCTCATCTCTATTACTTTGCCACAGAGGGGAAAATCCAGTTTTGAATCACAGCTTTAATTGGTATTTGTTCTCTAGTGTTTCCTTAGTGATTCGTCTAACCTGTCTGGGTCATGAGATGTAGTCCAAAGAAGCTTTCTGACCAATGGGTGGAAAATGGTTTGAGTCTCACCTCAGGCACTATTTGTGTATCACCTAACAATTGGCCACAAAAGAGTATATTGATGAACACCATGATTATTCACACCTTGGTTATCCACTGTAACTGGTAACCTGAGAAGCAATGAAGAAAATAAAATGGGCTAAAGATAGTGGGGCAGTGGGGAATAAAAACCTATTAAGACAGAAATAGTTTTTGTGTAGTTAATCCTGATCCTTATTAAGCCAATGCCCAATATTGTCATTTTGCCGAATCAAATAACCAAATTTTTAGAAACTGTAATTCTTTGACATTTTAATTTCACATTATTGGGTTTTTGCAATAAACAGTTCCATGTCTATCTAAATCATTATCAACTAAAGCTGAATGCTGTTAAAGGAAAATGGGTGACAGATACGTGTTGATATCAATTGGTTCTTCAGGGCAGTGACCTAGGCCCAACCATCTTCAGCTACTTCATCAATGACCTTCCCTCCATCATAAGGTCAGAAGTGGGGATGTTCGTTGATGATTAGACAGTGTTCAGTTCCATTGACAACTCCTCAGATAATGAAGCAGTCCATGCCTGCATGCTGCAAGACCTGGACAACATTCAGGCTTGGGCTGATAAGTGGCAAGTAACATTCACAACACACAAGTGCCAGGCAATAACCATCTCCAAAAAGAGAGAATCTAACCACCGCCCCTTGACATTCAGTGGCATTACCATCGCCGAATCCCTCACTATCAATATCTTGGGGGTCACCATTGACCAGAAACTTAACTAGACCAGCCACATAAATACTGTGACTACAATAGCAGGTCAAAGGCTGGGTATTCTGTGGTGAGTGACTCACCTGCTGACTCCCCAAAGCTTTTCCACCATCTACAAGGGACAAGTCAGGAGTGTGATGGCATACTCCCCACTTGCCTGGATGAGTGCAGCTCCAACAACACTCAAGAAGTTCGACAGTATCCAGGACAAAGCGGTCCACTTGATTGGCACTCCATCCACCACCTTAAACATTCACTTCCTCCACCACCGGCGTACCGTGGCTGCAGTGTGTACCATCTACAAGATGCACTGCAGCAACTCGCCATGTTTTCTTCAACAGCATCTCCAAAACCCATGATCTCTACCACCTCGAAGGACAAGGGCAGCAGGCGCATGGGAACACCACCACCTCCAAGTTTCCCTCCAAGTCACACACCATTCTGACTTGGAAATATATTGCTGTTCCTTCATTGTCGCTGGATCAAAATCCTGGAACTCCCTACTTAATAGCACTCTGTTAGTATCCTCACCACACGGACTGCAGTGGTTCAAGAAGGCAGCTCACTACCAGCTTCTCAAGGGCAATTAGGGATGGGCAATAAATGCTGGCCTTGCCAGCGACGCCCACATCCCATGAATGAATAAAACATTTTAAAAAATGGTCTCTATTTTTCTAACAGATTAATTGAGGGAATTTGACATGATCAGCATAGTGTTACCACCTTAAGGTTTGCTAAAATAGGGCTGGGCAGGATGTTTCTTAGTAAGGTTTAGGAGGATAAATATGCACCTTAACAAAAATCATGTTAAATAATAGAGTTCCTATTCTTACCCCTAAACTGCAGTCTGTGTAGTGGCTGCAGTACTCATTTTAAAGGTGTATTTTTTGTTATGTTATTCTACATATGATCCCTCATTTCTCAAAGAAAAGGTAGAAGAGGTACCGTAAACTGTGTACTTATAAGAATTAAATCCACACACGGTTGCACCACGGAACATTCTAGTACCAGTGATCAAGTAGGTGACTTCTAACAAATGACAAACTACTTGACCTTATTCCTCTAGTGGCAGGAATGTGTGTGAATGGCTCGTGTTCAGTAGTGTTCATGCGCCATCTTCAATCTTGTAAGAAGTGTCAAAATGACCAATACTAGAATCACAGAATCATACAGTACAGAAGGAGGCCCCACAGCCTATCATGCCTGTGCCAGCTCTCTGAAAGAGCTGCCAATTAGTCCCATTCCCCATGTCTTTTCCCTTAGCCTATGTTGGAACTATGTTGCCAAATCTATCTATCTTGTCCGAAAAACCACAACTGAAACTGAAAGTCAGGACACATGAGCATGCTTACAAGGTTTGACTGGGACATGGGACTCGAGGCCCAAAATCGGAACTGTCCAGATGAAATTGGGATGGGTGGCAATCCAAGTATATTGCTGTGATATTTATATAAATGTAAAGTCCTGCACAAGTACAGCAGTTTGTTTCTATTTAGCTAGAACTGATATATTAGGGAAGGTTAGAGTAGCACCTTGATGAGGGGTACAGTAGCATAGTGGTTATGTTACTGGACTAATAATTCAGAGGCCTGCATTAATGATCTGGAGACATGAGTTCAAATCCCACCATGGCAGCTGTAAGAATTTAAATTCAGTTAATTAAATAAATCTGGAATTAAAAGCTTGTATTAGTAATGGTGACCATGAAACGACTGGGTTGTTGTAAAAACCCATCTGGTTCACTAATGTCCTTTCGTGGAAGGAAATCTGCTGTCCTTACCTGGTCTGGCCTATATGTGACTCCAGCCCCACAGCAATGTGGTTGACTCTGAAGTGGCCTAGCAAGCCATGAAGGGATTATTACTAGTCTGAGCCCCTTTTGGGCTACCCCGGATCAGGCGTATTCCCCAGACGTTCACCTTCAACTAAAGTTTGAGGTATCCGAATCCTAATAGATGCTTAATTGGGTCTAAAGGTCCAGACTATCTCTCCCTAAAGGAAAGGAACAACCTGAAAATGTTATCGTCCTCCAGATAGCACTTTTAATAAGTTTAGCTCGACTGTAACGTTCCTGTATATTATGAGGGTCCGGAAAACTCCCCCAGAATTCTGCAACTCCTCACCAAAGAGTGTACAGAGATTGAGTTTGCGAGTTTGATACAGAAGTACTATGTGAGACAATTCTAAAAATATATAGATTTATTAAAAAACCGACATCCAATTTACAGTTGGTGTTTCAATCGCAAATTAACATTTCCAAATACAAAAATCTTACAATTCTATTATCAGAGATCCTTATTCTCAAATCTTAACTTCGTTACATTTTTACATTTCTTAGTCTTATTCCAGGATATCCACCAAAATCAAATACAAGTACCTTGATCCCCGAGATACAAAGAGTTGAAGACTTACAGAGCTTTGCCCCTTCAAGCGAATCTGTCTTCCCATTTGAAAGTTCAATTTTTATACCCTTTCTCAGTGGTATTTCCTTTGAAGGTTTCTGCTGATGTAAGCTAATTATCTCTAGTCATTTTTCTGTTGACCCCTGCTATTTTTACAGTTAGTTCAGCTTGTAGCAAGCAGACTCGTGTCTCTCCTTTAGGTGTTCAAAGCTTATCATAAAAACAATGTGATGGCTGGTGCATCTATTTGATGTCATTCTTACGAAGGTCTTCTGTTTGTATCTTTTGCATTTAGAACACCTCAACCGGATACACCATTGTCTTCTTAGTTACCTCAGTTGGTTGCAACACATAATCGTGTCTCCGTGTTTCATTTGATGTTATTTTTACGAAGGCATATGTTTCTTTAATTTATGTGATTCTTTCCAAGTGTTGGTTTAAGACAATTTAACAGGGTATACTATTGTGTTCTTTCCAAGGCTTCAGACTTTCAGGAAGCTTTAACCTTCTGTTTCATTAAGGCTATTGATTCAGTGTCAACAACTTATCTTATCTCAACAGCCTGTATGCTGTTCACAGCTTTAGATTGTTGAGGCTTCCAGATTTTCAAGCCCAGTTTGTCATGTTTTAATAAAGTCAAAATTCTTTCATAGGATGGTGTATTTTTCTGAACAGGTATATTGCTTATTCCTTCACAGCCACTCAGTTGTATCAAATTGTTAGGAAAACCTGCAGCAGTTCAATAAATGCTGGCCTTGCCAGTGATGCCCACATCCCACGAACAAATATAAAAAAATAATAATGCTTTACAGTGACCTCAGCTGAGCAGGTGCATGAGCTACCTGTTTCAATTTTTATGCAAGGTGCAAGACTGATATTAAATGTTGATCAAAGTATGAAAATGGATTTACCTAGCAGTTCAAACAAGTCAAATTACAAAATTATCAATCTGAAGTTGAAACACCTTACTTCACAGTTTGTGAAAAGAAAGACTTGCATTTATATAGCACCACCGGGCATCTCAAAGCGCTTCACAGTCAATGAAGTACTTTTTAAGTGGAGTCACTGTTGTAATGTGGGAAACGCAGCAGCCAATTTGCACACAGCAAGGTCCCACAAACAGCAATGTGATAATGACCAGATAATCTGTTTTTGTTATGTTGATTGAGGGATAAATATTGGCCAGGACACCGGGGATAACTCCCTTAATCTTCTTCAAAATAGTGCCATGGGATCTTTTACGTCCACCTTAGAGAGCAGACGGGGCCTCGGTTTAACATCTCATCCAAAAGACAGCACCTCCAACAGTGCAGCATAGAGTCATAGATTTATACAGCACAGAAAGAGGCCCTTCGGCCTATCGTGTCCATGCCGGCCATCAAGCCCTATCTATTCTAATCCCATTTTCCAGCACTTGGTCCGTAGCCTTGTATGCTATGGTGTTTCAAGTGCTCATCTGAATGCTTCTTGAATGTTGTGAGGGTTCCTGCCTCTACCACCCTTTCAGGCAGTGAGTTCCAGATTCCAACCACCCTCTGGGTGAAAAAGCACTCCCTCAACACAGCACTGGAGTGTCAGCCTAGCTTATGTGCTCAGGTCACTGGAGTGGGACTTGAACCCACAACCATTCATGACCTAGAGACAAGTGTGCTACCAACTGAGCCCCAGCTGACACTGTACTCTGCGAAACACTGTACTCCTGTTCCTGTGATTTTTGCATGGGCTGTTAACTTTTCAGTTACTCAAAGGATAACCTCAAACACCATTTTTGCTTGACATATAACGAAAGGATGAATTAATAGCCAATCAGAATGAAAATGTAGCAGCTCAGTATATGTAGTACACTGTGAGCACTCAAAGGTAATGCAAGCATCTTTTGCAGCTCTGCTGTCACATCATTTCATGACCAAAGACAATTGTTGCATTTAACATGTGCACTGTTTCAGGACACATTATAAAAGGAAAGCATATTTTAAAGGGCCTGTGCTTTTCTTTATACTAGGGAAGAAATGAGCTGGAATAGCCGTCCACATTTTAATCCCAATGCTATATGCAAATGATACAATGTCAATCATCCTCTTCTGCCCAAAATGAGCACAAAGTCAGTGGAGCAGCCAGGCTGCCCACCCATTGGTGCCGGCGTGAGGCCGGAGACATTTTTTTATAGTGCATGAATAGTCAGTGAACTTTGGTGCGTTTATTTCTGTGTTAAAGTCACCGTGGCTTCATGCTTCTGCAAGCAGGCAGGAAACTAACTGACTCCCATGGTTTCACACCGGAAACCCGCTGGGAATTCAAATCAACCTTGATCTTTTCACTTAATATCTGCCAAACTACTTTTTGGAAAATTTGTCATTTTTACATGAAATCGTGGAGTCCTGCACGGTGCCAAACCCACCAGAGAAACCTGTCGGGAGGCAGCAGAGTGGCCAGAAGAGGCCAAGGTAAGTATTTCCATTTTTTTTGTGAGGATTGCTTGTGGGCCTCACCAGCCCTGGCCTTCCCTCTCCCTCCCACTACTGGCAGTCTTTTATTGACCACCACCCACGCCCCCACCCCCCGCCACCACCCCTCACCCCTGGCACTAACCTTATGCCAGGAACCATTCCCTCAAATTAAAATAGGGGATTTATAGTACTGGGAAGAATCAAACAATGGCAGACATGCTTGAACATGCAGATAAATATATTTAATTGAATAAACAAGGGTGGTACACGCAACATACACTTATTTAAGCAGGTTATATTTTTTCCAAATGAATGACTGGGTGAAAAACTTCAATAAGCATGAGTGATTGAGCATCATGCCATTAATTGAAAGGCATCATAATCTCTACTGGGAAGGTGATGAAAACCGATGTATTGTAATGCCTTTAATGTGGTGTTAAGAAATAATAAAGCAAAAGGTAATTACCTCTATGGGTGTGCCTGAGATCTTGGTGATATTTGCAACCACACACAGTGACAGATTATTCTCAGATTCCCAAGCAGTTTACGACTGGTCAGCATATAGAGACATCACAAAAAAGTGGGTTGATCAAAATTGTAAAATATAGTCATCTTTTCTACATTGTAGTCGTACCAAAAGACTCATCCCTAATCTTGAATATTTCACCAAGGAAGTGTGAGAAGCAGTTATATAAAGTGATAAAGAGAAAAATTGCTCATAAAAAACAAAGAAGTGTTTTAATTGACGACGTGCTGGTGTAGTGTGTTTAAAACCAGGTTTGAATTTCCTGCTCTGTGGCTTGGAAAACATACATTATATAAGATATCCTTTGAAG
The DNA here is from genome assembly GCA_030390025.1 of Squalus acanthias. Classification (NCBI taxonomy): domain Eukaryota; kingdom Metazoa; phylum Chordata; class Chondrichthyes; order Squaliformes; family Squalidae; genus Squalus; species Squalus acanthias. Next base: position 205,010,651 of record CM059425.1, read on the forward strand.
ATACCGCGGGTTTGACTCTCTCAAGAACGTGTGGGAATTATGAAACCATGTAATACCTTCTGGCAAGGCAGAGAGCACAAATACATTAGAACTCTTTTCAAGTGGTTTTTAAAAAAAAATAAGCCAAAAAGTGATTATCTACTGCCACAACTTTCTAATTTTATAGGTGTGCCAGAGACAGGCAACCCAACTGACAGTGAAGTACAGGGACCAATCACAATGAAGAAATACTCAGATTCCCAGACACTATTTGCAGGTGCACATCCAGAGCTGTTCAAACAACTCTTACAACTGAAATTGTGAAATAATTAACTATTTCATATTGTGCGTCCTTACTAACAAGCCCAACCTTAACCTTGAATGTTTCACCCTGGATGTTTGATGGTTATAGTTAGACAATGGCGTGGGAAGGGAAGGGAAAAGTTGTTTGCACAAAATGTAAAAGAATTTAATCAACAAACAGAATTTTTAAATGAGAAACCTTGGTGAAGGTCCTTGGTAAAGTTTCTCTTTATTCACTGACATTGAGGATTACGTATGAGTCAGAAGGTTGTGGGTTCAAGTCCCACTCCAGTGACTTGAGCACATAAAGCTAGGCTGACACTCCAGTGCAGTGCTGAGGGAGTGCTGCACTGTTGGAGGTGCCGTCTTTCGAATGAGACATTAAATTGAGGCCCCGTTTGCTCTCTCAGGTGGACGTAAAAGATCCCATGTCACTATTTCGAAGAAGAGCAGGGGAGTTATCCCCGGTGTCCTGGCCAGTATTTATCCCTCAACCAACAGAACAAAAACAGATTATCTGGTCATTATCACATTGCTGTTTGTGGGAGCTTGTTGTGCGCAAATTGGCTGCTGCGTTTCCCACATTACAACAGTGACTACACTCCAAAAGTACTTCATTGACTGTAAAGCGCTTTGAGACGCTCGGTGGTCATGAAAGGCGCTATATAAACGCAAGTCTTTCTTTCTTTTCTTTTAAATTTCAACTTTGTTTTTACATTTTCAATTTCTATAGAAAAGGGTTGTTTCAAATAATTGGTAATAAGAATAAATGATCATTAATATACTAATTTTTTGGCAGAATGTATTCCTTTGACATTGAATATTTGCGGAATTGAAATGCCAGATATCACTTACAGTATGGTCATGGTGGTAGTAAAGGTTGATAAAGATGTGTCTGGGTGCTATGGTGGTATTTGATGTAGTAACACTAACAAACAGTATTACAGAGATAGTTTTATCACTCTGTCAGGTATCTAATTTTAGTCTTGTAACCGTGGGCAGGTGCTTTTTCACAGCAAGGAAAGACTGCAGGAAGTTTCTGGGCCACCTTAATCGACCTTCCAGGAGTTGATTCAAAGTGACCTGCTTGCGCAAATCACAATAAGACAAGGGGTTTTTAATGTCTCGTGGAGGGAGGGAGAGCACAGTGGTTTGCCATGTGAAGCCCAATTGCACTCAACAAGTCACGTAATGGCCCTGAATTCGTGGTTGGTATGACGACGTACTCTGAGAGTACGCCGTCATACCACCGTTGAAATTCCCGAACTTGCGATCAGTCAAATTCCGACTGCACAATGGCTTCACTGCACATTTCACCTCCTCATACAAATGAACGTGCTGCCGAAAAGTTGGGCTACTTGCCCACCTACTGTGAATTAATTATCCTGAAAATTACCTTCAGGAACCCTATTGCACAGCGTAAGGGGAGGGTGGGGGGATGAGAAAATTGTATTACAAACCTGTTCCAAACATTGCTGCTGTCACACAAAAAGGCCAATTTGTATTTAATCTCCCATTCTTTTCCATATACAATATATCGAGGGAGCTCTTTCTGTGCATTAGATGATTTGTATTGATAAACACAGCAAATTTGTTTCCAGCAGATTAGATTATTCATACTGAAAGAAAGGGATTGTCCATTATCCTAGCTGTGTTTTGCTTTTAGAAATAGTGGTAACATCTTAATTATTGGGTAGAAAATAGTTTGAGAAAACTGAATGGGACTAATATCACCACTATGTTTTATTAACGGACAATTGTTTTATGAGGTGAGCCATGGCTGGGAGAAAGAGTCAAAATTTTGGAAGTCCGATGGGATTGGACTGGGCCGCCCTACCCGACCAGCAGTTGAAGGGTGCCCGCTTGGAGAATCGAGTTGCTCCCGGCAAAAGCTCTCTGTGCATTTATGGCAGAAATAGTCCGAGTAAATACATTAATTTCTGTAACTGAATGGCATGCATGTTTTAATAGCCTTTTAAAATGAGTTGTGGGCAAATCTGTGAAAAAAATTTGGTTTAACAAAGTCAAACATTGTTAGATCCCATTGTTACTTGTGTAATCTTTAATTTACGCAATGGAAGACGACTGAAAAACTATCACAGCACCGGGAAGTCTCCTTTGTTTCCTGATTGGCTAAGAGTCAGGAAGTGAAAGGCGCACCGCCCCACGTGATCTCAGCTTCACATAGGCACAACGGTGCACTCCTGGGCTCCATGGGGCACTACGTTGCGCACAACTCTGCAGCGTTTGAGAGCAACTTCTTGAAGGGGGTTCGCACGAGGCAAGGCAACACGGTGGCATAGTGGTTAGCACTGTTGCCTCACAGCGCCAGGGACCTGGGTTCGAATCCGGCCTCGGGTGACTGTCTGTGTGGAGTTTGCACATTCTCCCCGTGTCTGCGTGGGTTTCCTCCGGGTGCTCCAGTTTCCTCCCACAGTCCAAAGATGTGCGGGTTAGGTTGATTTGGCTATGATAAATTGACCCTTAGTGTTAGGGGGATTAAATACGTGGGGTTACGGAGATAGGGTGGGATATGTGTCGGTGCAGGCTCGATGGGCCGAAATGGCCTCTATCTGCACTGTGGGGATTCTGTGATTCTGTGAAGTGCGGATTTCCTTCAGATGTCGGTGGCGTACTCCTTAGCTATGCCACTGACTGCAAATTCAGGGCCAATGTTATGCTCACTGAGCCTACAGATGATTTACCATTAGAATTTTGAGAGCACTCACCATTTTCAATATATAAAAGGTAGATTGCAGCGTGTAAGTGTTTTTATTTCCAGGACAAGAAAATAGACCTTTTCGACAGGGCTAAAAGTGGAAGACTGCCTAGAAATGATTGTTGGTAATAATAGTGGATTAACCCTTAGATTTTAAGGCATTAAATGGGTTAATGCCTTGTTAAAACAGCAGACAGATGAATGTTACATGAATGTGCTAAGCATCTGTCTGCTAATATCACCAGCAGTGCTCCCTGTAAGGTGCGTGGCCGCGCACTGCTCCAGGGAATACCCTCACAGCTGGCTTGCCGGCATTTCAATGTAAAAACCTCGCATGCGCGGTAGTTTTGAATGGTCCGTGCAGGGCCAGAAAAAATGACAGGGAACATAGATCACCAGCAGTCATTTCTAGTCTTGTGCTTTATGATTTTAAAACCAGAAAAGAGGAACAGGAATGGTGGTTGGGACAAACTCAGTAGTGAACCTTGGCATGTAAAAACACCTTGGTATCTGATCAATAAGTGAAATAAAGCAGATGATGAAACTTTAAACAAGAACAGAAAATGCTGGAATTACTCAGCAGGTTAGGGTGAATCTTTGGAGAGAACAGACAAGTCGACGTTTTAGGTGTGCAGACAACAACGACTTGTATTTATATAGCGTCTTTAACATAGTAAAACGTCCCAAGGCTCTTCACAGGAGAGTTATCAAACTAAATTTGACACCCAGTCACATAAAGAGATAATAGGGCACAAAGTTTGGTCAAAGAGGTAGATTTTAAGGAGCTACGTAAAGGAGGAAAGAGAGGTGGAGAGGCGGAGAGGTTTAGGGAGGGAATTCCAGATCTTAGGGTCATAGCAGCTGAAGGCACGGCCGCCAATGGTAGAGTGATTAAAATCGGGGATGCTCAAGAGGCCAGAATTGGAGGAACGCAGATCTCTCGGGGGGAGGGGGGGGTGGAGCGCGGGGTTGTAGGGCTGAAGGAGATTACAGAGATAGGGAGGGGCGAGGCCATGGAGGGATTTGAAAACAAGGATGAGAATTTTAAAATCAAGGCGCTGCTTAACCGGGAGCCAATGTAGGTCAGCGAGCACAGGGGTGATGGGTGAACGGGACTTGGTGCAAGTTAGGACACGGGCAGCCGAGTTTTGGATCACCTCAAGTTTACAAAGGGTAGAACCTATGTGTTTTGACACACCTGAAATGTCGACTACAGCTTGGTATGCATTCAGTAAATCTGCCTCCTACTCATGTTCGTAATATAGATTTGCATGTGTGATTGTGAGAGGAAACAAAAGCCCTTTTCTGATCCTTCACTCTTTGAGGTCAGTTGTGACTCCTCCTTTAAACGTTGCACTTCTTGAAAGCGAAAGCCTAATAATGTGCTGTAATTCACACCTGCTAAAAAATGAAAGGCTAATGAGCGTTCATGGCTTTGTTCAAACTGCTGGGTTTGCACTAACTAGTTTTATCCAGAAAAAACAGGATGTTGCTAATTGGCCTGATAAGATAATGGTTCTGCTGTTTGCTCCAAGCTTACCCCAAGGATGTGTATATCAGCATTAATACATGGCTAATCATTATCATTATAATTTTATTTACATCAAGCAACTGCACTTTGTCAATGCAATAAAAGCTTCTAACGTGCTTATTTGAGGATGACAAATAACAAGACAGGAGATAAATTCTAATAGTATTTGGTAGAGCCAATTGACATGTAATTTTTACAAAACAAAACTAAACCTGGCAAGAACAGTTGCAGTTTAGCATCATTATTCTTGGGTGCACATAGACTACATTGACATAGTTAAATATCAATAGCTTTTTTAGTCTTTTCTGTCAACCAGCCTGATAATCCCATAGTGCCACACGTTTTCTGTTTCCTGTCCCAAATCTGCCCCAAAATGGGTGATTTTTCCGAGGAGAATCCAGGCCAAACTGCTAAAATTCAAATTTTTCTGGGAGATAAGCCCCTAGACCACTTAGAAAATAAAACTTGTGCATTCATCATTTGTAAATCCCTTTAGGCTTTCAGGTAATTTGTTTTTTTTTTGCCCTCAAATACAAAGGATGGCATGTTGGGTATAGCTGTAGCCTAAGATACAAGCGCATGTTCCACTGCACTTTTCATGTAATTACTTGTTTTGGCTTGTTGGATGTTTATAGTCAAGGGCAATTTTCAATTATCAGCTTGTTTTGAAGCTACTGGTCAGCTTTCTCTAAAGTTCTAGCTTGGTACGTCAGGGTAGATTTTCTGAGTCCTTGCCTGCTGTAAGTGTGTATCGGAGAATCACGAGCCCAGTAACTGCAATTTAGCACCTGCGGCTTTCTAATCTGCGCTCATATGTGCAAGGTACCTCGCCATGGGACTTGAAAAATCCTGTAGTAGACAAAGGGCTTGTTTAAACAAACGTGCTACACGTGTAAATAGACTATGCAAGTCTGTGGGCAGTGAATGGATAAATCATCTCCATGAAGAAATTAGGAATGCTTTTCCTACAATATTTAGAGCTGTATACAGATTTTCAGGAAAGAGGGAGCTACTTTTGATAGCTATACTAAGTAGGAACCCTGGCTGATCCTTCTCCTTAGCTCAATGAGGATGATTGCAGTTCCCTCACTCTGGCTGAGACCAGCTAACAGCACAGAGGAAGGGCTGAACCTGGGAACTTCCTGATCTATATGGGTCAGTGCCAAACAACTGAGCCTTCATAGGATCTCTTCCTGGAAAAAAAGCATTTTATTTAATCCCCTGGACCCAGGCTACTTTTGATTATCTGGACACAAACTACAAGTTGATTTTTAACCTACCCTGCGAAGATAAAAAAATAGTTAGTATTAAATGCATTCCATCAAATGGTCTCTACTTTCTCGTCATCAGTTTGTCTATATCAGAATGCCCTGAATATTTGGAATTACTGCTGTTATCTATCCTCCTGCAGTCTCATGTCATTCAAGGTCATTGAACCGACTCCTTGACCAAATTGGTCAGTACTTGTAAATAGATAATAAATCATAGGGGACTGAGGAAATTTGACCTCAGGAGATTTGACCTCAAGAGAGAATAAAAACCCAGTCATCCACTTCACACCCAAAAATAAACACTTTGCTGCATAAAGACACCAGTGCTCTTGTGAAAACAGACATTTGTTTAGATTTGGAATGATTGATGTGGTTAGTAGATTAGAGAGTAGCTGCAGATCTCCCTGTTGGTTACCTGACTGGCACCAGATATTTCCAGTGAGCTGAGACCTGTATAAACCAGAACATTGTTTGTTTTGTGGTGTTTGTGGAAGCAATGCTATTCTGAACAGAAATGAGAAGAATCAGGTCAACGAAGGAAGCATTTCTTTGTTTGGGAACAGATACTTTGGGGAAGAAATTGGGTATCGCCCCGTTTGGGGCGCTAATTTTTAAAGTTGAAAAAATTAGTGTCGGGCGCTAATGTTTTTCAACTTTTGAAAAATTCAAGATTTGCGCTCCAGGAAGGAAGTGGAGTTCTAAATCAAGCGCTCCACTTCCTCCTGGAGTGCAACAGGCAGCAGGCGGGGCGGTAGGTGTGCAGCGCTGCACAATGGGCCGTGCAGCGCTGCCGCGTTGGAAGGCTCCTTCCCTCCCTTAAAGGGAAGGGCCATCACTGCAGGCTCTGCAAGGGCAAAACCTACCTGGTCCCCAACGGCAGCCACGATCCGGCCCGATCAGCCCGATGCACTGCAGCAGAGTGCCAGGCTGATCGATCGCTGTCGAAGAGAAATGGAAAACAAACAGAAAGAACATTTCACAATATTTTCACTTACCTTGGCCACCTCGCCTTTAAGCATCACCCCCAAAGCGCGCGGCCTCCCGATGAACGCATCCTGCAACTGTCGGTGTTGTCACCCGGCGATGCTGCATGGGGGCGGAACTGAAGTTTGGGTCCAAGGCGCTACTGGGGCGATGCGCATGGCGATGACGTCACGATCTCCGGACGAAGGAGATCGGGGTGCAACGCCATACCGCCGCCGCAAACCTCCCGCCGAATATAGTGGGAGTCGATCTTCTCGTCGCACCCTGTCAGTAAGTGCTTAGCGTCCTGTTAGCACCCCCCCAGAGGCGCTAATGGGAGGCGCTAAGGTGCCCAATTTCTCCCCCTTAATGAATCAGTGATAATGAAGACATCTACAGATTATTGTCTTATTACTTAAAGTGGACATAAAATGGGAAGTTGTGTATCCCATTGGAGTCTGCCTTTATGTTCCTAGCAAGAAACTAATTCTACTTGCCAAAGACAATAAGCTAACTCCATGTTATTCCTGCCTACAATTTTGAAGTCATTATAACAAGTTGTTTTTCAAAGGTTCTGCATTGCAAAATCTAGCATGTTCCCGATAACACAATTAACTGTAAAATGAAAACTGCAATTGCTGGAAACCTGAAACTGAAACAGAAGATGCTGGAAATGCACAGCAGGCCTTTGCTCCAGTCTCAGAACTGATACATATACACATCCAAAATATCGTAACATGTCCTCCCTCTTTCCAGAAGCTGGGTGACCTGCTGTGTATTTCCAGCATGTTCTCTTTTTATTACACAATTGACCCATAGTTGCCATCTGTCTAGATTTTATACAGAAAGTACGTATTTCTGGTTTTGATTTGCGCTGCAGGCCTCACACCTCAAAAACTCACCGAACCTCCAGCATTTCATATCACCTTTAAATTGCCTGGTAATCCATTGTGCATGGCCTCTTCTACGCATGCTCGATGTTGCAGTGCATGCACAGAAGGGATAATCCACCAGAAATTAAGGAGTGATTTTATCGGTTTCCATGGTTCCTCCAGTGAACATGGGTTGGCAAGTATGGATGGAAGTCATTTCCAAAGCTGCACATGATGATAGTATGATCTAGTCTCCCAGAATGTAAAATGCTGCTTTCAAACTTACTAATGTTTACTCCATAATCTGTAATATTAGCTATAGGCTTGAGAAAGATTACATAAACCAAATCTGCACTGCTGATTTATGTATTGCTACTGATTATTGCTAGATGTCTTTTACTGGAATTTTAATTTGCAGATAAGGTCGGATTTAAATTATATATGAAAAAAGCTGCAGATTCTCACAACTCATAAATAAAAATATTCTTTCGAGATGAATTCAGTACTCTTTAAAAAAAATTAATTCCACTGGAAACCATAAAATGTCAACTCCGAGGAAACTTTTGCCCAATGTTTTTAAATGCTGCTGGAAATGCTCAATTGCTGCCTTCCTCACAACAATAGGTTGCTCTGTGAGCTACTGCCACTGGGAATCCAGCGTGAGGCGCCCACTGCCATGTTGGTACAGTAAGTACATCTGCTTCGTGTAGGCATTCTTTCAGTTGGCCTTAATAAAGGCAGAACTAGCAGAATTTCTCCCCGGGGGAATGTAATTCTGCCAATCTCACCTCTTTCAGTGACAGTATGATGGAAGGGGTGGGGGTTGCAAAAGGTTTTTTCAACTTTTAGAAAATGAGGCAGAGACCTACTGGGACTGGGTCTGGGTCTGGGTCTGGACTGGGACTGGGTCTGGGACTGGGTCTGGGTCTGGGACTGGGTCTGGGACTGGGTCTGGGACTGGGACTGGGTCTGGGACTGGGTCTGGGACTGGGACTGGGTCTGGGACTGGGGCTGGGACTGGGACTGGTTCTGGCTCTGGGACTGTGTCTGGGACTGTGTCTGGGTCTGGGACTGGGTCTGGGACTGGGTCTGGGGCTGGGACTGGGACTGGGTCTGGGACTGGGATGGTCTGGGACTGGGACTGCGTCTGGGACTGGGACTGGGTCTGGGACTGGGTCGGGACTGGGACTGGGACTGGGACTGGGTCTGGGACTGGGTCTGGGACTGGGTCTGGGACTGGGTCTGGGACTGGGTCTGGGTCTGGGACTGGGTCTGGGACTGGGACTGGTTCTGGGACTGGGACTGGGACTGGGTCTGGGACTGGGTCTGGGACTGGGACTGGGACTGGGACTGGGACTGGGACTGGGTCTGGGACTGGGACTGTGTCTGGGTCTGGGACTGGGACTGGGATTGGGGCTGGGACTGGTACTGGGTCTGGGACTGGGACTGGGTCTGGGACTGGGACTGGGTCTGGGACTGGGGCTGGGACTGGGACTGGGTCTGGGACTGGGACTGGGTCTGGGACTGGGGCTGGGACTGGGACTGGGACTGTGTCTGGGTCTGGGACTGGGACTGGTTCTGGCTCTGGGACTGTGTCTGGGTCTGGGACTGGGACTGGTTCTGGCTCTGGGACTGTATCTGGGTCTGGGACTGGGACTGTGTCTGGGACTGGGTCTGGGACTGGGACTGGGTCTGGGACTGGGTCTGGGACTGGGACTGGGACTGGGTCTGGGACTGGGTCTGGGACTGGGACTGGGACTGGGTCTGGGACTGGGACTGGGACTGGGTCTGGGACTGGGTCTGGGACTGGGACTGGGACTGGGACTGGGTCTGGGACTGGGTCTGGGACTGGGTCTGGGACTGGGTCTGGGACTGAGTCTGGGACTGGGTCTGGGTCTGGGACTGGCTCTGGGACTGGGTCTGGGACTGGGACTGGTTCTGGGACTGGGTCTGGGACTGGGACTGGGACTGGGACTGGGACTGGGACTGGGACTGGGACTGGGTCTGGGACTGGGTCTGGGACTGGGACTGGGACTGTGACTGGGTCTGGGACTGGGACTGGGTCTGGGACTGGGACTGGGTCTGGGACTGGGACTGGGACTGGGTCTGGGACTGGGACTGGGACTGGGTCTGGGACTGGGGCTGGGACTGGGACTGGGTCTGGGACTGGGGCTGGGACTGGGACTGGGACTGTGTCTGGGTCTGGGACTGGGACTGGTTCTGGCTCTGGGACTGTGTCTGGGTCTGGGACTGGGACTGGTTCTGGCTCTGGGACTGTATCTGGGTCTGGGACTGGGACTGTGTCTGGGACTGGGTCTGGGACTGGGACTGGGTCTGGGACTGGGTCTGGGACTGGGACTGGGACTGGGTCTGGGACTGGGTCTGGGACTGGGTCTGGGACTGGGACTGGGACTGGGACTGGGTCTGGGACTGGGTCTGGGACTGGGTCTGCGACCGGGTCTGGGTCTGGGACTGGGTCTGGGACTGGGACTGGGACTGGGTCTGGGACTGGGGCTGGGACTGAGACTGGGACTGTGTCTGGGGCTAGGATTGGGTCTGGGACTGGTACTGGGTCTGGGACTGGGACTGGGTCTAGGTCTGGGGCTAGGATTGGGTCTGGGACTGGGACTGGGTCTGGGGCTAGGTCCTGCCCCAAATTCTGGATCACTGTCTGACTTAAGTCATGGTATTTTTCTTAAGCCTAGATATTACTGTTTGCAATATTTATTTGATATTCCTCTGTGCATTGTTTTAACGTAGACATTCATCTATTTATTTTAAGCAGCTAAGCACCTCAGTTAAAATAGCAGAGGAATGTCATGAACTCATTAAGCATCCATTCACTAATATTGTCAACAGTAATTTCTAGGCTTTGGTCTCAAAATTAATCACTGATAATGCAACAATATAACATAAGAAAGGTCTTCATTACTCTAACATACAGAGCTTTATGATCTTCATCAGAAAATTCCTTGACCTTGCGTGATTTTTCATCTTGTGCTTTTGGACCCTTTCCCACCAAAAATAAAAAAAGTATACTTTCACTTGCATTCAGTCTAAAAGAGGGGATACTCTTGGTGGCACCATGGATTCATTTTACAGGAATCCATGGTGCCACTGTTATTTCAAGGACCAGGAAGACTGAACGGATAGCAGCTGGGGAGGTGGGGGGAGGGGGAATAAGGCTATTCACTGGAACTTGGCTCATGACCCCTTTGAGAGAGGCATGGACAAGATCTTAAGAGAGATACAATGAGGCACACCAGGGTCTTGGTGGAGCAAACCATCAAGATATTAAAGCAAATCTGTAGAGGCATCAAACAACAAGCCCAGCCAAGGTATCCAAGATTATTGTAGCCAGCTGTGCCTTACACAACCTTGCCATACAAAGGGCCACTGCCATGCAGCAGGTGGAAGCAAACAGCTGGCCCCAGCCAGTGGCAGAAGAAGATTCCATCAGGAGCCAGAAAAGATGGCTGTCGAACTAACCATTCACTCAGCAAGCGTCTTAAGGCAAGCTCAAATGGATGACCAGCCTTCAGTTAAAACCCGTACCATCCAATACACAACAGTCATCTGCACATCTGTCTTACATTTTGAGCTCTTTGCAGATGTGTTTCTTGCACCTAACAGAAAAGTCAGCTCCTGCGATCTGAGGCGTGGTTTAGTCTGTAAAGTAATTTGATATAGAATGCTCTGGGTGAACAAAAGACCCCTTTATTATCTATGGATTGCAACTGCACACCCATGTTACTTCTGAGGACGACTAATACAAGTCAAGCCAGAAACTTTTGTTTCAGACTGAATTACCAAACAAAATTATTTATGGATACAGTAGCAGCAAAATGCAACCAGTTGTCAAAATCAGCCCAAATAACACAGTAATTTAGAGCCTGTTCATGAATGAGTTAAACAGAAAACTAGTCAGTTGAGTTCCTTTGAATAGTTTTTCTTTGCAAACTTTTCAGGCAACAGATAAGAGGCTCTTCTCAGTAGTTCAGCAGCACCGTAATCGACAATTTATTTCACATCTTGTAAGCTGCTGTGTACAAAAGTCTATTTTTGACTGTAAATGACCAAATTTACTTTCTGTTCCTAAATGTATCTAAGGTTCTCTCTCTCGATCCCTTTGTGTGACTGGTTCACACTGTGTTCCTGTGTGTATCTTTGGTTCCCCACGCCCTCCACCCTATCTCTTTTCTCTTATGTAATTGTGCTTCTCTCTCTATCCCTGTATGTGTCTGTGGCTCTCTTTCTGTTATCCTGTGTGTATCTGTGGCTCTCTCTATCCCTGTATGTGCCTACGGTTCTCTCTCTCTTTTGGTTGTCTTCTGTTCTGGTGTGTGTCTGTTGTTTTCCTTTTTCCATCCATATGTGTAGCTGTGGTTCTTTTTCTCTCTCTATCCCCATGGTTCGCCATCTCTGTTCCTGTGTACAGCTGTGGTTGTTTCTCTAGCCCTGTGGTTCTCGCCACCTTTGTGCATATCTGTGGATCTCGCTCTCTGTCCCAGGGCTTCATTTCATCTCTTTCTATCCTCGTGTGTGTGTGATTTGCTATCTGTATCACTGAGGGAATTTTAACCCCCAAAAAACGGGTGGGTTGGGGTCGGGCGGGAGGTAAAAGTGTTAAAAAACGGAATCCTGACACCAATCTACTTCCGGTTTTAACGGAGGCGGGACGGGAGGCGGGCAGCCAACCCGCTCCTAGGAGGTGGGTCGCCAATTTAAATATTATAACGGGGTTGGCGTGCCTCAGATTTAACCAGCATTTCAAATTTAACTGCGGCTGGCCGGGTTTCTCAGGCCTCAGAGAACCCGCCAGCTAAAGCAAGGTGAGGACTGCTGGATGCAGGAGGTAAGTGCCTTATCCACCCACTGCGATCGGAGACCCTCCCACGAGGCCTTGGATCCCTCTCCCGAGGCCTTGGATCCCTCTCCCGAGGCCTCCGATCCCCCACAAGGCCTCTGATCCCCCACAAGGCCTCCAATCACCTTCTCGGACTCCACCCCACCCCGCTCCTCCGGCCCCGATACTTCCCCGCCATGCTCCGGCCCCGATGCTTCTCTCCCCCCGATCCTCCGGCCCCGATCCGCTCTTCCCCCCACCCACCAATCCTCCTCCAGTCCCCAACCAGCCCCCAGCACCCACCCCGATCCCTCCCTCCCTCCTCTCTGCGGCCAAGTGCCACAGGCCTACCCGCCCCCAGCCTCTCCATCTGGTTGGCTGCAGGTGGGAAACAGATCTTTGAAATGCTAATCAGGCCCTACCATTAAATTCAGTAGGGCCTGCGGGAAACCCGTTCTCCCGGGTTTTTCAACCGCTTCCTAGCCCCCCCATTCCCAACCCACCTCCCGATTAAAATTTTAGCCACTGTGTCTGTCGTCCTGACTCCTTCTGTCCCTATAGTCTCTTTCCCCCTATCCTTGTGCGTATGTGGTTCTCTCTCATTCTCTGTCCCTGTGATTGTCCCTCTCTTTCTGTCCCTGTGGCTCTCTATCTGTCCTTGTGTATGTCTGTGGTTGCTTCTCTCTCGGATACCTGTGTTTATCTATGGTGCCTCTTCTGGTTCTCTCTCTGATTTTCTCACTCTGTCTCTGTGTGTACCTGTGTTTCTCTCTGTCTGTGGTTCTCTCTCTGGTTGTCTCTCTCTTTCTCTCTGGTTTGCTCACTCTCTGTCTAAATTTGTTTTCCTCTCTGTATGTGGTTGCCTCTCTCTCATTGTGGTATTCTCTGTCCCTCTGTATATCTGTGATTCTCTCTCTTTTTGATGTTCTCTCTGTTTTCTTTTGCGCCTGTAGTTCTGTTTCTCACTGTCTCTCTGTGTATTGTGTGGCTTGCTTTCTGTAACCCTGAGTGTGTCTGTGTTTTTTTCTCTCTCTCCCTGTGGATATCTGTGGTCCCTTTTCTCTGTTAATATGTGTACCTGCTCTCCTAACCTGGTCTCTAAGGGACCCTGCTGGCGGCTCATAACCCACTCTCTTCCACATTGTCTCATTTTAAAAGACAAATTGAATTCTTGATGCTAAAATGACAGCGTAATACAAAAAGATAAATTACCTACCTTGGTGCTTCGGTCTCCTCTGTGACTCTGGCTGAACACAATTGACTAGGAAAAGATCCAAGGAGCCTGCACAGTTTAACAAAAAGGGTTGCCAGTAAGACTAGGTCACTATTCATGGAGCTAATAATATTTTATAGGAACAGCCAGGAAATAGTGTGTGGAGTCAATAAAATTTCACACAATGAACACGAAACAATTTGAAAGCAGCTGTAAAATTGCCCAGAGGATATTTGAGACTGACACAAATATGTTATTAAAATAGTGTAGAGGAACTGGTGAAATTGCTGACTATTTTACCGGTAGATTCGGAAGAATAATCACACAAGAGAAGAGGTCTAATCCGTTATGTTAACATGCTGAAAGGAGACTCAATCTGATGTTCCAAGTACATCAATATAATCACTTGATCTGCTGTAGTAGTTTATTGGTCTATATCTGTAATGTTTTTATTTGTTTTTCGGATGTGGGCAACATTGGCAAAACCACATTTATTGCCCATCCCTAGGACCGGTGGGGGAGGAGAAGTTAAGGTACCAACAGAGTGAGCTGCATGGATCTTCTCCATCTTAGAGGCACAGAAATTTATCAGCTCTTTTCACTTGGTATTGGAGGTGATGTTGGAGGGGGCAGGAGAAAGGGAGTTGCGAAGATTGTTTGTCATGGAGAAAAGGATTGTCCTTGGAGAAATAACTTTATGTAGTGCCTTTCAAGGCCTCAGGACGTCCTAAAGTGCTTTACAGTCAATTAAATACTTTTGAAGTGTAGTCACTGTTGTAATGTAGGGAATGCGGCAGCCAATTTTGCGCACAGCAAGCTCCCACAAAAGGCAATCAGATAATGACCAGATAATCTGTTATAATGATGTTGGTTGAGGGATCAATATTGGCCAGGACACCGGGGATAACTCCCCTGCTCTTCTTCGAATAGTGCCATGGGATATTCTATGTCCACCCGAGAGTGTCACATCTGACAGTGCAGCACTCCATCAGTACTGCACAGAGGTGCTAAGTGCTTTGCTAAGTGAGGTGCAATAGCAAAACTGTAATTGGTTATGAGAAAACATTTTGTGGCATGAAACTTTGGTGCAGCTACTTGGTACACTAACTCTTGAAGTGTTGTTGACAATATTTATCCTATCAGCTGTCTCCTGACAGGCATTTTGGACTACTCTTTTCTGGACAGGGTCTCCTTCAGTTCCTAGCCCTCCTTTGCCTCACTTCCTCTAGCATGACTTCAAGAGTAGCATCTGTGAATCTGGGTGCGAGAACTCTCCATTTTCCAAGAATAGCACAGCCTTAGTCACTTTCCTTTGGCTGCTGCAACACTTTAAAATGTCTGTTCCTTCGGGCAGCTCACTGTTCAGGTGAAAGCTTGCTCTGGTTAGTAAATTTATGCAAATGCTAAACTTCTGGTGGGAATGGCTATGCAAGAAAAGTCAGTGGAATCTCCCATATTGTGATGTTCCCAACTAAATTGTGCTCCAACAGCAGTTTATATCATTTTATCTCAGGCTGTCCTAGTGGCTCAGTGTTCAAATACATTGTGTGGTGCGATATTGAGCCCTACAAACTAGGAAGTTCCCACGTTAATTCTCCAGTCTGTGTTGAGTTAGCTGATCTCAGCTGGAGATGCTTCAATTGGTATCAATGTCCCCACTTCTGATTACAATCTAGTGATTCCTGCTGAAAGTAAATGAGCAGACATCCGGTGAAGACAGGATCTGTAGTGCCTCTCCCCTCCACACAAGTGAACAGCCTACTGGTACACATTGACTAAGCTCTCGTGTGAAGAATGGGTATTTGGTGAGGTACTGGAATTGGCATGAGTTGCCACCTTCAGGAGAGGAGATAAAGTTGGTTTAAAAATTATGGGGGTAAAATTGGGTGGCTTTGCGACTGGGCGCGGCACTGACATCGACTCCCGCCATCCTTCGCCCAGAGATCATGACGTCATTGCTGTGCACATCGCCCCGGTAACGCCCGCACATGAAATTGACTTCCGCCCCCTGCAGCAGCGCCGGCCGAAAACACTGACAGCTGCAGGAGGCATGCATCGGGCGGCCGGCCGCTTCAGGGTGGATGATTAAAGGCAAGGTGGCTGAGGTAAGTGGAAAAAATACTTACCTTTCCTGTTCTAGTTTTTTTCACGGGTTCCTGCCCGCGATCGATCAGCCCGATACTCTGCTTGAGTGCCGGGCTGATAGCGCAGGTTTGTGGCTGCCTTGGTGGTCCAGGTAGGTACTTTCTAAATTGCAGAGCCTGCAGCGATGGCCCTTCCCTTTAAGGGAGGGAGGGAGCCTTTGAACGCGGCAGCGCTGCACGGCCCAGTGTGCAGCGCTGCTGAAGTCTCTGCCCTGCTCTCTGACGTTAGCGCCCTAAGAAGGAAGTGGAGTGCTTGATTTAGCGCTCCACTTTCTTCTTGGGGCGCGAAAACTCAATTTCGTGGTCACCGCGCTAAAGTTAGCGCCCAGGCAATGTTAGCGTCCCAAAATGGTCGATACCGAATTTTTCCCCCTATGCATTTCTCAATAGGAAAACACACAAAAAAAATTCAATACAATTTAGAAACACAAAGGATAAGAATATTGCTGGTACATCCAGTACGTATTGTAAAAATTAAAAAACACTGCTACTGATATTGAACCTTTCTGCTGACATTTGTTATCATTCTGATGACAATATGGAATCCATACTTCTCTTCCTTTTGATTCAGAAAGGTAAGCTTTGACGGCACCATATTTCAGTTCTATTCAGCACTCCAGTATGCTCCATGCTGGTAGGGGTGATGCAGCCTTTATTCATAATGAAACTCATTTCAGTGTTCAGTCTGACCACTTCTCAAAATATAGTAACAAATTTTTAAAATTCAGCCATTTCTCAGCCAATAAAGTTCAATATTAATAATATATAGAAAAGGACATTGTTTAGACTTGGATTGAAACATTCCGAAATGATATTCAGAACATATTCTGGTATAGAATAGTTTTTTATGCAGTAAGAGGACTGTGGATATTTCATTTTTATGTATAATATATATAAATGAGTTTTCTGTGTTGCTTTGAAACAGATTTAATACAAAGCAGGAATTTAGGGAGTGGGCAGTGGTCCTAGTAAAGAGCCTATAAATACAGCCATAAATTCTAAAAAGTCATCTAATTGCACATGGTTTTGAGACACATTAAAAATAAAAGCCCCCCAAATTATCCCAGGTAGCCTCAACAACTCATGAAACACTCATTAAAATGAAAATCTAAAAAATTGTTGTTAGCTATTTTGATAAACAAAACATAAGTAGGCACAAACCTTTGCATAGAATTGTTTCCTCATGGACTTGGTGAAACGTAATAAATTTACCAGAATACGAGGGTATTACAACACTCTAGATTTCTGTCTAGAAATGTGCAACAGCTACATTTTTAAATGTAAAAATTCCAGTAACCGGAAAAGTTTTTTCCCTTAAGAAACTATGGAATGAGAAAATGCCATTTGGGACTGCAAGCCCAGCACTGCCAGCAGTTTGTGTATACTTTATACTATCAACGTGTCTCTCCATCTGACTTAATGTTAGGTAAATAAGCTCCTTGGCGCACTGGATGAGATTTTATTATCTCTGGACAGAACATATTGTGAGGGCTGCAGATCTCTGTGCTTGAGTTCCTATTTTGTGTTTCCATTGAGCAAAGCTCTGTGCTGGAAGTGCTAAATATTAAAATTCACCTCCTAATCTTTAATCTTGCTTGAAGTTTGTTAATTTTGTATTTCCGTCTTCAATTCCTTTGATCCATTTAAAGAGTGATTATCGCAGTGCTGAAAGAGACCAGATCAAATCGTGTGCCCTCTGTGCATTTTGCCAGGGAAGTTCATCGCTTAATGGTTAGCAAGTTCAGCTCATTATAATAATAATTACACACTCACTAAATGAGCAGATTGGTCCAAGCACAGGGAGTGCACTGCTTACGTGGGCATGTATCCAGTAAGCTAGCAGCTCTTAAAGGGCTGTTACTGCACTTAAGAAGTGTGAGCAAAGGAGGATTGCTCTCTTTCGGGATAATGTTCAAAATACTCATGTGTAAGTGGCCCAACAAGTTAGTGATGTCTCTCACATCCATAGATCATTGGAACAGATAAGTAAAGAACAAAATCAGCAATCAGGAAGTTGTCACGGTGAGAGTATCCTCAAGTTGCTTCTAAGTCTATGACCCTAAAATACATGACAAAAAGGGAAGATTTTCCTGTTCCTGTGACAGGGCATATTGGGTGGTCTGGGTGCAGCTCAAAGAGGAAAATCGGGTAAGGTTAATCGAACACCGGTAAAGGAGTCTTCCTGAAATTGGGTGGGGGTTCCTGAAGTCACATGATCCTCCCTTCCTGAATTTTCTCTATGCGTTGTACCCAGAAGATCCAATATGCCTTAGTAACAGGACAATCTGCACCAAGGAGTTTACTATCAACTTGGTGCAGAATCACTGAGACAACACAAAAAAAATTCATGCAGAATTTCAGCTCACAGGAATTGCATGCAAATTAAATCTGATATCTAGCATCAACATTTCATTCAGTCATTTGAGAGTGTGCCAAGTACCCTGCAAAATCTGGCGTGACTATGTAGGAGTCCAGTACCTGCCTCTGTGAGGTGATGGAACGAGCGCCCAACTGAACTGCAGACCACCATGGAGAGCGCCATCGCTCCAGGGCCCTCTGCAGTAGAGCTTTCATTAACCGAGGCCCTAAGCCAAATCATCTCACATCCATCCACAGCTGATGATGGCAGGCATCCTAATCTCTGGGGCTCAGTTTTTAAAAGAAGAATGCTTTCAGAGCATGGCAGATTGTCAGAGTAATTGGGGGAAATAGCTGGAAGCTTTCATTACATGATGACCCTCCAGCCAGCTGCTCCCTGCTCCTCCATTGCCACCTGATCCTGCTGTACTTGTGCTCAGCGTTTCACCTATGTGCTGTCCTTAAACTCATTTGCTGAATCCCCTAGGATGGATGCACCAGTGTTGTTGCTTGCCAGGGTGCGATTGAGTGATGTGGTGTCATGTAAGGTACATGGTTGCTCATGGTCGCTGGTCCCTGACCCAGCTTCTTCTGCCATAGTCACAGACATACAAAGAGGAGAAATGTTACCGACAGGTCCTCATTACAACTTGTTGCCATGTAGCCGTTACCAAAGTATTGGGATGGAGCTCCTGTTCCACATAAGCTTTGGAATCAGTGGTTGCGCAACTTAATAGGACGGAGAGTGAGGGAAGGATACATTTTGTACAAGGCCTGCTCATCCACAGATCTGTAGGTGCAGTGACACAGAGCCCAGAGGTGCTGCAGCCTGCAATAAGATCATCTTGTACCATGCTTACAGAGGTCAAAAATCACTTCAATCCCAGGAGCATCTCACAGACAATCGAACCCCAGCTACAGGGGTTGCACTGTGAAGAAGCACAAGATTAGACAATGCTGCAGAACACAGATGGTAGCAGGCACAGGATTCAGAGACACATCACATTTTATACACTGGACTCGCTGGCAGTTTCTTTTGTATGGCTGTGAGAACGGAAGGGAAGTGGGCTGGCTGGCAGATAAGTAGGGTGGCAGTGCAAATGTTGAGGAGGGTAATTTATTCCAGGACATGGGGAAGATAGAGGGGAGACTCTGGAGTTACACAGTGCAATATAAATGCACCAAAGAATTTTTTAATCAATGAAAAGAATGTCTAAAAATCGCTTGCACCTCACACTGAACGTTGCTGGTTTAAAGGTGCAGCCTCGCAACTCAGAATCCCAGTTTATACAGACATTCCTCCAAAGGCAAATGCACAGCACTACAGTCAGAAAATGAACGGAAGGTGTTATAAAAAGAGAAAATGCTGGAAATACTCAGCAGGTCAGGCAGCATCTGTGGAGAGAGAAACAGAGTTAACGGGCAGAATTTTCATTGACCCGTGGAGGTGGGTTTGGAGGCGTGTGGGGGGTTAAAATTGCGAAAACTGGCGGGCGGGCACAAGCCTGCCTCCATCCCGCCTCCACGCAATTTTCATTAAATCGTGTCTGATGGTCCTGACTCCGTCCTGCCTCCAAGAGGCGGGATAGGCCGTTAAGGCCCTTAACAAGCACTGAATTGCCTCTATAATGCCATTTTGAAAGGCCTTTTTGATTTTAACCCTTTTTCCACGTGAAGCACGCCTGTTCTGAACCACGAATGTGAAACCTGGCGGTAGCACATTTGGATTGCTGACTATCAGCTGCAGATCAACCATGAAATAGGAGATGTGATCAGCCATCATTTGCAGTTGGCAGGATTTTTTTGTCTGAGGTCTGGAGAAACTTTTATATGGCATAACCACAGCTGTGGAAGTTTGGAGCCTGACACCCATCTCCAGTGTGACCTCCTGGGAAACCCCTCTCACCACCTTGACTGAGCGCTTCCTCAACTGAGGCATACATTAATGATCTAGATAAGTGAACTAAATGTATATCTCCAAGTTTGCAGATGACACAAAGCTGGGTGGGCGTGTGTGCTGCGAGGAGGATACCGAGAAACTCCAGGATGATTTGGACAGGTTGGGTGAGTGGGCAGAAGCGTGGCAGATGCAATATAACGTGGATAAATGTGAGGTTATCCACTTTGGTGTCAAAAACAGAAAGGCAGACTATTATCTGAATGGCAATAGATTGGGAGAAGGGGAAGTGCAACGAGACCTGGGTGTCCTTGTGCACCAGTCGCTGAAGGTAAGCATGCAGGTGCAGCTGGCGGTGAAGAAGGCAAATGGTATATTGGCCTTCATAGCGAAAGGGTTTGAGTATAGGAACAGGGATGTCCTGCTGCAGTTGTACAGGGCCTTGGTGAGACCACACCTTGAGTACAGTGTGCAGTTTTGGTCGCCTTATCTGAGGAAGGATGTTCTTGCCATGGAAGGAGTTCAGCGAAGATTCACAAGGCGGATACCTGGGATGGCAGGAATGACATATGAGGAGAGATTGGGTCGATTGGGCTTATACTCGCTGGAGTATAGAAGAATGAGAGGGGATCTCATCGAAACATATAAAATTCTGACAGATCTGGACAAACTAGATGCAGGAAGAATGTTCCCGATGGTCGGAGAGTCCAGAACTAGGGGTCATAATCTAAAGATAAGGGGTAAGCCATTTAGGACAGAAATGAGGAAGAATTTCTTCACCCAGAGAGTGGTGAACCTGTGGAATTCTCTACCACAGAAGGTAGTTGAGGCCAAGTCATTAAAGATATTCAAGAATGAGTTAGATATATTTCTTAAAGCTAAAGGTATCAAGGGATACGGGGAGAAGGCAGGTACAGGGTACTGAGTTTGGATGATCCGCCATGATCTCATCGAATGGCGGAGCAGGCTCGAGGGGCCGAATGGCCTACTCCTGCTCCTATTTTCTATGTTTCTATGTTTCTATATACCAGAAGCATGGGAACCATTTATTTCCTTTCCTCCTGGACATCAGATTCGGATGAAGACCAGCCGTGGCAGCAGCAGAACCATGAACAACAGCACCACCAGCAGCAGTAGCATCAACAGGAGTGCCAAGCTGCTCCTCACCCACCTGAAGCTGCACTGGCCAGAAGGCGCCAGCACGCGACCACATTGCTGTCTGAGATGCAAGGGACGAACTTGACCAGATTTGCTTAGCCTGCACAATCAAACACTTTTGCCTCGCACCTTCTTATCAGACCATCGACAATGGCCAGGAACCTGTGGATTCCTATCACTCTGACCACCATACTGACAATTGCAAGTCATCCTAAGCCCTCAATGTTGAAGTCCCATTTGCGAAATGACAGACGCCACAACTTCAGCAGTTTGCCAGCAGAATTTTTAATCACACCAAGCAAGTGCTGGCATTCAAGATTAAACAGAACATTACACCCAAGTGACAACAGAAAACGCTGGAAAAACGCTTGGGCAACACGGTGGCATAGTGGTTAGCACTGGTGCCTCACAGCGCCAGGGACCCGGGTTCGAATCTGGCCTCGGGTGACTGTCTGTGTGGAGTTTGCACATTCTCCCCGTGTCTGCGTGGGTTTCCTCCGGATGCTCCGGTTTCCTCCCACAGTCCAAAAATGTGTGGGTTAGGTTGATTTGGCTATGATAAATTGACCCTTAGTGTTAGGGGGGGGGATTAAATATGTGGGGTTACGGGGATAGGATAGGATAGGAAGGGATATGTTAGGGGGAATTAAATACGTGGGGTTACGGGGATAGGGTGGGATATGTGTCGGTGCAGGCTCGATGGGGATTCTGTGTGAGAAAGTAGGGACAGGGTACTGGATTTGGATGATCAGCCATGATCGTATTGAATGGTGGAGCAGGCTCGACGGGCCGAATGGCCTACTCCTGCTCCTAGTTTCTATGTTTCTATGTTTCTAAAAACTCAGCAGGCCAGGCAGCATCCGTGGAGAGAGAAAGAGAGTTGACGTTTCAGGTCGATGACCTTTCATCAGAACTCTGATGAAAGGTCATCGACCTGAAACGTCAACTCTCTTTCTCTCTCCACGGATGCTGCCTGGCCTGCTGAGTTTTTCCAGCGTTTTCTGTTGTTATTTCGGATTTCCAGCATCCGCAGTATTTTGCTATCGTATTACACCCAAGTGACTACCCTTGTGACTACTTGTGCATTATTTTTCTTTTACGCGTGCTCCTACGTGGTGCTTCCCCTGTGGCTTCAGCAGATGTGGAGGCCCCTTGCTCACTTTCTTGCTGCTCCTGCCTCGACACCTTTGGCGGGTGTCCTCTGGGGTTGCGAGCCTGTGAGGGCTCGGCAACAGTCTGCTGCTCCTGCGGCTGTGCAGGGGTTGAGACGCCGATCTCAGTTGGGTGAGGACTCTGGTGGGGCTCTGACCGAGGGCTTTGCAGTGGCTTGGTCGTATGAGCGCTTGGAGAGGAGCCCCCACTTCCTTGTTGTCTGCCACCAACATCCCTCTCATGGGTCAACCCCACCTCAGCGCTTGCAAGTGCATTGAGAGCACCTTGCTGCACATCAGGGGGGCCATGGGGACCCGTATCTGCACTGGAAGTCCTACTCAGAAGGACTTCCATGAAGGTCTGGTTTCTGTGTTCAATAGATAACCATCGCTCCTCAAGAGATGCCAGTCTATTCTGAACAATGACCATGTTTTCTACACTCTGGCGACTTATCACCTCCATGGCCGTAGCCATCCTCTCCTCTACTGTAGCCATCCTTTCAACGGAGGTTGCCATCCTTTCCGTGGTGATGCGTTCATTCGCCAATGACTCCACAAAGGCTCTGCTCATGTTCGCTATGGACTCCTCCATTCGCTCCACACTCACAGCGAACCTGGAGACAAAACCTGCCAGAGACTCCTGCATCTGTTCCTGGAGTTCCAGCACCGCTGATCTTATGGATGGACCCAGAGGCAGAGGGTCGACATGCAGCTGAGCCGAGCTAGGAGAGTCCTGCGCCCTCCGACTAGGACTCTCCACTGCTGTCCCTGTCTCCACTATCTGCTGATGCTCACTTGTGAGCTGTGATACACCAGGTGACAACGCTACTCTATCTCGCGATGTTCCCTCCGAGGTGTGAGTGTCTGCGCTGGTGCTGGGTGCGCTGAATTCTGCTGACGTGGTGCCCTCAGAGGTTGCAGCTTCCTCTGAGGAGTGGTGAGGCTCATGCTCTTCCTCCTGGACAGTGGGGATGGCTGCTCGCGATGGTCCTGTGGGGGAGTAAAGGAAAGAGTCAGAGATGTGAGTCCAAGGTTACATGCACATTGCATATTGCAGATGATCATAAGTCAGTCTGCTGGAGCATCAGAATCATTATCAGTGACTCATGCAATGTCAATGAGAGAGATGATAAACTATTCTGTCACCAGCTTGCTCTGATGCACCCATCTGTCTGTCCCCCACTTGCGCATCCTCCTCCACTCCCATGATCTCCAGGACCGCCTCCTCCCAGGTGGTGAGCTGGGCTACTGAGGGTGGCCCTCCTCCTGTCCTCGCTCTTTCCCTCTTATTGTGAGCTCTCTTTTCCTGCAATGAGGGAGACAAGTGGAGTTTGAGTGAGAATGAAGGAGTGAGTGTAGAGAATCTATATCATTGATGGTTAGAAGGAGACAAATTCGGAGTGAGGTGGCAAGACCATGGGCCCTCCCTGTGTGTTGTAAGTTGTTTTCATAGCATCACAGCGATAGGGAGTGTGAGGGCTGCATAGTCGAATAGTTAGGTGAATGTGACCATACAGAGAGAGGGAATGGGTAAGGGTGCAGGGATGTCAGTGTCAAGTGGGATGTGGAGGAAGAGGTTGTCAAAGCTGAGTGCTGGTGAGGAGAGGCAATGGGGATCAGAATGAGGGTGATGGGAAATTCATACTCACTTTTCCAGTGCGCAGCAGGTCATGAAACCTCTTCCTGCACTGAAGCCAGGTTCTGCGGGTTATGGACAACGAGCTGACCGCCTCTGCCACCTGGATCCACACAGCCTTGGTTTGATGGGAAGGCTTCTTCCTCCCTGAAGAAGGGAAGAGCACCTCCTTATTAGCTCTGGCTCCCTCAATTAAAGTTTGCAGGGCGACGTCATCAAATCGAGGTGCAGACCTAGGTCTCTGGCTGGCCATTCTTCCTGCAGGTGCCTCTAACATGCGAAGGCAGAAGCTTGGCAGTCTGCAGAGGAAGCAAGGCTTGTTGCAGACCTTAAATGCTGCAGCAATGACGACGTCATCGGAAGCGACTTTCAGACTGGAAAAACTCACTGGCCATGGGTTCCCACACGTTGGAACTCAATTGGTCAATTATGTTAAAATCGCATCAATCTCCCACATTGATTTAGATTCAGGTGGCTAACACGAAATGTGGATTACACGACCCCAGCCCGCCCCTGAATCAAAATCCAGCCCAACGTTTCAGATTGATGACCTTTCGTCAGAACTGGAGAAGTGTTATGTCATTTCCTCACCATTTCTGGTTGATTTAAATGCTCCCGCCTGTTTCAGGTGAGTGATCTGCCTATTTGGCCACTGGAAATGAGCGTCGGGAAAAGGGGCACAGAATTGGTGTTGCGGGTCCTCCCCGCCCATTTCTCCTGACGGGTGAACTGGCGCACGCGGATGAGAAAATCAGCCCCAGTAATTCTTTGGTATTCTGTATGTTACTCTGAATCTGGAGTCACCAACATTTAGGCCCGGGCACACATCAATACATTTCCTCAATGGTCACAGTTCTCTGTCAGCATTTTTATTTCCCACACATAGTGAATGGATAATTGGTTTAGACTGCTGTTGTAGATATAAGTGGAATTTTCTGCTGTGTGAGTTAATTTGTGGGTGACAAGTCAACACCTGTCAGTTGCAGCAGGAAACATTACCTGGTAAAACCAGCCCATGGGTGCAGTCGGTGCAGGTGATTTAAATAATGACTCTTAGAAAATGAGAAAACAGCTAACCCCAGCCAGACCAGGTGATTCTTCCTTTGCATCCCTTCATGTCCCAATTGACCCCTAACTTGTGGGCCATCCTGCACCGTGTTCCTCATAACTGACAGCTCAAGTCCCATGTGGTCCTGCATTGCTTTCCTTTCTCAGATGCCTGATGGTGGTTTCACTATGTAGAAGTGGCACATATTACCAGAAATCGTCGATATTCAGTGAATGATAGCTCCCTATATTTGTGTACAACTCAGTTTGCAATTTTGCACTAAAACTTGGGACATTGAAATCTTAACTGTTAAACCTGCACAAAAGTTAGATATTGCTGAACAACTCTAAAAAAAAAAAGTAATTTTTCTCTTACGCTTCCTGTCCACTGAACCGCTTCCCCACCGCCCCCCCCCCCCCCCACCCCACCCCACCCCGCCTGATATGTGCAAATTCATAAAATCTACCTTGGTGATTCATGCCATGGTACAGTTCCACAGGCGTCAGCAGCAATACCCTGCCCAAGTGGCCATTCTTAATATGTGAACCTGTGCTGTTAGGCTATCTTACTATGACCAACCATTGCTGCCTGATTCATTGTTCAGACACGTGCAGTAAGGGTCACAGGATAGCAACCTGGAATGGGAACCATGGCTGATTTTTGTCCTCCTGTCTTGGCAATGCGGAGCATCATTGTAACACCTCACCTGAAGTCTATTAACTCTGCACAGACCAGGAATTAAACCTGTGACCTTCCTGCTCTATATGGCTGAATGCCACACAATCGGCTGCATTGACCTGCTGAACTATTGGTGAAGTCATTAAACGACCGATTTTAGCAATAACAAAATGTCCTCATGTCCTACTGACAACCAATGACACCTGGTGAATAAACCCTTAGCAACCCAGATATCGAGGTAGATTTGAACTTGTGTCGCCTGGCATGAAATGGGTGTTAGCGGCATTTAAATAGCAGCACTTACCGTTCCATTCACGCTAGTGATCCTGCCACTGCTATCCTGAAAGGGGCCTACAGCTGGGGAGCCGATCTACCCGCCTGTTTCAGGCCCTTTGGATATACAAATCAGAGTCCTATGACATACATAGGATCTCGATCGCCATTTTAGGACTCAACTGGGTGGAGCGTGTGCTGTGCCAGCTTCGTCCAGTTTTACGGGCAGTACAGCTGAAGAGTGGTCCTCATGGCCCCATAAAAATAATTTGGGAAGCTGTCACCCCCTCCGCAATTGGGACCCCTCCCCCTGACCCCCTTCCCCAGGACTAATCTTGCTGCCGGCCTATATTGTACCATCACAATTCAGCGAGTTGCACTGGGACACCCGTTTGGTTCCCACTACTCGCCGGTTCTGAGATGAGGAGAAACTTCTTCACTCAGAGGGTAGTAAATCTATGGAATTTGCTACCTCGGAGAGCTGTGGAAGTTGCGACTTTAAATAAATTTAAAACGGAGATAGACAGTTTCCTAGCTGATAAGGGAATTAAGGGTTATGGGGAGCGGGCAGGGAAGTGGACGTGAGTCTAGGTTCGGATCAGCCATGATCCTATTGAATGGCGGAGCAGGCCCGAAGGGTCGTATGGCCTACTCCTGCTCCTACTTCTTATGTTCTTATGTTCTACTTAAATGAGGCCTGGGCCTCAAAATGGCTCTGGCCACTTCGCTTCCTGCACGGGCGGGTGGCCTGAGTTAAGATCTAACCCATCATAATCTTTGGCCGTGAATTCAGGTTCTGCTACACGGGACAATTACATTTCCGAATCACTTGGTTGTTTGCAGCAGAAAACATAATCGTGACTGGTTCAGTCAGTACAGCTACCTGCACTGAGACATGGCGGAATCTGTTGCCTCATTGTGACACATTACTGCCGTGCTAGTTTTACACCAACTTTCTTTTCAGCAGCTGGTTAAATTCTTTACCCCATGAAGAGGCATTGGAGGATATTTCAACCAGCAGCTTTTAAACATGGAATGCAGTGCCTAACTCTTGGGATACATACTGTTTGTTTTCACTGCCAGGAAATGCAACAAAATCCCTTAAAAGCAGTTAGAATCAAAGGATGTGCTAGTGTTTTATTCCAAAGATACAACATTTATATGTCTAGTGCCAGTCTCCGGCTGTACTTTGAAAGTGAAAGGTCAATTGGTACTTTTGTTTGAAATAAATGTGTTATCTTTAGGCAGGAAACACACGCAGCAAGAATGATTAATCAGGGTCACTCTCCAGGATCCTTTTAGAACTCACCATTCAACACAATAGCATAGATTGTCTGTCAGAACCCTGTTCTAAATTTGAGGGTCAATTTAATTAAAATACGAGTTCAATATGTGAAAATGCTTCTCATCGGGAGTGTGCCCGTGGGTGGGAATCACATGTTGCTGCAGGATTTAAAGGATTGTATCAGCTTAAACGGGCAGGCATCCAGATTTTACAAATTTGCAACAGTCAGCTTCTGAGCAAAAATCAATGACTGGAAGGAGTGGAGTAGAGTGGCCTGGTGCTCTGTTAGGGCCATAGAGATTATTCTAGAGGAAGTGAGGCATAGGAGGAGATCACTTCTATGGGACTGAGTGCTGCACGTCCCCAAGAAGAATAGTTCAGTGGGAATGGGAGGAGTTGGCCACCAGTGTCAATGTCACTTCCACAACACCATGCACCTAGAAGCAGTGCATGAAATAGTTCAATGATCTTACCAGGTCAGCTAACAACAAAAACTTGCATTTTATATAGAGTCTTTAATGTTGTAAAACGTCCTAAGGCGCTTCACAGGAGCATTATCAAACAACATTTGACACTGGGTCACATAAAGAGCTATTAGGATAGGTGACCAAAAGCATGGTCAAAGAGATAGCTTATAAGGAATGTCGTAAAGAAGGAAAGAGAGAAGTAGAGAACTTAGGGTCTAGGCAGCTGAAGGCACGGCCAACAATGGTGGGGCGATGGAAATTGGGGATGCGCAAGAGGCGAGAATTGGAGGAGCGCAGGGATCTCGGCTGGTTGTAGGGCTGAAGGAGGTTACAGAGATAGGGAGGGGGCGAGACAAATCCATGCTGGCTTCCCTTAATTAATCCACACTTGTCCAAGTGACTGTTAATTTTGTCACTGATTATCGTTTCTAAAAGCTTACCCACCACTGAGGTTAAGCTGACTGGCCTGTAGTTGCTGGGTTTATCCTTACACACTTTTTTGAACAAGGGTGTAACATTTGCAATTCTCCAGTTCTCTGGCACCACCCCCGTATCGAAGGAGGATTGGAAGATTATGGCCAGTACCTCCGCAATTTCCACCTTTGCTTCCCTCAGCATCCTAGGATGCATCTCATCCAGTCCTGGTGACTTATCTACTTTAAGTACAGCTAGTCTTTCTAGTACCTCCTCTTTATCAATTTTTATCCCATCCAATATCTCAACTACCTCCTCTTTCACTATGACTTTGGCAGCATCTTCTTCCTTGGTAAAGACAGATGCAAAGTACTCATTTAGTACCTCAGCCATGCCCTCTGCCTGCATGCATAGGTCTCCTTTTTGGTCCCTAATCGGCCCCACCCCTCCTCTTACTACCCGTTTACTATTTATATGCCTATAGAAGACTTTTGGATTCCTTTTTATGTCAGCTGACAGTCTATTCTCATACTCCCTCTTTGATCCTCTTATTTTCTTTTTCATTTCCTCTCTGAACTTTCTGTATTCAGCCTGGTTCTCACTTGTATTCTCAACCTGACATCTGTCATACACCCCTTTTTTCTGCTTTATTTTACTCTCTGGGCTTGATTGGGGGCGGGCTGGGGCGGGTCAGGTGGTTTTCGTGTCAGGACCCCGACTCCGATGTGAAGTGGGAAAAAAGTGCGATTTTGCCCTAATTGGACACTTGGGGGGCGATTTTCCCACTGGAGGCGAAATGGAGGCGGGTTTCAGTTTGGGTGGGTTTGAAACTCGCCTCCACTGATAGGTTTCAAAAATTTGCGATTTTCCCATGATTGGCCACTTGATTTCAGAGGTGTGGGATGCCCTTGCTCAATTAGTGTTTTGGGACTGAAACTCGCCTCTGTTGACAGCACTTTTCCAGTCTGATTTTATGACTTCTTGCTCCCTTGGCTCATTCCACAGCATTTCTGCGTCTCCTGCACCACCTCCAACATCTTTTGAGAAACCACTATGTCCAATTCCAAGGCAAGGGCCTACCCGAGGCTCTCGGATGAGGCGCTGCAAATGTTATTTGTGGGTGTGACAGCTAGCATGGAGGTGCTCTTCCACTCATCTCGGAGGAAGGGGCCTGCCAAAGAAACCAAGGCTGTGTGGGTACAGCTGGCAAGGGATATAACCTCCAGATCTGTGTGCAGAAAGGGATACTGTTTCTGTGTATTAATGAAATGCCATCCCTGTTGGAAAGTATTAAAATGATTTGAAGCCAAAATGTTGGTGTTATGCCAGCTGTTCTTTCGCTGTAGGCAGCTCCACATTGCGGGCACCGGCACACTTGCGTTGTCAGGTTGGTGGCCTGAGTGAAAGGAGGCCAGAGAGTCATGTCCATTGTCAATGATGTCCTAGAATGGAGCAAAGGACATGTGCCAACTTGGGCAACCTATGCAAATCTGGTCATGATAAGTTCATACCTTGCATCCCGGGCAGCCATGTGCTCGCGTGCTGCCGCTGCCGCTGGTCGATACACCGGCGCTCTGACCTCCTCCTCCTCCTCCAGATCCTCCTCCTCCTCATCCTTATCTGAGGTCGATGCAGAAAGGAAATGAATGGTTCCCATTCTGCTTGTAGATGCCTCCTTTGGGGAAGCGCTCATTGCAAGCGGGGAGAGGGTCTTCCAAGGAGGTCCCACAGTTGATGGAGTCAAGCTGCAGCATCTCCGACTTCGGAAGGCCTTCTAAAAGTGCTCAGAGACCTTTTAAAGCCAAGGTCTGGCACCTGCAAGTAATCCTTGCTGCAATAAACGATGTCTTGTTAGACCTGCAGCAGTGAGAAGGCCACCCATGAGTCAACCCACCAGGTTTACCTGGCATGGTTCAGGAGGTGCGTGGAGCACGCCGAAATGCTGGAAAAATCAGGAGGGCCTCTCAAAATAGGCTTAGAGAGGCCCATAACGAGCATTTAAGGAGGTTAAATAGCGCAATGGCCAGCTGGAGGCGGGTGCGTTTCCCGACCTCCAAAACCGGCACCGGCAAAATCCCGCGGAGGCAGGTTGGAGGCGGGTTCCAAACCCGACCTCTTTGAATCTGATTTTCCCGCCTCCAAACCCGCCTCCTTCGATGTCAGAAAATCGCCCCCTTGATTTCCAGCGTTTGGAAACCCCTGGCCCAATGAATCTCTTCATACAGAAAGTCGCCTCTGATGACGTCATCAATGCTGCTGGATTAAAGGCCTGCAAGCAGCCTTGCTTCTTCTGGAGACTTTAAACTTTATGCCCATTGTTGTGATCGCTTCATTCAGCAAATATGTCCAGCAGTAGGCCTAAGTATGCTCCAAGATTCGATGAGGCCTCCCTCCAAGCTCTGGTGGAGGGAGCAAGATCAAATAAGGAGGTGCTCTTCCCTTCCTCAGGGAGGAAAAAGCCTCCCCAGCAGACTAAAGCTGTCTGGATGCAAGTGGCCCAGGAGGTCAACTCAATCTCTATGTGCCGCAGAACTTGGCTGCAGTGCAGGAAGAGGTTTCATGATCTTCTCCGCACAGGAAAAGTGAGTATGACTTTCCCATCACCCTCAATCTGATCCCCATCGCCTCTCCTCACCAGCACTCAGCTTTGCCAACCTCTTCCTCCACTTCCCACTTGACACTTACATCCCTGCACCCTTACCCATTCCCTCTCTCTCTATGGTCACATTCACTTAACTATTCAACCATGCAGCCCTCACACTCCCTATCACTGTGATGCAATGACAACAACTTAAAACACACAGGGAGGGCCCTTTGTCTCCTTCTAAGCATCTATGCTATGGATTCCCTACACTCACTCCTTCATTCTCACTCAAACTCCACTTGTGTCCCTCATTGCAGGAAAAGAGAGCCCACAATAAGAGGGAAAGGGCGAGGACAGGAGGGCCACCCTCAGTAGCCCCAGCTCACCACTTCAGAGGAGGCGGCCCTGGAAATCGCCGGTGTCCAGGAAGACTCGCAAGTGGGGGACGGACAGGCGGGCGCATCACAGCAAGCTGGTGACAGAATAGTTTGGCATCTCTCTCATTGACATTGCATGAGTGACTGATAATGATTCTGATGCTCTAACAGATTGACTTATGATCATCTGCACAATTCAATGTCTAACATTTCTAACTCATTCCTTTACTCCCCCACAGGACCATCGACAGCCCCCGTTCCCACTGTCCAGGAGGTACAGCCTGAGCTTCAAGACTCCTCAGAGGAAGCTGCAACCTCTGAGGGCGCAGCGTCAGCAGAATTCAGCGCACCCAGCACCAACGCAGATACTCACACCTCGGTGGGACCTTCGCGAGATAGAGTAGTGTTGTCACCTGGTGTATCACAGCTCACAAGTGAGCATCAGCAGATGGTGGAGACAGGGACAGCAGTGGAGAGTCCTCGTCAGAGGGTGCAGGACTCTCCCAGCTCGGCTCAGCTGCATGTCGACCCTGTGCCTCTGGGTCCATCCAGAAGGAGAGCGGTGCTGGGGCTCCAGGAACAGGTGCAGGAGTCTCTGGCAAGTTTTGTCTCCAGGGTCGCTGCGAGTGTGGAGTGAATGGAGGAGTCCATCGCGAACATGAGCAGAGCCTTTGTGGAGGCATTGGCGCTTGAACGCATCACCACGGAAAGGATGGCTACCTCCGTGGAAAGGATGGCTACGGTAGAGAAGAAGATGGCAACGGCCATGGGGAAGCTAAGTCGCCAAAGTGTTGAAAACATGGTCATTGTTCAGAAGAGACTGACATCTCTTGAGGAGCGATGATCAGCTATTGAGCATAGAAACCAGACCTTCATGGAAGTCCTCCGGGTTAGGACTTCCAGTGCAGAAACGGGTCCTCATGGCCCCCCTGAAGTGCAGCAATGCC
Organism: Squalus acanthias; assembly: GCA_030390025.1. Lineage (NCBI taxonomy): Eukaryota > Metazoa > Chordata > Chondrichthyes > Squaliformes > Squalidae > Squalus > Squalus acanthias. The sequence goes on from CM059425.1 coordinate 205,042,765, forward strand.
ACTGCAAAGCCCTCGGTCAGAGCCCCACCAGAGTCCTCATCCAACTGAGATGGGCACCTCAGCCCCTGCACAGCCGCAGGAGCAGCAGACTGTTGCCATGCCCTCACAGGCTCGCAACCCCAGAGGACGCCCGCCAAAGGTGTCGAGACAGGAGCAGCAAGAAAGTGAGCAAGGGCCCTTCACATCTGCTGAAGCCAGACGGGAAGCACCACATAGGAGCACGCGTAAGAGGAAGATAAAGCACAAGTAGTCACAAGGGTAGTCATTTGGGTGTTATTTTGTATTATTTTTTGACAAGCCATCCTTGTAATGTTATGATAAACAGATTTGATGGCAAACTATTGAAGTTGTGGCCTGTGTCATCTCGCAAATGCTTAGGGTGACTTGCAATTGTCATTATGATGGTCAGAGTGATAGGAATCCTCAGGTTCTTGTCCATTGTTGATGCTCTGGTAAGAAGGTGCGAGGCAAAAGTGTTTGATTGTGCAGGCTAAGCAAATCTGGCCAACATGAGTGCGATCCTTGCATCCCGGGCAGCAATGTGGTCACGCGCTGGTGCCTTCTGGCCTGTGCAGTTTCAGGTGGGTGAGCAGCAGCTTGGCGCTCCTGTTGTTGCTGCTGCTGTTGATGCTGCTGTTGTTCATGGTGCTGCTGCTGCCGCGGCTGGTCTTCGTCCGAATCTGATGTCCAGGAGGAAAGGAAATAAATGGTTCCCATTCTTCTGGTATATGCCTCAGTTGAGGAAGCGCTCAGTCAAGGTGGGGAGAGGGGTTTCCCAGGAGGTCACACTGGAGATGGGTGTCAGGCTCCAAACTTCCACAACAATGAGTAGACCTGCTAAAAGTTCCCCCAGACCTGACACAACAAAGTTCTGCCACCTGCAAATGATCATTGGTGAAAACTCCTTTTTAATGGTGGAGCTGCAGCTATTAGTAAGCAGTCCACTTGTGAGGCCGCCAGGATTAACTGGCGTGTTCCAGAGGAGACGTGCAGGACGGAGGAAATGTGTTAAAATCAGAAAGGCCTCTCAAAATGGGATTATAGAGGCAATTAAGTGGTTGTTAAGGGCCTTAAGGGCCTATCCCACCTCTTAGAGGTGGGATGGAAACGGGGTCTGAAACCCCGATTCTGGAAAAATTGCTCGGAGGCGGGCTGGAGGCGGGATCGGACCCACCCACCATTTTTTGCGATTTTAACACCTCACACGCCTCCAATCCCGCCTCCTCGGGCCTGGCAAAATCGAGCCCTCTATCTCTTTCATCCTCCAGGGAGCTCTAGCTTTGGTTGCCCTACCTTTCCCCCTTGTGGGAATGTTCCTCGACTGTACCCGAACCATCTCCTCTTTAAAGGTAGCCCATTGTTCAATTACAGTTTTGCCTGTCAATCTTTGATTCCAATTTACCCAGGCCAGATCCCTTCCTTCCACTCCACAGGCACCTTCCCAGATTTGATTTTAGTTACGGCAGAAAGCAAATTGATGTCTTGGTGTGTAATGTCCTGGGAGATTTTCTGATAGTTAGACAGAAAAATGAATGATAATGTCATCTCACCCACGGTTAGAATCAGGGTGATGGTGTCATTTACAAACAGCTTGCCTTTTTGTTTCTGAACCACTGAAGTTCACCAATACATTCAGTTCTGAACATTCCCATTTCCAGCTGTGAAAACAATCACTGACTCAGGCTCCACTGTTATGTGGCCCCAGTGCCCCCTCTATGAAGTAAACCTATGTGAAAATACAAACTAGGTTTTTTTTCCAAAACATTGTCTGATACAATTTTAGGTTTATGCCTGAGTTGAATTCAATATTTTTTTTGAAAACTTCTATGTTTAATGTTTCAGAAATATAAATTACTGAACTCTATTGGGGAATAATTGCAACAACTCCATGGATTTCCTTGAGAAATATAATACGGTTATAATAACAGAACCTTATTTTAGGTACTGCATATAGGTAAAACAAAACACAGCAGTAGGCTTAGGATAGAACTAATGTTTTATGTTAGAATTTTCAGGTTACATTTATTCTTGTAGTGGTGTAAATGTGGCACAAAGGGGGCGATTTTGCCAGCCCTGGGGAGGCGGGTTTGGAGGCAGGATTGCCGGGAAAATGGCAGAATCTGGGGGCGGGTACCCATCTCGCCCCCAACCCGCCTCCGTGCCATCTTCCCAGGAGGCGGGTACCCGACCCTCGCCGGGTCCCGTCTCCTCAAGGCGGGAAGGGGATTACAGCCACTTAACTGCCTGTTAACAGGTAGTTAACTGGCAGTTAAGTGGATTATCTCCATTTTTCCAACAGAAGTGCAGGCTTCCAGACGTCAGGAAACCCCGCCAGGGTCAGCGAGGTGAGCAGTGGGTCTGCGGGGGTGCGAAGGGTCGAAAAGTGCGCTGTGGAGGTAAGTGATGGGTGCAAGTGTGGAGAGGTAAGTATGTGAGGTGAGTGAAAAGTCTTAGAAAAAGTTTCCTTACCTTTGTTTCTTCCTGCAGGCTTCAAATGCTGGGGATCCGGAGGCTCCCGCATCTCCATGGCAGAGATGACAGAATGGCTGTTGCATTCTCCGATGCACCAGCCATCTGCTTTCTGCTCAGGAAATAGGTTTGGTGAACTTTGAGCACAAGAACTCACCAAACAACAGAGAATGTCAGTGTTTGACAGCTTCTCAAAGCTGTCAAACGATGACAATTCATCTGTCAAAAACTTTTGACAGATGAAATGTCATACGCTGACGTTCTCTGTCACCGGCTTTCCCTTCATTGGACTGCTAAGCCTGCTCGGTGGGCTTAACAAGGTCAATCAAGGGAAAATAGCGTGGGTTGGCCGGACATGGTTGGAGGCAGGACTAAAACCCGGCAAGCAGCAGTCCCGCCTTCAATGTGCCCCCATTGGCAAAATCATCCAGTATAAATTCACAGGCCTGGGAATTCGATCGCAGGAGGTGAGGAGCTCGCTGCATGCGACTGTTCACGTGGTCTCAGGAACCACATGAAATTGCTGCTGGCAGCTCATTATCATGAGTCAGGTGTGTAGCCAGCGCTCCAGTTTGGCGGGGGCGGGAAATCAGGGTTGCCTGATGTCACTTAAAGGCAGCCAGCGCATCTTAAAGGGGAGGTGCACTCTGGCAGTAGACAGCAGGGAAACTTCGCAAGTGGAGAAATGGCTGCAAGAGGTCCAGAGAGGACAGCCAGGTTCTCTGATGCAGCATTGGAGGCCTTGGTCCAGGCGGTGCACCAGGGGGTCAGAGGTCACTGAGGAAGTTAATGCCAGGAGAATAGCTCCTAGAACATGGCTGCAATGCTGAAAGAAGTTCAAATCATATGAGAAATATGATTTGGAGCATGTGGCAGATTTTCAGTTTAGCCACACAGGGCTGAATTTTCCAGGGTGGTAGCGGGCGAGATCGGTGGCGGGTTGGGTGGGAAAGTTGTTACTTTTGACAGCGGGTTGGGAACCCGCTATCATCGCGCTCCCATGCGCCTTTCCCACAGGCGCCTGTCATCACGGAGCCGACCCGACCGGCAGCGGCAGGGGACCCAATTGAGATAATTTTCAGGTAGTTTACAGGCACTTAAGAGCCTTTTTTCACTTACTTTTTAAATTTCCCTGCATGATCACGGGATTCACACAACTCAGGAACCATGTCTGTCGACCTGAGGTGGGAGTTCCGTGGTCATTGCTCCAGCTGATTACTTGACAGCATGAAAAACAAATCATAATAAAAACTTGTTGATTATATCAGCTAACAGATTGATGGAGATCCTGTTCTACTTGAAAAGCTACTGGTAAATGTTAATTCAGAAATTCCTGAAGGGATATGAGTGCTGAAGGCTCCCATCCTACCCTGGATGGTGAGGGAAATACATTTTTCACTGGCCATTCTCGGCTGTTGCCTTCCAACTCAATAGTAATTGCAGTGAATTGATCTGCACTCTAAAAAATGACATATACCATTTAAATAAATTTTTGTGTTACTTTTGGTCAGGTTTTTCTCACAGTATACTGTGATTGTCCAGTTAACGACTAAATCAAGTCATCAACTGTAACAATTTAATTCTCATCACTCATTCCACTGGTTCAATTTGCTTTCAGTCCCTGAATATAACTAATTTAATTTTTCAGTCTGAGACTTTAGGGTGAATTTCTGCAGAGGTTCTCTCACTTGTCCATTGTTAACTTCAATGGAAGAGCTGCAGAAATCCCAGAAACACATTGTAAGCACCACTTACACTATTTGTCAGGGTTTCCGCAGCTCTTCCACTGAACTTGCATAAGATTGTAAATCCATCCCTTTACAATTACATTTAAAATCTGCTTAATTTTATGCATTACCTATGCACACACATCTTTTATTTGTACCAGTTACTGATACAAAAATCTTTAGATTTGTGACGAAAGCAATAACTTCCCAATTAATGTACTTTTTAAATTATGATCATATTTGTAGACGGCATCATATTACTTAATGATAATATTATTTAAATATTTCTTTGTCACTCATATATAACTTTTATTATATTATTATAGGGTAAAGATTCTAACATTTCTTTGTTAGATTAAATTTAATGTGGCCATGGTCCCTTTAAGGATCCTGGCTGAAAATGCGTCATGAATGACGTCACCAGACCCACTCCGTCTCATTGGGCCAGGTAACATGCTGGGTGGGCTTAATAGGCCCCATTTAGGTAAGTTCATTTTCAGCAGCGGGATGGAGCCAGCAACGGGGTCGGGACCTGCCACAGACACTGCCCACACCGGACCTGCACAGGTAGGCAAAATTCCGGCCACAGAGTGTGCCCGCCCGGTGTAATCATCATGAAGCCCAAGCCATTTTGAGCTCCGAGCCTCATTTGCATGCAATTGGCATGCTGCGCGCACCAAACCAGCACTCCAAGGCAGCTTACCAGCTGGGGAGGATGGGAAATCATCCAGCTCGTATGCAGAGCCAATCAACAGTTGTAGTCTGCGGGGAAGGGGTGGACAATCCTAGGGAGTGGACCATGCATGGGCAGGCAGCAGGCCAGGAGTACTTTTGTGGGGCCAGGAGGAACATTCCTACTCCTTCTGTCCCTTTTTAAAATAAAAGTTTAACATTTCTTTGGGCCGTTTTTTGGGCCGCCTCCAGTTGTCGCTTCAAAGACCACTGATTAGACCACTCAATGCACACGCATATACTCCACCCATTTGTACCTCAAATTTTCAATCATGGTCCTATGTACGTCATAGGACACCAATTCGCAAATTATATGTTTCGACCTACCAGAAACAGGAGGGAGCTCCGATCACCCTTCTCAAGACCCTACTAAAGATGACAGTTGCTGAAGCGTCAGCATAAATAGGGCGGTAGGTGACCCAAAGACATTTTCAGGTTATTATTGCCAGGAAGAGGCAGTTACAATTGGCCCCTTTGACCTTCCCAAGTTTTGCTACATGTTTTCATTCCATGTCTCCTCTGTTATCTGGTGACCCAGATCTCGTTCCAAGGCCCACTTCAGGTATTCTGCAGTGTCGTCTGATATGGAGGTTAATTGTTGTACACAACAGAAATGTGTTTGACCCTTATGAAATCTAGCTCCACTGGCACATTTATATTGCTGCTGGGTGTGCAGAAAAACAGTGCGTAAGCAGAGAGTCTGACCTCTGAACTCTTTTTAATGGACCTGTGTGCCATTGGTCCCAATTGGAGGGCCAACAGAAAGAGGATCCTGTTATCCATATTTCTGACCTCCATTCTTGGGATTCAGGAAAACTTGTTTCCGGTGCACCATCGGAGGTACGAACTTTCCCTTGTTTATATAATTATGTACAGTTGGTGACAGGAGTGCTAGGTGCCTGGTACAGTACACAAAATGGCAAATGTGGCTTAACTTGTGTCAGAGTGTCCAGAGCCTTACTGGGTCTTGGAGCAAACATTTGAATTACAAGTGCAGTCAACTCCATTTAATTCAAAGTGACTTAATTTGAATTACCTGTTAATTTGAATTGTTTTTGGCACAGAAAAGGTAAACGCCATTTTAATTAGGTTGCTTAGTTCAAATTGCTTAATAATTCAATATATTTTTGTGTAAAAACAACTTTGAATTAATAATATACAGTATATTGAAACTGGTTCCATCATGTTTTACCATAAAGGTTTAATAGCTTGGTTCTAATGGAAGTTATTATTAAAATAGTTTGTTAATTTTTTTTTACTTAGCAATTACATGTTTATATAACTTTTAGATAATATTTTTAACTAATTTCCTTAAAAATAATTCAGGGTGGCCAAATCTCATGGGCCCACTATGTCTTATAGTCTTTAAATAGTCTTAATGGATCAAAAGTTCAGTCCACTGTTCTATATTACCATGTACCCGGCTAAATAAACAAGAAAATCACAGTTGGCGCAGGAGATGCTATTACAAAGTCCTTAAGGATTATATTTACTTTTACTTGAATATATTCGATGAAAAATTTAAATTATAGGCAAACAGTAAAAGGGTTCATTTTAAAGCAAGAAATCTTAATGGAAGGGGACCGAGTGTAATACAAGTTTGCTGATGATACAAATCTAGGTGGGAAAGTAAGCTGTGAGGAGGACACAAAGAGGCTGCAAAGGGATATAGAACAGGTTAGGAGATTGGGCTAGAAGATGGCAGATGGTGTATAATGTGGGGAAGTGTGAAATTATCTACTTTAGTAGGAAGAATGGAAAAGCAGAATGAGATGCTAGTAAATGTTGGTATTCAGAGGGATTTGGGGGTCCTTGTACACGAATCACAGGAAGTTAACATGCAGGTAAAGAAAGCAATTAGGAAGGCAAATGGTATGTTAGCCTTTATTGCAAGGGGATTGGCGTATAAGAGTAGGGAAGTCTTGCTGTAATTATATAAGGCTTTCGTGAGACCATACCTGGAGTACTGTGTACAGTTTTGGTCTCCTTACCTAAGGAAGGATATAGTTGCCTTAGAGGGGGTGCAACAAAGGTTCACTAGATTAATTCCTGGGATGAGAGGGCTTTCCTATGAGGAGAGATTGAGTAGAATGGGCCTATATTCTCTAGAGTTTAGAAGAATGAGGAACAGCACCTCATCTTTCGATTAGGCACTTTACAACCTTTTGGACTCAACATTGAGTTCAACAATTTCAAACTATAACCCCTGCCCCTATTTTTTCACATGGCAGCTGTTGATGATTCTGCCATCCCCATTTGCAACATTTAAACACTCCTGCCTTCCACCCTAGCACAGACCATTCCTTTTATTCTTTCTTCCCCTCCCCCCTTTCCCTGTCTCTGCACCTGCTTAAAACCTGTTACATCTCTAACTTGTTCCAGTTCTGACGAAGGGTCACAGACCTGAAACGTTAACTCTGTTTCTCTCTCCACAGATATTGCCTGGCCTGCTGAGTGTTTCCAGCATTTTCTGTTATTTCAGATTTCCAGCATCCACAGTATTTTGCTATTGACTTAGTTAATAATACTTGGAAGACCACAGAAAACCACATAAGAATTGCTGAAACTTAAGTAATCTCTTCTCCCCATTCAGTATTTTGGCCTGACATGGGATCTGGGGATGGTCCATCACACTACGCTGAACCATGTCAACCAGTTTAGAATTACACAGAATGTACAGCACAGAAACAGGCCATTCGGCCCAACTGGCCTGTGCCAGTGTTTATGCTCCACACGAGCCTCCTTCCAACCCATTTTAACAAAATTATGTCTCAAATTCTGTGCAGCAACAGACATGTAAGGTAAACTTTACAAATTCATGCTCTGATCAAAGAACTTCATTGGTCAGGAGCACATGTCAGGAATTCAAGTGCAGAGGTCAGTCGGCTCCACAGGATTTTCTGCACGATTTTCCATAATGGACTGAAAATACTTCAGGGCCCACTGACCTCCGCATCCAAATTTCCTGTAATTGCTCCCAGTGAGTGCAGCTCTGCCCCAGGTGTGCAAATTCCTAAAGGTACACCTATCAATGTCAGATTGGCCAGAGGAAGTATTTGCCCCTCTAATTTTCTCCCACCCCTGAAGGTGGTAAGAACACATAGATCTTTAGGAACAGAAAAAGACCATTATGTCCAACAAGCCTATCACTTTTACAAAGATCAACCTCGCTTAGCCACTGTTTTAATGGCCTTACCTGGTAAATTATTTCACAAGTCTATTTACTCGGGACAAAAAAAACTACTTGAATCCCATCATAGTTATAACTTCATAATTTTGTTTCACTTTTTTTGTGTGACTTCTATGCTCGTCAAGATGAGTAATAGTGCTGGGAAACTCAGGCACCTAGATACCCAGCCCTAAATCTTCCAAGTATGTGCTGAAGGCAGAGAACCTTACCCACTTTACAGTTCTTTATTCTTCGGTGTAATCCTCTGTTCCTGTTAGCTGGCAGCATTATTCCTGTGGTCTAGCACCATAGCTGTAAATCACATGATGAGCCTGTACAGAAATGCTCAAAAGGTAATGGAAGCGACAGACATTGATGTTAAAGTTCCAAAGTGAAAGCTTTACAATGGAAAAAAATACTTTTGAAGTGAGTTTGAGGGTGGAATACACTTGAAACAATGTGTAAACTGATTTATTGTTACTATTGTAATTTATCCATTCATTTAGCCTCCCTCACACAATGTAATACACTCCCAATCATTCTCTCTCTAGCCCACTCCAGGGAATTTTATTTTTCGAAGTGTTAACTTGTATGAAGATTGAAATGTTGTTTCTTTTTTTAATTTCAGTAATGAAAGGGATTCTCTCAGAATTTAGAATCCATGAAGTCAGTAATAGGTTGGTGTTATAAACTGGTTAGCATGGTTCAGCTAAAAAGACCACAGAAAACCGCATAAGAATCTCTGAGACTTCAGTAATTTCTTCTACCAATTCAGTATTTTGGGTTGACGTGGGATCTGGAGATGGTCCATCTCACTTAGGTGAACCATGTCAACCAGTTTGTTCGTTCTATTCAACAAGCAGCCTCTATGTAGTGATCCGTACACATGCTCAGACCATGAACTTTTACTATAAGTGCTGCTTTTCACCACACACCACAGAACTGTGGAATTCATTGCTGGATGAATTCCTGTCCACTGGTGCCCAGACTAAAAAAGTGCTTATTGCAAGTAATAGCGATTAACAACATGATGCCATGTTTCTGCTTTAGATGCTATTATAAAAAGTTTTGCAAAATGAAGCACATTAAAAAAATTACAGGCAGTTAATATACAGTGTTAGATGTCAATATAGCTTTATTCTAAACCATGCTCTGAAATCAGCACAAAGTCGTTTTTACAGTCAAGACAGGACAATCCTTTTTATTGAAATATACGGTATATCGCTGTGATACAAGCTCACCCTGCCCTACAATATGTTACACTGTTTCTCCAGGGTTTCCACTGTTATTCCTCCAAAGTTGCAGAGGACGATCGTGAGGAGCCTCACGGACACTACTGGCAAAAATGTTTAAATATATAGATGGATAATTCACTTGGTATCAGGCAATTCTTATTTAGAAAAATCTCAAAATGTCATTCTAATTTTCTTTCTTTTGGAAAAAAAATAGGTATCCTTTCCTCTCTTTTAAGTGGGCCTCAGTTTATTGTCTTTTTCCAGGTATACTGTTTTTCATAACTTGGGTGGTATAATTATCTTCTGATAATATCAGTTCAACTACCAGAGGCTGAAATGGTTATCGTACAGTTTGAGTACAGGAGAAAGATTAATTCTTTTAGGCTAGGAGCCAATTAAAATAGCCCCAGTACATCTGAAGATTACAGCTGCCCTGTTTTAACGAGAGTCTATCCAACATTAACTAACCGTCCTCCCCAAACAGAAACCCTCATACCAGCTTTCTGAGCCAATGCATTTGTTACATTTCCAGGCGGGTTCAATTTCCTGGCTAAGGAAGTTATACAGAAACATTGAAGAAAAATAATCTTTCTTCCAGTTCGAATCCATCAAACAGTTTTTACAGTAGTGAAGAAAAAGAACAGTTCATGGCATTGTGAGCGAAGAACTCAATAATGATTGTGGCAGTGTTAAAATAATTGTTAGAAAACAATGATAAAAAAAGGAAAACAATGACTGCAAACGTACTTAAAAAAGCTGAAGGTGCCCCAAGTGGATTGAAAGTGCAATGAATATAAATTCTGCAACACATGGAACAGGAAGCTATTTATAATGTGTATGGAATGAATGAAAAGCTACAAGTTTGTATTGTTTCAGGCAGCTATAGTGCACAAAGTGATTACTATAAAGGAGTTGGCTTTATATATGCAAACACAACCTATTTTCTCTGCTGTTTCTAACTTTAGCTTGCCATTGTTTTATGGCTCTAGATAGGGTTCTAAACACAAAAGGGTAGATCTTGACTTTAGTGTAAAATGGGTGATAGCGAGTCGGCAGCCTGTTTTACATCTTGGAAATAAAAATAAGGAGAGATGTAAAATGGGCTGCCAACTCGCTATCACTCGTTTTATACTATCGCATAAAGTCAAAACCTGCCCCAAAAGGTTTTGTATGTTAAATGACATCCTTTGTGACTGTGACAAAGGTAAACTATTCCTCCTCGTCCTTCTTGACTTGTCTGCAGCCTTTGACATGGTTGACCACTCCATCTTTCTCCAATTCCTCTCCACCGTCGTCCAGCTGGGTGGGACTGCACTCGCCTGGTTCCATTCTTTTCTATCTAATTGTAGCCAGAGAATCACCTGCAATGACTTCTCTTCCCACTCCCGCATCGTTACCTCTGGTGTCCCCCAAGGATCTATCCTTGGCCCCCTCCTATTTCTCATCTACATGCTGCCCCTTGGCGACATCATCCGAAAACACAGCATCAGTTTCCACATGTACACTGATGACACCCAGCTCTACCTCACCACCACTTCTCTCGACCCCTCCACTGTCTCTAATTGTCAGACTGCTCGTCCGACATCCCGTTCTGGATGAGCAGAAATTTTCTCATATTAAATATTGGGAAGACCGAAGCCATTGTTTTCGGATCCCGCCACAAACTCCGTTCCCTAGCCACTGACTCCATCCCTCTCCCTACCATCTGTCTGAGGCTGAACCACACTGTTCGCAACCTTGGTGTCATAGTTGACCCTGAAATGAGCTTCTGACCACATATCCGCAGCATAACTAAGACCATCTATTTCCACCTCCATAACATCGCCCGTCTCCGCCCTGCCTCAGCTCATCCGCTGCTGAAACCCTCATCCATGCCGTTGTTACCTCTAGACTTGACTATTCCAACGCACTCTTGGCTGGCCTCCCATGTTCTACCCTACGTAAGCTTGAAGTCATCCAAAACTCAGCTGCCCATGTCTTAACTCGCACCAAGTCCCAATCACCCATCACCCCTGTGCTCGCTGACCTATATTGGCTCCCTGTTAAGCAACGCCTCGATTTCAAAATTCTCATCCTTGAGAGGATTTGAGTACAGGAGCAAGGATGTCTTACTACACTTATACAGGGCCTTGGTGAGACCACACCTGGAGTACTGTGTGCAGTTTTTGTCTCCTTACCTAAGAAAGGATATACTTGCCATAGAGGGAGTGCAGCGAAGGTTCACCAGACTGATTCCTGGGATGGCAGGACTGTCGTATGAGGAGAGATTGGGTCGACTAGGCCGGTATTCACTAGAGTTTAGAAGAATGAGAGGTGATCTCATTGAAACGTATAAAATTCTGACAGGGCTAGACAGACTGGATACAGGGAGGATGTTTCCCCTGGCTGGGGGCTCTAGAATGAGGGTCACAGTCTCAGGATACGGGGTAGGACGTTTAGGACTGAGATGAGGAAAAATTTCTTCACTCAGATGGTGGTGAACCTGTGGAATTCTCTACCACAGAAGGCTGTGGAGGCCAAGTCACTGAATATATTTAAGAAGGAGATAGATAGATTTCTAGGTGCAAAAGGCGTCAAGGGGTATGGGGAGAGAGCGGAATATGGTATTGAAATAGATGATCAGCCATGATCATATTGAATGGTGGAGCAGGCTCGAAGGGCCGAATGGCCTACTCCTGCTCCTATTTTTCTATGTTTCTATGTTCTATGTTTCTTGTTTTCAAATCCCTCCATGGCCTCGCCCCTCCCTATCTCTGTAATCTCCTTCAGCTCCACAACTCCCCAAGATATCTGCGCTCCTCTAATTCTGCCCTCGGGAGCATCCCTGATTATAATCGCTCAACCATTGGTGGCCGTACCTTCTGTTGCCTAGGCCCTGAGCTCTGGAATTCCCTCCCTAAACCTCTCCGCCTCGCTACCTCTCTTTCCTCCTTTAAGACACTCCTTAAAACCTACCTCTTTAACCCAACTTTTGGTCACCTGCCCTAATTTCTCCTTATGTGGCTCGGTGTCAACATTTTTTGACTTTTAATACTCCTGTGAAGCGCCTTGGGACGTTTTACTACGTTAAAGGCGCTATATAAATACAAGTTATTGTTGTTGTTGTTGTAAGTAACTACTCCTTGTTCCAGTGAGTGTCATAGCTGAGCTGACGATTTGTCCATTTATTTAATGTTGCTCACCTAATGATGTCACAACATTTTTTAAAACCCGCTTGGCTGTTACTGCTGAGACGCAAAAAATAGTGTAAATGATAAAATATTTACCCTCTGCATATCACCATTTCCCTGTACAGGCACAAAAATAATTATAAATCCAAAAGCACTGGAGCGATAACCTTGGTTTTGTCCAGCGCAAAATGGGAGCATGAATTATTTAAAACATTAACTGGCCATTTTTGGCAGCCATTTTGTGAGATTTGTTGAGAAGAAATGACTGGAAAAAGCATCACAGTTTATGATTTTGAAGAGGTTTTTTTTGAGAATAAATATTCTCTTGTGGCTTAATGGAAATGAGAGCCTATGTTATGAAATGGCTTATGCACCTTCTTTGTGTCACTAGGAAGATGGCTTTATGGGAGAAATGTTTGTCAATTGCCCTGGAAATGAAACCAGGCGATTTCAATAGAAATGAAAATTAGGAGAAATGTATTACGGGCGGCTGATCCCATATCGCCCATTTTACACAATCTCTCACGGTCAAAATTATGATACTAAGGCTTAGAGAGTTAAATTATGAGGACAGGTTGCATAAACTTGGCTTTTATTCCCTTAAGTATAGAAGATTGGGGGTGATCTGGTCCAGGTATTTAAAATGATAAAAGGATTCAATTGGGGAGATACAGAGAAACAATTTCCTCTGATGTGTGAATTCAGAATAAGGGGACATGATCTTAAAATCAGAGCTAGGCCATTCAGGAGCGAAATCAGGAAGCACTTTTTCACACAAAGGGTGAAGGAAATCTGGAATTCTCTTCCCCAAAAGGCTGTGGATGCTGAATCAATTGGAAGTTTCAAGACTGAGCTCGATAGATTTCTGTTAGGTCGGGATCTGGAGCAAAAATCGGGTAAATGGAATTGAGGTATAGATCAGCCATGATCTAATTGAATGGCAGAGCAGGCTGGAGGGGCTGAATGGCCTACTCCTGTTCCTAATGTTCCTCTGTTCCTACCCCCAGTGTGTTTATACAGTAATGCCAAGGTGGATTCATCTGGGTTACCTCCTCTCTATCTACAAGTGAAGTGAGAAAATCGCACGCAGTGGCAGGCACAAACATTGCATTAGGACCTAGAACAGGGTTGTAAATGAGTTATCACGGGTGTTTAAAGTTATATTTTGACATTAGTCAGAATTTGCTCAAGTTCAAACTTTTTTTACTCAAGTTAATTCAACATTTTATTGAATTTAATCTGTGTAATTGAAATGTTAATAATATCAAGTGGAGATTCCTCCCAACCCTGGGGGGGCAGTGGTAATTGAGGAATGTCATGTTGTGAAAGTTAAATGTTTAGCATGTCAAAATTTGGTGAAGTGGTAGAAGCAGGAGTTAGATAAGTCAGGTCTGACAATTTGTTGAAGGTTCCATATATAAATGGAATAGAAAATATTTAGGGGGAAAAATTCTTGGCTGCCATAATGGCCGCTGAAAATGGATGAAGTGCTACCAGGGAAAAATTTGTGCTGGGGGCTAAAATTTTTAACCCAATGCTAACTAACTGTGTAACACCCTCCTGGGGGGCGTTAGTACAGGCATGGAAGTCGAAGTTCCCGTCCTGAAGTGGCATTCCAGCTTCTAACAGCCTCTGGAAGTGAGGCTATGGGCTCGATTTTGCCAGGCCCGAGGAGGCGGGATTGGAGGCGTGTGAAGTGTTAAAATCTCAAAAAATGGCGGGCAGCTCCGATCCCGCCTCCAGCCCGCCTCCGAGCAATTTTCCAAGAATCGGGGTTTCAGACTCAATTTCCATCACGCCTCCAAGTGGTGGGATAGGCCCTTAAGGCCCTTAACAACCAGTTAATTGCCTCTATAATCCCATTTTGAGAAGCCTTTCTGATTTTAACACATTTCCCCCGTCCTGCACGTCTCCTCTGGAACACGCCAGTTAATCCTGGCGGCCTCACAAGTGGATTGCTTACTAATAGCTGCAGCTCCACCATTAAAAAGGAGTTTTCACCAATGATCATTTGCAGGTAGCAGAACTCTGTTGTCTCAGGTCTGGGGGAACTTTTAGCAGGCATACTAATTGTTGTGGAAGTTTGGAGCCTGACACCCATCTCCAGTGTGACCTCCTGGGAAACCCCTCTCCCCACCTTGACTGAGCACTTCCTCAACTGAGGCATATACCAGAAGCATGGGAACCATTTATTTCCTTTCCTCCTGGACATCAGATTCGGACGAAGACCAGCCGCGGCAGCAGCAGCACCATGAACAACAGCAGCATCAACAGCAGCAGCAATAACAGGAGCACCAAGCTGCTGCTCACCCACCTGAAGCTGCACAGGCCAGAAGGCACAAGCGCACGACCACATTGCTGCCCGGGATGCAAGGAATGCACACATGTTAGCCAGATTTGCTTAGCCTGCACAATCAAACACTTTTGCCTCGCACCTTCTTACCAGAGCATCAACAATGGACAAGAACCTATGGATTCCTATCACTCTGACCACCATACTGACAATTGCAAGTCACCCTAAGCCCTCAATGTGAAAGTCGCATTTGTGAGATGACACAAGCCACAACTTCAACAGTTTGCCATCAAATCTGTTTATCATCACATTACAAGGATGGATTGTCAAAAAAAAATACAACAGAACACCCAAGTGACTACCCTTGTGACTACTTGTGCTTTATCTTCCTCTTACGCCTGCTCCTATGTGGTGCTTTCCCTCTGGCTTCAGCAGATGTGAAGGGCCCTTGCTCACTTCTCTTGCTGCTCCTGTCTCAACACCTTTGGCGGGCGTCCTCTGGGGTTGTGAGCCTGTGAGGGCATGGCAACAGTCTGCTGCTCCTGCGGCTGTGCAGGGGCTGAGGCGCCCATCTCAGTTGGGTGAGGACACTGGTGTGGCTCTGACCGAGGGCTTTGCAGTGGCATTGCTGCACTTCAGGGGGGCCATAAGGACCCGTTTCTGTACTGGAAGTCCTACTCCGGAGGACTTCCTTGAAGGTCTGGTTTCTATGCTCAATAGCTGACCATCGCTCCTCAAGAGATGTCAGTCTATTCTGAACAATAACCATGTTTTCAACACTCTGGCGACTTAGCTCCTCCATGGCCATAGCCATCCTCTCCTCTACCATAGCCATCCTTTCCACGGAGGTAGCCATCCTTTCCGTGGTGATGCGTTCAAGCACCAATGCCTCCACAAAGACTCTACTCATGTTCGCAATGGACTCCTCCATTCGCTCCACACTCACAGCGACCCTGGAGACAAAACCTGCCAGAGACTCCTGCACCTGTTCCTGGAGCCCCAGCACTGCTCTCCTTCTGAATGGACCTGGAGGCATAGGGTCGACATGCAGCTGAGCCGAGCTGGGAGAGTCCTGCGCCCTCCGATGAGGTCTCTCCACTGCTGTCCCTGTCTCCACCATCTGCTGATGCTCACTTGTGAGCTGTGATACACCAGGTGACAACACTACTCTATCTCGCGAGGGTCCCACCGAGGTGTGAGTGTCTGCGCTGGTGCTGGGTGCGCTGAATTCTGCTGACGCTGCGCCCTCAGAGGTTGCAGCTTCCTCTGAGGAGCCTTGAAGCTCAGGCTGTTCCTCCTGGACAGTGGGGACGGGGGCTGTCGATGGTCCTGTGGGGGAGTAAAGGAAAGAGTTAGACATGTGAGGTAAAGGTTGCATGCACATTGAATTGTGCAGATGATCATAAGTCAATCTCTTAGAGCATCAGAATCATTATCAGTCACTCATGCAATGTCAATGAGAGAGATGCCAAACTATTCTGTCACCAGCTTGCTGTGATGCGCCCGCCTGTCCGTCACCCACTTGCGAATCTTCCTCGACACCGGCGATTTCCAGGGCCGCCTCCTCCGAGGTGGTGAGCTGGGCTACTGAGGGTGGCCCTCCTCCTGTCCTCGCCCTCTCCCTCTTATTGTGGGCTCTCTTTTCCTGCAATGAGGGACACAAGTGGAGTTTGAGTGAGAATGAAGGAGTGAGTTTAGACAATCCATAGCATAGATGCTTAGAAGGAGACAAAGGGCGCTCCCTGTGTGTTGTAAGTTGTTGTCATTGCATCACAGTGATCGGGAGTGTGAGGGCTGCATGGTCAAATAGTTAAGTGAATGTGACCATAGAGAGAGAGAGAATGGGTAAGGGTGCAGGGATGTAAGTGTCAAGTGGGATGTGGAGGAAGAGGTTGGCAAAGCAGAGTGCTGGTGAGGAGAGGCGATGGGGATCAGATTGAGGGTGATGGGAAAGTCATACTCACTTTTCCTATGCGGAGAAGGTCATGAAACCTCTTCCTGCACTGCAGCCAGGTTCTGCGGCACATAGAGATTGAGTTGACCTCCTGGGCCACTTGCATCCACACAGCTTTAGTCTGCTGAGGAGGCTTTTTCCTCCCTGAGGAAGGGAAGAGCACCTCCTTATTTGATCTTGCTCCCTCCACCAGAGCTTGGAGGGAGACCTCATCGAACCTTGCAGCACACTTTGGCCTACTGCTGGACATAGTTGCTGAATGAAGCAATCACAACAATGGGCATAAAGTTTAAAGTCTCCAGAAGAAGCAAGGCTGCTTGCAGGTCTTAAATCCAGCAGCATTGATGACGTCATCGGAGGCGACTTTCAGTATGAAAAGACTCATTGGGCCAGGTGTTTCCACACGCTAGAAATCAAGTGCCCAATTAGGGCAAAATTGCACTTTTTTCCCACTTCACATCGGAGTCGGGGTCCTGACATAAAAACCACCTGACCCGCCCCAGCCCGCCCCCAACGGCAAAATCGAGCCCCATGGTGTTATCAAGGAATTGTGGGTAATTAAAAGGGCTATGAATTGAAAGGGCAATGCCTTCAGAACTAATAATAGTTAAAATGAAGTGAAAAATGCAGTTTTCAGCCCTTACTGCCTTTTAAAAAAAATGAATATTAAAAAGGAATCCCAAATAGGAGTCTTCAACACTTAAAGCTGAATTCTCTTCCGAACCTCAAAAAATGGGAAAATGGCTCAGCAAGCTAGGGAAAGTGCACCCAGGGTCTCACACGCAGCACTCCAGCTTTGTGCAGGGGGTCAACACTTCCTCTTCTGCGCCTTCCTCTTCCCTCCGCGAGAGGATGCTGTAAATCTAAAATGACAGCATAAAATACTGGAAATACTCAGCAGGTCAGGCAGCATCTTGACCTGAGAGGTGGGCCGCGATTTCGCCTGCTGAGGTGGGTCCGGTGCGGCCGGGGTTGATGCCGGGGTGCGACCCCGCTGCTGGCTCCAGCCCACTCTGTGAAATTAATTTTACCCTGATTGGGCTTGTTAAGCCCGCCCAGCGTGTTTGCCGGCCAATTGAAGGAAGCGGGTCTGATGACGTCACTTGATGGCGCGTCATCAGCCAGTTTCCTTAAAGGGACCATGCGCAAATTCATTTTGACAATTGTGCTGTCAGTGTTCTACAGCATTGAGGTGCTGCAAACACTGACAAGCACTGCACAAAGGTGCACAGCTGTACCCAGGCTCTTCCATAACTCCCTGCATCCCTTATGCAGGGAGTTACAGCACGCTGGGAGGTCCTCTTCCCTTCCAATGGGTGGAAGAGACCACCCCAGGAGATCAACGCAGCCTGGTTGCACATTGCACAGAAGGGCACAAGTAGGGATGTGGTCAGGAGGACCTGGGTGCAGTGGCGCAAACCTTTGAATGATCTCAGTAGATCACGAAATGTTACTGCAAAGTCATACTCAACCTCATCCTGCTGTGCCACTCATCATATCCCCATCATTCTGCCTTCCCTACCCTACTCCTGCACATCCTTACTCACACCAACTTACCTTGCATCTCCACCCATCCTTCTCTATCTACATTATCACCTCCCCATCTCACTAGCCACCCCTCACACTTACCCTCATCCTAGTCCAATCATACCAACTAACAAAACTGAAAGGTAGGCACTTGGGTGTTTTAGCCAATGTTCATGTGAAGTTTCTTTTAATGTGCTGTCAAACATTGAAATCTTTATTTTCAACACTTCTTAGACAGATTTGTGTTCACCTTAGGAAGTGGCTTAGTGAGTTGCAGTGAATAGTGAGACATAATGGTACCCCCCACAATGGTGATGAGTGTGAAAGGAATAGCTTGGGCATTGTAGGGATGCTTTATGGTGTAGGTGTGGGGTGGTGCCAACCTGGCACATCATGTGGCAGCCAGGGTGTACAGCATCAAGTGAAGTAAATGTGGCTATGGTGAGGCCATCCCTGGCGTCCCAGGCACCAATATGCTCGGGTGCTGATGCCCTGTGTCCTGTGCAGCACCAGCTGATTGCGGAGAAGGTTGGTGTTGTTGCTGCTGGTGTGCCTGGTGCTGCTGGTGTTGGGGCTGATCATGGTGGGATTCTGAGTTTTTCAAGGGCACTGATGCTGATGGAATGGATGGCAGGTGAGGCTGAGAGGACAGAAGCGATCTGTCAATGGTGAGAGAGGTTGTTCCAATGAGGTGGCACTGGATAGAGAGCTTGCTCCAAACACTTGCAAGCTGCAGAAAGCTCAATCTGTCTTCCAAATGCAGTAAGCAACAGCTTCTAACCTTGGAAAGTGAACATCTATGAAATGGGAGCTTTTATAGACCATTTGCAACTGTCAAGTAAAGAAATCATCACATGATGACACAACACCTGACCTTCTTACCTGACGTGAGCCCTGAGCAGCAGGGAAGCCGTTGGCGAACTCTAACAATCTAAAGGTGAGCTTAAAATAGTTTTTAAGTGCCTGTTAACAAGCTCTTAATAATCTAAATTGCCTCCCCTGCTGCATGGTGTAGGTTCTGTTCAGCGATGGCAGACCCGACATCTGGGAGATTAGCATGGAGGCGGGTTGACAGTAAGTTAACATAACTCAATGGCCCAGAAATTCGGGTCCCCACGGGTGAGTACGCGCTGTGTACTCACCCGTAGGGCCACCGGAAGTGCCGGTTTCGCGCATGCACAGGAAACCGGAGCTTCCGGTCTCGTGAAGGAAGGGGTTCGCGGGTCAACCGCGTGCGCGGGAGAGGCAGCGCGTACGCATCGAACTTCGGCTTTTCTTACAGGTTTCTCCGTACGGGTAAGTCCCTAGCAGCTGCGCGGGGAAAAAGCAGGCGCAAGGCCTGCTTTTAACAAGGTAAGTGGTGAATTAAGTAAAATTAAAACATTTTTTCCACAGGTTTATTATTTTTAAATACTTTAAAGAAAGGTAAGTTTATTTTTAGCCCCGTTAAAAACTGTAATTAATTTTAAAAAAATTTTAAATTATTGTTTAAAATAGTTATTTTATGTAATTTATAGTTATTTTAAAAATGTGATTTAAAAAAAAATGTATTTGAAGTTTTAGTTAGGTTTTGGGGCCGATCTCTATTCATAGATTTGACAGGTCTTCCTGTCAAATCTATGAATGGAGATTCCCTGCTCCGATTGGCTCCCCATGGCCCACGTGATCCCAGGGGACGCTTCGAACTAACTGCGCCGCTGGGATACGCGAGCACTGCACACCGGCAGCTGGAGGATGCCCAGGATCCGAATCCCACGCGGGCCCACAGCACAACAGCAGGCGCGCTATGTAAGTGCACCTGCTATGCTTGCACTCGCGGGAAGCCTCCAACCCGAATTTCTGGCCCAATAAGTTACTGCCTTGCAGAGCTATCTATTATCCTATAACTTATTTTGAAACATAACTTGTATTCTCAGTCAAATATTACAAAAGGTTTGTGTAGTATTGGGGTGGAAGTGTGGCTGAACTTTTAAGTGATATCGAATAGTCTTTCAAATATTTTGTAATACCTTCTGATTATTGCAGTCTGGTTAAGTGTCATTTCATGTCGTGCAATGGATAGTGCCAACTTCAATTGTAAATATATATCAAAAGATATGTCTGGCAAAAGAACTAGAGGCGACATGAGGAAACATTTTTTTACACAGTGAGTTGTTGTGACTTGGAACACACTGCCTGAAAGGGTGGCGGAAGCAGATTCAATAACAACTTTCAAAAGGGAATTGGATAAATACTTAAAGGGAAAATAATTACAGGAATATGGTGAAAGAGCAGGGGAGTGAAACCAGTTGGATAGCTCTACCAAAGAGACAACACAGGCACGATGGGCCGAATGGCCTCCTTCTGTGCTGTATCATTCTATGATTCTGATCAGTTACTGACTAACATATACATTTTAGTCTATTCTGATGCAGAAACATTAATTATTGCACACCCTTGCTTCTCTTAATTTCAATCCTGTAGTTGTAAACCAACCTCTCTGAATTCCTTGCTAAAGTACATAGAATAGAAGACAGAGTTACTGAGAGCCACAGCGACTTTGTGAAGAACCCCCTTTCTCAAGTGCAGTCAAGTCACAAATCATGATTTTTTTTCACCAAATCTCCTAATTGTTGTAGATTTGCTGTCACTAAAATCCAATCTACTTAAGTGGTACATAGCTTAGATTCTAGAGACATGAGGACATACAGACAACAGTCCAGGAACACGGGGGCGTAAAGTCTAGAGTCCAGGAACACGGGGGCGTACAGCCTAGAGTCCAGCAACACGGGGGCGTACAGCCTAGAGTCCAGGAACATGGGGGCGTACAGCCTAGAGTCCAGGAACACGGGGGCGTACAGCCTAGAGTCCAGGAACATGGGGGCGTACAGCCTAGAGTCCAGGAACACGGGGACGTACAGCCTAGAGTCCAGGAACATGGGGACGTACAGCCTAGAGTCCAGGAACATGGGGATGTACAGCCTAGAGTCCAGGAACATGGGGATGTACAGCCTAGAGTCCAGGAACATGGGAATGTACAGCCTAGAGTCTTGGAACATAGGGACGTACAGTCTAGAGTCCTGGAACACGGGGACGTACAGCCTAGAGTCCAGGAACATGGGGACGTACAGTCTAGAGTCCTGGAACACGGGGACGTACAGCCTAGAGTCCAGGAACATGGGGACGTACAGCCTAGAGTCCTGGAACATGGGGATGTACAGTCTAGAGTCCAGGAACATGGGGACGTACAGTCTAGAGTCCAGGAACACGGGGACGTACAGCCTAGAGTCCTGGAACATGGGGATGTACAGTCTAGAGTCCAGGAACATGGGGACGTACAGTCTAGAGTCCAGGAACATGGGGACGTACAGCCTAGAGTCCTGGAACATGGGGATGTACAGTCTAGAGTCCAGGAACATGGGGACGTACAGCCTAGAGTCCAGGAACATGGGGACGTACAGCCTAGAGTCCAGGAACACGGGGACGTACAGCCTAGAGTCCAGGAACATGGGGACGTACAGCCTAGAGTCCAGGAACACGGGGACGTACAGTCTAGAGTCCAGGAACATGGGGACGTACAGCCTAGAGTCCAGGAACACGGGGACGTACAGCCTAGAGTTCTGGAACATGGGGATGTACAGTCTAGAGTCCAGGAACATGGGAACGTACAGCCTGGAGTCCAGGAACATGGGGACGTACAGCCTGGAGTCCAGGAACATGGGGATGTACAGCCTAGAGTCCAGGAACATGGGGATGTACAGCCTGGAGTCCAGGAACATGGGAACGTACAGCCTGGAGTCCAGTAACATGGGGACATACAGCCTAGAGTCCAGGAACATGGGGATGTACAGTCTAGAGTCCAGGAACATGGGGACGTACAGTCTAGAGTCCAGGAACATGGGGACGTACAGCCTGGAGTCCAGGAACATGGGGACGTACAGCCTAGAGTCCAGGAACATGGGGATGTACAGTCTAGAGTCCAGGAACATGGGGACGTACAGTCTAGAGTCCAGGAACATGGGAACGTACAGTCTAGAGTCCAGGAACATGGGGACGTACAGCCTGGAGTCCAGGAACATGGGGACGTACAGTCTAGAGTCCAGGAACATGGGGACGTACAGCCTGGAGTCCAGGAACATGGGGACGTACAGTCTAGAGTCCAGGAACACGGGGACGTACAGCCTGGAGTCGAGGAACATGGGGATGTACAGTCTAGAGTCCAGGAACATGGGGACATACAGCCTACAGTCCAGGAACATGGGGCTGTACAGCCTAGAGTCCAGGAACATGGGGCTGTACAGCCTAGAGTCCAGGAACATGGGGCTGTACAGCCTAGAGTCCAGGAACATGGGGCTGTACAGCCTAGAGTCCAGGAACATGGGGCTGTACAGTCTAGAGTCCAGGAACATGGGGACGTACAGCCTAGAGTCCAGGAACATGGGGACATACAGCGTAGAGTCCAGGAACATGGGGACATACAGCCTAGAGTCCAGGAACATGGGGACGTGCAGCCTAGAGTCCAGGAACATGGGGACATACAGCCTAGAGTCCAGGAACATGGAGACGTACAGCCTAGAGTCCTGGAACACGGGGACATATAGCTTAGAGTCCTGGAACATGGGGACATACAGCCTAGAGTCCAGGAACATAGGGACGTACAGCCTAGAGTTCAGGAACATGGGGCTGTACAGCCAAAAGTCCAGGAACATAGGAACGTACAGTCAAGAATCCCGGAACATGGAGACATACAGCTTAGAGTCCAGGAACATGGGGACCTAGAGCCTAGAGTCCAGGAACATGGGGCTGTACAGCTGAGAGTTCAGAAACATGAGGGCATACAGCCTAGCATCCAGAAACATGAGGATGTAAAGCCTAGAGTCCAGGAAAATGACATCAAAACAAACATCACCAGAGCTCACTTTCGCCATCAAAATTATTAAATTCACCACTGCAAGAATTGTACTGTTAAGTACAACGGATATAATATTGGGTATGGCTACAGCTAAAGTCAGGATACGTTCATGTTCCACTGTACTCCCACTAATTATTTTCATACGACCTCCATGAACCCATTTTCACAGAAAAAACAGACAAAATTGTTAAATGTGATCCCAAAATACTACTAAAATGCAATGTAATAAAGAGTAATTTAACTTATTCTGCCAGCTTAAGCACTGGCCTTTGGGTGTGGGCCTTAGTTCAGGGCTGTTTTTCAGTTGTGCATTTTTTTTCAGTGTCTGCGTTTTTGAAACTGTTCATCAGCTTCTCAGGTTGTAGGGTGACATGTATGGACCTGAAGAATGAAACAAAAACATCAGCCAGTTTTTGGCTAGCGGCAGTTTTTACCTTGCTGTCTTGACTGCCTTGTTGGAGGAGGGAGTAGAACTTAAAGGCTTGGTTCTGGAGTAACAGATGCTGTCTCGAACTTTTAGTACAGTCGAATTAGGGGACATCTCTAAATTCCTTGAATTCATTGCCTCTTAGCTCCTTGCTCACAACACACTGTTCAAATCCCTTCAGTCTGGTTTCTGCTGTACCAAGACCGTCCTGGTCGAAATTACGAATCCGTGACTGTGACCGTATTGCATTATCCCTTCCGGTTATTTTCTTAACGTCACTCTCCACCATTTCTCCTACCTGCATGTGACTGCCCTTCTAAAGTTCTACTGCTACCTGTCCCAATGAAGTCTGTGCATCTACAGCAATTGCTTCTATTTTTGCCCCTGCAGGATCAGCTCTGGCATTCCCCAAGCATCTATTCTGAGCTGTTCCACTTCCTTATTTAGCTGCTGCTCATTGGTGACATCACTTGCAGGCATGCCGTCAGTCTGTGCGTGTGCTGAAAATACCCAGCTCGACTTCCCCCTCACTTCCCTTGAATCCACGACCAAGCAGACTGTCTAACATTAAGTTGTGGTTTAGCCATCATTTCCTCCAATTGAACATCAGTAAGACTGATGTCATTGTTTGTGGCCGTCATAAAAAACTTTGTATCTCTTGCCACCAACTGCATTCCCCTCTCTGACTGCTGGCTCAGGCTGAACCAGGAGTATGCAACCTCAGCATTATTGTTCAGCCCAGGACTGAGCAACATTGCTTGCCTCTTCTCTTACCTTACCCTACTGCTGCAAAAACCCTTATTCAGACTGCTGAGGTCCTCCTTACTAGCCTTTACCTCCATAAACTCCAAATTATCCAAACCTCTGCTGCCCACATCCTGTCTTACAGTGAGTCGCATTGACCATCACCTCCATCCTCGTTGATGTACACTGATCCCCAATAGATCAAATTAAAATATTCGCCCCATTCGACCTCACCTGCCTTCTGCAGCATCACATCCCCTCCCTTACTTTCTGCTCCTCTGACTCTGGCCTCTGGTGCATTCTTTCCTCTGCCTCTCCACTATTGCTGACAGAGCCTTCAGTTGTTTTGGCCTTACTCTATGGAACTTCCTCCCCGAATTCCTTAGCTTTTCTACCTCCCTTCCCCATTTAAAAGCCTTCTCAAAATCCATCTCTCTGCCAAGCTTTCAGTCATCTCTCCTAACTCTCCTACAAAGGCTTGACGTCCACTCCTTTTCCTCTTCTGTGAAGCACCGTGGAATTTTTATCTACATTAAAGGCGCTATGTAAATGCAAGCTGTTGTTGTCTGCAGATTCACCCAGATGGGAGGGGAGGCTGAGAGCAGAAAGAGGCTAGACTGTGAGTACTTGGAGCAGCCGAGGAGTACTTCAGATAGAGTGGGAGTACTGGAGGAAAAGTGTAGAGCACTCAGGGAAGATTTAGGGACAGGGCAAACTGGGGAGAACATGGGGCATACTTAGGAATATTTGCAGAAGATTGAGAAGTGAGAGTGCTTAAGCTGACTTGGGATATGGATTTGTTTTGCTGCTCGTGTGTTCTTCACATTGGACCACAGCTAGGGCAGGCTGTGGAGAATAGGATGTCAGCTGGTCTGGTGTTTCCTGATAGCCAGGGAGTGAGTGTACCTGATCTCAAGGCCCAGTGGCGAGTATCTGGATGTGCCTGGGAAGGAGGTAGTTGTTGGGAGTTGTTAGAAATTGAGATTGGTAATTTTAAGGATATGTTTATGATTATTTTTCTGAATTATCAAACGTTTATTATATTAGTGGTGAATTGCCTTGCGTTGGCCACAGTTGATTTATGAATGTAAGGTATTTTTTAAATATAGGATGGCGATGGAGTTGGGAGAGAGACTTCAAAAACTCTTTCCACGGAGCCACCTAATAGCCAGAGCTTAAAGCTGCTAGTTGACATAAAATAATTGAATGAGAAATGATGCCAAATGTGTGAACAAAAAACTTGATAACAGGAAATAAGGGGGAGGTCACCTAATTTGCGTGTCCTGGGTAGGTGCCTGTACATGCAGTGCTGTTCCTAGGAACATAGGAACAGGAATAGGCCATTCAGCCCCTCGAGCCTGCTCTGCCATTCAATGAGATCACGGCTGATCTGCGACCTAACTCCATTTACCCACCTTTGGCCCATATTCTTTAATACCTTTGGTTAACAGAAAGCTATTAATCTCCGATTTAAGATGAACAATTGATTTAGCATCAATTGCCATTTGCAGAAGAGAGTTACAAACTTCTACCACCCTTTGGGGGAAAAATTCAGTACCTTAGCGTCTCCCGTTAGCGCCAGCAGATGGCAACGGGGCGCTAGAAGATTATTGCTGGGGTGAGGCGAATCCAACGTCGCACGCCAAATTCCGCCCCCCCCCCCGCAGCGCCGCTGCTAACAGTTATCGCTGGGAGCCTCAACAGGAAGCCGGCTCCAGGAACATTATTGAAAGGGATTATCAGTAATGAGTCGCAGCTGTAGGTTAGTGGAGTTTCAGTGCTTTCTTGTCAGTTTCACATAGTCCAACAGTCTGATTCCATAATTTCGAGGTTATTTAGTATCAGGAGTGTTGTGGCAACTAAAAAGTAGCTACATTTATTCTTTAAAAAATCAAACTGCCACACTTGGTTACATTAATGGGGCTGCACTGGCAGTTGATCTCGCCCTCCTGGATCTACAGCTGAGGGAGTGGAGGCAGTGAGAAAGACTGGAACATGTGCCCAGAGGGAGGAGGAGGGCCATCAGGGCTCTCAACAGACGGCCTTACCCTCCGAGGGTATTCCAAGAGTACTTCTCCTACCTCCAATTAAGCAAGGAGCAGTGTATTAGAAGGCTCCGCTTCACCAAGGAGGTGGTCACAGAACTCTGCCACCTCCTTCAACCAGACCTCCAGCCTCAGATCAGGGCAACCACGGCTCTCTCAGTGGCAGTCAAAGTCACCGTCGCCCTCAATTTCTTTGGCAGCGGATCCTTCCAGTCTTCAACAGGAGACATAGCTAATATCTCACAGTTCGCCATCCATTGCTGTATCTGGGAGGTCACAGAGGCTCTCTACAGTAGGAGAAAGGACTACATTTCCTTCCCCATCATCAGAGAGAAGCAGGACGAGCGTGCATGTGGCTTTGCCAAGATAGCGGGATTCCCCATGGTTCAGGGTGCCATTGAATGCACCCACGTGGCTTTGCGAGCACCACAAAACAACCCTGAGATCTTCCGTAACCGCAAAGGCTACCACACACTTAATGTGCAGTTGGTGTGCGAGCACAGACAGCTAATCCTCAATGTCAATGCCCGCTATCCTGGCAGCAGTCAGGATGCCTTCATCCTGTGCCAGCACTCTTCCAGCCACCACACAAGCTCGTGGCTGGCTGCTCGAAGACAAGGGCTATCCGGTCTCCAACTAGCTCATGACTCCCCTCCGCAACCCCAACACAGCTGCCCAGCACTCATATAATGAGAGCCATGCTGCCACCAGGAACATCATCGAGCAGACCATCGGCCTGCTGAAGCAACGGTTCCACTGTCATGACTGCTCGGGAGGAGCCCTCCAGTACACGGCTGAGCAGGTGTCCCATTTTGTAGTGGTGTGCTGCATGCGCCACAACTTGGCCATCATGAGGATCCAGCCCTTACCATCAGGGATTGTGGGACCGCCTCAGTAGGAGGAAGAGGGAGAGGTGGAGGAGGAGGAGGAGGAGGAGGAGGAAGAGGAGCAAGGGAGGAGGCAGCCACTTAATCAGCCTTCTGGAAGGGTGGTCTGTGACCGCCTCATCAGACTACGGTTCCAATGAATTAAACCCCAGATCCCCATTGCTCACCACATCCCCATCATTCCATCCCTGTCGCAGGCCATATCAGTCTGGGCTGGCTGGATGACAGGCAGTGACAAGGGCAATGACGGAGTGGCAGTGGTGGGAACAGGAATGCTGTCATCCTGAGAGAGGAAAGCACGTTCCTGCTCCACTGACCCACTGCCACTCCCCCGGGACAGCACCTCATCATTCCTACCAATCTGTTGGAGCACAGATTGCTGGCCTGCTGCGACACTGTGAAAGCCCCAGTCGATGGTGGTAGACCCAGCCATGATGGCTGCAGTCAGAGCTTGCGTGGCATCAATCTGAGACTGCATGAGAGCAGTCTGAGATTGGATGCCACCAAGCATAGACTGCATTACAACACTAAGCCGTTGCGTCGCTTCTGCCTGTGCTGCAATGGAAGCTGCCAGATTGCCCATCACATGTGGCATCAGGTCTGGGTCACCACGGTCTCTCTGGGAGTCTACCATCCTTTGCAGACTGGAAATAATGGGCTCCATGGTGTGCGCAGAACCTTGTGCAATGTTGGAGGTGGTCTCCTCCTCGTTCCTTATCATTGCCAAGAGGCTCTCAGGCACCCTTGCCATTGCACCTATCATCTCTGTGTGCATGCCCATCACCCTTCTTCTAAATGCCCCCCCCCATCGAGGTCCTCATCTGAGTCCTGTGCAGCAGAACTCGTGTGCAAACTCACCCTCCGGGGAGCTGGCCCCTGAGCTACCCTTTCCCCCTGGCCTTGCTGCAGCCCAATCATCACCGGTGCCTTACCATGTGCAGATCCTGCTTCTATATTCGCCTCTAAAGAACGCGTAGTGCCAGTATCTGAGCTGGTGCCTGCGGGTGAGACATGCAGTGTGTATTCTTCCTCCTCCTCTTCTCACACCTCACTCTCTACAGTGCCCTCAGGGACAGGCTGCTCAGGTGCTTGCTCATTATCTGAAAGCATAAAGGTACAAGAGTCGGGTTAAGGTAAGGGGAGGGGCGCAGGAAGGGAGAAATGCATGCATACAGCATGATTAGCTGGAAAGTGCGAAACGCTTGTGGGGTGAGGGGGAAGTGGGATGTGAGAAGAAGGAGTAGGGATGAACATACCGTTGTTGTCCCCAAGGGGTTCAATGTCACTGGTGGCCACAGCGCCCACCACCTGGCGCCCAATAATCTCCAGCACTCTATTTTCCAGTGCAGACAATGGTTAGGTGTCGGCTTGTCCCCCGTCTGTGCGCTCCTGCTCCCTCCTGTTGTGAGTCACCTTGGCCTGCAAGAGAAAGGAAAGTGTGTGAGTGAGTGTGGAGCAATGTGTTTGGGTAATGTGCCTGCCATAGTTGAATAGCTGTCATTGTGTGCAAGGTGCGTGATGTGGGTGTTAATGTTGGTTGGTGGAGATTGTTGATGGGTGAGAGCTGGAGGTGTGGTGCTTTGGGCAGTGTGTGAAGACTGTGGTTCAGATGGTGGTATGTAGCATTTGTTGAAGCATTCAATCACCCTGACCACCCGAGTGAGGTTGTTAAATTTCTTCCTGCACTGTGTGTGAGTCCTGGGGACCACAGTGCTGCCCGAGACGTGCTGCGCTACCTCCCTCCACATGTTTCAGAAGACTTGCGGCGAGGGCCTCCTGCCACTTGCCGGGTAGAACACCGCCCTCTGTCTCTCCACAGCGAACACCAACGCCTCCAATGCTTGATCGCAGAATCTGCAGGCTCTCTCCATGGGGCGTGGATCTGCCATCAGTACAGCTGCTTCAGTCTTGCAGCTCCTTCTTCTTGACTTGCTGCTGCTTGCTGCACAGCCAGCAATGCTGAGAATGAGGTTCTGCAGCATCAATAAACCTCATTAGAACTGAAAAAAGCCTGTGTCAATCATGACTTGCGATTATACAGCAC
This sequence comes from Squalus acanthias, assembly GCA_030390025.1. Classification (NCBI taxonomy): domain Eukaryota; kingdom Metazoa; phylum Chordata; class Chondrichthyes; order Squaliformes; family Squalidae; genus Squalus; species Squalus acanthias. Next base: position 205,072,079 of record CM059425.1, read on the forward strand.
CTGAAATTGGTCCACCCTTTGAGTGTAATGCCAATGAGCTTGGGCTTTAAGACTGGAATTAGCGCTCCAATCAATTCTTTGAGCAGTGAGCACAAATTTTGCATGCAGTCTAAAGCATTAGCGCCTGGCACTAATTCTCCAACTTTTCTAATTTTACTGCCCATTCCTGGGCTAGAATGAATTTCTAACCCTTTGTGTGCAGAAGTGTTTCCTAATTTCACTCCTGAAAGATTTGGCTCTAACTTTTAGACTATGCCTCCTAGAATCCCCAACCAGCAGAAATAGTTTCTCTCTATCTATCCTATCTGTTCCCCTTAATATCTTGAAAACTTCGATCAAATCACCCCTTAACCATCTAAATTCTAGGGAATACAACCCTAATTTGTGTAATCTCTCCTCATAACTTTAACCTTGGAGTCCGGGTATCATTCTGGTAAACCTACGCAGCACTCCCTCCAAGACCAATATATCCTTCCTAAGGTGTGGTGCCCAGAACTGCTCACAGTACTCCAGGTGTGGTCTAACCAGCTGCAGCATAGCTTCTACCCCCTTGTACTCTAGTCCTCTAGATATAAAGGCCAGCATTCCATTAGCCTTTTGGATTATTTTCTGTACCTGTTCATGACATTTTAATGATCTATGCACCTGGAGCCCCAAGTCTCTTTGGACCTCCACTGTTTTTCGCAGGTAGGAAAGTGTTTTTTCCATTGAATGGGCTTGCTAATCCCGCCCAGCGCAATTCCGGCCAATTAGAGGAAGCGGGGCTGTTGACGTAATTTGATGATGCCTTAGCAGCCGGTTTCCTTAAAGGGACCAAGTCCAAATTTATATTTTCTGTCAGTGTTCTACAGCATTGAGGTGCTGTAAACTCTGACAATCACTGCACAGAGGTGCAGGGCTGCGCTCAGGCTCTCTCATGACTCCCTCCATATGCTTATGGAGGGAGTCATAGTACGCAGGGAGGTCCTCTTCCCTTCCCATGGGAGGAAGAGACCTCCCCAGGAGATCAACACAGCCAGGTTGCACATTGCAGAGGAGGGCACAAGCAGGGATGTGGTCAGGAGGACCTGGGTGCAGTGCAGCAAATGTTTCAATGATCTCAGTAGATCACGAAATGTTACTGCAAAGCCACACTCAACCTCATCCTGCTGTGCCTCTCATCACATCCCCATCACTCTGCCTTCCCTACCCTACTCCTGCACATCCTTACACACCAACTTACCTTGCACCTCCACCCATCCCTCTCTATCTATATTATCACATCCCCATCTCACTAGCCACCCCTCAAATTCCCCTCATCCTGGTGCAATCATACCGACTAACAACACACAAGTGTAGCCACTTGGGTCTTTTATCCAATGCTCATGTAAAGTATCTGTTAATGTGGTGCCAAACATTGAAACCTTTACTTTCAACACTTCGCATTCATCGACAGATTTGTGTGCACCTTTGGAAGTGGCTTAGTGAGTTGCAGTGAGTGATGAGACATAACGGTACCCCCCACAATGGTCATGAGTGTGAAAAGAATGGCTTGGTCATGGTAGGGATGCTTTATGGTGTTGGTGTGGGGTGGTGCCAACATGGCGCATCATGTGGCAGCCAGGGTGTCCAGCATCAAGTGAAGTAAATCTGGCCATGGTGAGGCCATCCCTGGCCTCCCGGGCAGCAATGTGGTCAGGTGCTGATACCCTGTGTCCTGTGCAGCATCAGTTGATTGCGGAGAAGGTTGCTGTTGTTGTTGGTGCTGCTGGTGTGCCTGCTGCTGCTGGTATTGGGGCTGATCATGGTGGGATCCTGAGGACCAAGGTGAGAGAGTATAAAGGGCACCCATGCTGGTGGAATAGATGGCAGGTGAAGTAGAGATGACAGAAGCAATCTGTCCATGGTGAGAGAGGTAATGAGGTCAGACTGGATGAAGACTTGTGTAAAGACTTACAGCATGGTGAATCTGTTGTGGGAATGCAGTGAGGAAGAGCTTGTGGCTGAGGGACGATATCTCTGTAATGTGGGGGCTTTTACTTTACATTTGAAGCTGTCAACTCAACAGCTGATTCAATGGCCACTGAACTCCTGCCTCAGCTTGACAGACGTGATCCCCGAGCAGCAAGGACCCCGTGGGCGAGCACGTAAAATCAAAAGGTGAGCTCAAATGTATGCTTAATGATCTCTAAACAAGGTCATAATTACCTGAATTGGGTCCCCTGCCGCTGCGTGTCGGGTCTGCTCAGCGCTGACAGACCTGACATCAGGGAAAGGCATGTGGCGGCGGGTTCACAGCGGGTTCCCAACCCGCTGGGGAAAAAAAACAATTTCCCACCCGACCCGCCACTAATCGCGCCCGCTGACCCCCACCCCTGGAAAATGTCGGCCTTTGTTTAAAACACTACCTAACTTAGAGAAAAAAAGGTTAATACTCACCCAGCAATCACCTACCTGCTGTCCTGTGACGTCACTCCTTGTTTTTATTGTTATTTTAGAATTTGCGGATTTGTACCGCCTCCTCTGGTGCCGACTCCGCTCAGGTCCGCCCTGCCTCTCCTCCCGCTCTATTTATGTTCTGCCGCCTCCTCCAGTGCCGACTCCGCTGGTGAAACTGCATACTGCAGCAGAAGTGACTGGATCCGGGGGGAGGTTGCTGGAATTCCCTCAAGAAAAACAAATTTTGGACCCTTATGGTCCCTTTTGTGAGAGGGGCAATAATTATATTAAAAGAAATACGGTTTAAATCTTTGAGGATCCAGGCCATGAGGATCCAGGCCATGAGTAGGCAGGTCCCACTTCATACTGTGGGGTCAGGCAGTATTCCTGTTCCCACCAGACGTATGTTAGGTACCTTTTATGGCCAACTTTGGAGCGATTCCCAACGTAGGGTGTCCCCACTCCCAGTCCCGCCCCGTCTGACACTGCTGGTCTTGTAGAACAACAACAATAATAACAACTTAGGAACATAGGAACAGGAGTAGGCCATTCAACCCCTTGAGCCTGTTCTGCCATTCAATGAGATCATGGCTGATCTGCGATCTAACTCCATATACCCGCCTTTGCCCCATATCCCTTAATACCTTTGGTTAACAAAAAGCTATCAATCTCAGATTTAAAATTAACAATTGATCTAGCATCAATTGCCGTTTTTGGAAGAGAATTCCAAACTTCTACCACCCTTTGTGTGTAGAAGTGTTTCCTAATTTCACTCTTGAAATATCTGACTCTAATTTTTAGACTATGCCCCCTAGTCCTAGACTCCTCAATCAGCGGAAATAGTTTCTCTCTATCTACCCTATCAGTTCCCCTTAATATCTTGGAAACTTCAATCAGATCACCCCTTAACCTTCTAAATTCTAGGGAATACAACCCTAATTTGTGTAACCTCTCCTCGTAACTTAACCCTTGAAGTCGGGGTATCATTCTGGTAAACCTACACTGCACTCCCTCCAAGGCCAATATATCCTTCCTAAGGTGTGGTGCCCAGAACTGCTCTCAGTACTCCAGGTGTGGTCTAACCAGGGCTTTGTATAGCTGTAGTATAACTTCTATCCCCTTGTACTCTAGTCCTCTAGATATAAAGGCCAGCATTCTATTAGCCTTTATGATTATTTTCTGTACCTGTTCATAAGATTGTAATGATCTATGTACCTGGACCCCCAAGTCTCTTTGGACTTCCACTGTTTTTGGCTTTTCACCATTTAGAATGTACCTTGTTCTATCCTTTTCAGGTCCAAAGTGGATGACCTCACATTAGCCTACATAGAAATCCATTTTCAACATTTTTGCCCATTCACTTAATCTATCAATATCCCTTTGTAATTTTCTGCTTTCATCTACATTGCCTACAATGCCGCCTATCTTTGTGTCATCAGCAAATTTGGATATATGACTTTCTATGCCATCATCTAAGTCGTTAATAAATATTGTGAATAGTTGAGGCCCCAACACCGATCCCTGCAGGACACCACTAGTTATATCCTGCCAATTGGGACTAGCTGAAGTGCTCTTGCAGGCTCGACAGGCCGAATGGTCTCCTTCTGTGCTGTAACCATTCTATGATTCTATGATTCTATGAATTTGAGTACTTACCCGTTATCCCTACTCTCTGTCTCCTGCCGCTCAGCCAATTTCCTAACCAAGTCAATAATTTGCCCGCAATTCCGTGGGCTTCTACCTTAGATAACAGTCTATTACGTGGCATTTTATCAAATGCCTTCTGGAAGTCCATATAAATAACATCCATAGACATTCCCCTGTCCACTAATTTATTCACCTCTTCAAAAAATTCAATCAGGTTTGTCAGGCATGACCGACATTTCACAAATCCATACTGGCTCTCTCTGATCAACTGAAAATGTTCAAGGTATTCAGTCACCCTATCCTTAATTATAGACTCTGGCAATTTTCTGACAACAGATGTTAGGCTAGCAGGTCTATAATTCCCTGGTTTCCCTCTCTCGCCATTCTTAAAAAGCGGAGTGACATGTGCAATTTTCCAATCTAAAGGGACGGTTCTTAAATTGAGAGAACTTTGGAAGATTATAGTTATGGCATCTGCACTGTGCTCACCTACTTCCTTTAAAACCCTGGGATGGAAACCATCAGGCCCTGGGGATTTATCACTCTTTAGTGCCATTATTTTCTTAACTTGTATTTATATAGCGCCTCTAACGTAGTAAAACGTTCAAGGCGCTTCACAGGAGTATTATAAGACAAAAAATTTGACACCGAGCCATATAAGGAGAAATTAGGGCAGATGACCATAAGCTTGGTCAAAGAGGTAGGTTTTAAGGAGCGTCTTAAATGAGGAAAGAGAGGTAGAGAGGCGGAGAGGTTTAGGGAGGGAATTCCAGAGCTTAGGGCCTAGGCAACAGAAGGCACGGCCACCAATGGTTGAGTGATTATAGTCAGGGATGCTCAAGAGGGCAGAATTAAAGGAGCGCAGATATCTCGGGGGGTTGTGGGGCTGGAGGAGATTACAGAGATAGGGAGGGGCGAGGCCCTGGAGTGATTTGAAAACAAGGATGAGAATTTTGAAATCGAGGCGTTGCTTAATCAGGAGCCAATGTAGGTCAGCAAGCACAGGGGTGATGGGTGAATGGGACTTGGTGCGAGTTAGGTCATGGGCAGCTGAGTTTTGGATGACCTCAAGTTTACATAGGGTAGAACGTGGGAGGCCAGCCAGGAGTGCGTTGGAATAGTCAAGTCTAGAGGTAACAAAGGCATGGATGAGGGTTTCAGCAGCAGATGAGCTGAGGCAAGGGCGGAGACGGGCGATGTTACGGAGGTGGAAATAGGCGGTCTGAGTTATGCCGCGAATATGTGGTCGGAAGCTCATTTCAGGGTCAAATATGACACCAATGCTGCGAACAATGTGGTTCAGCCTCAGACAGATATTAGGGAGAGGGGTGGAGTCAGTGGCTAGGGAACGGAAGGTGGGGGAGGTGGGGTGAAAGTGCAAACCGGCATATCCAGTCCCGGCCTAATTCCTATCCTTTCGGTGCACTGCTGCTAGAGTTATGGTAGAAACATGCCAGAAGGATTTAGGATTTTTGGCTTTATTTTGTTTTTAGGGATATATAATGGTCTGAGTAAGGAATTGTTCATGGAGGATTATATTGCACAGAAATAGTTTTTAGTAAAATTTGATTGAAACTTTTATGACTGAAATGTCACCTAGATGGTCCTAGGATCTAATTGTTGCCTGGGTACATGTTCTGGGATCTGATTAATTCCTGGTTCGGGAATATGATTGGTTGAAGTTAGAAGATGTGATTGGTTAGAGGGACAGTGGCCTCTGGTTCTGTGATCTGATTGGTTGAAAGCAGTTTGCTGCACTATATTACACAGACTTTTAATAACACAATGATACAGAAACTGATAAATTAAAGTCCACTAAGCCAAATTAATTCAGATAAATGATGTGAATCCTTATTGAAACAGATGAGTTGATTGCAATGAAAATATTGTACTTCTACTCTGGGAGTTTGAACTAACTCTAAGGGGTTGAGATTCGACGGGGATTGTCCCGATAGGAGGAGGATCCACGGACACCCCAAAGAAACACAGTGAACAGCTCTTCTCCGGGCTCTCTGCGGATCTTCTGCCGAACTTATGATGGGGGATCGGTTGCAGCCTCAGGGAAATTCTTCCCCGTGACAGTTTTTTTACACATGCATTAGTTTATTGTAGCATAAGCTTCTTTTCAAAGCCACAATACCTGCATTAATGCATGGTAAAGGTTACCTGAAATACAGTTGATTTTCAAGTTTAAAAATCTGTTTTCTGTAAAACATAAGGATAATTATGGTCCATTAGACTAACTGACAAGAGAAAGTAAAAAGTGTTTTGTTCAACCACACTAACATCAATTCTGCAGAGATCACATCCCACTCTTTTTGCTCCAGGGAATGGCACTGTCTCTAGTTCTTTATGTGCTATCAAGGTCTGCAAATGGGTTTGGCATTGACAGGCTGTGTTTTGTTTTCACTTACTTTTCAATCAAGCAAATTGTTTTTGTCAGTTGTGTTATAGATTTCTACAACCAAATGCACCATGGCTGCTAGAGCTGTTAGCTGCCTTGGTCCTACTTTCTGAAACACCCTCCCTAAAACTCGCCTCCTCTTTTCTCTTGCTAACTTTAAAAGCCTACTTAAAATTCAACTTTTCAACCAAGCATTCAGTCACCCTCATCTCTTCCTCCATGGCTCGCAACTGTTCCCCCATTTTTCCATTGTTAAGTGCCTTGGGGCATTTTTATGATGATGGTATATGATGATTGCTATTGTGGTGATGCTAGTGTATTTTTGATGTGGCAAAATTGTTTTGTAATCACTGTTCCCAGAATCTGGATGGGTATGCCGTGGGAAAATATGTGCAATAGTGATAGGGGATTCATTGGTTAGGGGAACAGACAGGCATTTCTGTGGACACAGACGTGACTCCAGGATGGTATGTTGCCTCCCTGGTGCCAGGGTCAGGGATGTCACTGAGTGGCTGCAGGGGAGGGTGAGCAGCCAGAGGTTGTTGTCCATATCGGTACCAACGACATAGGCAGAAAGAGGGATGAGGTCCTGCAGGCAGACTATAGGGAGCTAGGAGAGAGATTAAAAAGCAGGACCTCAAAGGTAGTAATCTCCAGATTACTCCCGGTGCCACGTGCTAGTGAGTACAGGAATAGGAGGATAGAACAGATGAATGCATGGCTGAAGAGATGGTGCAGGAGGGAAGGCTTTAGATTCCTGAGGCATTGGGAACATTTCTGGGGAAGGTGGGACCTGTACAAGCTGGACGGGTTACACCTCAACAGAGCCGGGACCAATATTCTCGCGGGGAGGTTTGCTAGTGCTATTGGGGAGGGTTTAAACTAGCTTGGCAGGGGGAGGGGCACCAGGATGTAGGAGTGGAGGGGAGGAATGGGGTGCATGGAAGAGTGAGTGTGTTGGATGGTACTGGAGGGCAAGGTACTGCTGGAGGCGGAAGTAGTACCATATTAGATAGGAGCAGACAAAGAAAGACTACGAAAAATTCAAAAATGGGTTTAGAATGCATGTACGTAAACGCACAAAGTGTGGTGAATAAGGTTGATGAGCTACAAGCACAATTAGCAGTGTGGCAATATGATGTTGTGGCAATAATGGAAATGTGGCTTAAAAATGGTGAGGACTAGGCACTTAATATTCAAGGGTATAAGCCTTTATCTTACTACTGTTCGGACCTCGAGAATTAAGAATTAGCGTAACAATAACAGACAAGGATGTGATCAATAAAATTGGTCTTTATTCACACTACAGTTTAAAATTCAAGTGTACAATCACACTCAATATGCGCCCAATTTATCGGTACATAAAAGTATTTCCCAGCAATTTACACGCTACCTCTGAGCAATTTATATTCCACCATGCATAAAAGTACCTTTTAACAATATCTAAGCTCTATGTCCGACTTTCATACATACGCCTTTATCTCTGGGTGATCAATCCAGAAAAGTTGTAGGTGAAAACGTAGACTGGCCGGCCTCCTCTGTTCTTCCGTTCAGTCTTCTTTGTCCCTTCTGTGTTCTGAATTTCCCGCCCCGGGTTACTTCTGTTATAGGGCCTTCCTGCCGGCCCCAGTCGTATATCACTGTCCGCCTTCCTCTGATAGGTCAGTTTCACTCCAAACCTTTCCTGATTGGAGTTCCTTCCACATGACACGTTCATGTTCCTGTGAGGTGTGTGGGGACGAGACTTCCTTGTCAGTCATATCCCTCCTTCCTGTCAATGTGGCCTCTCAAACAAAGGACCCCTGCTGACTTCTGCCATTTTGTGTCTTCACAAACAAAGGACCCCTGCTGACTTCTGCCATTTTGTGTCTTCACAAACAAAGCACACATGCTGATTTCTTACAGTTTGAATCCATCTGTAACCATTTCACAATTCATTCTGAACTTCGATCTCCACACGGTAGCAGCGATTTTATTACAATTTTCAGAAAAAATTAACGGGCAATTGGAGAGGTTTAAGCTAATTAAGGAGAGCCAACATGGATTTGTAAAAGGCAGATCGTGTTTGACTAATCAATTTGAATTTTTTGATGAAGTAACAGGGATGATTGATGACGGGAATGCAATGGATGTTGTCTACATGGATTTTCGGAAGGTGTTTGACAAAGTACCACATAGAAGGCTGGTTAACAAAATTGAGGCTCATGGAATAGGTGGGTCAGTGGCAGCATGGATAAGGAACTGGCTTAAGGACAGAAAACAGCGAGTTGTGGTAAATGGCTGCTTTTCAGACTGGAGGATGGTAGACAGTGGTGTTCCCCAAGGGTCAGTGCTGGGGCCACTGCTTTTTTTGATATATATAAATGACCTGGATATTGGAATACAAAGTAGAATTTCTAAATTTGCTGATGACACCAAACTTGGGGGTGTGGCAAACAGTGAGGATGATACTAATCGACTGCAACAGGACATAGAAAGGCTAGCAGAATGGGCAGACAAGTGTCAGATGGAATTTAATACAGAGAAGTGTGAGGTGATGCATTTTGGCAGAAGGAACAGGGAGAGGCAATATACACTTAATGGCACAGTTTTAAAGAGTGTGCAGGGACAGAGGGACCTGGGAGTTAATGTGCATAGGTCCCTGAAGGTGGCGGGACATAGTGAGAGAGTGGTTAGCAAAGCATATGGATCTTCGGCTTCATAAATAGAGGTATTGAGTACAAAAGTAGAGAAGTTATGCTGAACCTTAAGAAAGCGCTGGTTAGGCCACAACTGGAGTATTGCGTCCAGTTCTGGTTACCACACTTTAGGAAGGATCTGAAGGCACTTGAGAAGGTGCAGAGGAGATTTACCAGAATGGTTCCGGGGATGGTGGATCTTAGCTACAAGGACAGGTTGGAGAAGCTGGATTTGTTTTCATTAGAGCAAAGGAGGTTGAGGGGCGATTTGATAGAGGTGTACAAGATTATGACGGGTTTAGATAGACTAGATGGGGAAAGGCTGTTCCCAGTAGTTGATGGTACAAGGACTAGGGGACACAGATTTAAGGTTTTGGCCAAGAGATACCCGTGGAGGCGGGTTTGGAGGCGTGTGGGGGGTTAAAGTTGCAGATTCGGGGGTCCCGACCCCATCCCGCCCCCAACCCGCCTCCATGCCAGTTTTGTTGGAGGCGGGTAACCGACCTGTGCTGGGACCCGCCTCCCTGAGGTGGGAAGGGGATTAGTGACAATTAACTGCCTGTTAACATGTAGTTAACAGGCAGTTTTTTGCCTAATCCCTATTTTAAAAGCTGAAATGTGGGCTTCCCGACAGATCCCAACCACGCCTAGTTAGCGAGGCGGACCGTGGGTCTTCAGGGGTTGGAGGGGTCGATATGTCCGGTGGGCAGGTGAGTGATGGGTGCATGTGTGCAGAGGTAAGTGTGTAAGGTAAGTGTAAAGTGTGGGAAAAAGTTTTACTTACCTTAACTTCCTCCTGCAGGTGTCAGCCCTTCAGGTCTCGGGAGTCAGAAATCTCACCGGTACAGAAAGCACAATGACCGTGGTGCTGTCAAAAACTGCAGCCTTCTGCTGTCTGTGCTGGAATGATTTCTAACTCAGCCTGAGAGGAAGGACTCAAGTTAGAAGACAGATTGTCAGTGTTTGACAGTTTCACAGAGCTGTCAAATGCTGATATTTCATCTGTCAAAAGCTCTTGACAGATGAAATGTCAATCTGTGACGTCACCTGTTGCCGGGTGGCCCTTAATTATTGGCCTGCTGAGCTCGCTGGGCGGGCTTAACAAGGTCAATCAAGTGAAAATGCAATGGGTTGGCCACAAGTCGATGGAGGTGGGACTGCAACCCAAAAAGTGGGAGTCCCGCCTCCATCACATCCCCAGTATCAAAATCCAGCCCATAGAGTTTTACAGCACAGAAAGAGGCCCTTCGGTCCATCATGTCCGCGCCGGCCATCAAGCCCTGTCTATTCTAATCCCATTTTCCAGCACTTGGTCTGTAGCCTTGTATGCTGTGGCATTTCAAGTGCTCATCTAAATGCTTCTTGAATGTTGTGAGGGTTCCTGCTTCTACCACCCTTTCAGGCAATGAGTTCCAGATTCCAACCACCATCCTAACTTCCGGGCCTTCTGCCACACATTTACCAGACTTACTTGTGAGAGCCTGAAACAATCAAACTGGCACCAGAAAGCAATGCTGGCGGAAACCTGCATGGGGTGAAAACATAGAAACATAGAAAAATAGGAGCAGGAGTAGGCCATTCGGCCCTTCGAGCCTACTCCGCCATTCAATATGATCATGGCTGATCCTCTGTCTCAATACCATATTCCCGCTCTCTCCCCATACCCCTTAATGCCTTTTGTGTCTAGAAATCTATCTATCTCCTTCTTAAATATATTCAGTGACTTGGCCTCCACAGCCTTCTGTGGTAGAGAATTCCACAAGTTCACCACCATCTGAGTGAAGAAATTTCTCCTCATCTCAGTCCTAAATGTCCTACCCTGTATCCTGAGACTGTGACCCCTCGTTCTAGAGCCCCCAGCCAGGGGAAACATCCTCCCTGTATCCAGTCTGTCCAGCCCTGTCAGAATGTTATACTTTTCAATGAGATCCCCTCTCATTCTTCTCAACTCTAGTGAATACAGGCCTAGTCGACCCAATCTCTCCTCATACGACAGTCCTGCCATCCCAGGAACCAGTCTGGTGAACCTTCGCTGCACTCCCTCTATGGCAAGTATATCCTTTCTTAGGTAAGGAGACCAAAACTGCACACAGTACTCCAGGTGTGGTCTCACCAAGGCCCTGTAAAACTGTAGTAAGACATCCTTGCTCCTGTACTCAAATCCTCTTGCAATGAAGGCCAACATACCATTTGCCTTCCTAACTGCTTGCTGCACCTGCATGTTTGCTTTCAGTGACTGGTGTACAAGGACACCCAGGTCCCTTTGTACATCAACATTTCCCAATCTATCACCATTTAAATAATACTCTGCCTTTCTGTTTTTCCTACCGAAGTGGGTAACTTCACATTTATCCATGTTATACTGCATCTGCCATGTATTTGCCCACTCACTCAACTTGTCTAAATCGCCTTGAAGCCTCTTTGCATCCTCCTCACAACTCACAATCCCTCCTAATTTCGTGTCGTCAGCAAACTTGGAAATATTACTTTTGGTTCCCTCATCCAAATCATTGCTATATATTGTGAATAGCTGGGGCCCAAGTACTGATCCCTGCGGTACCCCACTAGTCACCGCCTGCCACCCCGTTGACAGTGAAAATTGGCAGAGAACTGACGTGCCCCCCAGTTTTGCCCAATTGAAGTCAATTTTTTGGACCAAACTGATTGGAAAATCGAAGCTATGCAATCAGTTGCGTACATAACTGAAATCAGTCTCTTTAGATCGCCATTTCCTGTGGTGGTGAGGATCACTGCAGCTCTGTGCTTCTACACCACCGAATCTTTCCAGGCTCCAGAGAATAATTATAAAAGAATCTTTGAGTCCCATATGTGCAATTACATCCATACCATAGATGCCCTGCTCATGAGGTCATCAGATTCATTAATGTCTGTAATAGTAAGGAGGGATTAAAGTGGAATTTGTTAATAAGGGGTACTTCCCCTCTACCCAGCCCTGCATAACCATTGATCTCACCCCATAAACTTCAGTGATGTTAAACTACATGGAGGACATGCAATTTGGGAGGGAAGAAGGTCTGTTTAACATTTAAATCAATTATAGAGTCAGTGATTTATGGATGTTTGTTTCACCTCTTGAAGTGCTACAAATTCAGAGGTTCTCACTATCATAGGCACCCTCTCTCTCGCTCTCTCTCTCTCTTTCTCACAGATACACACATAAAAAACCTACAGCTTTCTCTGCTGGCTGCAAAATATAAATATGCAGGCTTGGTAAATGATTTAGAATAAAAACCTTAAGTCTGGTTACATGAATGAGTCAACACCCTCTATTGTTTTGAAAAGAAAAAACTGAAACCTTTCTTAAGATCTATGAACAAAGTATAGCCGTACAGGCAAAGCAAGAAGGAAAGAGTCTATGACTCAGATATTCCTCTCCCTTTGTGCCTAGAGGCTTATTCAGGCAGAGTGCACCCAAAGTGTGATCCAACTGACCTGACCGAAACATGTCTGGATTTGTGGGTTAAGGTCATTGACAAGGCCTTGATGTGCTCCCATCAATACTGCCCCTAGCAGTGGCCTGCGTCCAGAATCAGACAGTGGAAATCCAGCCTCTCAGGCCTGCAGCAGTAGAAATGGCTGCATGCTCCTGAGGTTTCTGACTTTCTGCTGGCACCCAGGCTCTGCTCTGCTCTAAGGCTTCTGGGGCAGCTCACACAGGGTACCCAGCCCGACAGAATTTCTTGTAGGAAAATGAGGCAGAAAGTGCAATTAGGCCCTTCCCTGCTCATTAACATATTATGACAGTATACTGCACCCTCCAGGAGAAGCCCCAGAAGTCCCTGGTTAACACAAAGGTGGCAGAGACTTGCTGTAACAGGTCTTGGGCCTTTTATCCTCTCCTTTACACCGTGAAACTGAGTGTTTCTCAGACATATGGGAAAGAGAAATGTGGGCTATATGGGGGAGAAATTCAGTATTGCCCCTTTTGGGGCGCAATTATCGGCCGGGCGCAAAGATTAGCGCCTGGCGCTAATTATTGCCACTGACTGCAAACTTGACTTTTATCGCCCCTGGAGGTGATTGCAGCGCTAAATCAGGCGCTTCACACCTGTCTTAAGGCGCAAAGGCCGAGGAGCGAGGCGCTACCTCAGAGCGCTGGCGAAGCTCATGTAATGTCAGTCAGCAATGGAACACACACACAATGGCATGGGCCAATTCTTAAAGGGGATGGTTAATCTTGCTTTCCATCCACATCCTGCTCATTGCAGCCTTGAATCTTGGCCTGGAGAGACCTGCACATCAAATGTGCTGGAAAGAACAATGGAGAGTACCAGGCAAAGAGCTCAGAGTGCAGCCCCCACAGTCTCTGCTAAATCGATAAAAGGAATGGCAAATCAAAATGAACCTGCAAAGTGCTGCTCAGTACCCAAAACTCCTTCACACAACGTTGAATCTCTCCAGAAGTCTCTCCCTCTCTCTCTCAGAATGCGTAGTTCAAAAATGGCACCAACAATAAAAGGCAGGAAGCGATCACCTTTAAATAGCGCTCCCCCTTTCCCTTCATGACTGCAGAACGCTCCCCTCAACCTGTCGTTGCTAGCATCAGGCGGTAAGGCAGGGGGCGCCACTCAATATCCGCTCCGGGGCGATACTGGGGCGTTGCGCACTCGAGTGATGTCATGATCTACCGGCGCAGGAGATCGTGGCGGTAGTGTTTAGCGCCACCGCAAAATGTCTAGTTAATTTCGCGAGCGGCGCAAACTTCGCCGCGCCTGGGCGCTAGATGCTTTGCGCCCCATTAGCGCCCTCTTAAGGCGCTAACGGGAGGCGCAACCAACTGAATTTTTCCCCCTATATCTTTTGAAATGGTGCCATGTTCAGCTGCAGGAGAATGAGGAGAAGAGGAACCATGGGGGAGGAGGCAGAGTATGAAGACCAGAATAATGCAAATGATCCAGGCAATATTTCTATGCCTGGACCGAGAAACATTAGAAATGCTCTTATATGACACACTTTCTCATGATAACTTATACTCTGATTCATCTGTTTGTGGGAAAGCTTAGAGCCCCACATCCTTTCCATTATATTGAATAATGTGCCCTACCTCCATACAAGCATGTAGTTCCACTGTGAGACATATTGGCCCAGAAATTAGACTTCGATGGTTGCCGCGGGGGTAAGGATCGTGCGCGATCTTACCTACCGCGCCTGCCTTTATGGTTCGGGCCCACACGAACTTCTGTTCCTGGGCCTCTCCCTGGTGCCGGCGCGCAGTGTGTGTGTGTCCCAGAGGCGCAGTTAGTTCGATGCGACCTCTGGGATCACGTGGGCCAGTTAGAGCCAATGGCAGCACACCATCTTTCATTCATAGTTTTGACAGGAAGAGCTGTCAAAACTATGAATACAACAAGCCCCCAAAAGAACAGCTAAACCTCAATTACATTTTTTTAAAAAACCACCACATTAATAAAATAACTATAGTTAAATAAATTAACCACTTTAAACAAAAATTTAAATTTTTGAAAAAATTTAAATTCTTTTTAAAAGTTATAAAAATAAACTTACCTTTCTTTAAAGTCTCTAAAAAAGATAAACCTGTTGAAAAAAATTTAAAATAATACTTAATTAACTACTTACCTTGTTAAAAGGGGGTCTTACGCCTCCTTTTTTCATGTGTAAAATCTTCAATACTTACCCTCGCGTTCAAACCTGAAAAAAAACCTAAGTGTGCTGTGTGCGCACAGCCTGTAGTGCGCACGCGGTTCACTTAGGAACCGCCCCCTTCGCAATATCGGAAGTGCCGGTTTCCCGCGCATGCGCAGTACATGCAGGAAACCGGCACTTTGGGACCGAATATGAGTGAGTACACAGTGCGTACTCTCCCGTATTCGGCCGAATTTCTGGGCCATTAATTGCAGTAAGATGGAAATATACCACAGCCAAGGTTGAACTTCCTTGGATCCTCCATCCAGAGATGTCATCATCTTCATCCTCCACCCCCCTTCCTCCTGGCCACCCAGTGTGTTTACCACACTATCACTAGTCCTTTGCCCCTGGGTGCTAATATCTGGGCTGGCACTAGGAAGTGAGGGAATGAATGGCAATGTGGGTGAAAGTGCTCTGGCAAGACAGCAACTGGAATGAGAGGGCTACTCTTCCTCTATTTCATCACCCACATCTGGAGCCATCTCATCTACAGAACAACAAGAATTAATAAGAGCCCTCTCACCAGTAAGTTCCCCTTCATATTTCATGGTGCAATTATATAATTGTATCTATCAATATGCAGGTTGTGTATAAAGCACAAAATATCATAATGTGGGTGGAAGTGCTCTGGCAAGACATGACAAAATATCACAGACTGATTTACTTGGCAATGATTGGAGAATTTGCACCACTTCTCTTATGGAGTTCCCATAGAGAAAAATGATTCTTCAAAGAGAATGCTTGCATTGTAGGATTCTCCAGGAATATAATGTAATTGCTCCTTGTGAAAATGTCTGTACAGTACATGTAGTTTACATGTTTATATCCTTAAGTTTGTTACAGCACTTTTTGGGTTAATATCAGTATGTAGTCTGTAAAGTTTAAACCCTAAATGAATGTCAGCTTGCTGACCTCGTGAGCTCATTAAACTTCTTGCTACACTGGAGAGGAGCCAGGAAGTTGGGGAGTTAGCACTCACTGCCTGTGCCATCTTCTTCCACATGGTCCTGCCTGCTATGTTGGCATAGCTCTTGCCACCCACTTCCACTATTCTATTCCTCCTGTGCCTAATTTCAGTCAGAAAAATATTTCTAGCACGCTGAGAAGTTTGTTGCTCTCTTCTTTACTTGTTCCTGTAGGAGGCATTTCTTCACCTTGCTGCATGCCGGTTCTGCTTTAAGAGCAGTCCAGCTTTAAATACAGCAACTGTAGCCTTACTCGTGCTTCCTCCTCCCCACCCCAATGTATTTCCTGGCCTCCAAAGTGTATTGCACCAATTACTGGTGGGACTCACACCTTTGTCCTGCCAAGTATTTTGAAATGAGTTGACCCTAAAATTTCTGATGGGGCCAGCATCGGGAGAGAAGTCTCGCCCCACCGCACTTCCTGTGGCAGATCACATGTGGCTCTTGGAATTTTGGAGCCTTAGTGTATTCATTACTTGTGGACCATTTGGTTTTTATTAAAGCAGCCTGACCCTACATTATGTTTTTCCCTCCGGGGAGAACACAATCCAACTAAATGGCTTGAAACATTTTTGCCAGTCAGACAGGGCCAGTCTCATGTTACTCAATGAAACATGTACCTCTGCATGCAAATGTCTTGCAGGGTTAAGAAACTTTAAAAGTCTTTGTGTGCCATGTTAAGAAGCATATCAATGAAATCATCATGAATAAATGACTATAATAAGCTAATTTTGGAACAGAACATGGGTCAGAGTTTCAGAAATTTCTCATTCTAATGGATCGTAGCATATTTGAATTGTGATTTTGCAGCAAAAGGTCTCTGTTCTAATGTCCCTTCTTATATTATATTTGAAACCACATATCGTACAGGTTCTTTATTTGTAGTCTGACTTTCTTAGTTTCTGTAAACTGAAATAATAATGTTGCAAGGAAATATTACTAACAGTAAGTACTTACTTATACTCATCTCCATGTGTTTATTTTTTTCACCTCAAAGCTATAGAGTACATTTTTATGTGTACGCTCTGGGTGTGTAGCCTTGCTTGACAGAAAAACGAATCAGGAGTACTACGAATTGGGTATTGCCAAAAGTCAAAATTACACTCACCAGGTCCAGATAGTATGCATCTTAGAATACTGCTTTTTTGGGTCCAATGTCCCCCCGCCCCCCACTTTTCTGTGAGCTTTTGACTCTAAAGATAAAACCTAAAAAATATACTGTAATACTCCTGAATTACACAAGGGCTAGTCCAGGGATGGCGCTCCCACAGAATGCATGCTTACGTTCCAGAGATATACCTTGCTGAATCGGATGAGTAGGCCCAAATGTGCCTTTTGAGGTGCGCCAAATTCAGCGAGCTGCAAACCTTTCAAATGTTTGGAGGCCATGCACAGAATGTGCAGTGTCCCATCGCACCACTTAATTTTAGACGATCCTATGTAAATTGGCCCCATGCCAAAATCAGTGATATTTTTCACCTATTCATTTTTCAGGACTGCTTGCTCATATAAAAAAGGTACTGCTGGGATTCCCTTCTTTGGTCTTTAGAAGTTTGATTCTTAAAGATGTGATCGAGGGTTTAAAATTGGCTTAAAGTTCTGAGGATAATTTTTCATTCTTGGTGTTCAGTGGTATCAAACCATTATCAGCGGTTCAAGAAGGAGGCCCACCACCGCCTTCTCAGGGCAACTAGGGATGGGCAATAAATATAGGTCTTGACTCTGATGCTCGCATCCCGGAAATGAATTAAAAAAATGTTTCTGTCACCTTTGTGCACATCAACCAGTCAATCTAGGCAAAGTTAACTCATCGATGGCTCATTAACATATGTGACAAATAAAGTGCTATTTATAAACAAGTACTGTTTTCAGCCAGCAGTAAAAAAAATTAAGGGCTCGATTTTCCAAGCCCCGTGGAGGCGGGTTTGGAGGTGGGAGTGGTGTAAAAATTGCAGATTCGGGGGGCATGTACCCATCCCGCCCCCAACCCGCCTCCATGCCAATGTCCCAGGAGGCGGGTACCCGACCTGTGCTGGGAGCCGCCTCCCCGAGGCGGGAAGGGGATTAGTGCCAATTAACTGCCTGTCAAACAGAGCTGTCAAACGCTGATATTTCATCTGTCAAAAGCTCTTGACAGATGAAATGTCAATCGCTGACGTCACCAGTATCCAGGTGTCCCTTAATTGGCCTGCTGAGCCCGCTGGGCGGCCTTAACAAGGTCAATCAAGGGAAAGTAGCGTGGGTTGGCCACAAATCAATGGAGGCGGGACTACAACCCAAAAAGTGGGAGTCCTGTCTCCATCACGTCCCCATTGACAAAATCCAGCCCTAAGTGTCCACCAGCTGAGCAGGTACCAAAATTCCATTAAGAAATTTAAAATAAAAGGGCTGATTTCGCCGATTGGTTGCTCCTGCGGGGGAGGAGTGCCCACAGGAAGCACTCTTTGAGAAACCATGGACCCACAGTCCTGATTTTCCATCCATTTTATTTAAATAGCTGGAAAAGCAAGACTAGCCGGTCCATGATTTCCCAACCAGTAATCATTGCCAGTGTCACTTCTTGTCGGGAGTGCCCAATTGGGAAACCTGTCCAACAGAAGCTTTTTTGATTAGAAACAAGACCGATCTCTGATCTATCACAGGGACCAAAGTTCAATTAATGGTATGAGCAGACCTAACAAGATGTTTGGTTTACATTTCCACCTCTATAGCCACTGTTCAGAGCATCAGCACTGGTGACATTTCACACGACCACAAATGTACATGTCTCATCTAAAGCACTCTGAGGTGCACCACAAAATTAAACTTTTCATGTTGTTAATTATGGACTACTCGTAAAATGATGACATTCTACAGAAAGTCAAATATCCCCTATTTGCTGTGAACCATTACATTGTTAAAAGAAGAGCTAATAGTATCTAATTAATGGCAGTTGTGCTTCCATAGACACGTGCACAATTCCTAACTGATGAAATTTAAGCAGTTTGTTTTTAGTTACCTATTTGTCACACAAAAGTAAGGTGAATTCAATGTTCAAGCAAAGTGTTACAGAGAAAAATTTGATATAACAAGGGTCCTGTGTTCCCATCAGAGTGCTTTTTTTGGTGGTTTTTGAAATCTTTTGATCACTCTAAAGTATCTGTTGTCATCTGTTTTTTTCTCTTTCTCTGTCCCTTTTACTTACAATATTCCCTGTGATGACACATTTCTGTTACTCTCTTAGTTTCAGGAACTTTGGGGTAAAAATTGAGTCGCGCCCCATTTGGGGCGCTAACCTCGCCGGGGCGCGACTTTTAGCGCCCCGAAAAAATTAGCGGCCCCGCGCCGGAACTTCAGTGGTTGCGCCCCAAGAGGGAAGCGGGGCGCCACTGGAAGCACCCCGCATCCCTCTTGGGGCGCTGCGAGTGAATATCCTGGCGCTACGTGCCGCAGCGCCACGCGCTGCGGCACGTCGCGCCGCGGTATTGCAGGCCTTCCTCCCCTTCTTAAAGGGGAGGGACCCTGCGCAGCGCGAACCGGGGCCCAGCTGGGCCCCCAGGGATCGGGAGTGCCGGCAAAAGAGCCCGGCACTCAAGAGAAGTGCCGGGCTCTTGGAGCGCAGCCGGCACTTCACGGTGGGGGGGCTTCACGGGGGCCGGGGACAGCAACGGGGGCAGGTGCTGGCAGGCAGCCAGCAACAAAAATGGCCGCCTGCCACCTCCCCTTTAAATATCGCCGCCCCGGCCGCACGTACGCCCCCCTGAACCCGTCGGACATAGCGTCTGGCGGTAAATCAGGGGGCGCGACTGAAGATCACGGCTGGGGCGCGAGCGGGGCGCTGCGCACGGCGATGACGTCATCGCCGGCGGCGCAGCGCCACAGGGCGCTACCGGCTGCCGCCGCCGCTAACCTCCCACTAAATTTTTCGGGAGGCGTGGGCGGCGCTGCGCCCGGGCGTTAGCTGCTTTACGCCCCATTAGCGCCCTCTTAAGGCGCTAACGGGAGGCGCAAGCAGCTGAATTTTTCCCCCTTTCTCTTTCATTTAGTTTCACCATATGGTAGAATGTCTGTGGGGCCAGAGGAACTGGCAATGTAATGACTGGGAAGGTGCAACAGCAGCCAATGTCTAGCAGGGGATTTTATGGGATGCTCCCTAATTACATACTCATGGCAAACTCTCTGCCTGTATTGTATCTGATGTGGAGATGCCGGCGTTGGACTGGGGTGGACAAAAATGAGAAGTCGCACAACACCAGGTTATAGTCCAACAGATTTATTTAATTTTACAAGCTTTCGGAGCTGTCGCTCCTTCCTCAGGTAACTTACCTGAGGAAGGAGCGACAGCTCCGAAAGCTTGTAAAATTAAATAAATCTGTTGGACTATAACCTGGTGTTGTGCGACTTCTCAGTATTGTATCTGGCACTGGAGTGAGACAGGAAATTGCACACGTTAGCAGCCCTGAATTTATGTGGGAAAAAGGATTAGATTTTGAAAAGAATTATTAATGTAGCAGCTATTAATTTCAGCTTATTCATAGGCTGTTTGGGCTTGGCAAAACACAATAGGAGGCAGAAGACAGAGTCTGTGGACAAGCGATGAGGTGCTGCCACATGGAGATGACCTTGACTATCAGTGGTAGTGTAGTCCCTGTGATGCAAGTTGGCTGCAAATGTTTTTGCAGCAGATGGCACACATCTGTAACTGGCTCCGTGATGACCCAGAATGTTTCCAGGGATGAGGGACTTCAGTTACGTGGATAGACTGGAGAAGCTGGGGTTGTTCTCCTTAGAGCAGAGAAGATTGAGAGGAGATTTGATAGAGGTGTTCAAAATCATGAGGGGTCTGGGCAGAGTAGATAGAAAGAAGCTATTCCCATTGGCAGAAGGGTCGAGAACCAGAGGACACAGATTTAAGGTGATTGGCAAAAGAACCAAAGGCGACATAAGAAAAACTTTTTTACGCAGCGAGTGGTTAGGATCTGGAATGCACTGCCTGAAAGGGTGGTGGAGGCAGACTCAATCACGGCTTTCAAAAGGGAGTTGGATAAGTACCTGAAAGAAATTTTTTTTGCTGGGCTATGGGGCAAGGGCGGGGGAGTGGGACTGGCTGAGGTGCTCTTGCAAGGAGCCGGCACGGGCTCGATGGGCCGAATGGCCTTCTTCTGTGCTGTAACCATTCTATGATTCTAAGATTCTATGATTATCTATGGAGGCAGTTGTTCTTTGTCATTTCCAGGTAGGTGTGTCAGGGCCTGCAGATATGGTTGTTGGCATAATGGCGGGTGCAGGCTGTCCAGCTCTGATACTTGCTAATGTCTCTGCCATGGCTTTGTGCACCATGTCAGCCATATAATACTCTGATTGAGGCACTCAAAAAAAACCTTCGTCACTAATTTAGACTTGACTTGCCAATTACTCTTTTTTTAGTTGCTCCTGTTCTGCTAAAGATTTACATCAAGTACAGTCAGTTTTCAGGAGAATTAGGAGACAATCTTCTGCTAGTTTAGTTTCTACATAAAAGCACTGTTAGCAAAAAGAAAAAAAAACTTCAAAAGTAGTAAACAAATTGATGAAAATCTTTCATAAAATATCAAAATTTACAACAGAAACATGCACTAACAAAGTACTACCAAGTTGCAAAATTTTTATAAAGCTTAAAGCCTAAGGGGGAGAAATTGGTCTCTGTAGCGATCATTTTTTAAGGCGTTTTTAGGCCTCCTAATGCTCAAAAATGGTGTCCAAGAAGTGCGCCGGACGCCATCTTGGTAAAGGAGTGTGCATCGACTGCCGGCAGCATGCAGAGCAGGCAGTTTATGATATCAATCAGTATGCAACACTAATTTGATGCCAGCACTGCCATTTTCGAATGCCACATTCCAACTTACGCCCTCTCTTAACCTCTCGAAGCTGAACACGACATTGGAACAAAATGAAGGACCCCCCACCAGCACTACTTAAAGGGATCATGAACTATTTACAGGATAGTTGCTGAATTATTCTTCTGGCTGCTGGTGCAATTGTACGTGTTTTTGGAGTGTTCCTGTACTTGTTGAAGGTTCAATAGTCTACAGGGAGTGGTCTGGCTGGTGCTGAAGTACTTTTTTGTTCATTTAAAAGTTTGTGCTGAAAAAACATGCTTCCAGACATGGGTGGCTTGGTAAGTCTTCCTCTTGGAATGGAGCATGACTGGGAGAATGAAGAGAGGCCATGCAGAGCAGAACAAGCTGCTAGAAGAGGGAGGGGAGGAGCTGGAGAAGTGCTCTCAGCAGGAGGCCATATCCGTAGAGGGTCTTTAGGGAGCAATTCTCTTACCTCAACTTCACCGATGACCAATGCTTGAGACGTCTTTGCTTCACTAAAGAGGTCATGACTGAAATCTGCCAACTGCTGCAGCCAAAACTGCAATCTCAAAGCAGGGCAAGAACCGCATTGCCAGTGGCTGTCAAGGTGACCGTGGCTCTTAACTTTTATGCGTCTGTCTCCTTCCAGGACGCTGCTGGAGATAGAAAAAACATCTCGCAGTTTGCAGTGCACTGCTGCAACAGGGAGGTCTCTACACACAGAGAGACAACTTCATCTCATTCCCTCTTGCTAGAGACAAGCAGGTGCAGTGAGCACGAGGAGTTGCATGGATTACAGGCTTCCCCATGGTGCAGGGTGGCATTGACTGCACGCACATTGTCTTGTGTGTGCCTCATGTCAGCTCTGCCATTTTCCTGAACTGAATAGGACTCCACTCCTTCAATGTGCAGCTGGCGTACGACCACAGGCAGCGCATCATGCAGGTGAATGCTCGTTATCGTGGCAGTAGTCACAATTCCTTCTGTGGCAGTCCTCTGTGCCACCTGTATTTGACTCACCACGGCAAGTCAAAGGCGGGCTACTGGGCGACAAGAGTTATCCATTCATGACGTGGTTCTTGACTCCGGTCCGGAACCCGCACACACATGCACAGCAGACATACAATGAGAGCCGTGCTGCCACAAGGAACATTATAGAGCACACCATCGGCATCCTCAAGCAACATTTCCGCTGCCTGGATTGCTCTGGAGGAGCCCTACAGTACTCAGCTGAGTGGGTATCAAGATTTGTGGTCGTATGCTGCATGTTGCACAACCTTGCCATTAAGAAATAACAGCCCTTTCCACCAAGTGAGAAGCTGAGGAGCAGAAGCATGAGGAAGAGGAGGAGGAGGAAGTGGAGGAGGAGGAGGAAGTGAAACAGGAAGTGGAAGAACTACAACATAGATAGCCCCTTTTTGCTCGGACTCTATGTGATGAAATAATTCATGATACCAGAGAGGGGACAGCAGGGTCGTACTCCAAGGAGCCACTGCCACTCTCCCGGGGCAGCGCCTCAGCTATCCTACTGATCAGTTTGATGTACTGCTATGACAGCCTGGAAGTCCCTTTAAACAGTGGTATCCAGAGCCATGATGGCAGCAGTCTGAGCTTGCAAGATAGCAGTCTGAGCTTCCACTGCAGCACTCAGACCTTTGATGGAAGCTGTTTGTGCTGCAATGGAAGCAGTTTGTGCTGTAATGGAAGCTGAGACATCGGCCATCAGACGCTCCATCATGGTGGGTTCCACAGGTGTGCTGATGAAGGTGACCACGCATTCCATGTTGGAAAGAATGGGCTCGAAGCTCTGCGCAAAGCACTATGTCAAGTTGGTGCTGGACACCTCCATGGTACTTGACATTGAGCGCAGGCTTTCTGGCAGGCTTTCCAGTACATCAAGCATTTGGTTATGTACATCCTACAACCTTCTTCTGTAACCTGGCCCATCAAAATCCTCATCTGAGTCCTCTGCAGAAGAACTAGTGTGCGACCTCACCCTCCGGTGAGCTGGTGCCTGTGCTATCCTTTCTCCCTGCCCTGGCTCCTGCACTCTTGTGCCCAGTGACTCACCACATGCAGATACCTCCTGTATCCTATCTAAATTACACGCAGTGTCAGTATCTGATTTGGTGGCTGCGATATCTGCCAGTGTGCGTGAGCTGTGAGTTATGGGTGCGAGGCTTGCAACAGTGCTAAGTGTGTGAGGGTGAGGTAAAGCATATGAATTGAAGGGTTGAATACTGATTGATAGAGATTGTTGGTAGGTGGGTGATGGGGGTGTAGTGAATTGAGCAGTGGATGAGGCTAGTGGTGCAGTTGGTAGGATTGGAGGATGAACTCGCTCACCTTGACAACTCGTGTGAGATTTTTAAAATTTTCCTGCACTGCATCCCTGTTCTTGAAGCAATACTCCTAGCATTGATCTCTGCCACTAATTGTTCCTACTGCCTCCTGAGCATATATCTGGAGGGCCTCCTGCCCCCTGTGGATACAGGATATCTCTCCTTCTTTCCACCTCTTGCACCAAGACCTCCAGTGCAGTGTCTGAAAACATTGGTGCATGCTCTCTCGCATGATCTGCCATTGCTCAAGGTTTCAGTGCACAAATTCAGTTTTCAAGGGACTCCCACCACTTCTTGCAGCCATCTACAAGATCCTCGAACTCCCTACCTAACAGCACTGTGGGAGTACCTTCACCACATGGACTGCAGCAGTTCAGGAAGGTGGCTCACCACCACCTTCTTAAGGGCAATTAGGGATGGGCAATAAATACTGACCTTGCCAGCAATGCCCACATTCGGTGAATGAATAAATAATAAAAACAATGCACCTCCCCTTTAAGAGGTGCAGGTTGCCTTTCAGTAACACTAGCCACTTGTGACATCAGCCCCCCTGGTGATGCGTGCAGCCAATGAACAGCCTGGGTAGCTCTGGCTGCACGCAGCAATCGTGTAAAGCAGCAGGCAGCACCAGTGTAGCATGTTGCCTGCAACGCAGTGAACGGGCGCGGGTTAATCGTGTACTGTGATTCCCATGTCCGTTTTTGGGGGTTAGCCAATTTCTCCCCCTGGGACTGTTTGTCGCTTATGGAGCTTCACTTGGCCCTTATATAAGAACATGGGAATGGAAATAGACCATTCAGCCCCCCGAGCTTGTTCCGCCATTCAATTAGTTCATGGCTGATCCGTACCTCAACTCCATTTACCTGCCTTTGCTCCGTATCCCCTGATACCCTCACCTAACAGAAATCTATCGATCTCAGTCTTGAAAATTTAATTGACCCAGCATCCACTACCCTTTGCGGGAACAAGTGTTTCCTAAATGGCCTAGCTCTAATTTTAAGATGATGCCCTCTTGTTCTGGATTCCCCAAACAGAGGAAATAATTTTTCTGTATCTACGCTATCGAATCAATTAATCATTTTAAAGACCACAATTAGATCTTCCCTCAATCTTTTATACCCAAGGGAATACAAGCCAAGTTTCATTCCAGATGGTCAAAGTTTGCACCAATTCAAACGTAGCCTAAGCAGACAGAAATTGCGCTAGGTTTAATTTCAATGTGTCATACAGTATTTAAAAGAAGCTTTAGCTTATTTTCATTGAAACCATTTTAGGCCTGTGTAAAGTGCATGCTGGAAAATTATACTTGGCAATTGGCATGAAAGTGGTGCAGGTCCAGCTGGATGGTTCTTATACAGATTTTCCAGTCCCCAGGGCATGTTCTGCTCCTGCACCACCAGCCTGAGGGACCAGAGAATCTAATCTCATCTTCCTTCTATACTCAGTTCTCATATCTCTGCTGTTCTATTTTCCTATGTAGGTCCTTTGGTACTCTTGAACATTGCCTTATTTGTGTAACAGCCTAGATAGATCACATATCCCTTTTATTTTCTGAATTGAGCTCATTCTCTCACTAGCAGTACAGGTAATAAGATCATGCACTGGATGCAAGAATGTTTATTTCAGGTTTTAATAAGTTGCATACAGATAATCTGAAATTCAGTTTTGGCTAGCATTGGTCTATTTATTTGCTTTAAGTCTTGCTTGATGGAACCTACAAACCTGGTTGCATGGTTTATCAAGTGTGATTCTGGCATGGCCTATTGTACTGATTGCTAATCTCTTTCTGTGTCTTAAATACCTTTTGATTTACTCAGTTCTGTCTAGCACTCCATAAAAACTTTGTTACAAAAGGAGTGGGTGGAACGGTGTTGGACTGTGACCTGACAGAAACAAGCTGCAGAAATCCGAATACAACACGAGGGTATAACTTCTGCGCTCTATTTTAAAAGCAGTGAGTAATGGGCTTGCATTAAATTCCTGTCTGTGCTATTTTATTACAGTTGTTAGCCAGTGTTTTTCCTAATTAACAATTTAAAATAAAATAGTGCACAAAGGGAATTAAATTACTTGGTTTAGTTGACAAGGTCGAAACAAAGAATAAAGTGAGGACAGGAAGTAACAGATCACAGGCAATGTGGGGGAAAAAAAGAAACCAGAAGGAACAGAAAAACCACAAAGATGCGAGACAAAGATCTAAAGATGGCCACATCAACAAAAAACAAAAGCACTTCATCTGTTTCTTCTGAATTCACATCAGTAAGAAGGCAACAACAACAACAACTTGTATTTATATAGCTCCTTTAACATAGTAAAACGTCCCAAGGCGCTTCACAGGAGCGTTTATCAAACAAAATTTGACACTGAGCCACATAAGGAGATATTAGGGCAGATGACGGAGGTAGGTTTTAAAGAGCATCTTAAAGGAAGAGAGGTAGAGAGGCGGAGAGGTTTAGGGCAGGAATTCCAGAGCTTAGGGCCTTAGCAGCTGAAGGCACAGCCGTCAGTGGTGGAGCGATTATAATCAGGGATGCTCAAGAGGCCAGGTATGGAGGAGTGCAGATATGGAGGAGAGTTGTAGGGCTGGAGGAGATTACAGAGATAGGGAGGGGCGAGGCCATGGAGGGATTTGAAAACAAGGATGAAATGGACACTTTGTAATGTGTGTGAAACCAATAGGATAAGTAAGTACTTCCTTCGTGTTTCTTTAGTTGCTGCAGTAAAGGTGAAATTTTCTGAGCAGCCTCATGCACAGTGGGCAGCTTATCAGAAAATCACTAGTGTATCATTCATGATTTTCTGTCCATTAATGTCAATTGATGGGAATATTGCGGGCAAAGCACTTGCAGTTTTCTAGTAAGTTGCCTGCTGTACTTGAGGCCCTGACAGTGACACAAGGCCTTGAAATGCTCCACTTTGAGAGTATATTGGTCTGGCTTTTATTTAGATAAAGCTAAGGAGAAATTAATGAGGTCGGCTATTGTCCCTGATTTTGCAGTCCCAACAAAATTGGGCTTGGCAATGCCCCTGAATTAGGGGCGGGGCCCTTAGTTTGAATAGGTGTTGCCAAAGGAGAGTTACCCTTCAGTAAAAACACAAGAGCTGGTTGAATGGAGTGAGGTCACTGACCGATTCAATGCAGTCACCTAGGTCCGGCTGCAAATGAAGAAGTTTCTTGGTGTCAAGAGAAAGGTGAAGGTTAGGATGTTCATCATCTTTGCATCCATTTCTTGTGAGGACCATAATGCATTGCATCAACCTGGGTTGGGAACTACTGCACCCACTGGAAGGGATCATTTGAAACATTATGCACAACCGTTGCCCTTTTTCACACACTTTGTTGTGCCTAAGCTGCATGGCAAACTATCTTTAAGGTGGAGGTCACAGCTGAAAAACAGCAAGGTGTCCAGGCTGAGGTGCTCCTCTGTTTTAGGAGTTTGCTCAATCGAGGGAGCAGCCATGGCTGCACAGAATAGCTATGGTCTCCTAAGAAAGATTTACCCAGTATTTCATGTCCTTCAAATAATGCTGGCACCTTGGAATGCTGCACAATAAAGGCATCATGTCTTCTTCCTGAGTGTACATAAAAATATTCTGTAGTCAGATACCACCTCAATAGTGATTGAGTGCAAAACTTTTCTGTTCATGAAGGCAATGGGGTAAATATGAAGAGTCCTGATGCCCACATTAACCTCGCCTGTTACTTCTCAGCGTAGCTGTCGATCCTAAGTCCAGATAAAATGGGAAGTGTTGAGGCTAGGCCAATGACCTGGCTTCGTAAAAATAATAAGTATTACTGAAACCTCTACAAATACAACTGTTGAACAAAACCTGAGGCAAGAAAGTGATCCTATTTAGGTAAGACTGATGCGATACAGCCAAAGCCATCCAACGCTGTCTCTCTGATGCCCCTTCTTCCACCTAAGATCGCCACTTGGTTCGGAGCAAGGAACATCAGAAAAATGTACTACACTGGTAAGACTGCACAGATTGCAGTTGAAATTAAGAGATACAATCTAACCGTGTTGGGTCTGAGCAAGACATGCTGGATGCAGGCTGGGCAGATACGCCTTACAAGCGGTGAAACATTGCTTTATTCTGGATATGAAGAAGAAAATGCCTCACATACAGAAGGAGTTGGTCTAATGCTCACTAAGGAGTCCACAAAATCACTGATAGAATGGGAAGCACTCTCATCTAGAACCATCACTGCTAGGTTCTACGCTAGAATATGCAAGCTCATGGTTACACAATGCTATACACCAATGCACAATGCAGAACAAGAAATCAAGAACAGTTTCTATGAAAAATTACAAGTTCTAGACAAACAGGCAAAGTAGGATATGATTCTGCTTATGGTGGACTTAAGTGCAAAGCTTGGAGATGACAACACCAGCCACAAACAGATTATGGGGAAGCAAAGATTAGGTGAAATGAATGAGAAAGGAGAACTCTTCAATGGCCTGTGTGCTTTTAATAACCTCATCATTGGCGGAAGTGTCTTCAGTCACAACATGAAACACAAGAGTATAGCGCTAAAAATCAATTAGATCACATCTACATCAGCTAAAATTTAAAAGTTCATTATTAGAAATCCCCTTCAAGTGGAAACAAACCTAGCATCACTCAATTGATGTTTGTGCTATTTTTGGTGCAAATGCAATATAAAACAGAATTCTTGTATTTGAACCATTATCCAATATTTCTCCATTTTTTTTGTGCTTGAACACCAACTGAAGCAAAGTAAGGGCAGCTTACAGAGAATGGTGGTGCCTGTGTGTGAAGTGACATTTTGTACCTCTATGTAAGGGCAGCACTAATTTTTTAAAGGAATGGGGGTAAGTCTAACTTTTGACAATAGTGTAAAATGGGCAATATTGGATCGGTTGCCTGTTAGACACTGCATTCGATTTCCATTTCCATTGAAGTCGACGGAAAGGAAAATCGGGCAAGGTGTATAACTGCAGCCAATCCGATATCACCGTTTTACACTATCACCAAAGTCAAAATTACTACCTTAGAGCATCCAAACTAGGTCAAATTTATGGAATCTGTACCAGTCATGGAAATTAGCCAAATAAATTCAGCCTGAGCCACTAGAATTTGGAATTTGGTTCATTGCCATAAGAAGGTTAGGGTATATTTTTATTGTTATAGCCAATATTTAGCCCTCACCCAACATCGCTAAAGCAAGCTGGTCATTAGCTCATTGCGCTTTGTGGACTTTGCTGTGCGCAAATTAGCTGCCGTGTTTCCTTACATTACAACAGTGACCACTTCAAAAGTACTTAATTGGCTGTAAAGTGCTTTGTGAAGTGCTGAGGTCGTGAAAGGCTCCTTCTAAATGCTAGGGTTGTGAAATTCGCCCCCTTTAGCACTGGCTGATAAGGCCGGTTTTGGTGAAAATATGGCAGCCACATCGCTTCTGCCTACTTCTGGCGTGGTATGCGACGGCCACTATTTTGGGCAGGTCAGCAACAGTGCCATTGCCTGCGCTTGCTGTAAATATGGTAATTAGTCATATTGTGACATCAATCAGTGTGCAATGCTGAATTGACGCACAACCTGCTATTTTGGACGTCACTGCTCCTTTTAACGCCCTCTCCAAAGCACGCACCACTGAATGTGCGTTCAGCTGTACGACAAACCCCCCCCCCCCCACCCAATACTTCTTAAAGGGACACAGGCAACATTCAGGAAAGTTTAGATTTTTGCTTTTGTACTGGCTTCTTTACATTTTATTTGAGTAGTGGCTTGTTATAAAACTTTTAAAAAGTTGTTAAATGTGAAGTAAGTGCAGGGAGTGCTGCTGGACTTTTTCAAGGCTTTGGCTCTTAAAAGAAGGCTTCTGAGAGCACCACTTGCTCCCAGTCCTGGGGGCTCTAGTTGCAGTCCTCCTTGGGCTGCTGCATGACATGGAGATGGAGCAGTGGCAGCAAAGGGGACAAGTTGCTCGCAGAGAGAGGAGGAGGAGGAAGAGGAGGAGGAAGAGGAAGAAGCAGAAGAGGAAGACACAGAAGAGGAGGAAGCAGAAGAGGAGAAAGCAGAAGAGGAGGAAGCGGAAGGAAGGAGGCAACCCAGACAGCCCCTTTCTGGCTGGGATATCTGGGATCGAATCATCCGCCTCCAGTACCAGTGAACACAACCCCATTTCCCTTTCAACATTTGTCCCACACCTTACCTTCCCTCTGTTAGTGACCATCACAGCGTCCTCTTGAACACAATGCTGAGATAAAAGCCACCAAAAAGCAAACTTTCCAATCCAACTTTATCCATATATGCAACCAATATCATGTCAAAAAATCAACTAATCACCCTTGTGCATTCCCTTAGTGAGTGTCTTGCATGTGTCTTTGCCCAACCTAGTGCTCCTATGCAGTGCTACCCCAGTGGCTGCAGCATGGCTGGTGGAAGACTGCTGCCTTTCAGTGGGGGAAACTGCAGAAGGCCTTGCAGGACGACCTCGAGGAGCTGGTGACTGGGAGTGTGAAATTGAGTGACAGTGTTTCTTCTTCTTCTTCACTTTCCTCTCCCTCTTCTTGGTCAGCCACTGGCTGGGCAGGCTGGAATTCTTTGGTGTCTGAAATAGGAAGGCACTAGGGTAGGGTTGTGATGAGGGAAGGGCAGGAAAACAAGAGCTGCATGCTTACACCATGCACAGCTTGAACATCAGAAGAGATTGTGGGATGAGGGTGAAGTGGGACATGAGAAGGAGGATAACGTATGAGGATACCGGCATCTTGTATTCTTTCAGCCCTGCTGCTGGCCAAGGGCTCAGCCATGCCCCTGCCAAAAATGGCTAGCACCATCTTCTCCAAGGGGGTGAGGTGAAGCTAGGAATGAATGTGAGGTGTGCCTCGTGTTTGGTAGAGATTGTTGGTAGGTGAGTGATGGGAGGGTCGGCATTGAGCAGTGTGTGAGGCTAGTGGTGCAGTTGGTAGGAGATGACTTTTGAAGATGCATTCACTGACCTTGACCACTGGTCTGAGGTCATGAAACTTCTTTGGAGCCAGGTGGTGGGGGCGACACTGCTGTCAGTGACCGCCTCGGCGATCTGGTCCCACATCCTTCTCTCTGGAGGGCCTCCTGGCTCCCTGTGGGTAGAGGACCTCTCTTCCAGTGTTCACCCCCTGCACAAAGCTCAAGTGCTGCGTCCAAGTCCCTGGGTGCCCTTTCCCTGGCCTGTTGAGCCATTTGGGTTTGTGCTGAAGCACTTTTAACAATTTTGATCAGTAGATCAGCTCACCTTTAAGAGCTGCAGACTGCCTTTAAGAGTCGCAGGCTAGCTTTAAGTAAAGCTGCCTCATGCTAACATCGAGGACCTGAGCCCCTCTGCTGAGCACACAGCCTGTCATAAATAGCAGGCAGCACGAAGTTGACATGCTGCCTGAGCTCCTTTGAATGGGCGTGGGCGTATCGCGCATCACGGTGCCCGCGCCTATTTTTCAGCGCTATTGAATTTCACCCCCGAGCTCTTTATTTCTTTCTCCATGGAAAGGTCATTTGTCCATAATGAAAACTAAAGCTAATTACCATTATATATTTATAATTCATGGTCATGGAGAGCACCATTCTTATGAAGGCCACCCAACGTCAAATTGAAAGGTAGTTGTTACATATAGATTTTACTGTATTTATTGCATGTTATACAAGATGGGATATCTTCATTGATTGATTTCACATTCACAGATGTCACTCAAACTTGCCTCAGCCCTTTAATTTGAATGTGAGAAGTCGCACAACACCAGATTATAGTCCAACAGTTTTATTTGAAATCACAAGCTTTCGGAGCGCTGCTCCTTCGTCAGGTGACTTCACCTGACGAAGGAGCAGCGCTCTGAAAGCTTGTGATTTCAAATAAAACTGTTGGACTAGAACCTGGTGTTGTGCGACTTCTCACATTTGTCCACCCCAGTCCAACACTGGCATCTCCATATCATGGCTTTAATTTGAAGACAGCCGAAACACTCCCAAACATAGGCCCTGATTTTAACTGTCCCCACCTGGGGGAAACCGGTCGGGCGGACAGTTAAAGTAACTAGTGTCAGTTACCCCCACCAATCCCACTTCCTTCCTGCCGTGTCCCCATATTAGCATACTCTTTTGAGCAGGCCACCAGCAAGAAGGAAGCGGGGTCCTACTTTAAATATGCAGATCGGGTCGGACAATGTCACCAGAACCCGATCTCCAATATCAACTAGAGGCCTGGGCGGGGGAAGGCAGTGTCGACCAAAACCTGCCGGGAGCCGGATCCTGGGCCAGAAGAGACCCAGCAGGTAAGTTTAAAATGTATTTTTCAGGTTTCCTTGCAGGCCGGGAGTGCTCCTCCGGGCCTCACAAGGAAGCCTTGGACCTCCTTTGAACCAGACTACCCCCCGTCACCGCTAGACACCCTTCCCCCCCAATCACTGTCTCCTGCTCCACCACTAACCCCCAATCCCCGGCCCTGATCCCCAGCCTCCCCTCCCCTGATCCCCAGCCTCCCCTCCCCTCTGCGACCATCCACCACCCTCCAAATCGCTAGCCTGGAGCTGATACTCCCTTCCGAGTGCCGGAGACCGTCCCCATAGGTCCCCAGCTCCAGCTTCCTGCAGCTTGTTTTCCATCCTGCCCGCCGGCCAGGTTGTCAATTTGGCCAGCTGCTGGGCGGAAGGCGGCCCAACCATATTGTAATGAGACCCTGCCGTTAAGATCGGTAGGGCCTAAACCTGCCCAACCCTGCCGGGTTCCTCAGCCGATTATGCGCTGCCCTGCACCCTCCCTTCCTCCCCGTTAATAACGGGGCCATAAAGTCTGAAAATAAGATTCCTGACATAACAATAATATTCTCCTAAGACCTAACCAATCACAAGCTTTGGACTGCAGGATGTTTCCGTAGCTCCTTCATACATTATTTATGCATTTGGGGATTCAAAACAATTTCTTGAGTTTGTGTTTATGTTAAATGGCAGATTAACCTCATCTTGTCAACAGATTTGGAAGCACATCAGTTCAAATACGAGGTAGTAATGCAACCAGGGTGAATTAAAATACAGCACATCACTGTTGCTGACATTTTGTTATTGAGGCGAAGAACATAAGAAAAATAATTTTTCTGCAGATTGGTAGCAACTTGGGGAAGCAGAGGTGAAGTGTGATCTGCCTAGAATCACATGGGGGCAGTTTTCCACTTCTGCCCGAAACAGGCTCGTAGTCAGTGGAACAGCTGTGCTGCCCACTTGCAGCCGGCCTCAGGAGGCCCGACCCATTTCAGTTCGGGCCTCACTTGAACATAGCCGGCGAGCTGTGGATGCCAAATGGACGCCTCGCTGCAGCTCGCCTGTTGTGGAAGGGCAGGCAATTGTTTGACTCCTACGTTAAGCTGACCGGCAGATCAAGCCCTGGGGGAGCAAGGAAGCAGCCAATCTGATTGCGAGGCGAGCATGGCCGGCAGCAGGCTGCAGTATTTCTCGGGATCCAGCAGGAACACTCCTGCTCCTCCTGGCCCCACAAAAATATTACTGGGCCTTCTCTGGAACGGCCAACAGTGGTCCTTTTAAGGACTGTTAGTTAGGCTGCTCACCACCTGCTACAAATGGATGGAGGTTATGCCGCACATATTCTGCCGATTTGCACCTGATAGTAGGGCCACAATTTGCATATGTAATCAGCCTTGCGTCCAAAACACGTGGGCATGTTGCTTGTGCATTTACAAGCTCTCCTGAAAATTGCATCAGGCAGAGCTTGGGTGTCCATGAGGTGGCCGAGGTGTCCTCTCCCTCCATTTTGCACTCAAGGTGAAGTTATGGTGGCGAAGCAGCTGCAGCTCTGAGGAAATTCCTAGGCATGATATCACCAAATTTCCTG
This sequence comes from Squalus acanthias, assembly GCA_030390025.1. Taxonomy (NCBI): domain Eukaryota; kingdom Metazoa; phylum Chordata; class Chondrichthyes; order Squaliformes; family Squalidae; genus Squalus; species Squalus acanthias. The sequence goes on from CM059425.1 coordinate 205,105,865, forward strand.
TCCCCCTCCTTTGCATGGGTCACATGCTGGATCGACTGGATGGGGGCAGACTCAAGACGTGCAAGAAATTAGAGGGAAGTGTTTAGCCTTAGGCCTATTATGAGTCAGTTTGCTGAAGTTCATGGCTATGGATTTAGGAACAGCTGTTCCAATTTGCTGTCTCTGGTGAGTTCTGAGTTCTGTTCCTATATCTGCCAAGTTATTTAAAAGAGCTGCCAAGAATGACCTCAAGTTTGAACTCCCACATTCAGGCCTCCTTTTTCAACCATGAACCTAGAGCTGCTGCTTCGAGAGGCTGACAGGAGGGAGCTCCTGTTTCCTTCATCTAGGTGGAAGGTGAATAAAACTCTAGGAAGGTAGGCTTGGCAGGAGGTGGCCGAAATATCAGCACAGCCACCTTCATATGGGGGAAATGGCTTCAATGATAAAAAGTTAAGCGATCTGACCAGAATGGGCAAAGTAGGAATGGATCTATAATCTGCTGTGTCTGATGTCACTGGGAGAAAGCTTGCAGCACTATCAGTATCATCATTTTCTTCACACACCTTACTCGCTTCACATTCCTGGGACTACTAGTGAAGGGCAATGGGCAGCGTTTTGGCTCCAAGTGTCTGACTCTAAGGTAGTGAATTTCTTTAATACAAAAGCAAAATACTGCGGATGCAGGAAATCAGAAATAAAAACAGAAAATACTGGAAATACTCAGCAGGTCAGGCAGCATCTGTGGAGAGAGAAACAGAGTTTCAGGTCAATGACCTTCCATCAGAACTGGAAAAAGTTCTGATTCCCGTTCTGATGAAAGGTCATCGGCCTGAAATGTTAACTCTGTTTCTCTCTTCCCAGATGCCGCCTGACCTGCTGAGTATTTCCAGCATTTTCTGTTTTTATATTGGTGAATTTCTTTGCTGTCTTCAGTGCATTAGCAGTGTATAAACGGCACAGGAATTTTCTTAGGAAGCCATTTCTGCCTAATTCCTGCCATTAAAATGCTTCTCCTGAGTTCCCTCCTCAAAATATTCTGACTCTCACTGCCTTATATCTACTTATACTTACCTAAAAATATTCTAGCTGAAGACTTTAGCTAATGCGTTGAAGTCAGCAAGGAAATACTAGTCCTTCACTAGTATTCCCGCAATTCACCCAACAGGTTCCGACTGATCTCGTTTGCTAACGTCAAGGTGAGGGCCAGCAATGCTGCAATTCCCTGGTTTCATGATCCTAATGCGCTCTGGTTAGCTTAGGCTGAGATTTACAAGGCCCAGCAGTTACCAGGATCAGGTGGAAGAAAGGGGATTCGGAGCCTGAAGAATCTGGAGATTTTGAATACAGATTTCTGTAGCTGGAGAGAAGAAATTCTGCCAACAGACACCTGCACTTTCTTCTAACTGCCTCTGACAGGGTCAGATGGCCAGCAGATACTTGGTTCTCCAAACCCTGCATGCCCTACCTGCAGTGAGGACTTCTCAGGAGTGGGTATGGCATTCCCTGCGGAAATACCGTTGTATGACATTTTCACGAAGGAGGTGGAGCAGCAGCACAGGTTTGAGCAAAGGAGAGACAGGCAGCACTTAAGGAGGATGCAGCTCACCAGATATTAAGCCCTCCTCCCACACATAGTATATACAGGCATCACAGGTCATATGAGGACCATTCTGAGGAGTTATGCATAAGAAGAGTGTGTTTTACCTAAGAGACAACAGGGGAAAAATTGGGTATCGCCCATTTTGGGGTGCCAATATCGGCCGGGCGCAAAGTTTAGCGCCCGGCGCTAATTATCGCCTCCAACTGCAAAATTTGCCCCTATCGCCCCCTGGAGGTGATTTGAGCGGTAAATCAAGTGCTACACACCTCTCTCAAGGCGCTAACATCGGTGAGCGAGGCACTAGCTCAAAACACTAGGGCGATGTCAATTAGCATGGAATCCAGACAGGCTGGTGCCGGCCAGTTGTTAAAGTCCATCTTGCTAGCCAGCCACACCCTTCTCATTGCAGCGTTGACTCTGGTGCTGGAAAGACCTACCACCATTGTGCTGAGAGGACTGATGGATAGGCCCAGGGAGCGAGCTCGTCGCTTTAACGACCAGGCCTTGGTGGCTCTGGTTGGCGCTATGGAGTGGCGACGGGCAGTGCTGTACCCAGAGAGTGGCAGGAGGCCATTGCCCCGGGAGTACTGAAGAGTGTGGAGGGAGGTGGCTCAGCACGTCTCCTCAAGGAGCCTGGTGCCGAGGAGTCACACTCAATGTAGAAACATAGAAACATAGAAAATAGGTACAGGAGTAGACCATTCGGTCCTTCGAGCCTGCACCGCCATTCAATGCGTTCCTGGCTGAACATGCTACCTCAGTACCCCATTCCTGCTTTCTCGCCATACCCCTTGATCCCCTTAGTTGTGAGTGTTATATCTAACTCCCTTTTGAATATATTTAGCGAACTGGCCTCAACAACCTTCTGTGGAAGAGAATTCCATAGATTCACCACTCTCTGGGTGAAGAAGTTCCTCCTCAGCTCAGTCCTAAATGGCTTCCCCTTAATCCTTAGACTGTGACCCCTGGTTCTAGTTTTCCCTACCATTGGGAACATTCTGCCCGCATCTAATTTGTCTAAACCAGTCAGGATTTTAAATGTCTCTATAAGATCCCCCCTCATTCTTCTGAACTCCAGAGGATACAAGTTCAGTTGACTCAATCTTTCTTGATATGTCAGTCCGGCCATCCCAGGAATCAATCTAGTGAACCTTCGCTGCACTCCCTCAATAGCAAGAATGTCCTTCCTTAAGTTAGGAGACCAAAACTGCGCACAATACTCCAGATGTGGCCTCACCAAGGCCCTGTACAACTGTAGCATCACCTCCCTACTCCTGTACTCAAATCCCCTTGCTATGAAGGCCATCATTCCGTTTGCTTTCTTGACTGCCTGCTGCACTTGCATTCCCACCTTCAGTGACTGATGTACCATGACGCCCAGGTCTCGTTGCACGTCCCCTTTCCCTAATCTGCCACCATTCAGGTAATAGTCCGCCTCTCTATTTTTACCACCAAAGTGGATAACCTCACATTTATCCACATTGTACTTCATCTGCCATACATTTGCCCATTCACCCAACCTGTCCAAGTCACTCTGTAGCCTCCTAGCATCCTCCTCATTGTTCACACTGCCTCCCAATTTAGTGTCATCCGCAAATTTGGAGATATTACATTTAATCCCTTCGTCCAAATCATTAATATATAATGTAAACAGCTGGGGTCCCAGCACCGAACCCTGCGGTACCCCGCTGGTCACTGCCTGCCATTCTGAAAAGTACCCATTTACTCCTACTCTTTGTTTCCTGTGTGCCAACCAGTTCTCAATCCACGTCAACACATTACCCCCAATCCCATGTGCTTTAACTTTGCTCACCAATCTCTTGTGTGGGACCTTGTCGAAGGCCTTCTGAAAGTCCAAATACACCACATCTACTGGTTCCCCCCTGTCCACCCTATTGGAAACATCCTCAAAAAATTCCAGAAGATTTGTCAAGCATGATTTCCCTTTCACAAATCCATGCTGACTTGGACCTATCATGTCGCCACTTTCCAAATGGTCTGTTATGACATCTTTAATAATTGCTTCCATCATTTTACCCACGACCGATGTCAGGCTGACCGGTCTATAATTCCCTGCTTTCTCCCTCCCTCCTTTTTTAAAAAGAGGGGTTACATTGGCCACCCTCCACTCCATCGGAACTGATCCAGAGTCTAAGGAATGTTGGAAAATGATCGTCAATGCATCCACTATTTCCAAGGCCACCTCCTTAAGTACTCTAGGATGCAGACCATCAGGCCCCGGGGATTTTTCAGCCTTCAGTCCCATCAATTTCCCCAATACCTTTTCCCGACTAATAAGGATTTCCCTCAGCTCCTCCCTCTTACCAGATCCTCTGACCCCTTTTATTTCCGGCAGGTTGTGTGTGTCCTCCACAGTAAACACCGAACCAAAGTACTTGTTCAATTGATCTGCCATTTCCTTGTTCCCCATTACGACTTCCCCTGTTTCCGACTGCAGGGGACCTACGTTTGTTTTTACTAACCTCTTTCTTTTTACATATTTATAGAAGCTTTTGCAGTCCATTTTAATGTTCTCTGCAAGCTTCCTTTCATATTTTATTTTCCCTGCCCTAATCAAACCCTTCGTCCTCCTCTGCTGAGTTTTGAAGTTCTCCCAGTCCCCGGGTTTGCTGCTACTTCTGGCCAATTTGTATGCAACTTCCTTGGTTTTAATACTATCCCTGATTTCCCTTGTTAGCCATGGTTGAGCCACCTTCCCTTTTTTATTTTTACGCCAGACCGGGATGTACAATTGTTGTAGTTCATCCATGCGATCTCTAAATGTCTGCCATTGCCCTTCCACTGATAGCCCCTTAAATATCGCTTGCCAATTTAACCTCGCCAATTCACGCCTCATACCCTCAAAGTTGCCCTTATTTAAGTTCTGGACCATGGTCTCTGACTTAACTGTTTCCTTCTCCATCCTAATGTAGAACTCCACCATACTATGGTCACTCTTCTCCAGGGGGCCTCGTACCACAAGATTGCTGATTAGTCCCTCCTCATTACACAACACCCAGTCCAGGATGGCCTCCCCTCGAGTTGGTTCCTCAACATATTGGTTTAGGAAACCATCCCTTAAACACTCCAGGAAATCCTCCTCCACCGTATTGCTTCCAGTTTGAGTAGCCCAATCTATATGCATATTAAAGTCACCCATGATAACTGCCGTGCCTTTTTTGCACGCACCTCTGATTTCCTGTTTCATACCCTCCCCCACCTCACTACTGCTGTTTGGAGGAAGAAGTTCAACGACCTCACTCGGGTCGTCAGGGTGAGTGGCTGCTTTTCAATACCTCTACATCCCTCCATCTCAACTTCACTCGGTGCCCAGAGGGTTTAAAAACCCAAATGCCCAGCACTCATCCAAGACCTATGGCCATCTCATAAAAGACACATGCACGTTCCACACCTTGCACACATTAAGGGCTTTTCAACTATGGGAGGCACATCAGGCAAACACATGGCTGCACACTCACTCAGACGCTGTCTTTTTTTCTTGCAGGCTAAGCTCTCTCATAACAGGCGGGAGCAGCAACACATGGGAGGAGGACCGGCTGACCTACACCCTCTGACCGATTTGGAGGCGAGAGTGCACAGGATTGTTGCGAGCCAGGTCATAGGTGCCGTGGCTGGTGGAGAGGTCGACCCCCTTGGGGACAGCAATGGTATGTTCATCAGCTTTCTCTCCTCTCTCATACCACTTTCCCCTCACAACACCAGCCTTTTACACTTTCAATCCAACTAACTGTCTCCAGTCCTTGCTCCCTTCCTGCCCCCCTGCCCTCACGCTAAAGCCACTCTTGTACCTTCCTGATTTCAGATAGTGAACCACCAGTTGACCAACTTGTCCCTCAGCCTGCCAGTGGCAGCGACACCCCAGACGAGGAGGAAGAGGAAGCCGGAGCCTCACCGCCTGCGTCTCCCGAGGGTGACAAATCAGACACTGGGGCCACACCTTCCCTGGAGGGGAGCAGGGGGGTAGGCTCTGATGAGGACGAAGCTCCTGGACCCAGCAGGCTGCAGCAACGTCATTGGGGTAGGGAAGCTCGGGGGCCTTCTCTCGGGAGGGTGAGTAGGCACGCGAGTTCTGCTGCACAGGACTCGGATGAGGACCTCGACATCGCGGCCATGAATACCCAGGCCTTGAGCATGCACACTGAGCTCATGGATGCAGTGGCAAGGGTGCCCGAAAGCATGGATAGACTGGCTAGGAGTGTGGAGGAGTCCGCCGCTAGCACTGTTGTCATCTGTGCGCAAACCCTTGAACCCATCCTTGCCTCGTTGCAGAGGATGGTGGAATTGGAGGGAGATCATGGGGACCCAGAGCCCATGCTGCGTGTAATGGGTGAGGTGGCCGGATCCATTGCAGCACAGACCGATGCAACGCAATGGCTTAGTGCTGCAATTGAGTCATTGGCTGGTGCCATCCAGTCTCAGACTGCTCTCATCCTCGCTGGGTCGTCCACAGTCCCTCGGGGATCTCATGGTACCGCAGCAGGCCAGCAATCTGTGCTTGAGCAGATTGCTCTGGATGCCGAGGTACTGCCCCGTGGGAGTGGCAGTGTGTCGGTCGAGCAGGAAGGTGCTGTCCTCTCTCAGGATGACAGCATTCCTGCTCCCACCACTGCCACTTCCCCATTGCACAGCCAGCCCAGGCTGCTGCCGCCCATGCTGAGTTGGTGCAGTCTGCAGCCGGGCCCTCCAGGCCCAGAGCTGGTCGAGTGCGTCCTGCAAGGCCATCTGCAGTCTCTGGATGCAGCATTCAGCAGCCTTCCACCAGCCTTGATGCAGCCACTGGGGCCACATTATGGAGGAGCAGTAGGGTGGGAAGGGGGGAAGTGCGCAGGGGATGGAGATCACCCTCGAAGGGCCAACAGTAGGATGTGTAAATAAATGGAATCTTTGTGGGAAAGTTCGAGGTTCTTGTTATTATATTAGTTTACTGTTTTGCCGTTTATCTTCATGTTGTGAGAACGAGTTTTGTTCGTTCATGATTTGTTGTGTTGGTTTCTAATTGTTTGCCCTGAATAAATGACAGAGTTTGTAATATAAATAAAAAATGTTATTCTAACTTTACATCTTTGGTCATTTGACTCATTGCAGCTTTGTCCAGCAATAGGGGGTGTGGGATGCTTTCCATGATGTGCTTCTTCATACCAGAAGCCATCTTCTCAGTAAGGGGTTAGAATCGGTGTCTTATGAGCCGTTCATGGACGGCCCTTGCAGTGGCAACATTGTGCGCCTCCCTCCCACGTTGGTGCTGCTGATCCTCCTCTTCATCCTCCTCCTCCTCTCCCTCTTCCTCCTCCTCCTGAGGTGGTGCACCAATCCCTGGTGGCAATGGCTGGGTCCTCATGATCGTAATGTTATGCAGCACACAACAATGAAAAGGGAGACTCGATCGGGAGAGTACTGCAGGGCTCCTCCTGAGTGGTCCAGACACCGGAACCGTTGCTTCAAGATGCCGATCGTCTGCTCTATGAGGTTCCTGGTGGCGCTATTGCTCTCACTATACTGAAGCTCGGCAGGGGAGTTGGGGTTACGGAGCGGTGTCATCAGCCAGGTGCAGAGTGGATAATCCTTGTCCCCGAGGAGCCATCCACTTGGTTGATGCGGTGCTTGGAAGAGCTCTGCCACACCAGTCGGGCGCAGAATAAAAGCATCGTGGCTGCTGCCAGGATAGTGGGCATTGACGGCGAGTATGAGCTGTCTGTGGTCACAGACCAATTGTACATTTAAAGAGTGGAAGCCCTTGCGGTTTCGGAAGATCTCTGAATTTTCATGCGGTGCCCGCAATGCCACATGCATGCAGTCAATGACACCCTGAAACATGGGGAAGCCCGCTATCCTCGCAAAGCCACATGCGCGTTCGCACTGTTGGTCATGGGGAAAGAGATATACTGGCGTCTCCTTTTATACAGAGCTTTTGTCACCTCCCGGATGCAACAATGAACAGCGAACTGGGAGATATTCGCTATGTCCCCAGTAGAAGACTGAAAGGAGCTGCTGGCATAAAAATTCAGAGCCACTGTCACCTTCACTGCCACCGACAGAGACGTCCTGGTCCTGAGCTGAGGCGGCAGATCTGGTTGCAGCAGGTGACAGAGCTCAGTGACCACCTCCTTGCTGAAGCGCAGCCTGCGCAAACACTGCTCTTCAGACAAATGAATGTAGGAGAATTGCTCCCAGAATACCCTGGGAGGGTAAGGTCTCCTGTGCAGAGGCCTGTTGGCCCTCCTCCCTCTAGCCACGTTTGCCTCTCTCTCTCTGCGCCTCTGCTGCCTCCGATTGTGCAGATGGACGATGACGCCCCGAGTTAGTGCAGCCCCCATAGAAGCTTCTAAATATCGTTAGAAGGAAGGTGAAATAAAAATTAACCTCCAAAGTGGTTCTCAGGACCCAAAACTCCTTCGGGCAGCGTCAAATCTCTCCAGACCTCTCTCTCCCTCTCAACCTGCGTGTTCCGCCCGCCTTTAAATAGCGCTTCCCCAGTGCCTTCCCGACTTGAAAACATTCCCCTCTACCTGTCGTTCCTAGCGGCAGGCGGTAAGGTGGGGGCGCGACTCAATATCTGGTCCGGGGCGCTACCGGGGTGTTGCACGCTCGACCCACGTCACGATCTGCGTGCGCAGGATATTGTAGCGGTAGTGTTTAGCCCTGCCGCAAAATGACTGATCAATTTTGCGAGCAGCGCTAAAATCGCTGCGCTAAGTTTCTAGTGCCCCGTTAGCGCCTCCTGGAGACGCTAACGGGAGGCGCTAACAACCGAATTTTTCCCCCAATAGCTGTGTCACCTACTGCAGGAGGGCCTGCAGCCACTGTCATCTGCCCTCACTGCACTCTTTGTGGCTATGAAAGTGACCACCGTCCTCCAATTTTATGGCATAGGATCATTTCAGGCTGCCATGGGCGATTTTTGTAATAACAGCCGGGCATCCATCAGGTCACTGACGCCCTTTACAAGGGAGCAGTGAATTTATCACCTTTGGCATCACAGCAAGGCAGCGTTGAGATAGGGCCATCACTTTTATGGGGTTGCTGACTTCCCTGAGGTCCAGGGTACAATTGGCGGTGCACAGGTCACTTTGCGTGCTCCCACAGGACACCCCGCTCAACTACATCAGCAGGAGGGGCTTCCACTCCTTGATTGTATGTCAGAAGTGTGGCAGAAACCCAATTTAAATGTGTAAGCAGGGTTTCCGCTTCACTTCTGACAAAGTTATGTTGGTGCAGCGGCAGAAGGTCTGAGAAATTTCAGGGCCAATGCTATTCTAATCCACTGTCTTAAACAACTCCCTATTCTAAATTGGGGATCAATCCTTCGATGCAATTCCATATAAATTTCAAACAGACATATAACCCACCATTCTGATACTGATTCAGACACCCAATAGGGAGTAGAAATATAACATCCAAATATAAGATTGAGAATTGTGGCTTGATCTCACAGTTGAGACTTTTATTAATTGGTTTAATTGCATAGAAGGTGGTTTAACGTCATTGGAAAAATATACTGGTAATTACCACAGAAACCTGATGTGAAGAAATCTTAAAAATTGCGATCCAATGAAAGGACAAATTAATAAATAGGAAAGGATTTGTGGGATTTGTGGAAAGAAACAATAAAGCAGTCATAAATTACACCAGCTAATTCCAGTGAGTCCTTTACTCAGGCTGCCTGTAATTTGTCTCTTCGATTATTGCCAAGCATAAAATTTCTGTTGCTTGTTGCCACTGGTGCTGTGGAATCTAATCTAAAGTAAACTGGGAAAATGCCATAGCACTATGAGCCAGAACTAGCCTAGAACCACTTCAAGTAAAGACAGATCTGTAATATCAATGCAACTTAAATTGGGCACCAGACAACATCAGGAAATGAAAACATCCCAAGGCACTTCACAGGAGCGTTATCAAACAGAATTTGACACCGAGCCATATAGGAGGTATTAGGACAGATGACCAAAAGCTTGGTCAAAGAGGTAGGTTTTAAGGAGCTTCTTAGAGGAGGAGAGAGAGTTAGAGAGGTGAAGAGGCTTAGGGCTTAGACAGCTGAAAGTACAGCTGCCAATGGTTACAGAGATAGGGAGGGGCAAAGCCATGGAGGGATTTGAAAACAGGAATGAGGATTTTAAAATAGAGGCGTTGCCAGACCGGGAGCCAATGTAGGTCAGCGAGCACAGGGGTGATGGGTGAACGACAGTTTTGGTACGATTTAGGATTCGGGCAGCAGAGTTTTGGATGAGCTCAAGTTTACAAAGGGTGCAAGGTAGGAGGCCAGCCAGGAGAGCACTGGAATAGTCAATAAATGGGGTTTAAATGATGCCATAAACTATAAAGGTGAGGTTTCAGCTGTCCCCGGTTATCTGAAACTTGGCATTGTGCTTTGAACAGACTAGCAGCCCTTTTTGTAACATATGTACAAAATTTACATTTTTTAGCCATCCTGCGCTTTCCCATTGACATATTGCTGTTGGAATAATGCATTTTAACACTAAATGCCACCCATATGGCTGCTAAAATTTGTAGTGTAGCTGCTCACCACTCACCGGGAAGAGAGTGTTTTGTTGAGAAATGATGCACTTTATTTAGAGAGCCTGTCAGAAGATAAAAGTATGATGAGTTCAATCTTCCTGAAGGCTGGACTAATAAATAATCCCATTCTATTTAACCTGTGAAAAGTGAACCTCCTGCTACATGAGTCAGTGAGGAGCATTATGGCCCAGAGCTATGGGTGAGCCACATTCCAGTACCGTGCTTTACCAGCTGCTAGACAAATATTGGATATAAACAGGGAAAACAACAAAAAAGTGTTTTTACCAAAAGCAAAAAAGTAATTTTAGTCTATCTGGGGCCAAATTCCAGCTGGAGGCCTTTTGGGAGCAGATCTGGGGTGGGGCAGAACCACTACTCGCCCAATAGTTGCACCTCTGACCCCGTCCCAGATTCCAGGGTCTAGAGCATTTGCATGGTTCAGGTGGGCACATGTGCCATTAATGGCACAACTGGGGCGTCGCGTCAGTTGGGGGAAGAAACTTGCAGTGGGGCCCAGCTGCTATATTAGGGTGTCGGCCGGAATATAGTCTAGCTTCTATGTTGCAATTGCTTACCCTGCGATCCATTGCGGGAGGGAGATCCCGGCCTCTTCAGTTTTAGGTGCCTCCAATGACCTAGCAACACTAGACACCAGGAATGCACAGGCAGCCATAGCATCCTGTGCTACTAGGGGCGCAAATGTGGGCGTGCACTGCCCATTTTGGTGTTGGCATTTATTTCAAATGGTTTAACTCTGTTAAAATTGCAGAAAGAGGAATTTCAGTCTTTACGCGTTTAGCATTTGTACGCTTGTATCTCAGAGGATAATTCCAGGGTCTATCTTTCCCCCCTATTATTGGGATTATTCACTGAGCCATCTGCTTTGCTAAAATCAAATTGATACTGATCGCCCGGTACATAAGGACGATTTTCTGAGGCCCTGCTGATGATGCATGAAATAAGCACAGGGCCTGGCAAATCTGATTCTCCGGAGCACATTTTGTGGAGAGGAAGAAGTTGGCCTTCTAGAGACTGTGCAGTACAAGCCTCACTACATGTTATGAAACTTATTAAATGTGTTCCCACACATGATCTTGCTGCTTTCTTGCCACTTTCTCACTGGCAGTGCTGCTCACCCATTTGAAATGGGGCCAAGAATGTGCGGATGGCTTCCTAAAGGTATCACTATTTAGTTTTACTTTTAGGTTTGAAAGTTTAATTTTTATTCCTTAACATTTTACTTTAGTTACATTTATAATGTTGCATTCATTTTTGTTGCTGTTGATGTTTAATTATTTGCAACTCAAGGGTTTTATTTTGAAATATATTTCTTACAACACTTTTGCTTCCAACTGTTGTTTCACTTGCAGCAACCAAAATAGCCAGGATGGGAATTCCTTTAGCGATTCCAATAATGTTCCTGAACTTATTGGAGGAAGAGCAGTTTTTGAGCGGACAGAAAAACAGCTGCAACTGTACCTTATCTGTTATGTACGCACCTCTCTTTATAGAAAGACCCACAATGTCGTTCCTGGGCCCGTCTGCAAGATCTCTGCTTCAGAAAGAGCTGCCACATTGCTATGCCATCTCCTAGAGGTCAACTGCATACAACCTGCACCATGGCATGGCTTTTCCCAGGCATTAAACTGTTATGTCACCAAGTCCATTCCAGTGTTGTATGCCAGATCAGTAAGTCAGTTGCTCAAAGATGCATCAAGTAAGTGAAAGGCCTCGTTTACAAGGGGCAACATGTTTAACACTTTCCCTGGAAAGAAGATATTAGCTCGACAGGGCGCAGAATGTTTCCCAGGTGCCAGGGTTCCCAAGGGTACAGGACGGAGTGGATAGCGCCCGTGCTGTACAGATTTGAGCCTGGCTATCACTTCCTGACGGCTGTCCTCTGAGGAGGGTACCCTGAAGTGCCAAACAGGGCAACTCTCCTTGCACCCACTTCTTGCGGCAGCATATCCATTTTACCAATGATTAAATTGGAGGTCCGGTGTTGCACTGCTCAATCACTTGCCGATAGAATTTGTTTCATGCTTCCACATTGGCTTTCCTTTCACTTCATTTTTGCCTGGCACTCCTCCCCAGTGTTCCCTCTTCCCCCACCCTCGACCAGGTGTTGCAAAGACTGACAAATATTTAAAGTTGATTTTAAAGCTTTGAAATGCTGACCCAACATTTTCTCCTTCACGCAGCCACTTATCTTTAAGTGTGCACACCTTTTTTTTTATTTGAACTGCTGGCCAGATTTTGCACCACCCCCATTAGGCTAGATGTCGGCACAAGGCCAAGGCTGAGTTGGGAGTTCATGTTACTCATTGAAATGAGCTGACTGCACAAAATTGGCGCAGTCACGTCAGTGTGCTATGGGCTAGCTTTAGGCAAACAGACAGACAGCCATTCCCAGATCTTGCTGATCTCACAAAATTGTTGCTTGGAAAAATATATTACAGTGGTAAAAAGCCTTAATAATAAAAGCTGAAAAATATCACGTGTAACACACAGCAACTCTACTGCTGCAAATATGCCTAATTTGACTGGCTTGCCTCTGCTTCAGGCAAATGATTTGTTGCAAAAGTAAATTATTGTCACTCAGATCCACTCACATCTATCTTGCGTGTCAATTGCTCACAGCAAGAATACGGTTGCTGGAGGTGTGCACCAAAGGAGTCCATCGCAAGATGGGCCGAATGGCCGCCTTCTGTGCCGTAAATTTCTATGATTCTATGAAGAGCTGGCTGGACCACATCAAGTGCTAACTCATTCCCGAGTTGGCTTAACCACTTCAAGCATTCACTCTCCTCTGCCAAAACTGCTCACTGCTCGAGACTCATCCTAGAGAATAAAGATAATCCCCGTCTTTTTGTCTCCACTACCAATCATCTCCTTAAACCCCTCCCCCCTTCACTGTCACCGCCAACAAAAAGTGTGAGAAGCTCATGCACTTCTTTGTCACTGAGATCATCCATGCAGCAGCCCCTGTTGCTGTTTCCCATCCCCTTCCCCTTATACACAAAGACAAACCTCCCCTGAGTCTCCCCCTGCCATAGCCACGAAGCTGTGTCTTTCAGTAGTTTCTCTTCTATCTCCAAGCTCATATTATTCATGAGACCCACCTCCTGCTCCCTGGACCCCAATCCCACTAAACTGCTGACCACTCAATTTCCCTTCCTGGCTCCCATGCTAGCTGACATTGCAAATGGTTCTCTCTCCTCAAGAACTTCCCTTTCAAAACCACCATTATCTTCCTCTCCTCAAATAAAGTAACCTCAGCCCCCATTGTCCTTGTCTCCTATCCCATCTTCAACCTCCCTTTCCTTTCCAAAGTACTTAAATGTGTCACCTCTCAAATCCATGCCTATATTTCCCGCGAATCCATGTTTGAATCTCTCCAATCGGGTTTCTGCCCCGGCCACGGCACTAATATGGCCCTAACCAAAGTCACAAATGATATCTTCTGTAGCTGTGGTGTATTATCCCTCCTTGTCTCCTTAACCTCTTTACACGGTCGAGTAAACCATCCTCCTATAACACCTCTCCTCTGTTGTCCATCTCAGTGGGATTGCCCTCATTTGGTTCCACTTTTACCTATCCAATCATACCAAGAAGATCTCCAGCAATTTCTTCTCTTCCCACCTATGCACTGTTACATCCAAGTCCCTCAAGAATCTATCCTTGACCTCCTCCTTTTCCTCATCTACACAATGGGCCGGATTTTCCGACCCCCACGGGTGCGTACGAGGTGTGTATGCACCCGTAGGGGCCACGCAAGTGCTGGTTTTAGACATGCAAAGCGCAAACGCTGAAAACCGGCACTTGCAATCTGTCAAGAGGATTCTTGATCATCCGCCTGTCCGGGAGAAGGGTCTCCGCGGGCAGGGAGTTCCGCTTTCTGCACAACTTCCGCCCGCTGAAAGCCTTTAAAAATCTTATGCCTGGTAAAAGCAGCGTAAGGCCAGCTTTTACCAGCATAAGAGTTTAAACATTTTTTTTTTTTAATTCTCACTCATTTATAATTTTAATATACTTTTAAAAAGGTAAGTTTATTTTTAGCCCCGTAAAAAACCTTTAATTATTTTTTTCAAAAAATAAAATTTTTGTTTAAAATATTTAATTTAATGTAATTTTAACTAATTTTAAATACGTGATTTAAAAAAAAAATGTATTTAATGTTTAACTGTTTTTAAATGTAAACCCCATTCATACTTTTGACAGATATGTGCGTAGAGACCTGCCAAAAGTGTGAAGAAGGATTCCCTTCTTTGATTGGTTTCCCATGGCTCACATGATCCCAGGGATGCTTGCGAACCACCTGCGCCCCCGGGATACCTGGGCCTCTGCGCATTTCCAACAGGAGAGGCCCAGGATCGCAAGTCTCGGGACCTACGGAACCAGCAGGTAAGGGCGTAGATTTTATCCGATCGGAGGTATCCGCACGCAGGAAGCCTCCGATCGGAAAATCCGGCCTGCTGTCTCTTGGTGACATTATCTGAAGACATGGGGTCAGCTTCAACATGTACGCTGACAGCACCCAGCTCTATCTCTTCACCACCTGTTGTAATGCCTACACCTCATTGTGTTGTCAGACTGTTTGTTTAATATCAAGTCTTGGATAAACCACAATTTTTCCAGTTAAACATTGGGAAGACTAAAGCCATCGTCTTCGGCCCCCTCACCTGCATGTTCCGCACGCTTGCCACGGATTCCACACCTCTCCCAGCCACTGTCTCAGGTTGAACATGACTGTTCAAGCTGAGCTTCCGACCACATATCCTCTCCATCATAAAGACCACTTTCTCCCACCTTTGTAAAATTGTCTGCATCCACCCCAGCCTCAGCCCATCTAATGCTGAAACTTTCATCCATGCATTTGTTGTCACTTCCAGATGTGACTATTCCAATGCTCTCCTGGCCGGCATCCCATCCTCCAAAAACTGCAGCTCATCCAAACTGCTGCAAGTCATATCCTATCCCACACCAAACCCTGCTCACCCATCACTCCTGTCCTTGCTGATCTATAGTGGCTCCCAGTCCCCCAACACATCCAATTTAAAATTCTTGTCCTAATGTTTAAACCCCTTTAGTAGGTGCATTGCTGATTTAAATGGGGCACTGGAGATGACTCCCAGAGATCATTAATTTTCTTACAGCACTGCAGCCAGGTCCTGGCAAAAATGATGATGGCATTAACATGTTGTGCCACCTCTCGCTATGCCTGTTCACGAATTTGCTGCAGTTCCCATCTACCAACCATCGCGAAGAGGATCTCCTTTCTGCTGTTCACTTACCTACCAGCATCTCCATGGCTGAATTTGAAAACGTTGGGGCTCTGCTGGAACACATGTTGACCACAGATAACTTCCTGCAGCTCCGCATTGTCAACAAAATAAGCGCCTCCCCTTTAATCTGCTGTAAGGCTTTGAGAACCTGCAGCAACATCTGATCTCCCAGTTCCTAATTGGCAAGCTGCCATTGGGGAGAAAGTCCGTGCTGGCAGCTTGCCTCCTCCTTGCTAATGAGGAGCGAACCAGAAACTGGGACAGGTCCCTTGTTGACCCCTCTGGGCGGCCGCTGCTCTCGCCTCACCCACTTCCCATATGATTTCCTGGGGGATCAAAATAGCTCCCAATATGTTGAGATTATTGAATAAATATATCCCAATTTGATTGTGGCAAAATGTTATGATGACGCATCCAGATGCAGTCACCCTATTACAAATAGTGGAAAAAACGAAACTTACAGAAAAAAAAGAAAGAACTTGCATTTGTATAGCGGCTTTCATGAGCTCAGGGCATCCCAAACAGCTGTTGTAATGTAGGAAACGTGGTAGCCAATTTGCACACAGCAAGGTCCCACACAACAATGACCAGATAATCTGTTTTAAACTGCATAGAATGCTGTCTCTGTGCCAAGGAAATCACCTATTTGGAAAGGGCAGGCTTCACCACACAGGGAAAGACAATTTTTTAAAATTTGTTTTTATGGGATGTGGGCGTCGCTGGCATTTATTGCCCATCCCTAATTGCCCTTGAGAAGGTGGTGGTGAGCCGCCTTCTTGAATCACTGCAGTCCATGTGGTGAAGGTACTCCCACAGTGCTGTTCGGTATCGTGTATTTGGATTTCCAGAAGGCATTCGATAAGGTGCCACACAAATGGTTACTACACAATATAAGAGCTCACGGGGTTGGGGGTAATATATTCGCATGGATAGAGGATTGGCTAACTAACAGAAAACAGAGAGTCGGGAAAAATGGGTCATTTTCAGGTTGGCAAACTGTAACTAGTGGGGTGCCGCAGGGATCAGTGCTGGGGCCTCAACTATTTACAATCTATATTAATGACTTGGATGAAGGGACTGAGTGTAATGTAGCCAAATTTGCTGATGATCCAAAGATAGGTGGGAAAGCAAATTGTGTGGAGGACGCAAAGAATCTCCAAAGAGATATAGATAGGCTAAGTGAGTGGGCAAAAATCTGGCAGATGGAGTTTAATGTGGGAAAATGCGAGGTTATCCACTTTGGTAGGAAAAATAAAAAAGTAAATCATTATTTAAATGGGGAGAGATTACAAAATACTGAAGTACAGGGATCTGGGGGTCCTTGTACATGAATCACAAAAAGTTAACATGCAGGTACAGCAAGTAATTAGGAAGGCAAATGGAATGTTGGCCTTTATTGCAAAGGGAATGGAGTATAAAAGTAGGGAAGTCCTGTTACAACTGTACAGGCGTTGGTGAGACCACACCTGGAGTATTGCGTACAGTTTTGGTCTCCTTATTTCAGGAAGGATATACTTGCATTGGAGGCAGTTCAGAGAAGGTTCACGAGGATTATTCCGGAATAAGGGGAAACCCTTTTGAATCGGAAATGAGGAGGAATTTCTTCTCTCAGAGGGTCGTGAATCTTTGGAATTCTCTTCCCCAGAAAGTTGTGGAGGCTGGGTCATTGAATATATTTAAGGTGGAGATAGACAAATCTTTGAACGATAAGGGAGTCAAGGGTTATGGGGAGCGGGCATGGAAGTGAAGTTCAGGCCAAGATCAGATCAGCCATGATCTTATTGAAGGCAGTTCAGAGAAGGTTCACGAGGTTGATTCCGGAGATGAAGGGGTTGTCTTATGAAGAAAGGTTGAGCAGGTTGGGCCTATACTCATTGGAGTTTAGAAGAATGAGAGGGGATCTTATTGAAACATATAAGATTCTGAAGGGGCTTGACAGGGTAGATGCAGAGAGGATGTTTCCCCTCGTGGGGGAATCTAGAACTAGGGGGCATAATTTCAGAATAAGGGGAAACCCTTTTAAATCGGAAATGAGGAGGAATTTCTTCTCTCAGGCTCGAGGGGCCAAATGATCTATTCCATCTCCTACGTCTTATGTTCTAGGTTGGGAGTTAGAGGATTTTGACCCAGCGATGATGAAGGATCAGCGATATACTTCTAAGTCAGGATGGTGTGTGACTTGGAGGGGAACTTGGAGATGTTGGTGTTCCCATGCTTCTGCTGCCCTTGTCCTTCTAGGTGGAAGAGTTCGTGGGTTTGGGAGGTGCTGCTGAAGAAGCCTTGGTGAGTTGCTGCAGTGAATCTTGTAGATGGTACACACTGCAGCCACGGTACGCCGGTGGTGGAGGGAGTGAATGTTTAAGGTGGTGGATGGGGTGCCAATCAAGCAGGCTGCTTTCGCCTGGATGGTGTCGAGCTTCTTGAGTGTTGTTGGAGCTGCACTCATCCAGGCAAGTGGAGAGCATTCCATCACACTCCTTATTTGTGCCTTGTAGATGGTGGAAAGGCTTTGGGGAGTCAGGAGGTGAGACACTCGCCACAGAATACCGAGCCTCTGACCTGCTCTTGTTGCCACAGTATTTATGTGACTGGTCCAGTTAAGTTTCTGGTCAAAGGTGACCCCCAGGATGTTGATGGTGGGGGATTTGGTGATGGTAATGCCGTTGAATGTCAAGGGGAGGTGGTTAGACTCTCGCTTGTTGGAGATAGTCATTGCCTGGCACTTCTGTGGCGCGAATGTTACCTGCCACTTATCAGCCCAAGCCTGAACATCGTCCAGGTCTTGTTGCATGCGGGCATGGACAGCTTCATTATCTGTGGAGTTGTAAATGGCGCTAAACACTGTGCAGTCATCAGCGAACATCCCCATTTCTGACCTTATGTTGGAGGGAAGGTCATTGATGAAGCAGCTGAAGATGGTTAGGCCTAGGACACTACCCTACAGTTAACCAGTACAGTGGACATACTGCACATATGGTGCTCAGATACTCCCACTATCATGCATGGGGACTAAGCCATTGGGGGAATTTTAACATTGAAGAGCTTGTGGGTTTAGGTGTGGGTGGGCAGTTAAATTCGGCAAAAATGTCAGCACTCCAACCCGCCAACTTCCGGGTTTAACTCAGGTGTGTTCGTCTGTGTTTGCGTAACCCCCTCTGGAGAGGCGGGTTAGCAATTAGAATATTTAAATCAGTGTATTCCAATGATATTTTAGCCAGCATTGAAATTTAACAGCACATGCACGGGTTTCCCGGGCGTCCTGAAACGCGCCATTGAAACCAGGCCAAGAAGACTGAAAGGCAATTCATGGAGTTCATTAAAAGTCAAGCATACAACAGCAATAAATAGACAGTGTCACAGCTGCTTTCTTATCTCCCACTGGGAAAGGGTTTGTTGCGAGCACTTGTGGTTAGGGGCTAATTTGTGCACTTTGCAGGTATTGAGACTCAAGATCAGGATGGGTGGTGCCATAGCTTGCTTAGAGTGGACCTCGGACCAGGAGCAAAGTGACCAGCAGCAACAGCCTGTTGTGGAGAGACCTGCAGGTGGTGAACAGAAGGGAGCAGCAGAGAGGGGAGCAGCAGAGGGGTCAAGCTCACAGGAGGCACTACCCGCGAAACAGGGTGTACAGGCAGAGGCTCTGCTTGCTTCCGGAGGCTCAGATTGTCACATCAGGTGATGGCAGACATCTGCAACATCTTAGAAGAAGACCTGCTCCCTGCTGGACCTGGTTGCCACACATTAGCAGTGGCTGTCAAAGTGACAACCGCCCTCAACTTTTTTGCCTCCAGATCCTTCCAGGGCACTCCCGGAGACATAGCCAGGATCTCCCAGTTGGCTGAACAGAATACATCAGGCAGGTCACTGATGGATTGTTTGCCAGGGCTGGTAATTATGTTAACTTCACCTGTGATGATGCCAGTCAGAATGAGCGGGCGCTCGGGTTTGCATTTCTGGCTGGCCTCCCACAAGTGCAGGGCGTCATCGACTGCACACACGTGGCAATCCACTCACTCCCAGACCAACCAGGAGTAGTCATAAACCGCAAGGGATTCCATTCCCTCAATGGTCAAATGGTGTGCAAGTAAACCTAAACGGTGGCTGCTGGGAGACAAAAGATATCCCCTTCAAACTTGGCTGATGACACCTGTGAGACATCCAACCAATGAAACCCAAGAGCGCTACAACAAAAGCCATATGACAACCAGATGTGTTACTGAGCAAGTGATCGGCATGCTCAAGATGCGTTTCCAGTGACTGAAAAGATCTGGAGGCGCCCTCAGTACTTGCCAGCCAGGGTCTCCAGAATGACCGTGATGTGCTGTGCTCTGCACAACATTGCACAACAGAAAGGATTGGAGCTGCAGGAGGAACAAAGATCTTCGTCTGTGGACGAATCCAATAAAGACGAGGAGGAGGATGAAGATGGCGACCACAATGCAGCACCAGTTGCTTACATTGCAGCCCGGGATGCCAGGGATTCCCTTATAGCTGTAAGGTTCAGTTAGTCACTACCACTGGACCAATGTAACAATCGTATCAAACCGCCACCCTGCCTCCCAATCCCACAAACACAAAGCAGTCCTGTAACCAACCGTACACCCCATTGTACATCCCTTCATTGGTCCCCATCAATTCATGTCTTCCCATTCATTAACAAGTAACTGAAAAGACGAATTGCCACCCGACAACCAAGAATGGGCAACATGGAGAAGTGGTGCAAAGTAATAAACTTTATGGGGGCGAAATTGGGTGTCTTTGCGCCTCCCGTTAGCGGGGGTCGCTAATGGGCGCAATGGCTTTGCGACCAGGTGCGGCGCTGACATCGACTCCTGCCATATTTGGTGGGAGATTTGCGGCGTCGCTACAGCGTTGCACCCCGATCTCCTTCACCCGGAGACCGTATCGTCATCGCCGTGCGCATCACCCCGGTAGCACCCCGGACCCAAAATTGACTTCCGCCCCCTGCAGGAGCAGCAGTTGAGAACACCGACAGCTGCAGGAGGCGTGCAACGGTTGGCTGGCTGCTTCGGCGGCGATGATTAAAGGTAAGGTGGCTGAGGTAAGTAAAAAAAAACTTACCTTTGTTGTTCCACTTTCTTTCGCAGGTAGACTTGCGCTAATTTTCCAAATATTTAAAATTTAGCGCCCCAAATGGGGCTATAATGAATTTTGCCCCCTCTGTGATTCTACTAAACAATGAAATTGTAACAATGTAATATTTTTTCAAACACCCATGTGCATACTCTTATGCAACTACAAAGCTTTACTCTTCCTTTTCCTTTTCCTACCACTCTTACGTGGTAGGCTTCAGCATAGGTAGAGGCAGGCTGCTCAGATCCCTGCTCTGACTGTTGAGGTGCTCTTGGCTGGCGACTTCTGGGTGTTAGAGCCCGTGAGGGCCCAGCCAAAGACTGCTCCATCTGTACCTGTGCAGGGGCAGACTTGGCCATCGGGAGATGAAGCAGCATGTAGGGTACTGACTATTGCGGGGGGGGGGGGGGGGGGGGGCGCGGTGTGTCAACGGGTGAGAAGTGGGAACGCTTTGAGTGGAGTTCCAATTCCATGTCCACTTGTGCCATCATCCTCTCACGGGCCAGTCGCACTTCACCCCTTCCACTCTGCTGGAGAGCAGCTTGGTGCAAATCAGTGAGGCGCTGTAATGCCAAGGCTAAGGTGTCTGTCATCCTATTTAAGGCGCCAGGTGTGTTGGCATCCAGAATCTGCACAGCTGTGGTCAAGGCTTGCATGGACTCACTTGATTGCCACGATTGATGTTCCACAGAGTTGGCCACTCTATCCAAGGAAGAAGACATCCTCACACTGCCCTGCAACATTGACCCAATCATGCTTGAGCTGGACTCCTCCATTCTCTCTGCAATTGTGGACAGTGTGCGTGGAAGGCCTGTCAGTATGTTGTAGATTTTCTGCTGCCCCTCAATGATTATCCTTTTCATCAATGGCCCCCGGATTACAGAATCTGTGTCCAGCTGAGCAGAGCTTGGAGAGGGCTGTGCCCTCTGACACGGACTCTCCACTGCTGTCCCTGCCACCACTTTCTGCTCTTGCTCACTTGTGAACTGTGAGTCACCAGGTGAAAACCCAACTGCCTAACTGGACCCACCGAAGTGCAAGTACAACCTGGTGCGTGGTAAGCATGAGTCCTGTGACGGTGCACCCTCTGAAGGTATCAGCTCCTCTGAGGTTTCATCGTCTGGGAGGCCCACCGACTGCTGCTGCACATGTGAAGGTCCTGGCGGAGAGAAAAGATATGAATTAGTACTGGCAAGATAAAAATGTCGCAACTTAGCATTATGAAGACAATCATTTTTCACTCACTGCTGAACATAAGAACATAAGAACATAAGAAATAGGAGCAGGAGTAGGCCAATCGGCCCCTCGAGCCTGCTCCGCCATTCAATAAGATCATGGCTGATCTGATCCTAACCGCCAATCTACTATCTATCACAGAACCATCTCCTGCATCTAACAGAATTGCACACACGAAATAGGAGCAGAATCAGGCTACACAGTCCCTGGGCCCGCTCCACTACCCACAGGGCCATGACCGAACCGAACCTAGACTCATGTCCAAATTCCTGCCCGCTCCCCGTAACCCTTAATGCCCTTTACTTCTAGGAAACTGTCTATTTCTGTTTTAAATTTAATTAATGTTGTAGCTTCTACAGCTTTTTGTGGCAGCATATTCCATGGACCTACCACCCTCTGAGTGAAGTAGTTCCTCCTCATCTCAGTTTTGAAAGAGCAGCCCCTTATTCTAAGACTATGTCCCCTAGTTCTCGTCTCACCCGTCATCGGGAACATCCTCCCCGCATCCACCCGATCCAACCCCTTCACAATCTTATATGTTTCAATAAGATCGCCTCTCATTCTTCTGAACTCCAATGAGTAGAGTCCCAATCTACCCAACCTCTCCTCATATGACCACCCCCTCATCCCCGGGATTAACCGAGTGAACCTTTTTTGCACTGCCTCGAGAGCAAGGATGTCTTTCCTTAAGTAAGGACACCAAAACTGTATGCAGTATTCCAGGTGCGGTCTCACCAATACCTTGTACAACTGAAGCAATACCTCCCTATTTTTATATTCTATCCCCCTAGCAATGAAAGCCAACATTCCATTTGCCTTCTTAATCACTTGCTGCACCTGCATACTAACCTTTTGAGTTTCGTGCACCAGGACCCCCAGATCCCTTTGCACTTCAGTACTCTCCAGTTTCTTGCCATTAAGATAATAAATTGCTCTAGGATTTTTCCTGCCAAAGTGCATCACCTCACACTTTCCAGTGTTGTATTCCATCTGCCAAATCTCTGCCCACTTACTTAGCCTGTCTATGTCCCCTTGCAGGTTTTTTATGTCCTCCTCACTCACTACTTTCCCTCCCATCTTTGTATCATCTGCAAATTTTGATATGTTACACTTGGTCCCTTCCTCCAAATCGTTAATATAGATTGTGAAGAGTTGGGGACCCAGCACTGACCCCTGTGGAACACCACTAGTTACTGATTGCCAGTCTGAGAATGAACCATTTATCCCAACTCTTTGCTTTCTGTTAGATAGCCAATCCTCTATCCATGCCAGAATATTACCCCCAATCCCGTGATTTTTTACCTTAAGCAATAATCTTTTGTGTGGCACCTTGTCAAATGCCTTTTGGAAGTCTAAATACACTACGTCCACTGGTTCCCCTTTATCCACTCTATATGTTACTTCCTCAAAGAACTCCAGCAAATTTGTCAAACATGACTTCCCCTTCGTAAAACCATGCTGACTTTGTCCTATTAAATCAAGTCAACATGACTGAGTGCTGTATGACATGTGGGTTGCTGATATTTAATTCTGTTACCAAGTAGCTGGAGATCCCAATCTCCGATGGCTGAATCGCCACTGATCTCCAGCATTTCCTCCTCTGCAGTTGTCAACTGGGAAATCTGTGGAGGACCACCTCTGGTTCTCTCCCTAGTGTTCTGTGCTCTCTCCTCCTACAATGGGGAAATGGGCAGACTTATGAGTGATTGTAATGGCATGTGTTCACCCGATGCATTTGGTGAGGGTGACTATCAGAGAGAGGTATCAAATTGCATGAGGATGAGTGGCAGTGGTGGATGGATAGATGGGGATGTGAGGAAGTGCATACAAAGAGAAGGATGGGTGCACTTGCAAGGTAAGTAGGTGGGAAGAGTGATGTGATGGAGTAGGCTTGACAAGGCAGAGTAAGAAGGGAGTGATGCACACAGCAGGATGTAGGTGAATGTGCAACTGTACTTACCTGTCCTGACCTGGTTAGGTCATGCACTAAATCAAGCGTGGCACAATGCTCCTGCTGCTGACCTCCTGGACCACCTCCAGCCACACTTTCTTTGTTGCAGCAGCCGTGTTCTTCCTCCCATTGCTGGGGAGCAGTATCTCTCTCCGACTCCTCACTGCACCCAGCAGTGCATCAAGCGACATTAAATCGAGGTGCAGCCCTTGACCGTCCAGTTGAGATCGCGCCATGTGGGTCTACACCACGACTGCTGCCACACAATCAACTCCAAACCCGGAAGTAATATTATAATTAGGTGGCTATGTTAAAATGCCACAGACCGACGTGCTGAAAGTTCTTCCGGGTTTCCCACCCAATATCGCGACCCCCCTTAATCCTACCCCCCTCACTCTGAATGTGCATCGGAGTTATTATTGGGGTCATTGACTCAGGATACTTATTTTGGAATTACATTTTATTGAATTGGTTATGAATCTGCACTCCCGGTGGAGAGCCTCACCCGCGGGAAGTATATATTGTAAAGTTGGACATGTATTTCCCATGAATTCCTGCCCATTTAAAATGAATGATTGGAAAATCATGGGCAGAGCACACCCGAATTCCCACATGTGCTCCAAGTGAGCAAGGCTCCATACCAGGAACAT
Organism: Squalus acanthias; assembly: GCA_030390025.1. Taxonomy (NCBI): domain Eukaryota; kingdom Metazoa; phylum Chordata; class Chondrichthyes; order Squaliformes; family Squalidae; genus Squalus; species Squalus acanthias. Next base: position 205,130,198 of record CM059425.1, read on the forward strand.
GGGCTGGTGAAATTACCACCTAAGCATCCATCTTGTCCTGACAGCCACTGTCTGTATGTCACAGCAGCTTGAAACTGGGACAAGAGACAGTCACCTTACTGCATATTAAACCAACTGTATATCAAAAGGCAGTTGCTGTGTTCTATACAGTGGATTTCGCATTGGCCGAAACAGTGTAAAAGTTCGAGTGATTTTAAGCACAAGTTACGTCGAGCGTAAATCGAGTTTCCGCAATCTGGTTTTAAAAACATCGCTCTGGAAGCCAACCCCGCCCACAGAACTGGCCATTCATCCAGATCAAAATAATGAGGATGGCAAGTTCCCGCCGATCGTGCCCGTTTGCATCCGTTTGAGGAGGCTCTTCAAATTAAGTCATTCTTTTAGGCACAAAAGCACTAGTAGGCACGTTTTAAAAGTTATTAAATATTAAGAAGTATTTAATTTACTAATAGGTTGACTAGTGTATACCAATGAAACTAATAAATGGTTCAGTATAGTTTTTAAAGTCATTTTCTGTGATTTAAAATCAGGTTGCTCACAGGTGGTGTGCCAGACACTCCAATTAAAATGCTTATTTTTTGTGATAAACCCATTTTCAGCTGTATTAATAAAACTGCACCAGATTACCACTCTTAAATACATCAATGAATAGGTTTTAATGCGAATGGAAAAAATAAAATAAAAATTAAGTTCTAAACGTTGCCCGATTACGCAGGTTCATGGAAGATTTTACGTTTGTGATTATGCAAACGAGTTTGAGCGGAAACTTGAACCATAACTTCACTTTGGAAAACCAGCACAATTTCAAGTGTAATTTGCGCTCAGATTGGCAATTGCGCCCAAAGCAGAAACTCTACCCCATTATGTTTATTAATCTTCCATCGCTGGTTGCACATCACAGTTACTAATTTTCCATTAAAACATTGAAGGGCTTATTTTTTGAGCCTTTGCCTACCAGTAGAATGGATTCATTTACCTCCTTAATTTCAGTGAGAACCACATAGCTATTAAAATCTTGTCTATCCTTCATAAATCTAATGCATAGTTCTGCACGGGTTAATAATTAAAGGGCTATGATCTGAACTGTTCTTGTACAAATGGTTTACATGCTTATACCAAATTGCTCTCTGGCTATTTTAGTGGTTACTTTAAACGGGTTAATACCTGCATTAAAATAGCACAGTGGCAAACTTGATCTAAGCATATTAAATGTTTGAATGAGAACAGTGCTAATCATAATTTCCACCTTTAAAATTTAGATTTCTTTCCTCTCGTGTACTTTTTTTATTCGTTCATGGGATGTGGGCGTCACTGGCAAGGCCAGCATTTATTGTCCATCCCTAGTTGCCCTTGAGAAGGTGGTGGTGAGCCGCCTTCTTGAACCGCTGCAGTCCAGTGTGGTGAAGGTATTCCCACAGTGCTGTGAGGGAGGGAGTTCCAGGATTTTGACCCAGTGACGATGAAGGAACAGCGATATACTTCCAAGTCAGGATGGCGTGTGACTTGGAGGGGAACTTGGAGGTGGCCGTGTTCCCATGCGCCTGCTGCCCTTGTCCTTCTAGGTGGTAGAGGTCGGGGGTTTGGGAGGTGCTGCCGAAGAAACGATTGCGCTACAGTTTTCTTTACTGGCCTTTAACAAACAAAAATTCCCCCCCCCCCCCACCCCCACTAATTTTCATAAGCACATGTTAACATGGGAGCAAGACTCAGAGTAGCAGTAAAAATAAATGAAAAATCTGCTACCGCTTCCCACAAGCCTTGTTTGCCATTTTACTCACATTGGCGTATTCATAAAAATGAACACACCGAGGAACATTATGTAATTGGCATTGCTACTGTGGAGAAAATCTGACCTTGACTGGAGCCGAGCAGCTAACAATTCTTGCTCGCAAATTGGTTGGGAGACAATCATATTTATTCCTTGGCTCCAAAATGTTTTCCTATGGATGGTTCATCCTTTCACAATCAGGATCGATAGTCAGAACTTGATTGATGTCTCAAAGCTAAAAGCAATTGATTATTTGCATTATCAGTCCCAAAACTCCATTTGGTACTTACTTGGCTAAGGAAAGGAATAGTTCTGTTACAAAGATCACCATGTGCCAAAACTAAAGAGCAGTTTGGCTGCAGGGAATATACGTTATTGGAACCAGTTCAGCAATCACTGCTTTAACTCCTGCAGCTAATTTGAGTCAGAAGCAGCTCTGGTGTTTTATAAGTGCATTTAAATTTATATAATTATGGACCAGCAATGCCAATGTGGAGTAATAAGAACTCAGCCTAAGGGCCATTATCTGCATCATCCACTCTTGTATGATTCTATGTTACAGTGAAAGAGGCTGCGGTTTTAAAAAGACCCTCACTCGAAAATAAAGTTTTGGATTCTGAACAATCTGCAGAGATACATTAAAAAACAATAACAATGGTGCATCCACAGCATCCTCAATACATCACATGTGACTTTTTTCATAGTGGCAGTGTTATAAAGAAATTATAATAGTAACAAATACAAATCTGAGAAATAGTCAAAAGTGCCGTCATTTATTCATCCACCAAACAGAAAGCTTCTGCAATATTTTCTTAGCAGGTTTAGTCATATATACATGTTACGAATATTTAATCCTTTAAATGTGCCTCTGCTTTTTAATACCGGGGTGATTCCAGTGACCTGGAATCTAGCTAGCAAGCTTCCAGTCCCAGCAAGGATGCTAGATTGTAGAATTACCTGTATATCCTACATTTAGAAGTGTATCAAGCTGAAATTACAAACTGTACAAGCACATAACTTGTGTTGAATTCTTCTCTGCATTATTTAATGGGTTACAGCCTGTGTTAAAAAAGCAGTGTAGAATTTGATACAAGCATGTTAAGGGTTCTTATGCAAGATGCACTGTTTGTTATTTCTGCCAATTATGTCTAAGAAGGAAGCATACATAATGCTGCACGGTAGTGTGCTGCCCATGGAGCGGCAAGCTTTACGCGGGCAGGTTATCCACAGCTGTTGACCTCAGATTAGCAATGAGAGGCGGCACTAAATGGAACAGCCAGATACTTTGCCACAGGGAATAAAGTAAAATTAGAGGGGGAGTAACATTGATCTCTTAGAGTGAAATTGTTCTCACCAATACTTGTAATGAATATACTAGTACGTACATATGAAATTCCTCTGCGTGCTATTTTAACATATTTGTTAACCTATTTAACTGAAGTTCCAGGCCACAATCCCGGCCTGAAATCCCGGATGAACCCCACATTCGCCCCTTGGTCTCACCAGGTGTACCTGCGCCAACCATATGCTGGGTCCCAATGAAGGCCCAACGTTTGGAGTTCCCACCCACCCTCACCCCTTACGGAAGTACTGAGCGTTACTTACACCTGCACAACACAGGCGTCCAGCATTGCCAGGAAGTATGTAAGACATTATGGGGGAAAAATTCAGTTGGTTTGCGCCTCCCGTTAGCGCCTTAAGAGGGCGCTAATGGGGTGCAAAGCAACTAGCGCCCGTGCGCGGCGATGTTTGTGCCACTCACAAAATTAACTAGACATTTTGCGGCAGCGCTAAACACTACCACCACGATCTCCTGCGCCAGCAGAGCGTGATGTCAGTCGAGTGCGCATCGCCCCGGTAGCGCCCCGGACCAGATATTGAGTGGCGCCCCCTGCCTTACCGCCTGCCGCTAGCAACGACAGGTTGAGGGGAGTGTTTTGCAGTCAGGAAGGGACTGGGGGAGCGCTATTTAAAGGTGTCCGCTTCCTGACTTTTTTTGTTGGTGACATTTTTGCACCACGTATTCTGAGAGAGAGAGAGAGACTTCTGGAGAGATTCAACGCTGTGTGAAGGAGTTTTGGGTACTGAGCAGCACTTTGCAGGTTCATTTTGTTTAGCCCTTCCTTGTATCGATTTAGAAGAGACTGTGGGGGTTGCACTCTGAGCTCTTTCCCTGGGTCTCTCCATTGTTCTTTCCAGCAGATTTGATGTACAGGTCTCTCCAGGCCGAGATTCAAGGCCGCAATGAGCAGGATGTGGATGGAGAGCAAGATCAGCCCTCCCCTTTAAGAACTGGCCAGCGCCATTGTGTCTGTGTTCCATTGCTGACTGACATCACATGAGCTTCGCCAGCGCTCTGAGGTAGCGCCTCGCTCCTTGGCCTTTGCACCTTAAGACAGTTGTGAAGCGCCTGATTTAGCACTCCAATCACCTCCAGGGGCGATAAAAGCCAAGTTTGCAGTCGTAGGCAATAATTAGCGCCAGGCGCTAATCTTTGCTCCCGGCCAATAATTGCGCCCCTTGGGGCGATACTGAATTTCTCCCTCTATATATAATGGCCACAGCAGCTAGTGAAATCGATGCAGAACGATCAACCAACAGCAGCAGATTTATGGATATTTATTGGAGTCATTCAGGGCGGCTGCCTGGCTCTTCAAGCTACTGCAGCCGCTTGACTCCGAAGCAGTCATTTCCCGCCTCGGAATCAGAATTGGCAATACCCTGGAGCCTGTTGAAAATATTTAAATAAGGCTGAGTTTGGAAAATTAGGGTCATTGAGGCAGGCGTCAGTACCACTTCTGCCACCCTTCCACCAATGATTGCGATGGAGAGGAAAATCTTGCCTGTGTCATAATTGGTGAGAGAACCACAAAAAGCTCCACATCACGCATGTATCACTTTTCCCAGCCTTCAAGTAAGTAGGTTAGAAATATTTATTTGATTTTTTAATTCATTCGCATGATGTGTGTGTTACGGGCAAGGCCAGCATTTATTGTCCATCCCTAGTTGTCCTGAGAAGGTGGTGGTGGGCCTTCTTCTTGAATCACTGCAGAGCAGTTTGATACAATTTAGTGGTTTGCTAGGCCACTCAGTCGACATGCTGGAGTCATATATAGGCCAGACAAGATAAAGACAGCAGGTTTCCTTCCCAGAAGGACATTAATGAATCAGTTGGGTTTTTATAACAATCTGACAGCTTCATGATCACTTTTACTAATGCCAGCTTCCAATTTCCATTTTTTAAAACTGAATTAAAATTCTCAAACTATTATGATGGGATTTGAACTCACGTCCTTTAGACTACTAGTCCAGTAATATAATTGACATGAATCTTGTCATTCATGTATGAAGTAATACTGGGCGGCCTGCTGGTGGTGCTGTCCAGGGAGAGTATAAATACTCGGGCATGGGCCCAGCTTGCTTAGGACATTCCTCAACAGGAACTACTGAAGGACAGAACTAGATCTCCATGTTGAAAAACAGTTGATTAAAGCTTTGTTTAACGCTTAGACCAAGTGCCTAGTAGTTTTCTTACGTCAATAATCACTACGCTATTTGCCTGATAATATTTAAGCAAATTCAAACAATGTGATAATTTTCAGCATATATCTTGTTTATATAGAGACCTTGAGGAAAAAAAGAACTGAAAGGCACCAGCAGCCAATGCCCTGGGATTAGTCCGTGCTCTTAAGATTAATGGGTTGAATTTCCGTAAGTGGTCTCCCAATTGTTCACTCTAACTTCATGCTGTTCTCCAGGGCTACTGCTGATCTTCCCCCAAGGTTATGGCAGACGGTTTGGAGCTCCCCACGGAAATTAATGACGGATTTTTTTTGTCCAACATAGACTGGATCTTGATTTAACATCTCACCTGAAGGCTGGTGCCTTTGATCACTGCACTTTAATACAGAGAAATGGGACAATTTATACAGATTCAGCTAATCTGAATAGCTCTCTCTCCTTCCTTATAAATATGGATTAAGATCAAGTAGAAGGACACATAAAGAGATCTTCAAAGTAAACTCAGACTGTTCTCATGATAAACAGCACTATATTATTGTATTTAAAATGTCTCAGTCACCCCAACTCTTGGGAAAACAATACCATTGCTCCACAAGGAAGAAGTGCATTTCCTTTGACACCAAAGTTACCGCATAACCTTAGCCACAGCTGATTCTGAGGAAATCAAAGTTTTCCAACCTAAATGGTTGATTAAATCATCCAAAGTATGTCCTCCATTCCCATCCAATTTCTCACCTCCTCTCCAGAAGGTGCGGACTCGAGCTGGTATGTGATTCTATAGGTGCTGTCAGCACTCCAGCACATACTGGATATTCGGGCACCCACTGCCCAAGATTTTCCGACTGATTTGGACTGCAGGCTGGTGAGGAGATTACATGACTGCTGGTGGGAGGGAACACTGGGGGTCATGAGGCTAAGTTGCATCATGACTGTTTGGAACAGGCTCGATGGACCCCAATGGTCTTTTCCTGTCTGTCTTTTCGGATGTTTGTGAGGCTTTCTGCCTGCTTGTTTAGTTATCCCTATTTAGTAATTAGTATTTTCAAGTATACAGCCTTATTCATCATTTGGCCTTATTCATCATTTGGGCTTATTCATTGTTTGGTCTTACACATCGATTGGTCGATCTTGGCATCTCGACAAATCCCCACCCCTAAAATTGACTGCTGAAACTTTCCTCTGTCCTCTCTACTTCCAATGACAAATAAGCAGCATTTAAATCATGGCAACAAGACCGGGTGGATTTTCCTATGTTCTTGCCTTTGCACCGCCGCTAGAATGGAAGGTCAGAAAGGAAGAGATCGTAGTGGGACAGTGACGGAAGAAGCCACGCTTTTATCATTTCAGTTGTTTCCCACCCCTCCCCATAAAGATTCCTTGCAGCAGGGGTAGAATTCATTCTGTACTGTCAGCTACGCAGTTGTTGACCAGTCTCTCTAAGCCGCTGATCCCATTAAGCTGTTACAGCGAGGGCAACACTGCAGCAGCACAGCATTCCCCTCTCCAACAGTGGTGAACTCCCAATACAGAGCAGAGATATTGCAAGGAGTCCACCCCGCATAATTAATTGCGTCGAAACCAGAAAAATATATAAAAGCTCAAAATGGACTTTTAATATGTGTCAACCTTTAACAGGGATATTAAGGAGGGGTGGAAGAAAGAAGTTAGAAAGAAAAATGATGGTCGTTTTAAGGATTCAAAGGTGTAAAAATTAAATGCAGAAGAGACCTTCGTACCCAGAGGAAGAGCCATCCTTTCGGTACAGCATGTCTGTAAGTCAGCCTCAGGAAATCGCTTAGCTATATGGCAGCAGGTTAAAGATTGGGTATTCTGCGGCGAGAGACTCACCTCCTGACCCCCCCTTGTGCCTTTCCACCATCTACAAGGCACAAGTCAAGAGTGTGATGGAATACGCTCCACTTGCCTGGATGAGTGCAGCTCCAAGAACACTCAAGAAGCTCGACACCATCCAAGACAAAGCAACCCACTTGATTGAAACCCCATCCACCACCTTAAACATTCACTCCCTCCACCACTGGCACACCATGTCTGCAATGTGTACTGTCTACAAGATACACTGCAGCAACTCACCAATGCTTCTTCGACAGCACCTCCCAAACCCACGAACTTTACCACCTAGAAGGACAAGGGCAGCAGGCATGCTGACTTGGAAGTATATCGCCGTTCCTTCATCGTCGCTGGGTCAAAATCCTAGAACTCCCTCCCTAACAGCACTGTGTGAGTACCTTCACCCCACGGACTGCAGCGGTTCAAGAAAGCAGCTCACCACCACGTTCACAAGGGCATTTAGGGATGGGCAATAAATGCTGGTCTTGCCAGTGATGCCCACATCCCGTGAATGAATATAAATAAAAGCATCTTCTGTAAGACAGGTCTTTTCTGACGGGCCCAAGAAAACTGTCTAGGCTAGAAAGTGCAGGTCCTGAGGTAACAACAGGTGCATGCATAATACGTGAGGTATAGTGTGGACCTGACGTTCTTCTCTCCTTAAGAACTGCCTTTCCTCCTCCAAATATACCCGACACCCACGATGTTCTGCCAAGCCGTCCACTCATGTGAAGACCCACTGCTGGCGTGGAGTTTTAGAAAATTCACCTATAGGTGTCAGCAGATGTTAGGTTACTGAATTCAAAACTAGCAGTAACAAGAATAATAGGAATGCTAAAAAATAATAAGAAAGTCAGTAATGATAGAAAAATATAAACATAAAAATACAAGAGTATGAATACCTAATGTGTTCATATAGTAGTAACATAGTAATGTTTTGTGCAGGCAAAGACTTGATTCGTCTAGCCTACCCTTTCAAATTATCCATCACTTCCTCTGTTGTAATTCTGGAAGTAATATGAGCTAATTTCCAGAAGTTTTTTAAAATTGATTGTTTTTACTATTTTTTATTCAAAATAGTTGAGGACTCACCTATAAATTGTAAAACAGCTGGATATCTTGTAGAGATTTTGATATGAATGGATTGTTTTAGTGAAGTGAATATGAGAAATCAGTTTTGTGTCCAAGATGGAAAGACCAGTTGTCACATTAGACAGAGATACACAATGCTGTATCTGTAGAGTCATCAAAGGCTCATTCTTTTATCAATCAACCAGTGATAGTTGGCTTGTTGACAACTTCCTTCTGGACAACATCTAGGGGTAAAAATTCAGTTGGTTGCGCCTCCCGTTAGCGCCTTAAATGGGCGCTAATGGGGCGTTAAGGCGCTAACGCCCGGGCGCGGCGCTGTTTGCGCCGCTCGAGAACTTAACTTGAGATTGTGCAGCGGCGCTAAAACTTACCGCTGCGACCACCTGCGCGCGCAGATTGTGACGTCAGTCCGTGGTGCAACGCCCTTGGGGCGCCCCGGAGCGGAAATTGAGTGGCGCCCCCTGCCTTACCGCCTGGCGCTTCCAACGACCGGAAGACTGGAACGTTATCAATCGGTCTGGGGCTGGGGGGGGCGCTATTTAAAGGGGGCCTCTTCCTGTCTTTTTCTGTGGTCGACATTTAAGCACCACTCGTTCTGAGAGAGAGAGAGAGATTCGGAGAGAGAGAGAGAGAGACTTCTACATTGACTCAACGCTTTGTGAGGTAGTTTTGCCTAGTTCATCCTAACTTTGCTGCTACTTTCGTTGCTGTACCTCATTACTTTTCTGGCAAAGAGAAGATGGGGGCTGCAATGATTGGGGGCGTCGTCCTGCTCCAGCTCAATCGGAGCAGAGTGAGACGCAGACAGAGAGTGGCAATGATGGCCAGACGGAGGAGGCCCATCAGGCGCATGTACAGGAGAGCTTACCCTCCCAGGGTATATCGTGAACAGCTCTCCTACATCCACATGTCCGAGGAGCTGTGTTTGCGAAGGCTGCGATTCAGCAAGGAGGTGGTCACTGAGCTCTGCCACCTGCTGCAGCCAGATCTGCAGCCTCAGCTGAGGTCCAGGACGTCTCTGTCGGTGGCAGTGAAGGTCACAGTGGCCTTGAACTTCTACGCCACTGGCTCATTCCAAGCTGCTGTTGGGGACCTCGCCAATATCTCCCAGTTTGCGGTGCATCGCTGCATCCGGCAGGTCACCAATGCCCTCTTCACAAGGAGACGAGACTTCATCTCCTTCCCTATGACCCCAGACAAGCAGCATGACCGTGCTATGGGCTTTGCGAGGGTAGCGGGCTTCCCCATGGTGCAGGGCGCCATTGACTGCACGCATGTGGCTTTGCGTGCTCCGCGAGAGAATGCAGAGGAGTTCCGGAACAGAAAAGGGTTCCATTCCTTGAATGTGCAGTTGGTCTGTGACCACAGACAGGTGATTCTCGCTGTCAATGCCCACTATCCGGGCAGCTGCCACGATGCTTTCATCCTGCGCCAGAGTACTGTGGCAGAAATTTTCGAGGCACCGCATCAGCCAGTCGGTTGGCTTCTGGGGGACAAGGGGTACGCATTGAGCACCTGGCTGATGACACCGCTCCGTGCGCCAAACACCCCTGCTGAGCTGCGGTACCAGGAAAGCCAACAAGCAACGAGGAACATTATTGAGCGCACAATCGGCGTGCTCAAACAACGATTCCGCTGTCTGGACCATTCCGGAGGAGCCCTGCAGTACTCGCCTGAGCAAGTTTCCAAATTCGTAGTGGTGTGCTGCATGTTGCACAACATGGCAATCCTCAGGACGCAGCCAATGCCACCAGGCCTTGCAGCACCACAAGAGGAGGAGGAGGAAGAGGAGGAACTGGCCGAGGACGATGATCAGCAGCAGCACCAAGGCAGGAGGGCGGCCCACAATGGTCAAACTGCAAGGGCCGTCCGTCAACGACTAATAGCAAGCCGCTTCTAGGGCCCCTGCCAGTGCTACAAACACGAATCAACCCAGCACGCAACCCCTAAGCCGGCCAAGGCACCAATAATTCCAACCACCAGCCATGTATATTTTGAATACAGAAACTTATTTATTGTACAAACTCTGTGTGTGTCAATTCCTCATGACAAACTCATAGAAATAAACACAAAAAAACAGTCAATAACATAACTGGTTCTCACAACCTGGAGATAATGTCCAAAACACTAAACAAAAGTTGGGCCATGAACCTCGGCCTTTAATAAAAAAATGACCAGCATTTTGGCACACCTCCTACTTTTTGCCCTTCGAGGGTGATCTCCTTCCCTTGCGCACTTCCCCCCTTCTAACCCTACTGCTCCTCCGTAATGGGACCTCAGTGGCTGCAGCAAGGCTGGTGGAAGGCTGCTGCTTGTCAGACCCTGACACTGCAGATGCCCCTGAAGGACGGCCTCGACCACTTCTGGGCCTGGAGGGCCCGGCTGCAGACTGCACCAACTCTGCATGGGCGGCAGCAGTCTGTCCTACAGGCGGTGGCAAGTGCAGTGGAGAAGTGACAGTGTTGGCAGCAGGAATGCTGTCATCGTGAGAGAGGACAGCAACTCCCTGCTCGCCCGACACACTGGCACTCCCACGGGGCAGCACTTCAGCATCCGGAGCAATTTGCCTGAGAACAGATTGCTGGCCTGCTGCGGCGCGGTGACAGCCCCGGGGACATGTGCACGAACCATCGAGGATGGCAGCAGTCAGTGCTCGCGTGGCCTCAATCTGAGTCTGCATGAGAGCAGGCTCAGATGGGTTCCTGGCAGCCAGTGACTGAATTGCAGCAGTAAGCTTTAGTGTGGCATCCGCCTGTGCTACAGCGAAGTGCTCCACACTCCTTGCCAGTGCCTCAATGCATTCGGGCACCCTTCCCACTGCACCCATGAGCTCAGTGTGCATGACCACCGCCTGGCTGTTCATTTCTGCAATCAGCCGCTCCTCCTCTGCGTCCATTGCATTAGGAGTGTCTGGCATACTCTCCCTCTGGGGAGAAGGCTCCCGTTCTTCCCTCCCCCCCCCATGGCGTTGCTGCAGCCCGCTGGGTCCTGGAACTTCACCATCATCAGCCCCTTCCCCCCTGCTCCCCCGTTCTTCCCTCCCCCCCCCATGGCATTGCTGCAGCCCGCTGGGTCCTGGAACTTCACCATCATCAGCCCCTTCCCCCCTGCTCCCCTCCGGGGAAGGCGTGTTCCCAGTGTGGCCATGGGCTTCCTCGGGAGAGGGTGGCACTGATGCTCCGGCTTCCTCTTCCTCCTCAGCTGCAGCATCACTCCCAGTGGCAGCTTCAGGGACCATCTCCTCAGCTGGTGAATCACCATCTGAAAGCAGGGAGGTACAAGAGTGGCTTTAGCGTGAGGACAGGGTGGCAGTAAGGGAGGAATAAGTGCAGCGAGTTAGCAAGTTGGATTGAAAGTGTCAAAGGCTGGTATTGTGAGGGACAAGTGGAAGGACAGAGGACAAAAAGGTGATGACCTTACCATTGCTGTCCACAACGGGGTCGGCGTCTCCAGTGGCGACGGGACCGATCACCCGGCTTGCCACAATCCTGTGGACGCGCTCCTCCAGATCGCTGAGGGGTTGCAGCTGAAGCCGCCCTCCACCCGTCCGTTGCTGCTGTCTCCGATTATGAGCCAGCTTAGCCTGCAAGAAAAAGGACAGCATCTGAGTCAATATACAGCCATGGTCTTGCCTGATGTGCCTCCCATAGGTGAATAGCCCTTACAATATACAGCCATGGTCTTGCCTGATGTGCCTCCCATAGGTGAATAGCCCTTACTGTATGCAAAGTGTGGAATGTGTGTGTGTGTTTGATGAAAGGGCCATAGGTGTTGGATGAGTGTTGTGCATTGGGGTTTTAAGACCCTCTGGCCATAGAGTGAGGTTGAGATGGAGGGATGGAGAGGTATTGAGAAAAAGCCACTCACCCTGACGACCCGAGTGAGGTCGTTGAACTTTTTGCGGCACTGGACATGGGTCCTGGGCACCATGCTCCTGGAGGAGACGCTCTGAGCCACCTCCCTCCACACTCTTCTGAACTCGCGTGGCAAAGGCCTCCTGCCACTCTCTGGGAACAGCATGCATCGTCTGCGCTCCACTGCGTCAATCAGAGCATCCAAGGCCCGCTCGGTGAAGCGATGAGCGCGTTCTCTCACCCTCTCCATGCTTGGCAGCAAAATGGATTACAGGTCTCTCCAGGCTGAGATTCAAGGCTGCAATGAGCAGGGTGTGGCTGGGGAGCAAGTGGCCCCCCCCGCTTTAAGAAGTGTCCGGCGCCAGTGTGTCTGTGTTCCCTCGCTAACTGGCAGCAGCTGCGCTGCGCTCGTGCGCTGAGTTAGCGCCTCACTCCTAGGCCTTTGCGCCTTAAGAGAGGTGTGCAGCGCCTAATTTAGCGCTCCACTCACCTCCCGGGGCGGTAAAAGTGAAGTTTCCTGTCAGTGCCGATAATTAGCGCCAGGCGCTAATATTTGCGCGCGGACGATATTTGCGCCCCAAATGGGGCGCGACCTAATTTCTACCCCCTAGATTCTGAAACTCAAATATGCAGTTTGACTTAACATTAACATTTGAGAGCTCTTGTGTCTCATTTCCCTGCTAGCAGTTGGCCACCATTTGTAAAGGGACATTTGGAATCAGCTACTTGCTTGACAAAGGTAGGGACACTTGAGATAGTTTACTAAAGTAACTGCCACTCATTCTGAGTGGGTGATTGTGTTGGCACCATTGAACAACTAAAAAGTAATAATTCTTCTCATTGTGTCAATAGACCGTTAGCTCTTTCCCACATAAAGCAGCTAAATAGTCATGAATTATAATGCAAGGAAACAAAATCTTTGCATGGAAAAAATTAAAATAGTTAAGGTATTAGGTCTATCAATATACTGTTTTGTTAAAATTGCTGTTCAACTTTAAAAGGGAATACATTGACATGGAAGCAGATTTATAAAAAAGGTACTACAGGTATGTTGATCTTGAGCCTGCAAACTAACTAAAGCGATGTTATTGCAAACATATTCATATCAAATTCTTTTCTCCACTATTTTAATGGTGGCATTCATTCATTTAAAATAAATAGGTTAGTGCCTCAGTTTAAATTGAGAAGAGGCGAATTTAATAAGACTGTGTTATGTGATCATACAATCTATAGTTTTAACATGCAGTATATCTTCTGGTGGATAGGTCTATTCAAATAGTGCTCTGGTTTTTAAACAAGTATTACTAAACAGTGTGAACTGTGTTCGGTGTAATGCACATCTACAGTACACAAACTGAGGACTGTATTTTCATTTTCCCACCCCTACAGTTTTGGTGCAGGACATCTTCCCACTGCTCCAAGCCAGCATTGACCCCAGCCCAGGTTCCTGATTTGAGGATCTTTATGTATTCATGGTAGACTCCTGGTGTGATTTCCACCAGCAAACAGGAGCCAACTAGTGGTCCACAGGAAGATGGAGGTTGCTGTTGCAGGAGCAGAAGAGTCATGGGGGAAAAATTCAGTTGGTTTGCGCCTCCCATTAGCGCCTTAAGAGGGCGCTAATGGGGCGCAAAGCAACTAGCGCCTGGGCACGGCGATATCTGCGCCGCTCGCGAAATTGACCAGATATTTTGCGGCGGCGCTAAACAATACCGCCCCGATCTCCTGCGCACGCAGATCTTGACGTTATTCGAGCATGCAACGCCCTTGTGGTGCCCCGGAGTGGATATTGAGTGGCGCCCCCCTCCTTTCCACCTGGCGCAAGCAACGACAGGTAGACTGGAACGTTTCCCAGTTGCTGTGGGGCTGGGGGGGGGGGCGCTATTTAAACACGGCCTCTTCCTGGCTTTTTCTGTGGTAGACATTTTTGCACCACTCGTTCTGACAGAGAGAGAGATTCTGAGAGAGAGAAGGAGAGACTTCTGCATAGAGTCAATGCTGTGTGAAGTAGTTTTGGCTACTGAGCATCACTTTGCAGGTACTTTTGTTTTTGACCTTCATTACTTTGATTGCCAAGAGACTATGGGGACTGCACTGATTGGGGGCATCGTCCTGCGCCGGCAGATTCGGAGGACACAGAGACGCAGAGAGAGAGTGGCAATCATGGCCAGACGGAGGAGGGCCAACAGGCCTCTGTACAGGAGACCTTACCCTCCCAGGGTATTTCGGCAACAATTCTCCTACATTAATTTGTCTGAGGAGCAGTGTTTGCGCAGGCTGCGCTTCAGGAAGGAGGTGGTCACTGAACTCTTCCACCTGCTGCAGCCAGATCTGCAGCCTCTATTGAGGTCCAGGACGTCTCTGTCGGTGGCAGTGAAGGTCACAGTGGCCTTGAACTTCTACGCCACTGGCTCATTCCAAGCTGCTGTTGGGGACCTCGCCAATATCTCCCAGTTTGCGGTGCATCGCTGCATCCGGCAGGTCACCAATGCCCTCTTCACAAGGAGACGAGACTTCATCTCCTTCCCTATGACCCCAGACAAGCAGCATGACCGTGCTATGGGCTTTGCGAGGGTAGCGGGCTTCCCCATGGTGCAGGGCGCCATTGACTGCACGCATGTGGCTTTGCGTGCTCCGCGAGAGAATGCAGAGGAGTTCCGGAACAGAAAAGGGTTCCATTCCTTGAATGTGCAGTTGGTCTGTGACCACAGACAGGTGATTCTCGCTGTCAATGCCCACTATCCGGGCAGCTGCCACGATGCTTTCATCCTGCGCCAGAGTACTGTGGCAGAAATTTTCGAGGCACCGCATCAGCCAGTCGGTTGGCTTCTGGGGGACAAGGGGTACGCATTGAGCACCTGGCTGATGACACCGCTCCGTGCGCCAAACACCCCTGCTGAGCTGCGGTACCAGGAAAGCCAACAAGCAACGAGGAACATTATTGAGCGCACAATCGGCGTGCTCAAACAACGATTCCGCTGTCTGGACCATTCCGGAGGAGCCCTGCAGTACTCGCCTGAGCAAGTTTCCAAATTCGTAGTGGTGTGCTGCATGTTGCACAACATGGCAATCCTCAGGACGCAGCCAATGCCACCAGGCCTTGCAGCACCACAAGAGGAGGAGAAGGAAGAGGAGGAACTGGCCGAGGACGATGATCAGCAGCAGCACCAAGGCAGGAGGGCGGCCCACAATGGTCAAACTGCAAGGGCCGTCCGTCAACGACTAATAGCAAGCCGCTTCTAGGGCCCCTGCCAGTGCTACAAACACGAATCAACCCAGCACGCAACCCCTAAGCCGGCCAAGGCACCAATAATTCCAACCACCAGCCATGTATATTTTGAATACAGAAACTTATTTATTGTACAAACTCTGTGTGTGTCAATTCCTCATGACAAACTCATAGAAATAAACACAAAAAAACAGTCAATAACATAACTGGTTCTCACAACCTGGAGATAATGTCCAAAACACTAAACAAAAGTTGGGCCATGAACCTCGGCCTTTAATAAAAAAATGACCAGCATTTTGGCACACCTCCTACTTTTTGCCCTTCGAGGGTGATCTCCTTCCCTTGCGCACTTCCCCCCTTCTAACCCTACTGCTCCTCCGTAATGGGACCTCAGTGGCTGCAGCAAGGCTGGTGGAAGGCTGCTGCTTGTCAGACCCTGACACTGCAGATGCCCCTGAAGGACGGCCTCGACCACTTCTGGGCCTGGAGGGCCCGGCTGCAGACTGCACCAACTCTGCATGGGCGGCAGCAGTCTGTCCTACAGGCGGTGGCAAGTGCAGTGGAGAAGTGACAGTGTTGGCAGCAGGAATGCTGTCATCGTGAGAGAGGACAGCAACTCCCTGCTCGCCCGACACACTGGCACTCCCACGGGGCAGCACTTCAGCATCCGGAGCAATTTGCCGGAGAACAGATTGCTGGCCTGCTGCGGCGCGGTGACAGCCCCGGGGACATGTGCACGAACCATCGAGGATGGCAGCAGTCAGTGCTCGCGTGGCCTCAATCTGAGTCTGCATGAGAGCAGGCTCAGATGGGTTCCTGGCAGCCAGTGACTGAATTGCAGCAGTAAGCTTTAGTGTGGCATCCGCCTGTGCTACAGCGAAGTGCTCCACACTCCTTGCCAGTGCCTCAATGCATTCGGGCACCCTTCCCACTGCACCCATGAGCTCAGTGTGCATGACCACCGCCTGGCTGTTCATTTCTGCAATCAGCCGCTCCTCCTCTGCGTCCATTGCATTAGGAGTGTCTGGCATACTCTCCCTCTGGGGAGAAGGCTCCCGTTCTTCCCTCCCCCCCCCATGGCGTTGCTGCAGCCCGCTGGGTCCTGGAACTTCACCATCATCAGCCCCTTCCCCCCTGCTCCCCCGTTCTTCCCTCCCCCCCCCATGGCATTGCTGCAGCCCGCTGGGTCCTGGAACTTCACCATCATCAGCCCCTTCCCCCCTGCTCCCCTCCGGGGAAGGCGTGTTCCCAGTGTGGCCATGGGCTTCCTCGGGAGAGGGTGGCACTGATGCTCCGGCTTCCTCTTCCTCCTCAGCTGCAGCATCACTCCCAGTGGCAGCTTCAGGGACCATCTCCTCAGCTGGTGAATCACCATCTGAAAGCAGGGAGGTACAAGAGTGGCTTTAGCGTGAGGACAGGGTGGCAGTAAGGGAGGAATAAGTGCAGCGAGTTAGCAAGTTGGATTGAAAGTGTCAAAGGCTGGTATTGTGAGGGACAAGTGGAAGGACAGAGGACAAAAAGGTGATGACCTTACCATTGCTGTCCACAACGGGGTCGGCGTCTCCAGTGGCGACGGGACCGATCACCCGGCTTGCCACAATCCTGTGGACGCGCTCCTCCAGATCGCTGAGGGGTTGCAGCTGAAGCCGCCCTCCACCCGTCCGTTGCTGCTGTCTCCGATTATGAGCCAGCTTAGCCTGCAAGAAAAAGGACAGCATCTGAGTCAATATACAGCCATGGTCTTGCCTGATGTGCCTCCCATAGGTGAATAGCCCTTACAATATACAGCCATGGTCTTGCCTGATGTGCCTCCCATAGGTGAATAGCCCTTACTGTATGCAAAGTGTGGAATGTGTGTGTGTGTTTGATGAAAGGGCCATAGGTGTTGGATGAGTGTTGTGCATTGGGGTTTTAAGACCCTCTGGCCATAGAGTGAGGTTGAGATGGAGGGATGGAGAGGTATTGAGAAAAAGCCACTCACCCTGACGACCCGAGTGAGGTCGTTGAACTTTTTGCGGCACTGGACATGGGTCCTGGGCACCATGCTCCTGGAGGAGACGCTCTGAGCCACCTCCCTCCACACTCTTCTGAACTCGCGTGGCAAAGGCCTCCTGCCACTCTCTGGGAACAGCATGCATCGTCTGCGCTCCACTGCGTCAACCAGAGCATCCAAGGCCCGCTCGGTGAAGCGATGAGCGCGTTCTCTCACCCTCTCCATGCTTGGCAGCAAAATGGATTACAGGTCTCTCCAGGCTGAGATTCAAGGCTGCAATGAGCAGGGTGTGGCTGGGGAGCAAGTGGCCCCCCCCGCTTTAAGAAGTGTCCGGTGCCAGTGTGTCTGTGTTCCCTCGCTAACTGGCAGCAGCTGCGCTGCGCTCGTGCGCTGAGTTAGCGCCTCACTCCTAGGCCTTTGCGCCTTAAGAGAGGTGTGCAGCGCCTAATTTAGCGCTCCACTCACCTCCCGGGGCGGTAAAAGTGAAGTTTCCTGTCAGTGCCGATAATTAGCGCCAGGCGCTAATATTTGCGCGCGGACGATATTTGCGCCCCAAATGGGGCGCGACCTAATTTCTACCCCCTAGATTCTGAAACTCAAATATGCAGTTTGACTTAACATTAACATTTGAGAGCTCTTGTGTCTCATTTCCCTGCTAGCAGTTGGCCACCATTTGTAAAGGGACATTTGGAATCAGCTACTTGCTTGACAAAGGTAGGGACACTTGAGATAGTTTACTAAAGTAACTGCCACTCATTCTGAGTGGGTGATTGTGTTGGCACCATTGAACAACTAAAAAGTAATAATTCTTCTCATTGTGTCAATAGACCGTTAGCTCTTTCCCACATAAAGCAGCTAAATAGTCATGAATTATAATGCAAGGAAACAAAATCTTTGCATGGAAAAAATTAAAATAGTTAAGGTATTAGGTCTATCAATATACTGTTTTGTTAAAATTGCTGTTCAACTTTAAAAGGGAA
The DNA here is from genome assembly GCA_030390025.1 of Squalus acanthias. Classification (NCBI taxonomy): domain Eukaryota; kingdom Metazoa; phylum Chordata; class Chondrichthyes; order Squaliformes; family Squalidae; genus Squalus; species Squalus acanthias. The sequence goes on from CM059425.1 coordinate 205,148,484, forward strand.
TACATTGACATGGAAGCAGATTTATAAAAAAGGTACTACAGGTATGTTGATCTTGAGCCTGCAAACTAACTAAAGCGATGTTATTGCAAACATATTCATATCAAATTCTTTTCTCCACTATTTTAATGGTGGCATTCATTCATTTAAAATAAATAGGTTAGTGCCTCAGTTTAAATTGAGAAGAGGCGAATTTAATAAGACTGTGTTATGTGATCATACAATCTATAGTTTTAACATGCAGTATATCTTCTGGTGGATAGGTCTATTCAAATAGTGCTCTGGTTTTTAAACAAGTATTACTAAACAGTGTGAACTGTGTTCGGTGTAATGCACATCTACAGTACACAAACTGAGGACTGTATTTTCATTTTCCCACCCCTACAGTTTTGGTGCAGGACATCTTCCCACTGCTCCAAGCCAGCATTGACCCCAGCCCAGGTTCCTGATTTGAGGATCTTTATGTATTCATGGTAGACTCCTGGTGTGATTTCCACCAGCAAACAGGAGCCAACTAGTGGTCCACAGGAAGATGGAGGTTGCTGTTGCAGGAGCAGAAGAGTCATGGGGGAAAAATTCAGTTGGTTTGCGCCTCCCATTAGCGCCTTAAGAGGGCGCTAATGGGGCGCAAAGCAACTAGCGCCTGGGCACGGCGATATCTGCGCCGCTCGCGAAATTGACCAGATATTTTGCGGCGGCGCTAAACAATACCGCCCCGATCTCCTGCGCACGCAGATCTTGACGTTATTCGAGCATGCAACGCCCTTGTGGTGCCCCGGAGTGGATATTGAGTGGCGCCCCCCTCCTTTCCACCTGGCGCAAGCAACGACAGGTAGACTGGAACGTTTCCCAGTTGCTGTGGGGCTGGGGGGGGGGGGCGCTATTTAAACACGGCCTCTTCCTGGCTTTTTCTGTGGTAGACATTTTTGCACCACTCGTTCTGACAGAGAGAGAGATTCTGAGAGAGAGAAGGAGAGACTTCTGCATAGAGTCAATGCTGTGTGAAGTAGTTTTGGCTACTGAGCATCACTTTGCAGGTACTTTTGTTTTTGACCTTCATTACTTTGATTGCCAAGAGACTATGGGGACTGCACTGATTGGGGGCATCGTCCTGCGCCGGCAGATTCGGAGGACACAGAGACGCAGAGAGAGAGTGGCAATCATGGCCAGACGGAGGAGGGCCAACAGGCCTCTGTACAGGAGACCTTACCCTCCCAGGGTATTTCGGCAACAATTCTCCTACATTAATTTGTCTGAGGAGCAGTGTTTGCGCAGGCTGCGCTTCAGGAAGGAGGTGGTCACTGAACTCTTCCACCTGCTGCAGCCAGATCTGCAGCCTCTATTGAGGACCAGGATGTCTCTGTCGGTGGCAGTGAAGATCACAGTGGCTCTGAACTTTTATGCCACCGGCTCCTTTCAAGCAGCTACTGGGGACATCGCCAATATCTCCCAGTTCGCTGTCCATTGCTGCATCCGTCAGGTCACAAATGCCCTCTATAAAAGGAGACGCCAGTACATCTCTTTCCCGATGACCCGGGCCAAACAGCATGAACGCGCATTGGGCTTTGCGAGGATAGCGGGCTTCCCCATGGTGCAGGGTGCCATTGACTGCACGCATGTGGCATTGCATGCACCGCATGAGAATGCAGAGGATTTCCGCAACCGAAAGGAATTCCACTCCCTAAACGTCCAGTTGGTCTGTGACCACAGACAGCTGATACTTGCTGTCAATGCCCGCTATCCTGGCAGCAGCCATGATGCATTTATCCTACGCCAGACTACTGTGGCAGACCTTTTCCAGGCACCGCATCACCCAAGTGGTTGGCTTCTCGGGGACAAGGGTTATCCACTGTGCACCTGGCTGATGACACCGCTCCGTACCCCAACACCCCTGCTGAGCTGCGGTACAACGAGAGGCATCTCGCCACCAGGAAAATCATTGAGCACACAATCGGCGTGCTCAAGCAACGGTTCCACTGTCTGGACCACTCAGGAGGAGCCCTGCAGTACTCGCCTGAGCGAGTCTCCCTCTTCATAGTTGTGTGCTGCATGCTGCATAACCTGGCAATCCTCAGGACCCAGCCAATGCCACCAGGCCTTGGAGCACCACCGGAGGAGGAGGAGGAAGAGGAGGAGGATGATCAGCAGCAGCACCAAGGTGGGAGGGAGGCCCACAATGTTCAAACTGGCAGGACTGTCCGTCAACGGCTGATAGCAAGCCGCTTCTAGGCCCCTGCTGAGGAAATGGCTTCTGCCATTGAGAACAACATGAATGAAACCAACCCGCAACCCCTAAGCCGGCCAAGGCAACAATGATTCCAAAGACCAAACATGTACATTTTGAATACAAAAAATTATTTATTTTACAAACTCTGTCTGTGTCATTTCTTCATGACAAACTAATTGAAAGAAACACAAAAAAACTGTCATTAACATAATTGGTTCTCACAACCTGGAGATAATGTCCAAAACACGAAACAAAAGTTTGAACACGAACCTCGGCCTTTAATAATAAATTGACAAACATTTTGTCACACCTCCTACTTTTTGCCCTTCGAGGGTGATCTCCTTCCTTTGCGCACTTCCCCCCTTCCCACCCTACTGCTCCTCCGTAATGGGGCCCCAGTGGCTGCAGCAAGGCTGGTGGAAGGCTGCTGATTGTCAGAACCTGAGACTGCAGATGCCCTTGAAGGACGGCCTCGACCAGCTCTGGGCCTGGAGGGCCCGGCTGCAGACTGCACCAACTCTGCATGGGCGGCAGGAGTCTGGCCTACAGGCGGTGGCAAGTGCAATTGATAAGTGACAGTGCTGGCAGCAGGAATGCTGTCATCTTGAGAGAGAAATGAGAAGTCGCACAACACCAGGTTATAGTCCAACAGTTTTATTTGAAATCACAAGCTTTCGGAGCTTACACCCCTTCCTCAGGTGAAGTCTCCGCATCATGACATCTTGAGAGAGGACAGCAACTCCCTGCTTGACCGACACACTGGCACTCCCACGGGGCAGCACTTCAGCATCCGGAGCAATCTGCTGGAGCACAGATTGCTGGCCTGCTGCGGCGCGGTGAGAGCCCCGGGGAAATGTGTCCGAACCAGCGAGAATGGCAGCAGTCAGTGCTTGCGTGACCTCAATCTGAGTGTGCATGAGAGCAGTCTGAGATGGGGTCATGGCAGCCAGTGACTAAATTGCAGCACTAAGCTTTAGCGTGGCATCCGCCTGTGCTACAGCGAAGTGCTCCACACTCCTTGCCAGTGATTCAATGCATTCGGGCACCCTTCCCACTGCACCCATGAGCTGAGTGTGCATGTCCACCGCCTGGGTGTTCATTTCAGCGATGAGCCGCTCCTCCTCTGCGTCCAGTGCAGCAGGACTTGCTGGCCTACTCTCCCTCCAGGGAGAAGGCCCCCGAGCTTCCCTACCCCCATCGCGTTGCTGCAGCCCACTGGGTCTTGGAGCTTCACCCTCGTCAGACCCTTCCCCCCTGCTCTCCTCCAGGGAAGGCATGTTCCCAGTGTGGGCATGGGCTTCCTCGGGAGAGGGTGGCGCTGATGCTCCGGCTTCATCTTCCTCCTCGCCTGCAGCTTCACTCCCACTGGCATCTTGAGGGCCCGTCTCCTCAGCTGGTGAATCACCATCTGAAAGCAGGGATGTACAAGAGTGGCTTTAGCGTGAGGACAGGGGGGCAGTAAGGGAGGAATGAGTGCAGCGATTTAATAAGTTGGATTGAAAGTGTCAAAGGCTGGTGTTGTGAGGGACAAGTGGAAGGATAGAGGAGAAAAAGGTGATGACCTTACCATTGCTGTCCAGAACGGGGTCGGCCTCTCCAGGGGCGACGGGACCGATCACCTGGCTTGCCACAATCCTGTGGATGCGCACATCAAAATCGCTGAGGGGTTGCAGCTGAGGCGGCCCTCCACCCGTCCGTTGCTGCTGTCTCCTATTATGAGATAGCTAGGCCTGCAAGAAAAAGGACGGCGTCTGAGTAAATATACAGCCATGGTCTTGCCTGATGTGCCTCCCATAATTGAATGGCCCTTACTGTATGCAGCCATGGTCTTGCCTGATGTGCCTCCCATAGGTGAATAGCCCTTACTGTATGCAGCCATGGTCTTGCCTGATGTGCCTCCCATAGGTGAATAGCCCTTACTGTATGCAAAGTGTGGAATGCGCGTGTGTGTTTCATGAGAGGGCCATAGGTGTTGGATGAGTGTTGGGCATTGGGGTTTTAAGACCCTCTGGCCATAGAGTGAGGTTGAGATGGAGGGATGGAGAGGTATTGAAAAAAGCCACTCACCCTGACGACCCGAGTGAGGTCGTTGAACTTTTTTCGACATTGAGTATGGGTCCTGGGCACCATGCTCCTGGAGGAGATGCTCTGAGCCACCTCCCTCCACACTCTTCTGAACTCGCGTGGCAAAGGCCTCCTGCCACTCTCAGGGAAGAGTATAGATCTTCTGCGCTCCACCGTGCCAACCAGAGCATCCAAGGCCCGCTCGCTGAAGCACTGAGCTCATTCTCTCACCCTCTCCATAGTCATTGGCTGGAACAGGTCTCTCCAGGCCTAGATTCAAGACTCCAATGGGCAGGTTGTGGCTGGAGTGCAAGATCGACCCTCCCCTTTAAGAACTGTCCGGCGCCAGTGTGTCTGTGTTCCATCGCTAACTGACAGCACCTGTACTGCGCCCGCGCTCTGAGTTAGCACCTCGCTCCTCAGCCTTTGCGCCTTAAGACAGGTGTGTAGCACCTGATTTAGCGCTCCAATCATCTCCAGGGGCGATAAAAGCCAAGTTTGCAGTTGGAGGCGATAATTAGCGCCAGGCGCTAAATTTTGCGCACGACCGATAATGGCCCCCAAACGGGACGATACTGAATTTTTCCCCCCATAGAGTCATAATGGCACAGAAAGAGGCCATTCGGCCCATCGAGTCCACGCTGGCTCACTGCAGAGCAATCCAGTCAGTCCCGCTCCGCCGCTCTATCCCCATAACCCTGCAAGTTTATTTCCCTCAAGTGCCTATCCAGTCTCCCCTTGATAGCATTGATTGTCTCCGCTTCCACCACTTCTGTCGGCAGTGAGTTCCAGGTCCTCACCACTCGCTGCGTAAAAAGGTTTTTTCTCCCATCCCCTCTGTATCTCTTGCCCAAAATGACCCTTAGTCCTTGTACCATCAACTAGTGGGAACAGCTTTTCTCTATCTAGTCTATCCAAACCCGTCATAATCTTGTACACCTCTATCAAATCACCCCTCAACCTCCTTTGCTCTAATGAAAACAAATCCAGCTTCTCCAACCTGTCCTTGTAGCTAAGATCTCCCATCCCCGGAACCATTCTGGTAAATCTCCTCTGCACCTTCTCAAGGACCTTCACATCCTTCCTAAAGTGTGGTAACCAGAACTGGATGCAATACACCAGTTGTGGCCTAACCAGTGCTTTATAAAGGTTCAGCATAACTTCTCTACTTTTGTACTCAATACCTCTATTTATGAAGCCCAAGATCCCATATGTTTTGCTTACCACTCTCTCAATATGTCCCGCCACCTTCAGAGACCTATGCACATTAACTCCCAGGTCCCTCTGTCCCTGCACACTCTTTAAAACTGTGCCATTAAGTGTATATTGCCTCTCTCTGTTCCTTCTGCCAAAATACATCACCTCACACTTCTCTATATTAAATTCCATCTGCCACTTGTCTGCCCATTCTGCTAGCCTTTCTATGTCCTGTTGCAGTCGATTGGTATCATCCTCACTGTTTGCCACACCCCCAAGTTTGGTGTCATCAGCAAATTTAGAAATTCTACTCTCTATTCCAATATCCAAGTCATTCGTATATATCAAAAAAAGCAGTGGCCCCAGCACTGACCCTTGGGGAACACCACTGTCTACAATCCTCCAGTCTGAAAAGCAGCCATTTACCACAACACGCTGTTTTCTGTCCTTAAGCCAATTCCTTATCCAAGCTGCCACTGACCCACCTATTCCATGAGCCTCAATTTTGTTAACCAGTCTTCTATGTGATACTTTGTCAAACGCCTTCCTAAAATCCATGTAGACAACATCCATTGCAAACCCTTCATCAATCCTCCCTGTTACTTCATCAAAAAATTCAATTAGATTAGTCAAACACGATCTGCCTTTTACAAATCTGTTTTGGCTCTCCTTAATTAACTTAAACCTCTCCAAGTGCCCTTTAATTTTTTCCTTGATTAGTGTTTCTAAAACTTTACCCACCACTGATGTTAAACTGACCGGCCTGTAGTTACTAGGATTGTCCTTACATCCTTTCTTGAACAATGGTGTCACATTTGCCACTTTCCAATCCTCAGGCACCTCCCCCACATCTAGGGAAGATTAGAAAATTATGGCAAGCCCTTCCGCTATCTCCTCCCCCACTTCCCTTAGCAACCTGGGATGCAAGCCATCTGGACCAGGCGACTTATCCACTCTAAGCATACCCAGCCTTTCTAGTACATCGTGTCTATCAATTTTCACCCCTTCCATTGCTTCTACCTTTTCCGCTTCTACCGATATTTTGTCAGCATCCACCTCCTTAGTAAACACCGATACAAAGTACTCATTGCGTATTCTAGCCTTGCCCTGCGCCTCTAAGCATATATCACCTTCTTTGTCCCTAATAGGCCCCACCCGCTTACTGTTTACCCTGGCTAGATTTTTCGGTTCCCTTTTTTGTTAACCACCATTCTACTCTCATATTCTCTCTTTGCCAATCTTATTTTCATCTTCACTTCGGCTCTCAACTTATTGTATTTGGTCTGGTTCTCCCTTGAAGAATTTACCTTACATGCATCATACACCCTCTTTTTTTGTTTCATCATCTTCTCTATCTCCTTCGTCATCCAAGGAGCCTTTGCTTTGGTTCCCTTACCCTTCCCTCTTGTTGGAATGTACCTAGCCTGTACTTGGAACATCTCCTCCTTAAAGATCACCCATTGTTCTGTTACAGTTTTTCCTGTCAGTCTTTGGTTCCATTTTACCCTGGCTAGATCCTTTCACATCCCATTGAAGTTAGCCCTATTCCAGTTTAGAAGTTCCACTCTAGATTGTTCCTTGCTCCTCAAAGACTACAAAGTCTTTCACTTAAGGCCTTGATCTAGACTAAAGTCTTCAGCAACTAAGCCATAAGGAAAACTGAAGGAATAGGAAGTCTCCACTAGACCCTATCCCTCTACTTACAGCATTTGGGGCCATTACGCCTGCTACTCCAAGCCTACTGCCACCTTTCATCAGGCAGTCCAAGGGAGTGATGGCAAGAGAGACGGGCAGGAGAGAAATTGGCTGGGAACCTGAACCCCCGTCTTCCCACTAGTATTTATATTTTGCAGGTGGCAAAGAGGTGACCAGCATCACTCCTGGCTGGGGCTGGGGAAGGCAACTTTAGGTCAGGGCCAGAAGGCAGCAGTATGCTTCACCATCTGATTTATCCACTATCTGCACCACTATCCCATCCAATTCGGGGTGGGATAGTGGAGGTAAATCCAGGCCTGAATCTCTTAATGATTACAATGTGAAACAGTAGGGCTCCAATCCTTTCCCCTTCCCTGCACCTGTTGTCAATACTCTTTGGAGTCTGTTGAAAGCTTAATATTGTGTTTCAACCCTGCTGTTGCATGAGATGGGTGTGAGTTCTGTTTGCCTCTCCAGTGTACCCTACCCAGAGGACAGCAGAACAGCATGTCTGGCAGAAGATAGCAGCTGGCCTCAATATTCCATGCACATCCACAAGACCTGGGAAAATATACGGAAGAAGATGGCACATCATAACGATACTGCCATGGTAAGCCAACTCAATGGTTCAATTTACCAGGTACAGGACCCGTGTATGCATGCCAGAAAGTGTTGATGGTCAATCTGTTACATATTTACGGTTGGTCAGTGGCGAGCCCTTACACAACCTTGCAACTCTTTCTTTGCTAACTGAAGGGGTTAAAAGTTAGATTAGCGGCTTAACTGACTAGCTGGCTGATGTAATAAAGGAGAAGTCTGGCAGAACAAAGACAGTTGGAAAAAGCATATTACATGATGATTGGGGGAGTAAAAGAATCAAGGAGGCCATACATTGAACAATGGGCCGCCAAGATGTGATTTGCGAAGATGAGGTTAAGCGTACGTAAATTGGATAGAACAATGGCAGATGTGGAAACAGGGCAAATGAGATAAACAAGATGTGTTTTGTGGAGATGTGATTAAGTGTACGTGACTTGGACAATTAATTGGCCAAGTCCCGAAGATGTGAAGGAAACAAGATGTAAGATTGAATATAAGCCAACTGCTGTAAAAATTAGACTCCCGTCTCAGGTCAGACTGAGAGGGCCTCTCCCTGCACGTGCTTGAATAAAAATCACTTGGAACCAGTACACGCTCGTCTCCGTCTACTTTGGGGCAGAGAGAAATCCCACAACACTAACCATGCATACCCATTGGATGCACATTACAGTTGTAGCTTGCAGTTCAAAGCCTTGGCCCACTCACATCTTCAAAGGGTCTTACACATTAAAACACTGTCTGTATGAAGCATAGCCACTTAATCACACCCAGAAGGGGCTTCAGCTTCGGCATATTTCCGAATACGAGATAATTACAGATGATGAAGGCCATACAGCCCCTCTTAATTCATCCATACAGAAAGATCCTATAGTCTCTCATTGCATCTAGTTGTTTCTTAAATATAATTCGAAGGTTTCATCTCCACTTCTCGATCTATGTATTGATCACTCCATATATGAAGTAGAACTTACTGCTACCAGTTCTAAATTTGTCTTCCTACTAGTTTGGACCTGTATTCCCTTGTCCTAATCTCACAATTTAATTGAAGTCATTTTTTGAAGGAGCAGTGGTGATGCAGAGAAGGAGCGAGAACCTGCTGATCACCATTAAGGACAACTTGAACTTTGGTAAAGGCAGCAGTTCGGTGGCATTGGACAGCCGTGTTACGATCTTGTGGCTAGTCAATAGGAAAGGAGATGAAATAGCTGGACGAACTGACTGACGCATCAGTCTGTTGTTTGATGCATCCATGGGCAGTGCATTGGTTGATTGTTCAGATGATGCATCTGCTTGGAGGAGGTGGAGTGAGAACATTTGACTCTGTGGGTAACCTTGTCTGCTCTGATGGTGCCAAACCTTTGGTTGCAGGTGTCCTTGCAGCAGGTGGGACAGCTTCACCATAGACTCCCTGTTCACCTGTAGCCCAGGGAACTAATCCCCCATTGCTAGGTAGGTGTACCAAGGCCTGCAGGTGCAGCTAAGCCAACTGTGGTGTCTTATTTCAACTTGCACTACTTAAAACATGAAATATTTGTACTGGAGGTACTTTTAAACCATTTCTCAGTAATAAGGTAAATGTGACTTGCCAAATGGCATTCCATCGGTCTAGCTTTCAGTTAGATGCCATGGTGCACCATGAGGTTGTAGGAATGTTGATTTTGTTGACTTTACAGATCTCATCTTCTTTAAGGATCTTCTGAACTCTTGGAAAGGGTTTCTGTGCAGTCAGATTCTCTGTGATATTTGTAACAATGGGCTGAATTTTTACCTTTGAGTCGGGTGGGTGCGTGGGACCAGGTAGTGGGTTGTTGTCCCGAAATTTCCATCAGCGCGCTCTGCAGTATGTGTTTAACTTAACTACATCAATTGACTTAGTCATGCGGGTTTGCCGGCCAATTAACTGGAGCGGGCCTTCAGCTCACCTATTTAAAGGAGCCTTACACACATCAGAGCTGAAGGTTGTTGGAGGTGGTTCTGAGGTTGTTGTGAGAGGTGGCTGTTGATGTTATATAGTTCCAATAGTTTGACTGTGAATGTTCAAGCATTTATAACCAAGGATGGAGGCTCAGTGCCAGAAGACTGCGCCCAGGTTTTCTGATTCCTCCCTGGAAATCCTGCTCCAGGGAGTGAGAGCACACAAGGAGGTCCTCTTCCCTGGTGAGGGGAGGATGAGGCCAGCCAGTGAAACAAGAGGGCATGGCTGGAGATCACCCACGAAGTGAGCAGCAGGGGTGTTGTGAGCCGCTCCTGGATCCAGTGTAGGAAGAGATTTAATGACCTCATGAGGTCAGGAAAGGTGAGTACAATGCCACATTCAACTACATCCCGATGTGCATGTCACCCCAACCCCATCACTCTTCCTTCCCAAGCTTACTCCTGCACGTCACTCCTCACAGCAAACTACCTTCCAGGTGCACCCATCCCTCACTGTCTATGCACCTACTCACATCCCCATGTGACTATCCACCACTGACACTCACCCTCATCCTAATGCAATCCTGGAAAGTAACGCCACAGAAGGAGGCCATTTGGCAATGTCACGTCACTCCCTCATAGTCACCCTCTACAGATGTAGCCCATCCATCCCCTGCACTCATTCCATCACTCTCACTCAAAGTACTCTTGTTTCCCTCCTTGCAGAAGAGAGTGCATAACATCCGAAGAGAAAGAGAACCGGAGGTGGCCCTCAAATTAAAGTGCATTGACGCCAGCAGAGGAGACGCTGGAAATAAGCGAAGTTGCAGAGCTGCTGGCGGTGGGAGATGGAGAGAGGGAGACCTCCAAGCAACCTGGTGACAGAATTAAATATCAAACAGCCATACAGCATACAACAGTCACTCATGGTGACTGGATGTCAGCAGCCAGTGAAATATGATCATGTGCATAATGGTAACTTACAACATTCTTATCATAACAGTTCTAAATCATGTCTTTACTCTCCCACAGGTCCATCAAGTACACCCCCCACCCCACTCCCCGTCCACTGTCCAGCCAGAGGAGGAAGACGACTCGTCAGAGGAAGCTGCAGTCTCTGAGGGTGCTCCATCATCAGACCCATACGCACCCAGCACCAGCGCAGATACGTGCACGTCAGTGGGTACAGCGAGACATAGAGTAGTTGTTACCTGGTGCCTCACACATCACAAGTGAGCAAGAGCAGATGGTGGAGACAGGAACAGTAGTGGAGAGACCGTGCCGGAGGGTGGAGGACGCTCTAAGCTCTGCTCAGCTGGATGCAGATGCTGAACCTTGGGGGCCGTCGACAAAGAAGATGATCTTGGAGGAGCAGCAACAAATGCACGAGGCTCTGGCAGCTTTCCCAGCCGTGATGTGCACAATTGTAGGGAGAATGGAGGAGTCTATCTCCAACATTAGCAGCACTATGTCGCAGGCGATGGCGACGATGTACTCTTCCATCGAAAGGATGGCCACCTGCATGGAGGACCAAACACGCCAGTCAAACGAGAACATGCTTGCTGTAAACAACATCTTGCAGACTCTGATTGCAGTCATATCAAGGAAGGATACCAACCTAGACTTGGGCGTTCATCACCCCACTGGTGTGCAGCAACGTGCTCTCTAGCTCCTTGCTAAGAGGAAAGTGTGGGTGGCCCATCAGAGGGATAATGGTGAGAGGGGACATGGAAGTGGGGGTTCTTCTCAAAGCACTCCCGCTTCTTCCCCCATTGCCTCCCCCTCAGTCAGAGCCCCACATTGTGCCTCAGATCCCGATGGCCGAGTCTGCCCCTGCACAGTTGCAGGAGGAGCAGTCTTTCGCGAGGCCATCACAGGCTCCAAAGCCTAAAGGACATCTGCCAAAAGTGTCTAAGCAGTCGCAGCAGGGAAGTGAGCAGCCTGCCTCTACCTCTGCTGAAGCCACAGGGGGTGCACGTCGTAGAAGCACTCGGAAAAGAAAAATGACACAATTGTAGATGCACAAGGGTATGCACATGGATGTTTGTCAATATGTTACATTGTTAGGTTTCAGTTCTATTTATAACCCACATAAATTTATTTCTTTGCACCACTTTCCCGTCTTGTCCATTTTTGTCTGCTAGCTGGGAAGTGGCCTTGTCAGTTGGAGTGAATGGAAAGACATTACTTAACCTCGAGCAATGTGTGTGACAGGAATGGTTTGGTAATTTAAGGACTACTTTGTGGTTTAGTGGGGGGAAATTTGTTTCAGCATCTGGGTGCCAGATGGGTGCACTGGTGCAACCTAACTGAATCGTGCCGTTATGAGTCCATCCCGGGCTTCTCATGCAGCAATGTTCGCCATTGCTGGTGCCATCTGCACCTCAGCTTCCTCCTCCTCCTCTGAAGAGGCTCTGCGCTTTGCGCCTGGCTCCTCCTGCAGCTCCAGTCCTTGCTGCTGCGCTATGTTGTGCAGTGCGTGACATATGACAATCATTCTGGAGACCCTGGCTGGTGCATACTGAAGGGCTCCTCCAGATCTGTCCAGGCCTCTGAAGCGCATCATCAGCATTCCGATTGCTTGTTCTATTACACAGCTGGTCGTGATGTGCCTTTGATTATAGCACTCCTCGGCCTTATTGCTTGGCCTCCTCAAGGGTGTCATCAGCCAGGTCTTCAGGGGATAGCCCTTCTCTCCAAGCAGCCAGCTGTTAAGTCAGGTAGGAGGTACGAAGAGCTGAGGGAGGGTGGACTTACGCAGGATGAAAGAGTCATGACAGCTCCCTGGGAATCTGGCACACACATGCATGATGATCTTTTTGTGGTTGCAGACGAGCTGCACATTGAGGGAGTGGAAGACCTTACAGTTCATAAACACTCATAGAAACATAGAAGATAGGAGCAGGAGTAGGCCATTCGGCCCCTCGAGCCTGCTCCGCCATTCGATGAGATCATGGCTGATCATCCAAACTCAGTACCCTGTACCTGCCTTCTCCCCATATCCCTTGATACCTTTAGCTTTAAGAAATATATCTAACTCATTCTTGAATATATTTAATGAATTGGCCTCAATTACCTTCTGTGGTAGAGAATTCCACAGGTTCACCACTCTCTGGGTGAAGAAATTCCTCCTCATTTCTGTCCTAAATGGCTTACCCCCTATCCTTAGATTATGACCCCTGGTTCTGGACTCTCCGACCATCGGGAACATTCTTCCTGCATCTAGTTTGTCCAGACCTGTCAGAATTTTATATGTTTCGATGAGATCCCCTCTCATTCTTCCATACTCCAGCGAGTATAAGCCCAATCGACCCAATCTCTCCTCATATGTCATTCCTGCCATCCCAGGTATCAGCCTTGTGAATCTTCGCTGAACTCCCCCCATGGCAAGAACATCCTTCCTCAGATAAGGCGACCAAAACTGCACACAATACTCAAGGTGTGGTCTCACCAAGGCCCTGTACAACTGCAGCAGGACATCCCTGTTCCTGCACTCAAACCCTTTCGCTATGAAGGCCAACATACCATTTGCCTTCTTCACCACCTGCTGCACCTGCATGCTTACCTTCAGCGATTGATGCACAAGGACACCCAGGTCTCGTTGCACTTCCCCTTCTCCCAATCTATTGCCATTCAGATAATAGTCTGCCTTTCTGTTTTTGACACCAAAGTGGATAACCTTGCATTTATCCACGTTATATTGCATCTGCCACGCTTCTGCCCACTCACCCAACCTGTCCAAATCATCCTGGAGTTTCTCGGTATCCTCCTCGCAGCACACACTCCCACCCAGCTTTGTGTCATCTGCAAACTTGGAGATATTACATTTAGTTCCCTTATCTAGATCATTAATGTATATTGTGAATAGCTGGGGTCCAAGGACCGATCCCTGCGGTACCCCACTAGTCACTGCTTGCCATTCGGAAAAAGACCCATTAATTCCTACTCTTTGCTTTCTGTCTGCCAACCAGTTCTCTATCCAAGTCAATACCTTGCCCCCAATCCCATGTGCCTTAACTTTACACGCTAATCTCTTATGCGGGACCTTATCGAAAGCCTTTTGAAAGTCCAAATACACCACATCTACTGGTTCTCCCTTATCTATTTTCCCAGTTACATCCTCAAAAAATTCCAGTAGATTAGTCAAACACGATTTACCTTTTGTAAATCCATGTTGACTTTGTCCAATCCTGTCACTGTTTTTCAAGTGCTCAGCTATTACATCCTTTATAATGGACTCTAGCATTTTCCCCACTACCGATGTCAGGCTTACCGGTCTGTAATTTCCCGCTTTCTCTCTACCACCCTTTTTGAATAGTGGGGTAACATTAGCTACCCTCCAATCCATGGGTACAGTTCCAGATTCCATCGAATGTTGGAAGATGATCAGCAATGCATCTACTATTTCTAGGGCCACTTCCTTAAGTACCCTAGGATGTAGATTATCAGGCCCTGGGGATTTATCGGCCTTCAATCCCGTCAATTTCCCTAACACCATTTCCCTGCAAATACTGATTTCTTTCAGTTCCTCCCTTTCATCAGACCGTATGTTCTCCAACATCTCTGGGAGGTTATTTGTGAAGACAGAAACCAAAATATGCATTTAATTGGTCTGCCATTTCTTTGTTCCCCATTATAACTTCCCCCGCTTCTGACTGCAAGGGACCTACACTTGATTTCACTAATCATTTTCTCTTCACATATCTATAAAAGCTCTTACAGTCAGTTTTTATGTTCCCCACAAGCTTACTTTCATATTCTATTTTCCCCTTCTTAATTAATCCCTTTGTCCTCCTTTGTTGAATCCTAAACTGCTCCCAATCCTCAGGGTTACCGCTTTTTCTGGCCAATTTATATGCCCTCTCCTTGGATCTTATGCTATCCCTAATTTCCCTTGTTAGCCACGGTTGAGTCACCCTTTTTGTTTTATTCTTATGCCACACTGGGATGAACAAATTCTGTAGTTTATCCATGCAGTCTTTAAATGTTTGCCATTGCCTATCCACCGTCAACCCTTTGAGTGACATTCCCCAATCAATCCTACCCAATTCGCACCTCATACCATCATAGTTTCCTTTATTTAAATTCAGGACCCTAGTCTCTGATTCAACTACTTCACTCTCCATCCTAATGAAGAATTCTATCATATTATGATCACTCTGACCCAAGGGGCCTCGTACAACAAGATTGCTAATGAATCCTTTCTCGTTACATAATACCCAGTCTAAGATGGCCTGATCTCTGGTTGGTTCCTCGACATATTGTTCCAGAAAACCATCCCGCAAACATTCTAGGAATTCCTCCTCCAAAGTATTTTTACTAATTTGGTTAGCCCAATTTATATGTAAATTAAAGTCACCCATGATGACTGCTGTGCCCTTACTGCATGCTTCTCTAATTTCCCTTTTAATGCCATCCCCAACCTCCGTATTACTGTTTGGAGGTCTATATACCACTCCCACTAATGTTTTCTGCCCCTTGTTATTTCTCAGTTCTACCCATACAGATTCCACATCATCCGAGCTAATATCCTTCCTTTCAATTGTGTTAATCCCCTCTTTAACCAGCAATGCTACCCCACCTCCCTTTCTTTTTTGCCTATCTTTCCTAAATATTGAATACCCCTGGATGTTGAGTTCCCAGCTTTGGCCACCCTGGAGCCATGTTTCTGTAATCCCAATCAAATCGTATTCATTTACCTCTATTTGCGCAGCTAATTCATCCACCTTGTTCCGAATGCTCCTGGCTTGTTTTTTTAACGCTCTCAGACCTATATGAATTATTATTTACTGTGACCATGTTTGATTTAAACCGTTGAGTTCTTTGCCTTCTACTTTTGTTTTTCTCCTTCCTGTCTTTTGCTTTTATCCTTGTTTCCCTTTCCTCTGTCCCCCTGCTCAGGTTCCCAACCCCCTGCCATTTTAGTTTAAACCCTCCCCAACAGCACTAGCAAACACTCCCCCTAGGACATCGGTCCCGGCCCTGCCCAGGTGCAGACCGTCCCATTTGTACTGGTCCCACCTCCCCCAAAACCGGTTCCAATGTCCAAGGAATTTGAATCCCTCCCCCTTGCACCATTCCTCTAGCCACGTATTCATTTGAAATATCCTCCTATTTCTACTCTGACTAGCACGTGGCACTGGTAGCAATCCTGAGATTACTACCTTTGAGGTCCTATTTTTTAATTTACCTCCTAACTCCCTATATTCTGCTTTTAGAACCTCATCCCATTTTTTACCTATATCGTTGATGCCTATGTGCACCACGACAACTGGCTGTTCACCCTCCCCCTCCAGAATGTTCTGTAGCCGCTCTGAGACGTCCTTGACCCTTGCACCAGGGAGGCAACACACCATCCTGGAGTCTCGTTGGCGGCCGCAGAAACACCTATCTATTCCCCTTACAATTGAATCCCCTATCACTATAGCTCTTCCATACTTTTTCCTCCCAGCCTGTGCAGCAGAGCCACCCATGGTGCCAGGAAGTTGGCTGCTGCTGCTGCCTTCCCCTGATAAGTCATCCCCCCCCAACAGCATCCAAAGTGGTATATCTGTTTGAGAGGGGGATGGCCACAGGGGACCCCTGCACTACCTGCCTGCACCTCTTACTCTGCCTGGTGGTCACCCATTCACTTCCTGCCTGTACACCCTTTACCTGCGGTGTGACCAACTCTCTAAATGTGCTATCCACGATGTCCTCAGCGTCACGAATGCTCCAATATACATCCATCCGCAGCTCCAGTGCCACAATGCGGTCCATCAGTAGCTGCAGCTGGATACACTTCCCACACACATGGTCATCAGGGACACAGGAAGCGTCCCTGATTTCCCACATATAGCAGGTCTCCTGCCATGACTTACCCTTTAATTAACTAATTAAAATTAAATTAAATGAATCCCACCAATTTCACTTCAATTAAATGATATACTCAAGGGCCCTTGTTTAACAGCAGTCCCCGCTACACCACAGAGACTCTAGAAACTATAAACCACAGAATTTAAGTATGGAAAAAAGGAGAAAGGGAGAAATACTCACCAACCAATCACTTACCTGCTTTCTGGTGATGTCACACTTCGATTACTTTTTACTTCTGTCTCCCGCTCTGAGATTGGTAAACCAACCTGCTCCCAGGGCTCGCTTTTATCCTCTGCCACCGCCACCGCCGCTCCTCCTAGGTCCGCACCGCCGCTGAGTGATCTCAGTGATCTCGGGGTGCCTTGATGGCCACATGTGTGCAGTCGATGATGCCCTGCACTTGTGGGAAGTCAGCCAGAGCCGCAAAGCTGAGCGCTCACTGGCTTCATCAGTGGCAAAGTGTACATAAGTGCCTGCCTTGGCAAACATGGCATCGGTCACCTGGGTGATGCATCTGTGGGTGGCCGACTGCGAGATCCTGTAAATGTCTGCTGCAGATCCCTGGAAGGAGCCTGAGGAGAAGAAGTTGAGGGCGGTGGTGACTTTGACAGCCACTGGTAAGGTGTGTCCACCAGGTCCTTGGCAGCCGGTCTACTTCCGGCAAGCCAAAAATGTCTGCGACGACCTGCCGTGATAGCCTGAGCCTCCTGAGGCACTGGTGTTCAGTCATGTCCAGGAAGATCATCCTCTGCCTATAACCCTGTGTTGGGGGTATCGCCTCTGGCGCAGTGCAGCCCGGTGCTCATCCTTTCTCTCGGTGAGGAGAAGGCTGCTGCTGCTGCTGCTGCTGGTGTGGCTGGTGTTGTTGGTGCTGGGGCTCATCTTGGTCCGAATCTGAGGTCCAAGGTGAAACAGCATAAGCGGCACCCATGCTGATCTGATAGATGCCAGGTAAAGTGGAGATCAGAGGCCCAATCCTCCAATGCAGTAAGAGTGGCTTCCGAGGTTGCAGAAATCACCTGAAAACTCCTGAAAGCAAATTCTCTGCAATAATGATGTCAGCAAGAGCCTTCGGCAAGGTAGCAGGTGTGAGGTGTGAATATTTATGTTTTTATTTCAACTGTCAATTGTTCAACTCACACAATGGCCGGTCACTTCTCGCCTTGCTTTGGCAGGTGAGTTTTAGAAAGCCCGTGAATCCCATGCACAAGCAGTAAATGCTAAAACCTCAGGTTAAAAAGCATTATAATGGTCTGTTAACGACCTCTTAAATACTTCAATGAGGTCGCCCACCTCTCCCGAGTGGGTCTCTGTCACGCTGAGAAACGTGCTGGAGTAAAAGGTGGAAGTCGGCGGGATGAAGGCGGGTTCCTGGTGCACTGTCAATTTCAGTGCTTTTAACAGCCCACCCGCTGGCAAATCTGCAGTCATTTCAAAGGGAAAATTCCGGCCAATGACTCAGCTCTTTCTCCATTCCATTTACTTCATGGTCTGATCCAGAAAACACAGGAAAGATGCATAAAACAGTAGCTGAATATTTTTATAAATGAATATTGCAAGCATTAGCTGAAAAGTAAAAAACAAATAAAAAAAACTTTTACAATTCTTTCCTTCAGTCCCTTTAAATTGGGACTTTAACCCGCCAACTCTTTAAAAGCAGTTTCACATCTGAAGTTTTGAGCAATCTGGTTATGACCTCACTGGCATATTGGGAGCATGCATAATTAGGCTTCCATTCAAAAGAAGAAGGTGCACCACCAGAAACATTATTGTGGTGCAAGTTAGTCATGGAATAATGGGAACAGTAGCCACCCAATTTACGGGTCTGCACTTGCCCAAAACCCACTGGTGGTAACAATAGCGCTGGTTGGAAAATTCACCTTAGAATGTTGTAAAACATAACTGTGTGTAAATATATTTATCCAAATAAAGTATTTATTACAAAGTGAGGGAATGTGAATTCTCAATAATCACGGTGAGAGACAATAGTGCTGAAGATCAAAGATGTTTCTTTTTCATACCCAGTGAAAGAGTAAAACATCTTAGATCATGCATCTAGCGATTCGTATGCAATATAGTCTTCTATAGGCATATAAATAGTAAATGGGTAGTAAGAGGAGGGGTGGGGCCGTTTAGGGACCGAAAAGGAGATCTACGCATGGAGGCAGAGGGCATGGCTGAGGTGCTAAATGAGAAATTTGCATCTGTCTTCACCAAGGAAGAAGATGCTGCCATAGACAAGAAAGATGCTGCCATGAAGGAGGAGGTAGAGGAGATACTGGATGGGATAAAAATTGATAAAGAGGAGGTACTAGAAAGACTGGCTGTACTTAAAGGAGATAACTCACCAGGACCAGATGGGATGCATCCCAGCACGCTGAGGGAAGTGAAGGAAGAAATCGCGGAGGTACTGGCCATAATCTTCCAATCCTCCTTAGATACGGGGGTGGTGCCAGAGGACTGGAGAATTGCAAATGTTACACCCTTGTTCAAAAAAGATAAATCCAGCAACGATAGGCCAATCAGTTTAACCTCGGTAGTGGGGAAACTTTTAGAAACAATAATCAAGGACAAAATTAACAGTCACTTGGACAAGTGTGGATTAATTAAGGAAAGCCAGCACGGATTTGTTAAAGGCAAATCGTGTTTAACCAACTTGATCGAGTTTTTTGATGAGGTAAAAGAGAGGGTCGATGAGGGCAATACTGTTGACGTAGTGTACATGGATTTACAAAAGGCGTTCGGCAAAGTGCCACATAATAGGCTTGCCAGCAAAGTTGAAGCCCATGGAATAAAAGGGGCAGTGGCAACATGGATACGAAATTGGCTAAGCGACAGGAAACAGAGAGTAGTGGTGAACGGTTGTTTTTCGGACTGGAGGAAGGTATACAGTGTTGTTCCCCAGGGGTCAGTTCTAGGACCACTGCTTTTCTTGATATATATTAATGACTTGGACGTGGGTGTACAGGGCACAATTTCAAAATTTGCAGATGATGTAAAACTTGGAAGAATAGTGAACAGTGAGGAGGATAGTGTTAGACTTCAAGAGGACATAGACAGGCTGGTGGAATGGGCGGACACGTGGCAGATGAAATTTAACGCAGAAAGGTGCGAAATGATACATTTTGGTAGAAAGAATGAGGAGAGGACATATAAACTAAAGGGTACAATTCTAAAGTGGGTGCATGAACAGAGAGACCTAGGGGTATATGTGCACAAATCGTTGAAGGTGGCAGGGCAGGTTGAGAAAGCAGTTAAAAAAGCTTATGGGATCCTGGGCTTCATGAATAGAGGTGTAGAGTATAAAAGCATGGAAATTATGATGAACCTATATAAAACACTGGTTAGGCCTCAACTGGAGTATTGTGTCCAATTCTGGGCACTGCACTTTAGGAAGGATGTGAAGGCCTTAGAGAGGGTGCAGAAAAGATTTATGAGAATGATTCCAGGGATGAGGGACTTCAGTTACGTGGATAGACTGGAGAAGCTGGGGTTGTTCTCCTTAGAGCAGAGAAGATTGATGGAGATTTGATAGAGGTGTTCAATATCATGAGGGGTCCGGACAGAGTAGATAGAGAGAAGCTGTTCCCATTGGCAGAGGGTTGAGAACCAGAGGACACAGATTTAATGTGCTTGGCAGAAGAACCAAAGGCGCCATGAAGAAAAACTTTTTTATGCAGGGAATAGTTAGGACCTGGAATACACTGCCTGAAAGGGTGGTGGAGGCAGACTCAATCACAGCTTTCAAAAGGGAGTTGGATAAGTACCTGAAGGAAAAAAGATTGCAGGGCTACAGGGAAAGGGCGAGGAAGTGGGACTAGCTGAAGTGCTCTTGCAGAGAGCCGGCACGGGCTTGACGGGCTGAATGGCCTTTTTCCGTGCTGTAACCATTCTATGATTCTATGATTCTAGAGTGCTCTCTCTATGGCCCCAACCCAATAATTTGATCCAATCATAACTACAAATATGTCAGTTTCGAATTGTGCAATTTGCCTAATGGGACCTGGACCGAGCCTGCCAAACTCATTGCCCTTAGAAACCTTTATCTAGGGTTAGTCGAAACCCTGGCTGGGATTTTCCACCTTAGTGGAATCCCAGTGCATCTTAGCAGGGCTGCAGCTGTACGCCAGCCCATTCTCCAGGGTCAGGCCGTTTTGCATATTTTAGGTGGGATCCTCTACCTATGCCAGGGATCCTGCCTGAAAGTAGATGGAGAATGACTATGGCAAGCCTCAGAGTATAGCGTGGCTCGTGGCCTCTGGGCTGCGCCAAAACCAAGAAGTTGTACATTTTGTTTAATAATGTTTTAGCCCAAGCATTTGATCATAACAAGCTAAGGTGGCTCTTTAGTTTTTAACATCCACCACCATTAGGGTTGCCAACTCTGGTTGGGTGTAATCCTGGTGGTTTCATCACATGACCTCCCACCTCAACCCATTCCACCCCCACACCCCCGCCATTGGTCTGTCCTTCTGCCGCACTGCCTTCCCACACCAATTGGAAAGCGAACAGACTCTGTGTTATTTACTTGGATTAATCTTAACTGTCAGTCAGTCAGCCTTTTACCCCCATTGCCAATATTTTTACAACTAATAAATGAAAATGTTCAAAGAAGATGAAAAAGAAACTCCACATTTTTTTAATGCTCCTATGATTTTTCTCCAGGGTCGCTCGCAGCAGTGTCCTGGACATTAATCTTCAATTCTTGGAGAGTCTAGGAAAATACTGGAGGGTTGGAAACCCTAAGCACCATAATAACCCTGGACCCCAGAAATGTACAGGGCTAGGGCATGAGTGACAGGAAAAACATCGAATGATATATTCCCGTCATTTCTAAGTGTTCCAACACATCCATCCATGTCTGGGCAGATGTATTATGCGTTCCCCTGTTGCTTCTGAAAGACCGGCCGGGAAGTGGTGGAGGACAGTGGGGAGCAAGTGGAGCAGTATTCTGTTCAAGTTACTCCAGGGAACTGGTGTAATTCCAGCATGGAAAAATGAAAATCTTTCTCTTCCCACCCCCCCCCCCCACCCCAAAAGATTTTTTTTTAATTAATTATTTCTGCAAAATTGTTTTTGCAAAGGGCAGAATATTCTTAAATAGCATAAGTCTACATTTCCAGGTTTGTCATTTGGCTAATATTAAATGTTACAATTGTTTTTCTCATTTTGATTTTTTGGCACTCAATGTATCTCTTGTGATCTGGCTTCCAGAAATGACAGCAGAAAAATCAATCAGCAAGTAAAAAGGCTTTCAGCAATGTAAAACAGCCAGGACCACATCATTTATAAAATATGCACATTGATTTTCTTAAAAGAATTATTTGTAGAGGGATTCACCAGGTTTGATAGCCATATAGATAATTACTTGGAGCAGAATAATTGTTTTGTTCTAAATTATTTTATGGATCGGTGCCCTCACTTATGCACAATTTTTTTATGCAGGCTTAAGTATGAAAATAATGGTAAAATACTTCTCTAATTGCATAGCATAGAGATTGGTTTGGACCCTGTTATAAAGTAAACACAAATGAGCGGCTCAGTGGATACTATAAATTGTGAGAGAAAAGTTCAGGCAATTAGCAAACATGCTTTAGGGCACTAACATATAAACTGCATAATATTCACCAATAACCTACTCGCAGATGATCAGTTTGGATTCCGCTAGGACCAGTCGGCTCCAGACCTCATTACAGCCTTGGTCCAGAGGTGAGGTGAGAGTGACTGCCCTTGACATCAAGGCAGCATTTGACCGAGTCTGGCATCAAGGAGCCTTGGTAAAACTGAAGTCAATGGGAATCAGGGGGAAAATGCTCCTGTGGCTGGAGTCATACCTAGCACAAAGGAAGATGGTTGTGGGGGTTGAAGGTCAATCATCACAGCCCCAGGACATCGCTGCAGGAGTTCCTCAGGGCAGAGTCCTAGGCCCAACCATCTTCAGCTGCTTCATCAATGACCTTCCCTCCCACATAAGGTCAGAAATGGGGATGTTTGCTGATGACTGCACAGTGTTCAGCACCATTCGCAACTCCATGAAGCAGTCCATGCCCGCATGCAACAAGACCTGGAAGACGTTCAGGCTTGGGCTAATAAGTGGCAGGTAACATTCGCACCACAGAAGTGCCAGGCAATGACTATCTCCAACAAGCGAGAGTCTAACCACCTCCCCTTGACATTCAATGGCATTATCATCGCCGAATCCCCCACTATCAACATCCTGGGGGTCACCATTAACCAGAAACTTAACTGGACCAGCCACATAAATACTGTGGCAACAAGAGCAGGTCAGAGGCTAGGTATTCTGTGGCGAGTGTCTCACCTCCTGACTCCCCAAAGCCTTTCCACCATCTACAAGGCACAAGTCAGGAGTGTGATGGAATACTCTCCACTTGCCTGGATGAGTGCAGCTCGAACAACACTCAAGAAGCTCGACACCATCCAGGACAAAGCAGCCCGCTTGATTGGCACCCCATCCACCACCTTAATCATTCACTCCCTCCACCACCGGTGCACCGTGGCTGCAGTGTGTACCATCTACAAGATGCACTGCAGCAACTCGCCAAGGCTTCTTCGGCAGCACGTCCCAAACCCGCAACCTCTTCCACATAGAAGGACAAGGGCAGCAGGCGCATGGGAACACCACCAGCTCCAAGTTCCCCTCCAAGTCACACACCATCCTGACTTAGAAGTATATCACCGATCCTTCATCATCGCTGGGTCAAAATCCTGGAACTCCCTACCTAACAGCACTGTGGGAGTACCATCACCACACGGACTGCAGCGGCTCAAGAAGGCGGCTCACCATCACCTTCTCAAGGGCAACTAGGGGTGGGCAATAAATGCTGGCATTGCCAGCGACGCCCTGATCCCATAAACTAATAAAAAAAAGAGAGTCTCACCACCTCCCCTTGACATTCAACGGTATTACCATCATCAAATCCCCCAACATCAACATCCTGGGGGCAAAGTTCGCTCTAAGCTGTGCTTCGTTGTGCGCGGCCTGTTTATTTTAATGCGCGGTCCCTTTAAATTTCTGCCATGCGCGGTATTTCCAATGGAAAAGCTTGTAGCAGCCACCAGGACCTTGCAGATTACTGCGTGGCCACGCACCCGCGCAGCTTAGAGGGAACATTGCCTAGGGGTTACCATTGACCAGAAAGTTAACTGGACCAGCCACACAAATAGTGTGAGAGCAGGTCAGAGGCTGGGTATTCTGCGGCGAGTGTCTCACCTCCTGACTCCCCAAAGCCTTTCCACCATCTACAAGTCACAAGTAAGGAGTGTGATGGAATACTCTCCGCTTGCCTGGATGAGTACAGCTCCAACAACATTCAAGAAGCTCAACACCATCTAGGACAAAGCAGACCGCTTGATTGGCACCCCATACACCACCTTAAACATTCACTCCCTCCATCACTGGCGCATTGTGACTGCAGTGTGTATCATCTACAAGATGCACTGCAGCAACTTGCCAAAGCTTCTTCGATAGCACCTCCCAAACCCGCAACCTCTACCACCTAGAAGGACAAGGGCAGCAGGCGCATGGGAACACCACCACTTCCAAGTTCCCCTCTAAGTCACACACCATCCTAACTTGGAAATATATCACTGTTCCTTCATTGTTGCTGGACCAAAATTCTGGAACTTCCTCCCTAACAACTCTGTGGGACAATGTTGCCATTAAGGTGGATGCGCACGCGGACGCGCAGTAATCTGAAAGGTCCCGCACAGGCTGTTCACCAGCTTTTACATTGCAAATACGGTGCATGCGCAGAAATTTAAAGGAACTGTGCATTAAAAGCAACTGGCTGTTTAGAACAAAGCACAGCTTACAGGGAACATTGCTGTGGGAGTACCTTCACCACACGGACTGCAGCGGTTCAAGAAGGCGGCTCACCACCACCTTCTCAAGGGCAATTAGGGATGGGTAATAAATGCTGGCCTTGCCAGCGACGCTCACATCCCGTGAATGAATAATAAAAAAAACCCCACAGTAATTGAGTATTGATGAGCATTTAATAGATTACTCCCACCTCAGTAAGTGTTGTGTTTTTTTCAAGCTGATAGTGTGGCATTAACAAGTACAAACACTCACTCCCCCTCTAGAAGGATCACACCACTAATGAAAACCATGGAGCCTGTTCAAATTAAAAATGCATGGTGGCAAATTGAAATGAGAATTTAGAAATTTGATTCAATAAAACACTCAAGGTCCTGTGGTACCCTTTGATTGTGGAAAACTTCAAGGGAAAAGGGAGAGACACCATTTAGTCGTGTCAAAGCTAACCCAAGCTAGCACCAAAGAACAGCGCATGGGCAAGTAAGTAAAGAGACATCAGTACGTGACATTGGCCCAAAAATTAGTCCCGCGACGCGAGAGTACGCACTGTGTACTCTCGCATATTCTGTCACCGATTGCCGGTTTTCTGCATGCACTGCGCATGCGCTGAAAACCGGCACTTGGTTTTTGGAAAAGGGGGCGGTTCCTCGGTGCACCGCGTGCGCGCTACAGGCTGCGCGCACGCTGTGCACTTAGTGCTTTGGACGCGCAGGTAAGGACGGAAGATTTTAGAAATGAAAAAAGGAGGAGTAAGACCCACTTTTAACAAGGTAAGTAGTGAATTAAGTATTATTTTGAATTTTTTTTAACAGGTATATCTTTTTTAGAGACTTTAAAGACAGGTAAGTTTATTTTTATAACTTTTTAAAAGATTTTAAATTTTTTCAAAAATTTAATTTTTTATTTAAAATGGTTAATTTATTTAACTATACTTATTTTATTAATGTGATGGTTTTTTTTAAATTTAATTGAGGTTTAGCTGTTATTTTGGGGGTGTGTAAGATTCATAGCTTTCACAGCACGTATGTGAAACTTATGAATGGAAGATGGTGTGCTGCCATTGGCTCTAACTGAGTCACGTGATCCCACAGCTCGCACGAATTCACTACGCCGGTGGGATACGCAAGCACTGCCCAGCTGATGTCTGGAACATCAAGTTCGTGCGAGCTGGATCTGAAAAAGCCAACGCGGAGTGAGAGATCGCGGGGAAGCCTTACCCCCGCGTCAACACTCAGTCTTTAATTTCTGGGCCATTGTGTCATATCGCATGAATATATAACTTAGAGACATTCCTTTAAAAATGAGAATCTAACAATGTGTCAATTAGGCAGCAGGTTAAATCAAAATTGCACAATCAGGAGTCCGGAGGATGGAGCTTGTAAGCATTTAGTGTACAATTTTTTGATGATCATTTTTGGATTCCTTATTCTGTGTCCATTCTTTTCCTGGTTGGAACTTCATGTTTGGTTTCCTAATTAACTCATCGATTTCTGATCTGTTTTGTAGACGTTATGGACATAGTGGCGCAATATTCAACTATTGGGTGCCGGTTTCTCACTTGAAAAACAGGCATCTGGCAGTTGAAAATCAGAGGGTGAACCTCGGCACCATATAGATGACTAAGATAGCCTGATGCAATTTTCAGATGGGCCTATAAATAGGCGAGCAAACCCAAATGCAAACACAAGTTAGGCTCACTTGGTTATCCTTTCCCCATTCTCTCTTCCTTATTCTCTTTTGGGGCGATTCCACTGTCCTCTGCAGCAGGAGAGCAGCCGTGCAACCAGCACAGAGGGAGCACAGAATTGAGGAGGAGGCTTTGTGCCAGTTTTTTATTGGCCTGCAATTCAGTCATTTTATTTTTGCATTTAGTGAGCTGAAATACTTGTACCCATATCCTTTGCAGGCCTCATTATGACCCCAAATTTGATGCAAAAATATTTAAGTGAACCCAAAGCAATATTTGTGCAGAATTTACAATTCCATAACAAATTGTCCCGACCAACGCAACTGAACCTTTTGGATTGAGGCCTCAATTCCAGTTACACTGCGGCGCTTGAGGACATGAGTATTGGGCACACTTTAATTTTAGCACACAGCCGATGAAGGTTGAAGATGCCAGATGTCTGTCCAGTATCAAATATAGATTCCTCTGTCACACATCTTGAACATCCTGAGCAGTACTGCAGTAAACACTATGCTGAACAGGTTTGGGCAAGAACACAATCTTGTTTGATATCACACAGGAAACTCGGAAGAAAGTTCAACGCATCTGTCAGTGGCTTTTTAACTGAGCCAGTTCATTAGGATTTTACTTCCGTGTTCGGCGTCTAATGGGCGTGATGAGGACATGCATGACAAAATCTCAACTCCAGGATTTAAAGGGCCAATCCGAAGCTGCAATTTAGAGGAGTTGGGGTTTGCAACGAAGGAAGACGAAGTTCAATGATGGATTCGAGATGGGCAAAGGCTGTGCCGCATTTCAATGATGCCTCCCTTGATGTGCTGCTAGGGGCTGTGAGGAGTCGGAGAGAGATACTCTTCCCCAGCAATGAGAGGAAGAAACCTGCTAGTGAAACCAAGGAGACATGGCTGGAGGTGGCCCAGGAGGTCAGCAGAAGGAGCGTAGTGCCACCTTCCTGGATTCAGTGCAAGAAGCGCTTTAATGAGTTAACCAGGTCAGGAAAGGTGAGTACAGTTGCACATTCACCTACATCCTGCTGTGCGCATCACCCCACCCCCTCACTCTGCCTTGTCAAGCACACTGCATCACATCACTCCTCACATCCACTTACCTTGCACATACACCCATCATTCTCTTTCTATACAGTTCCTCACATCCCCTTTTATCCATTATCCTTTGCCACTCACCCTCATCCTTATGCAATTTCATGCCTCTCCCTCATAGTCACCCTAACCAAATGCACTCCATCCATCAGGTGAACGCATGCCATTACACTCACTCATAGGTCTGTTCTTTCCCTCCTTGCAGGAGAAGAGAGCACAGTACATGAAGGAGAGGGAGAGAACTGAAGGTGGCCCTCCACACATTTCCCAGCTCACAAGTGCAGAGGAGGAGGCACTAGAGATAAGTGGAGTTTAGGTATTGCTGGCCGTCGGAGATGGGGAGATGGGGAGCACCCAGCTACCTGGTGACTCAATTAAATATTAGTGACCCGCATGTCATACGGCACTCGGTCACGTTGACTTGATTTGAACAGCGAGTGTAATATGATCATCTTCATAATGCTAAGCTGTAAAATTTTTACCTTGCCATTACTAATTCGTGTCTTTTGTCTCCAAAAGGGCCTTCATGCATACAGCAGGAGTCGGTGGAGTTCGCCGATGATGATTCCTCAGAGGAGCTGAATCCTTCTCAGGGTGCACCGTCACAGGACTCATGCAGACCAGGCACCAGCTCAGATACTCGCACTTCGGTGGGCCACTTATATTTAAGTGAGCAAGAGCAGATGGTGGTGGCATGGACAGCAGTGGAGAGTCCGTGTTGGATGGCGCAGCCCTCTTCCAGCTCTGCTCAACTGGGCACAGATGCTGTAACTCAGGGGCCATCGATGAAAAGGAGCAACAGCAGAGAATGTGCGATGCACTGATAGGCCTTCCAAGCACACTCACCACGATTGCAGAGAGAATAGCGGAGTCCGCCTCAAGCATGAGTGGGTTGATGTCGCAGGGCATTGCGATGATGTGTTCTTGCATGGACAGAGTGGTCAACTCTGTGGAACATCAAACTCTCCAATCAATTGAGTCCATGCAGGCTTTGACCACGGCCGTGCAGACTTTGGATGTTAACATGTCTGCCACCTTAAATAGGATGACAGATACCTCAGCTGTCAGAGCAGGGGTCTGAGCAGCCTGCTGTACCTCTGCTCAAGCATGACCAGTAGGAAAAGGAAGAGTAAAGCTTTGTAGTTGCACAAGGGTATGCACATGGATGTATTATAAAATGCAATGTTATTACGTTTCTGTTGTTTAGTTAATGCACATAAATATTATTCTTTTGCACCACGTTACCATCTTGTCCATTCTTGGTTGCTGGGTGGCAAGTTGCCTTTTAAGTTGTTTGATGATGAATGGGAAGACATGAATTGATGGAGACAATTAGGGGATGTTCAAGGGATGATTGGTTGTTTGCAAGATTGCTTTGTCTCAGTGGCATTGGGTGGGGGGCGGGGGCAGAAAGAGTTGTTCTTGCATGTGCTTGTGACATGGGTCCACTGGTGTAACCTAAGTGAACCTTGCATTAATAAGAGCATCCTTATTAATAAGCAGCTGGTGGTGCATTGCCCTCATCACCTTCCTTCTTCTCGTCTTCCTCCTCCTCGGAATCATCCGAAGAGGATCTGAGCTCTTCGCCTTGTTCCTCCTGCAGGTCTAAACCTCATTGCTGTGCAAAGTTGTGCAGAGCACGGCACTCAATGACCATTCTGGACACCCTGACTGGTGCATACTGAAGGGCTGTCAAGGCACCTGAAGTGCATCTTCAGCATGCCGATGGTTTATTCAGTCACACATCTGGTGTTCATATGGCATTCATTGTAGCGCTCTTGGGCTTCATTGGTAGGGTTTCTGACGGGTGTCATCAGCCAATTTTGAAGTGGGCATCCCTTGTCTCCTATCAGCCATCCCTTATGTCTGCTTGAAGGTCCAATGATGTCAGGGAGCTTGGACTGTTGCAGGACGAAAGCATCATGGCTGCTCCCTTGGTATCTTGCGCACACCTGCAGAATTTTTTTTGTGGTTGCACACCAGCTGCACATTGATGGAGTGGAAGCCCTTGCGGTTGATGAATGCTCTTGGCTGATCTGGGGATGCCTGGATTGCCAGTGTGTGCAGTCAATGATGCCCTGCACTTCTGGGAAGCCAAACAGAGTCACAAACCTGAGTGCTCGCTCATTCTGACTGGCACCATCACAGGCGAATGTCACATAATTGCCGTCCCTGGAAAACAAGCCATCAGTCACCTGTCTTATGCACTTGTGGGCCACCGACTGGGCGATCCTGGATATGTCTCCAGTAGAGCCCTTAAAGGATCTGAAGGCAAAAAAGGTTGAGGGCGGTGGTGACTTTGACAGCCACTGGTAACACGTGGCCACCTGGCACGTGACAGGGGACCTCAGTCCCGTGTGTTGCACGGCCTGCAGCATGTGGGCATTCCTAGATGCTTCTTGCAGTCAGGATGACCACATGTGCAGTAAGTGCCAATGGTTTGGCCAACTTGAGATCCGGTTTTCGGAGCTCGAGTGTCAGTTGGAGGCACTGCGGTGTATCCGCGAGGCTGAGAGTTACGTGGATAGCACGTTTTTAGAGGTGGTCACCCCGCAGCTTAAGAAAGTGCAGTCAGAGAGGGAATGGGAGACCACCAGTCAGAAGAAGGGGGGCAGGCAGGTAGACAGGAAAGCCCCAGAGTGCATCTCACTCAACAACCGTTTTTCTGTGTTGGGAAACGGTGAAAGTGACGGTTCCTCTGGGGAGTGCAGCCAGAGCCAAGTTCACGGCACTGTGGGTGGCTCAGCTGCACAAGGGGGGAGGAGTAAGAGTGGAAGGGCAATAGTGGTAGGAGACTCAATAGTGAGGGGTGCAGACAGGCGTTTCTGCGGCCGCAGACTTGACTCCAGGATGGTATGTTGCCTCCCTGGTGCTAGGGTCAAGGATGTCACTGAACGGCTGCAGGGCATTCTGAAGGGGGAGAGCGAACAGTCAAAGGTCGTGGTTCACATTGGTACCAACGACCTAGGTAGAAAGAGGGATGAGGTCCTGCAACAAGAATTTAGGGAGCTAGGTAGCAGATTAAAAAGCAGGACCTCAAAGGTTGTAATCTCTGGATTACACCCGGTGCCACATGCTAGTGAGTATAGAACATAGAACATAGAACATAGAACAGTACAGCACAGTACAGGCCCTTCGGCCCTCGATGTTGTGCCGAGCATTGTCCGAGACCAAGATCAAGCTATCACACTCCCTATCACTCTGGTGTGCTCCATGTGCTTATCCAATAACCGCTTGAAAGTTCCTAAAGTGTCCGACTCCACTATCACAGCAGGCAGTCCATTCCACACCCCAACCACTCTCTGAGTAAAGAATCTACCTCGGACATCCCTTCTATATCTCCCCCCATGCACCTTATAGTTATGCCCCCTTGTAACAGCTGCCTCTACCCGAGGAAATAGTCTCTGAACATCCACTCTATCTATCCCCCTCATCATCTTATAAACCTCTATTAAGTCGCCTCTCATCCTCCTCCGCTCTAAAGAGAAAAGCCCCAACTCCCTCAATCTTTCCTCATAAGACCTCCCCCCCAAACCAGGCAGCATCCTGGTAAATCTCCTTTGCACTCTTTCCAATGCTTCCACGTCCTTCCTATAGTGAGGTGACCAGAACTGCACACAATATTCCAAATGTGGTCTCACCAAGGTCCTGTGCAGCATAACCTCACGGTTCTTAAACTCAAACCCTCTGTTAATAAACGCCAACACACCATAGGCCTTCTTTACTGCTCTATCCACTTGAGTGGCAACCTTCAGAGATCTGTGGATATGAACCCCCAGATCCCTCTGTTCCTCCACGTTCCTCAGAACCCTGCCGTTGACCCTGTAATCCTTATTCAAATTTGCCCTACCAAAATGAATCACCTCGCACTTATCAGGGTTAAATTCCATCTGCCATTTTTCGGCCCAGCTCTGCATCCTATCAATGTCTCTTTGCAGCCTACAACAGCCCTCCACCTCATCCACTGCTCCACCAATCTTGGTGTCATCAGCAAATTTACTGATCCACCCTTCAGTCCCCTCCTCCAAGTCATTGATAAAAATCACAAACAGCAGAGGACCCAGCACCGACCCCTGTGGCACACCGCTGGTAACTGGTCTCCAGTCCGAAAATGTTCCATCCACCACCACCCTCTGCCTTCTATGAGATAGCCAGTTACTTATCCAATCGGCCAAATTTCCCTCTATCCCACAACTCCTTACTTTCTTCATGAGTCGACCATGGGGAACCTTATCAAACGCCTTACTAAAATCCATGTATACGACATCAACCGCTCTACCTTCATCCACACACTTAGTTACCTCCTCAAAGAATTCAATCAAATTTGTTAGGCAAGACTTACCCTTCACGAATCCGTGTTGACTATCCCTGATTAAGTTGCCCCTTTCCAAATGGTCATAAATCCTATCCCTCAGGACCTTTTCCATTATCTTACCAACCACCGAAGTAAGACTAACCGGCCTATAATTACCAGGGTCATTCCTATTTCCTTTCTTGAAGAGAGGAACAACATTCGCCACTCTCCAGTCCTCTGGCACCATTCCCGTGGACAGTGAGGACCCAAAGATCAAAGCCAGAGGCTCTGCAATCTCCTCCCTTGCCTCCCAAAGAATCCTAGGATATATCCCATCTGGCCCAGGGGACTTATCGACCCTCAGGTTCTTCAAAATTGCTAAAACATCTTCCCTCAGAACATCTACCACCTCCAGCCTATCCACCTTTATCACACTCTCATCCTCAAGAACATGGCCCCTCTCCTCGGTGAACACTGACGAAAAGTATTCATTCATCACCTCTCCTATCTCTTCTGACTCCATGCACAAGTTCCCACTACTGTCCTTGACCGGCCCTACCCTCACCCTGGTCATTCTTTTATTTCTCACATAAGAGTAAAAGGCCTTGGGGTTTTTCTTGATCCGACCCGCCAAGGACTTCTCATGCCCCCTCCTAGCTCTCCTAAGCTCTTTTTTTAGCTCATTCCTTGCTACCTTGTACCCCTCAATCGACCCAACTGAACCTTGTTTTCTCATCCTTACATACGCTTCCTTTTTCCTCCTGACTAGACATTCAACCTCTTTTGTGAACCATGGTTCTCTCACTCGGCCATTTTCTTCCTGCCTGACAGGGACATACCTATCAAGGACACGCAGTAATTGCTCCATGAAAAAGCTCCACTTTTCGTTTGTGCCTTTCCCTGATAGTTTCTGTTCCCATCTTATACTCCCTAATTCTTGCCTAATCGCATCATAATTACCCCTCCCCCAATTATAAATCCTGCCCTGCCGTATGGCCCTATCCCTCTCCATTGCAATAGTAGAAACATAGAAACATAGAATCCAGGAGCAGGAGTAGGCCATTCGGCCCGTCGAGCCTGCTCCACCATTCAATACGATCATGGCTGATCATCCAAATCCAGTACACTGTCCCTGCTTTAATCCCCACAGTACACATATCCCACCCTACCCCCGCAACCCCATGTATTTAATTCCCCCTAACATATCCCATTCTATCCCCATAACCCCACATATTTAATCCCCCCCTAACACTAAGGGTCAATTTATCATAGCCAAATCAACTTAACCCGCACATTTTTGGACTGTGGGAGGAAACCGGAGCACCCGAAGGAAACCCACGCAGACACGGGGAGAATGTGCAAACTCCACACAGACAGTCACCCGAGGTCAGATTCGAACCCGGGTCCCTGGCGCTGTGAGGTACCAGTGCTAACCACTATGCCACCGTGAAAGTTACCGAATTGTGGTCACTATCTCCAAAGTGCTCTCCCACATACAAATCAAACACTTGGCCTGGTTCATTACCCAGTACCAAATCCAACGTGGCCCCAGCTCTTGTCGGCCTATCCACATATTGTGTCAGGAAACCCTCCTGCACACACTGTGCAAAAACTATCCCATCCGAACTGTTTGACCTATAAAGGTTCCAATCAATATTTGGAAAGTTGAAGTCACCCATGACAACTACTCTGTGACCTCCACACCTATTCATAATCTGCTTTGCAATTTCTTCCTCCACATCTCTATTACTATTTGGGGGCCTGTAGAAAACTCCTAACAACGTGACCGCTCCTTTCCTATTTCTAACTTCAGCCCATATTACCTCAGACGGCAGATCCCCCTCGAACTGCCTTTCTGCCGCTGTTAAACTATCCTTGATTAACAATGCTACTCCTCCACCTTTCTTACCAACTTCCCTACTCTTACTGAAACATCTATACCCCGGAACTTCCAACAACCATTCCTGTCCCTGTTCTAACCATGTCTCCGTAATGGCCACCACATCGTAGTCCCAAGTACCAATCCACGCTCCAAGTTCTCCTACCTTATTCCGGATGCTCCTTGCATTGAAGTAGACACACTTCAAGCCATCTTCCTGTCTGCCGGTACATTCCTGCGACCTTGATACCCTCCTCAGTACCTCCCTACACTCACCACTGGCTCCTGGACTACAGCCCTTTTTCCCATCCCCCTGACAAATTAGTTTCAACCCCCCCGAAGAGCCGTAGCAAATTTCCCTCCCAGGATATTGGTGCCCCTCTGGTTCAGGTGCAAACCGTCCTGTTTGTACAGGTCCCACCTTCCCCAGAATGTGCTCCAATTATCCACATAACTGAAACCCTCCCCGCTACACCATCCCTGCAGCCACGTGTTTATCTGCACTCTCTCCCTGTTCCTCAACTCGCTAGCACGTGGCACCGGCAACAAACCAGAAATTACAACATGGTTTGTACTGGCTCTCAGCTTCCAACCTAGCTCCCTAAATTCCTGTTTTAAATCCCCGTCCCTTCTCCTACCTATGTCGTTGGTACCGATGTGTACCACGACTTGTGATTGTTCCCCCTCCCCTTTGAGGATTCTGAAAACACGGTCCGAGACGTCACGGACCCTGGCACCCGGGAGGCAACATACCATCCGTGAGTCTCTTTTGCTGCCACAGAACCTCCTATCTGTCCCTCTGACTATTGAGTCCCCAATAACTATTGCTCTCCTGCTCTCCCCCCTTCCCTTCTGAGCCACAGGGACGGACCCAGCGCCGGAGATCCACTGGTAAGTCGTCCCCCTCAACAGTATTCAAAGCGGTATACCTGTTACTGAGGGGAACGACCACAGAGGATCCCTGCACTGACTGCTTCCTCCTAGCCCCTCTCACCGTCACCCATCTATCTTCATGCTTTGGAGTAATTACATCCCTGAAGCTTCTATCTATGACCTCCTCTGCCTCCCGAATGATCCGAAGTTCATCCAGCTCCAGCTCCAGTTCCCTAATAGGAGGATAGAGCAGATGAATGCGTGGCTAAAGAGTTGGTGCAGGAGGGACAGCTTCAGTTTCCTGGATCACTGGGTCTGTTTCTGGGGAAGGTGGGACCTGTACAAGTCGGACGGGTTGCACCTGAACCGGAACGGGACCAACATCCTTGCGGGGAGGTTTGCTAGTGCTGTTGGGGGTGTTTAAACTAACTTGGCAGGGGGATGGGATACGGAGTAGAGCTATAGTAGGGGGTGATGCACAGCCAAATATAGAGGAAAAAACAAGTCAGCCTGGAAGGCAAAGCAAATATGTAACGGCACAAGGGAGTAGGGCAAGGCTGGATGGCATTTATTTTAATGCAAGGAGTCTTGCAAGTAAGGCAGATGAATTGAAGGTGTTGATGAACACATGGGCGTATGATATTGTTGCTATCACAGAGACATGGTTGAGGGAGGGGCAGGACTGGAAGCTCAATATTCCGGGGTATAGAATCTTCAGGCGAGACAGAGCGGGGTGTAAAAGAGGAGGGGGTGTCGCAATATTAATCAAGGAGTCAATTACTGCTGTAAGGAGGGATGATATCTTAGCAGGTTCCTCTAATGAGGCCATATGGGTTGAACTTAAAAACAAAAAGGGGGCAAGCACTTTGCTGGGAGTGTACTAGAGGCCCCCAAACAGTCAGTGTGAGATAGAGGAACAGATATGTAGGCAAATCTCAGGGAAGTGTAGAAATAATAGGGTAATAATAGTAGGGGATTTAACTTCCCCAATATTAACTGGGATAGTCAGAGTGTGAAAGGCTTAGAGGGTGCAGAATTCTTAAAGTACATCCAGGAGAGCTTTTTGAGCCAGCATGTAGAAAGTCCTACAAGAGAGGGGGCGGTACTGGACCTAATTCTAGGGAATGTAGCCAGGCAAGTGGTAGAAGTGTCAGTAGGAGAGCATTTTGGTGACAGTGACCTTAATTCGGGGAGATTTAAGGTAGTCATGGAAAAGGACAAAGATGGACCGGAAATAAAGGTTCTAAATTGGGGGAAGGCCGATTTTAATATGATAAGGCAGGATCTGGCCAAAGTGGACTGGGATCAGCTACTTGTAGGAAAATCCACATCAGAGCAGTGGGAGTCATTCAGAAAGGAAATAGAGAGAGTACAGCACCAACATGTTCCCGTAAAGGTCAAGGGTGGGACCAACAAGTCCAGGGAACCCTGGATGTCAAGGGATATACAGGAATGGATTAGAAAAAAAAGGGAGGTTTTTGGCAGATACAAAGGACTAAAAACAGTGGAAGCCCTAGAGGAGTATAGAAAGTGCAGGGGGGTATTTAAAAAAGAAATTAGGAGAGCGAAGAGGGGGCATGAAAAAACACTGGCGGGCAAAATAAAGGAAAATCCCAAGGTGTTTTCTAAGTATATTAAGGGCAAGAGGATAACCAGGGAAAGAGTAGGGCCCATTAGGGACCAAAGTGGCAATCTGTGTGTAGAGCCGGAAGATGTAGGTGACATTTTAAATGAATATTTAGCATCTGTATTCACTATGGAGAAGGACGATGTAGGCATAGAAATCAGGCAGGGGGATTGTGACATACTTGAACAAATTAACATTGAGAGGGAGGAGGTACTAGCGGTTTTAGCGGGCTTAAAAGTGGATAAATCCCCAGACCCAGAGGAGATGTATCCCAGGCTGCTGTGTGAGGCAAGGGAGGAGATTGCAGGGGCTCTGACACAAATTTTCAGAACCTCTCTGGCCACAGGGGAGGTGCCAGAGGACTGGAGGACAGCTAACGTGGTACCATTATTCAAGAAGGGTAGTAGGGATAAACCAGGGAATTACAGGCCAGTGAACCTAACATCAGTGGTAGGGAAATTATTGGAAAAAATTCTGAGGGACAGAATTATTTTCCACTTGGAGAGGCAAGGGTTAATCAAGGATAGTCAGCATGGCTTTGTCAGGGGGAGATCATGTCTAACCAATTTGATTGAATTTTTTGAGGGGGTGACTAGGTGTGTGGATGAGGGTAGTGCAGTTGATGTAGTCTACATGGACTTCAGTAAGGCTTTTGACAAATTCCTGCATGGGAGACTGGTCAAGAAGGTAAGAGCCTATGGGATCCAGGGCAATTTGGCACATTGGATCCAAAATTGGCTTAGTGGCAGGAGGCAGAGGGTGATGGTTGAAGGTTGTTTTTGTGACTGGAGGCAGGGATCGGTGCTGGGTCCCTTGCTGTTTGTAGTGTACATTAATGATTTAGATATGAATGTAGGAGGTATGATCAGTAAGTTCGCAGATGGCACGAAAATTGGTGGAGTGATAAATAGCGAGGAGGGAAGCCTCAGGCTACAGGACGATATAGACGGGTTGGTCAGATGGGCAGAGCAGTGGTAAATGGAATTTAACCCTGAAAAGTGTGAGGTGATGCATTTTGGGAGGACTAACAAGGCAAGGGAATACACAATGAATGGTAGGACCCTAGGAAGGATAGAGGATCAGAGGGACCTTGGTGTGCATATACATAGATCCCTGAAGGCAGCAGGACAGGTAGATAAGGTGGTTAAAAAGGCATATGGGATACTTGCCTTCATTAGCCGAGGCACAGAATATAACAGCAGGGAGGTTATGATGGAGCTGTACAAAACGCTAGTTAGGCCACAGCTGGAATACTGTGTGCAGTTCTGGTCGCCACACTATAGGAAGGATGTGATTGCATTGGAGAGGGTGCAGAGGAGATTCACCAGGATGTTACCTTGGCTGGAGCGCTTCAGCTATGAAGAGAGACTGAACAGGCTGGGGCTGTTTTCCTTAGAGCAGAGAAGGCTGAGGGGGGATCTGATTGAGGTGTACAAAATTATGAGGGGCATAGATAGGGTAGATAGAAAGGAACTTTTCCCCTTAGTAGAGGGGTCAATAACCAGGGGGCATAGTTTCAAGCTAAGGGGCAGGAGGTTTAGAGGGGATTTGAGGGAATACTTTTTCACCCAGAGGGTGGTTGGAATCAGGAACTCACTGCCTGAAAGGGTGGTAGAGGCAGGAACCCTCACAACATTCAAGAAGCATTTAGATGAGCACTTGAAATGCCATAGCATACAAGGCTACGGACCAAGTGCTGGAAAATGGGATTAGAATAGACAGGGCTTGATGGCCGGCGCAGACACGAAGGGCTGGATTTTCATTGACCCATGGAGGCGGGTTTGGAGGCGTGTGGGGGGTTAAAGTTGCAGATTCGGGGGTCCCGAACCCATCCGGCCCCAACCCGCCTCCATGCCAGTTTCGCTGGAGGCGGGTTCCCTACCTGTGCTGGGACCCGCCTCCCCGAGGCGGGAAGGGGATTAGTGACAATTAACTGCCTGTTAACAGGTAGTTAACAGGTATTTTTTTGCCTAATCCCTATTTTAAAAGCTGAAATGTGGGCTTCCCGACAGGTCCCAACCACGCCAAGTTAGCGAGGCGGACCGTGGGTCTGCAGGGGTTGGAGGGGTCGATATGTCCGGTGGGCAGGTGAGTGATGAGTGCATGTGTGCAGAGGTAAATGTGTAAGGTAAGTGTAAAGTGTGGGAAAAAGTTTTACTTACCTTAACTTCCTCCTGCAGGTGTCAGCCCTTCAGGTCTCGGGAGTCAGAAATCTCACCGGCACAGAAAGCAGAATGGCCGTTGACCTGTCAAAAACTGCAGTTCTGTTTTCTGTGCTGGAATGGTTTCTAACTCAGCCTGAGAGGAAGGACTCAAGTTAGAAGACAGATTGTCAGTGTTTGATAGCTTCAAGGAGCTGTCAAACGCTGATATTTCATCTGTCAAAAGCTCTTGACAGATGAAATGTCAATCTGTGACGTCACCTGTTGCTGGGTGGCCCTTAATTGGCCTGCTGAGCTCGCTGGGCGGGCTCAACAAGGTCAATCAAGTGAAAATGCAGTGGGTTGGCCACAAGTCGATGGAGGCGGGACTACAACCCAAAAAGTGGGAGTCCCGCCTCCATCACGTCCCCAGTATTAAAATCCAGCCCGATGGGCCGAAGGACATCTTTCTGCGTTGTATAACTCTACGACTCTATGACTCTGTGGTCCAGCAGGGAGCAGATATTCTTCCAGGAGGCTGCAGATGCCTCCCACCACCTGACATGACAACCTGAGCCTCCTGAGACACTGCTGTTCAGACAAGTCAAGGAATCTCAGCCTCTGCCTGTAGACCCGGTTTCGCAGGCAGTGCCTGCTACAAGCTGCTCCCCTCTCTGCTGCTCCCCTCTCTGCTGTCCAGCTTCAGGTCTCTGAACAGCCCATTTCTGGTGCTGGTGATGATTATATTGGTCCTCGTCCGAGGTCCAATCTAAGGCAGCCAAAGTGCCACCCATCTTGATGTGATTGAGGAAACCTCCAAAGTGTAGAAAGTAAACTCTCAGCAAAAGTACTGTGAACAAAACCTTTCCCACTAGCAGGTAAGAAAGCAGCTTACTGAATATTTATTGCAGTATTTCCATGAGTTTGATTCAGCCCCCTCAATTGCCATTGTGATCTCGCCTTGCTTTCACTGGCGAGTTTCAGGAAGCCCAGGAAACCCATGGATGCCTCATTAAATTTAAAAGTCAGTTGAAGTATCGCTGTAATTGAGCGATTAGCATATAGGCAACCTGCCTTTCCTGAGGGGTTGTGTGCAAGCAGCCTAACGCGCTCCAGTTAAATGTGGAAGTCGGCGGGTTGGAGCCGGCTTCCCGATGTGCTGACATTTTTGGCGGTTTTAACCTCCCACCTGCACCCAAACCCACACGCTCCTCCAGATTAAAATTCCCCTCTAGGTATCAGCTATGCGGTTCTGCTCTGAAGTGTTTCAGTGACCAGACCGGGATGCAGTATTCAAGTTGTAGTCTAACCAGGGCACTATCTAGTATTAGTACAACTCCTCTGACTTGTATTTTACAGTTTTAGCTGTGTAGTTTAACACTCTGTTGGTTTTGTTGATTGTTACTCTCCGCCAAAGCTAGTAAGACTCTTAGGTCTCTTTTAATTTCATCCTTAGCTATTTCAACATCATTCTTGCAGGGTGTATGTTTCCCATTTCCCCTCCAACGTGCAGAACTTTACACTTGTCCACATTAAATTCTACCTGCCATTGTTACGTTCATCTACATATTTTGTCCAACTCATTTTAGTAATATCTGCATCTTCCGAATCCACTACACCTTCTTTTGATATCATCGCAAATTTGACCACTTTTGCATTGAGTTTCTATATATGAGTCATTGATGCAAATTAGAAACAGTAATGGGCCCAAAACCTATCCCCTTGACACCCCACTCAGTACATCCCCACACCCTGACATAACTCCTCTAGCAAGTCATCAAAGTCATTCATTCTGCTTAGGTTATCACTACTTATGAGGGCATGTTGCTCATATCTTCTGTTCTGAAAAGTTGAAGGAAGTAACCATTCAGAATATTAACAATTTTGTGCTGAATATCTGTTTCAGCCCTGTTTGCATCATATATAGTTCTCACTTCTTCTCTTGTTTTGAACCACTGAAATAACTTCTCATTATCATGGTTCACATCTGCACCTATGCCTTTCTCTAGGTTTCCCTTTGCTCCTCCGAACAGCCTTTTTACAACATTTTTCCTTTCACAGAACTGTCTGGTTTCAATGTAGTCTGACATGCTAAAAATGAGATTAAAATAGGGAAATGTTACACCACAACGGGAAACAAATCCCATGTTTCAAGGATATGCAAGATTCAATAACACCTTTCAGCATTCAAAATTATAACATGAATCATTAAAGTGATTATAGGGTACTGTGCTTTTTAAGTCCCCATCCAGAATTTGCACTGCAATGGTAGGGAAACTGATGTAAAATTTTCAAAAATCACTAGATTTTACATATTACAGTACTAGTTAATCTCCCTTGGCATTACTGACAGACATAACTTAAAAGTAAATAAAAACAGAAATTGCTGGAAATACTCAGCAGATCAGGCAGCATCTGTGGAAAGACAAACAGAGTTAACGTTTCAGGTCGATGACCCTTCGTGCAGAGTGTGAGGAAGTTGAGCCCTGGGGCTTGGACATGGAGGAAGCAGGGAGATCAGATTGAAATGGGAGGAAGTGGGAAGGCAGGGCTTACTGCAGAGTCATGATGTGGAGATGCCGGTGTTGGACTGGGGTGGACAAAAGTGAGAAGTCGCACAACACCAGGTTATAGTCCAACAGCTTTATTTGAAATCACAAGCTTTCAGAGCACGAAGGAGCAGCGCTCCAAAAGCTTGTGATTTCAAATAAAGCTGTTGGACTATAACCTGGTGTTGTGCGACTTCTCATTTTTACTGCAGAGTGATAGGCCAGCAGCAAAAACATGTGAGCGGTTATATATCGATAAATAAATAATAAATATTATAAATGAATCCATAAATATCCACTACATCAACAAATATTATAAGTTATTATATAAATATCCAATAATTAGATTATAAATTGTTACAAAAATACTTAAAGATGAGTAATTATAGTATTCTAAATGCAAATCAACTAGAAACATGGCATTTTCAGAGCAGCCACAAAGAATTTTAGAAAAATTAATTCTTGTAGCATTATTCAATTTAAATTGCAGGGAAATGACATGCTAATAGGCCACAATGTAATTTTACAGCCTGTATGTTTTTATTTTAAATACAACAATTATGAGATTTGGACAAGAGGAAGGATACTGAAGATCGTTGTTGATATCAAATTAAAAGAATATGGAAAATTGTGAGGAAGAATGCAAAAGATTGCAAACGGTCACAGGGTTAGTAGAGTAAGCAGATGGGTTGCAGATGCAGTGAAGTTATACCTTTTGGGAAAAGGAACAGTGAAAGGAAGTACTGTATGCACTAAATAGTAAAAATCTTAACAGAGTGAAGGAACATGGAGATAAAGAGGTTCAGTTACATAGAAATACATAGAAGTTGCAACATGGAAATAGGCCATTAGCCCAGCCAGTCTGTGTTAGCGTTTACCCGGCATGCAAGTAAATAATCCTAATCACATTTACCCACCACATTCCCATATCGCTTCATCCCTTTTTCCTTAATTCAGTCTGATTATGAATGTTGTTAGAAATTTCTGTCTCAACCACTGACCCTGGAAATTAATTCCGCAGCTTCACAAGTCTCAGTGTAAAGACGTTTCTCCTGTTCTCCTAAATCTCATATATTTAGTCCTGTATCTGAAGCACATTGTTCTAGACCCCTTAACTATTGGAAACAGTCTGCTTCTATCTACCCTCTCCCATCCATTCATAATTTTGAACACATCTATAATATTGCCCCTTAATTTGTGTCATTTTAGTGAAAAATGCCCATGTTTTTCAAGTCTTTCTTTGTATTTGTATTTGCATAACATGGCAGTATTCTAATGAATCTGTGTTATATTCTCTCTAAAGTCTCAGTATCCTTCCTATAGTGTGGAGCCCAATATTGCACATAGTACTCTAACTGAGAATTTATTTAGATTTTATATAGGCTTACCATTACCTCTTGGCTTTTATATTCTATGGGGGCGACTTTCGGCAGCACATTCTGGCTCTAAAGAGCCTCCGAGGTGGCCAAGGTGGGGTCTTCAGCTGAAACACTGGTTTCGACTGCATTTAGCGCAAGACACCATCTTGGTAAAGGAGTTGAAGCCTGCACTAGGAACGACCGCTTGGAGGATCGTTAAGGGGCTGATTGCCACTTAAAATGTACGCTAGCGCTCATTAAAGAAGCTGCACAACATTTTGGTGGCTAGCGCTTGTCTTAACGCCCTCTCCTATCAGCGACCAGCTCAGAATTTCTTGCTCTACTTAAAGGGATACTCACCAATTCATGTTCACTTGCTGCTGGAGCTGTGAAGAGGACCTCTGAAACACATCAGGAGACTTTCTGTTTCACTTTGTCAAGACTTTACCAACTCTTTATTCCACAAATTCTCTGAGATTTCACCTAAAAAGAGTAAGTGTTGGACACCTTATAGAAGTCACCAGGAGCAAGGGAGTGCATGGTCATGGGCATCTTGCTAGGGGTCCCCCTTGGTCTTAATAAGAACATAAGAAATAGGAACAGGAGTAGGCCATTCGGCCCCTCGAGCCTGCTCCGCCAATCAATAAGATCATGGCTGATCTTGACGAGGAATTGGGGGAGGACATGAGGCCAGGCAGAGCATCGCCAGCTGCTGCAGGAGAGAGGGACAGGAGGGTGAGGAGGGTGAGGTGGCATCCTTCCCACCTCCGGGTACACGACATCCCTCCTCCTCTGGACCTCCTCCA
Organism: Squalus acanthias; assembly: GCA_030390025.1. Classification (NCBI taxonomy): domain Eukaryota; kingdom Metazoa; phylum Chordata; class Chondrichthyes; order Squaliformes; family Squalidae; genus Squalus; species Squalus acanthias. Next base: position 205,191,187 of record CM059425.1, read on the forward strand.
CCAGGACCTCCAGTACCGTGTCCGAGAAGCTGTGCGCCCTCTCCCTCGGTCGCTGAGCCATCCTGCAACGTGCCACTGTGTGCCAGCCAGCACACTCCACACCTTCAGTTGAAGTGGTTATGAGGAGCCCACGTATACTGCTCCATGAAAATTGTGTCTAATCAGCACTTGACTGCTAACCTGCAGGTGTCTGGGTTAGTACCTCCAGGCAAGTTCAAATTATGGTAATCAGCAATTAGGACCAAAATTCTGTGCTAAATCCAAACTTTCAAACAGCCGTATCTTATCAGCGCAGCACCCATTTAGCAGCTGTTTTCATTCTTTGGCCAAAATGACCCCCTACACCTGTGGTAAAACCTAAAATTCCTAGCTTTTTGAAGGCCTTATCAACCTGAGGTGCTGCCTTTAATGTCCTATGAATTTGTACTTCCCTGTCCCAGCATCGAGCCTACTTACATACAGAGTACAATTACTGTTATTATTTTTACAAAAATGCATCACCACACAGTTACTGCCACTGAATTTCTTCTTCCACTTTTTAGCCAATTCCCCATTTAATCAACATCCTTTTACAGCTTCCTTTAGTCTTCTACAAAATTAGCTATACCCTCCATTTTGGTATCACCTGCAAATTTCAACACCATTCTCTTTAAGCTTATATCCAATCACTGATCTACAATGTGATCAGAAGTGGCTCCTGAACTGAACCCTTTGGCACACCACTACCCACTTGTATCAACTCTGAAAAACTGTCCTTAACTTCTATTCGCTGTTTTCTTCCTCCTGACCAATTTGTAATCCAGTTTGCAATCCTCCCTCTATTTCCATTTTCTTTACTCTTCTCTGGCAATCTCCTATGGGGTGCCTTGTCAAAAGTTTAAATCCACTGCATTTCCCCCGTCTATCTTGTCCGTTATGTCCTCAAAGAATTCTATGAGGTTTGTCAAGTATCATCATCCCTATTGAAATCTACCTGATCTATTTAATTACTCATAACCAGATCTAGAAATGTCCTCTGTCCTTGTAGGCCTACTAACATACTGCTTGAGGAAGGAGTTCTGTACAAGTTTTAGGAATGCCATTCCCTTTTCTCCATTTGTATTCCTGTTCATCTCTCTGATCTGACTGCAGATTTCTTCTTCCATTTCTTTCCCAAAACAATTCTATATAGCCCCTTTTAAATCTTTGAGCTCCAACCATATAGACTCTATCTGTACCCCTATCTTGTCTACATCAACTCTCTCTGTAGCATACATAGCCTCCTTCATTTTTATTGCCACTCTGCCTCCTTCCTTATCTTTTCTATCCCCTAAATATATTATATCGATATTTTTATTTTCTATTTCTTGTCCAATTTGGAGGCAGGTTTCTGCTAATGCTATTAAGGCCGCGATTTTCTCAGCGGTGTTGGGATGGTGGCGGGAGAGCTGGTTTCCGGGTTCCAGTCTCGATCCCAGCTACAGCTGCTCTGTCAAAGGGATTTTCCCTTGATTGGCCTTGTTAAGCCCGCCCTGCGAGCTTCCCGGCCAATTAACAGGAAGCGGGTCTGATGACGTCATTTGACCACAGCCACATTGAGTTTGATAGTTGTTCTGTCAGTGTTCTACAGCATTGAGGTGCTGTAAACATTGACAAGCACTACACAAAGGTGGATGCTTGCACCCAGGCTCTCCAATGACTCCCTCCATATGCTTATGGAGGGAGTCACAGCACACAGGGAGATTCTCTTCCCTTCCAAGGGCGGAAGAGTCCTCCCCAGGACACCAACGCAGCCTGGTTGCACATTGCACAGCAGGGCAAAAGCAGGGATGTTGTCAGGGATCCCTGGCTGCAGTGGCGCCAACCTTTCAATGAACTCAGTGGATCATGAAATGTTACTGCAAAGCCACACTCAAACTCACCCTGCTGTGCCACTCAACACATCCCCATCACCCTGCCTTCCATACCCTTCTCCTGCACATCCTTACTCACACCAACTTACCTTGCACCTCCACCCAACACTCTCTATCTAAATTATCACTTTCCCATCTCACTAGCCACCCCTCACACTCACCCTCATCCTACTGCAAGCATACCAACCAACAACACACAAGGGTAGGCACTTGACAGGTTTAGCCAATGTCCATGTGAAGTTTCTGGTAATGTGTTGTCATACAGTGAAATCTATATTTTCAACACTGCCCCTTATTGGACAGATCTGTGTACACCTTGAAAAGTGTCTTACTGAGTTCCAGTGAATGTTGAAACATAACTTCCCATCCTCCCCCCCCCCCCCCTATTGTGATGAGTGTGCATGGAATGGCTTGGACATTAAAGTGATGCTTTACGGTGCTGGTGTGGGATGGTGTCAACCTGGCGCATCATGTGGCAGCCAGGGTTTACAGCATCAAGTGAAGTAAATCTGGCCATGGTGATGCCATCGCTGGCCTTCCAGGCAGCAATGTTGTCAGGGGCTGATGCCCTGTGACCTGTGCTGCATCAGGTGATGGTGGAAAAGGTTGGTGATGTTGTTGGTGATGTTGGTGTGCCTGGTGATGTTGGTGTTGGGGCTAATTGTGGAAGGATTCAGAGGACCAAGGTTTGATTTTTTCAAGGGCACTGATGTTGCTGCAATAGATGGCAGCTGTAGGTGAGATGACAGAAGCGATCTGTCAATGGTGAGAGAGGTTGTTCCAATGAGGTGGCACTGGACATACAGTTGCCTCTAAACACTTGCAAGCTAAAGAGATCTCTATATGTATTACAAATGCAGTAACCAACAGTTTCTGTGCTCTGAAACTGACCAGCTGCAACATGGTATCCTTTACACCACTTCTGCAGCTGTCAGCTTATCAGAAACATCAGAGCAGACTCAACTCACACCAGGGTGAGCTGGCGTGTTCCCCGAGCAGCTGGTAACCCATGGGGGAGCATGTAAAATTGGAAGGAAGCCTCAAAATACCATTAAATTGGCTCTTAACAAGCCATTTAATGACCTCAATTGTCTCCCCCGCCGCTTGGTGTCGGGTCAGTTCTCCGCTGACAGACTCGACACCTGGGAGACTTGCGTGGAGGCGGGTTGACAGCGGATAGGAAACCCGCTGACAATCTTTGCTATTTTAACAATGGACCCGCCTCCAAACTTGACCTGTGAGCGCCGGCAAAATTCTGGCTTAAGTGTGGATCTTACTATTAAATAATTGCTTCCAGTTCTCCCCGTTTATTTCCCAACTCTACGCATCACAATACATGCACTCACCTTTTTTTTTCTTTTTTATAACATTACTTTTCCCATCATTTTGTTGCCAAAGCTACCTTTCTTTAATATTTTTCTTGTTTATAACTAGTCCATTTGAATTTACTCCATATCCCTTTAACTAATTTATTTTCTACATGGATATTATCCTCATCTATCTCTTCCTTCACTATTAGCTGATCCTGATGAGTTTTATTTTTCCAATCCCCTTCCTTGTCTAAATACCTTGTCACTTACTTATTTAACCATTTTGTCAGTATGTTAGCACCCTCCCTGTTCAGATGTAGCCCACACTTGTGAAATAGCTTCCATCTGTCCCAGAACTGGCCCTAATGCACAAAAATTGGAATCCCTCTTCCTGACACTGCACCTATAACCATACTTTGATTTCCCCAATCTTCCTGTCATTACCGATTCAACGCATGGCTGGGGAAGTAATCTTGAGGTAACCACTTCTGAATTCCTGCTCCTAATATTGTTTTCTAATCTCTTAAATTCATATTTCAGGGCTTCAGGCCTTTCTTTACCTATATCATTGGAACCCACATGGACAATGATAACTGATTGTCCTTCGCATTTTGCAAAATATTTTCTAACCTTTGCGATATGGCCCTATTCCTAATAGCTGGGAGGCATAAAAAACATGCAGGACTGTCGGTTTGCACTGCAGAAGATCGTATTACCTTTCTAATTATTAAATTCCATATCACAACTGCATTTCTAGCTGTGTTGCTAATCTCCCCCCTTGAGCCATCTCTTGTTTGATGGGGCCATTGATAATTATTTGATGGCCCTGTCCAGAGTTCGCATTTTCCTCACAGAAAGTTAGAGCTTCAAAACTGTTTGAGAGCATAAATTGCTCTAACTATTCCTTCCTGCTATTGCCCACTCCATGATAGTCACTCATCTTTCCTCCTCCACTGCCTTCTTCTTATCTCTCATCAGTGTGACTGCCCTCTCAAGCTCTCGCTCTGCCAGGACCACTTGGCTCTAGACCTCATTACAGCCTTGGTCCAAACATGGACAAAGGAGCTAAATTCCAGAGGTGAGGTGAGAGTGACTGCTCTTGACATCAAGGCAGCATTTGCCTGAATGTGGCATCAAGGAACCCTAGTAAAATTGAAGTCAATGGGAATCGGGGGAGAACTCTCCACTGGCTGGAGTCATACCTAGCACAATGGAAGATGGTTATAGCTGTTGGAGGTCAATCATCTTAGCCCCAGGATATCACTGCAGGAGTTCCTCAGGGCAGTGTCCTAGGCCCCACCATCTTCAGCTGCTTCATCAATGACCTTCCCTCCATCATAAGATCAGAAGTGGGGATGTTCACTGATGATTGACCAGTGTTCAGCTCCATTCGCAACTCCTCAGATAATGTAGCAGTCCATGCCTGCATGTAGCAAGACCTGGACAATATTCAGGCTTGGGCTGATAAGTGGCAAATAACATTCGCACCACACAAGTGCCAGGCAATGACTATCTCCAACAAGCGAGCGTCTAACCATTGCCCCTTGACATTCAACAGCATTACCATCGCCGAATTCCCCCACCATCAACATCCTGGGGTTAACCATTGACCAGAAACTTAACTGGACCAGCTACATAAATACTGTGGCCACAAGAGCAGGTCAGAGGCTGGGTATTTTGTGGCGAGTGTCTCACCTCCTTACCCCCCAAAGCCTTGCCCACCATCTACAAGGCACAGGTTAGGAGTGTGATGGAATACTCTTCACTTGCCTGGATGAGTGCAGCTCCAACAACACTCAAGAAGCTCGACACCATCCAGGACAAAGCAACCCACTTGATTGACATCTCCTCCACCACCGGCGTACCATGACTGCAGTGGGTACCATCTGCAAGATGCACTGCAGCAACTCGCCAAGGCTTCTTTGGCAGCACCATCCAAACCCATGAGTTCTACCACCTAGAAGGACAAGAGCAGCAGGCGCATGGGAACCCCTTCACCTGCCAGTTCCCCTCCAAGTCACACACCATCTTGGAAATATATTGCCGTTCCTTCATTGTTGCTGGGTCAAAATCCTGGAACTCCCTCCCTAACAGCACTATGGGAGTACCTTCACCACACGGACTGCAGCAGTTCAAGAAGGTGGTTCACCACCACCTTCTCAAGGACAATTAGGGATGGGCCATAAGTGCTGGCCTTGCGAGTGACACTCACATCCCATGAATGAATATTTAAAAAAATAGACAATCTCCCAGGTTATCAGGCTATGATACACAATCTCCCAGGTTATCAGGCTGTGATAAAGGAATCTACGTCATAACTGTTATAAGTTAGAATTTCATCAGGTTTGACGTTAACCTCACGGGACATCATACTGTGAAATAGGATCTCATAGGATTTCATGAAGACAGTACCCTTTACTTCAAATATAAGTGTGAATCTGTGTGTGCTGCAATATGTTTAATAATATTTTCTTAATGGAATGTCTAGTTTTTCACCAGTAGACATGAGGCTTAAGAAGGCTTGTCTTTCAGTGATGTTATCTAGAAGGAGAAGGTTCACTATTTCAAGTTCTCTCATTTTTGTTTTTGGTATCCATGTGATTTTATAAATTGATGTATTTCAAAACAATAACTCCATAGTTCTTTTTGTAACAGTTTCAGATTTATTATTTACAATAAACAACATTTTAAAGTAATTTTCCCCTTTTCAATCACCCCTTTGTAGAGTCTCCTCATGGCAGGCGCCTTCAGCCAAGAGGGCAGGTGGGGGCTCAGCTTCCACGACCTCCCTGATGCACTTCTACTGTCAGCTGCTGTATAAATGCAGCCATCTGGTTTTCTCTTTTTTCTTGAGGGGAATTAGCTGGCAAAATGGTAAAATTACAAACAAACAATTACAACAATGCTTTAATCACCTCGGTTAAACTCTGTGGTACTGAGCTTTTATATTTCACATGGTCCTGTGTTCTGCCATACTGTACTGTGCTGTTCTGCATCATGCTTCACTGTATTGTATAGTGCTGTACTGCCTAATACTGTTGTGTTTTGCATTGTACTATTACATTGTTTTGTGCTGAACTGCATTATACTGTGTAATGCTGTGCTGTGTTGTATTGTACTAGTGTGTACTATATTGTGCTGTATGATATTATAGTGTAATTAAACTATATTGTAATGTGTTGTACTGTACAGTATTATATTGTATTGTGCAGTTCTGTGTTAGCTGTCATGGTTTTGTATGTGGTGGTGCTGTGTTGGAACCATAGAGATTTCCAGCATAGAAACATAGAATCTAGGAGCAGGAGTAGGCCATTCGGCCCGTCGAGCCTGCTCCGCCATTTAATACGATCATGGCTGATCATCCAAATCCAGTACCCTGTCCCTGCTTTAATCCCCACAGTACATATATCCCACCCTATCCCCGTAACCCCACGTATTTAATTCCCCCTAACATATCCCATCCTATCCCCATAACCCCACATATTTAATCCCCCCTAACACTAAGGGTCAATTTACCATAGCCAAATCAACCTAACCCACACATTTTTGGACTGTGGGAGGAAACCGGAGCACCCGGAGGAAACCCACGCAGACACGGGGAGAATGTGCAAACTCCACACAGACAGTCACCCGAGGTCAGATTCGAACCCTGGTCTCTGGCGCTGTGAGGCACCAGTGCTAACCACTATGCCACCGTGTTGCCCGTTGAGTCACTGCCTCAACTCTTGGGTTATTATTTTCAGTATAAGGTGTTCAGCCTGCCTACATAATGCCTACAGATGAAACAAAGACCTCTACGGTTAAATTTTCATCCTCACTGTTTGCGTGGTAATCTGCAGAATGGATCACATGTCCATTATAGAACCCACCAACTTTCATTCCATTGAAATCAATGGATTAGACATTGGGCAGATTCTACAACAGGTGGGTGATCCGCTCTGATAGGTTACTGCCCAGGCAGTGAGGACAAAAATGTACCCTCTTATCTTTTAAGAGATTTCATTTTAATCTTCATTCTCCTCTCACCTGGGATTGTGGCTTGTTAATTTGGATCTTCCCTCCAACCATGGATCCTCTCCAGTGACACAGGTTATGGGCAATGTTCCCTATATTTTTTTTTCGTCCGCAGTCCCTTTAACTGGCTGTGCAACCCATTCAAATTTTCACGCATGCGCGGTTTCTTCCATGTAAAAGCCGGTGAGTGGACTGCATGGGACCTCCAGCCAGCGTGCAGCTTAGTGGGAACATTGGTTATGGGTGTAACTTTTTTTTGATAGCCTGGGTGTCTGACGTGAACAGAATCACCATGCTTAAGAGTTTCCAAACCAAACTACTTAGAAATCCAGATAAGTAGAGTTTTCATTTCCTGTTATGGAATGCTCACTTTTTCCCCATAATCGCACATCCAATTGACCTCGGCCTAAAAAATGTAGGCATAAGGTGGCTTTAGGGCCCTGTTGGACTTTAACCAGTTGTGCAGTTTACCAGCAAAGAGCACTGGTACGTTTTCCGATGCTTGTGCAACTACAACCACTCTATCCATTAGATGATTAGCTAGCACAATAATTAAATGTGTCACAAAGGATCAACTCAGTTCCAATCTCCTATCACCCAGGGCGTCTTCTTGGAATTCAAAGGGGCTTCACTCAAGGAACAACTCCATAAAATAACCAGACTTTTACCTTAATCCACAAGTGCTGAAGCTGATAAATTAGGACCAGCTGAATACACAGAAAGCCTAGCTAGTACTAACATTCCCTGGCTAGGATGCCTCCAGAAATGGTAGGTTTCCTGCAGAGCAGGAGAAAGCAACTGATAACATAAATTACAGCATTTCTTACAAGAATAAATCTTCACTTCATTGTTTGGCATTATACAGATTGGGTGAATACTTTATACTGAAAATACACTCTTGTATACTGTCTTTACCCTTTCACCATTTGTCACAGATTGGAGAATCTCAAAAAAACATACCAACCAGACTTGACTAAGGTCTTTGAAAATGCAGCACTCATTGAATTAGAATGTTACATTTTTAAACAATGTTATCGAATTACCTCTTCAAATGTCAGAGACATCCACATATTTAAGATGATATCCATATGTTGTGTACTTATTCAATTTCCTGCACTGGCTCCACAACTATCTCATATCAGTAGTCAAACTTGATCCTAATCCACTAATATAACCGCAACACAAACACAGAATCTCAGAATAATGTTTTGTTCATTTGGTGAGCTGTTATGTTATAGTGCCTGTCTTATTACAACTTCTGCAATACTCAGGATACAAATATTGAATAATCTGTGCACTAAATGTTACAACATGCCCCCTGTACATTTTTGCTTACTATAGATAACATGCTTTCCTCCAGGTCTTCTTTTTGGGAACAAGAGACCACCTGGGGAAAACTACTGAGAGGAAGGGAACTACCCTAGCCCATCTCATTGCTGTGCAAGTCAAAATGAAGGACATAGCAACACTGTTACCAGAAAGGTCAAAGCAATAATGCAGCAGGTAGGGAAGTGGAAGGGCAAGGGAACGGGAGAATGACCTTGACATCAAGTAGGGGAGATTAAAGTCAAGAGGAGTAGTACATGGAAATGGAGGAGGAATTTCAAAGACTGGTCTCAGAAATATAGAGATGGCATGGAATCTCAGAAATTTGGAGAGGGTAAGGGAGCTAGGAAAAGTGGAGTTGTATATATAGATTAGGTTTTGCAGAGACAGGTATCTTAGAGACCAGGTGAAGCTGGGGGAATCTCAGTGACTCAGACAGTGGAAAGGGCTCAAAGACATGGAGAGGTTGGAAGAGCTAGTAGACATGGGCCGGAAGACTGGATCTCAGAGTTACAGAAGAGTTGCAAAATCAGAACCTTTGAAGCATGGAGTAGCTTTGAAATGGGAAAATGGCCTCTTCTCACACCTCAAAATTGTTAAACTAATCTTTTTCAACTTCACCAAATTAAATAGTATCTTACAAAGTATAATGCGTCATGACAAAGATTGCTTACTACCTTGTGATGGCCTTCTCTATTCATCTCCATCTGTACTTTGAGAGATAGACAGCACACACGTGTCTGTGTTGACAGAGAGTATGGCAAATGGAATGTAGAGGAAGATAATTCTGTCTGGATCAACTAGACCAGCTTTTCCTTTCCAGTTGTCTTTTTTTCAGAAATAAAGAGAAGGAGCTTACATTTATATAGCGCCTTCAACAACCTCAGGATGTCCCAAAGCATTTTACAACCAATGAAGTACTTTTGAAGTGTAGTCATCATGGTAATGTAGAGAAACACAGCAGCCAATTTGTGCACAGCAAGGTTCTATAAACAGCAATGAGATAATGAGATGTTGATTGAGGGATAAATATTGGCTAGGACACCAGAGTGAACTCCCCTGCTCTTCTGCAAATAGTGTCATAGATCTTTTACATCCACCTGAGAGGGCAAACAGGACCTTGGTTTAGCGTCACCTCTGAAAGACGGCGCTTCTGACAGTGCAGCACTCCCTCATCACTGCATTAGCGTGACAGCCTAGATTATGTACTCAAGTCTCCTGAGTGGGACTTGAACCCACAACCTTCTGACTCAGAGACAAGAGTGATACTCGTTTAAAATGAACAAGACCAAGAAGAGATGCAAAATGGTCCCTGAGACACCTGAGCAAGGAATTAAACAGCAGGAGGAGCTAGACAGGCAGAATTGTATGTCCTTGTGTCAATTTTCCATGCTTTGCTGATCATGCGTTTTATGAATTTCTCCTTTTAGCTTGAACCGCTGTATGATACCTTTAGCATCAACATTCCCCCAAGCTTGTCCATGTTTTTATACATAATAGCTACTTTTAAAAGGTGCATCATGATTCTGATCTACAAATCCCAAAGTTTCCTTCTGTACCATCTTCCTACCCCTTGAGTCAGGGAATGGTGCTTGCTACAGAGGACAGAATAACAGTTTTTAAAGTATTAAATATTTGAAAAGATAATCCTTGTTATTTTATTATTAGTGGATACGTTGAGGCAGATGCTAAGAAGACAAAAGGGGAGATTTTCCTGCGATGTGCCCAGTTGTACTGGATCACCTGGGTACAGTGAATATTTTAAAATTGCCTGTAAAGGAACCTGCCTGATTTTCCTCCTATGGTTTAAGTGGAAGGAAAATTGGGCGGTTTCCTTTACAGGCGTGCGTTCCTGCCCACCCAATTTTCCAATATTCGCTATGCGTTCCATGCACCTGGGTGCAGAGCTGGGAAAATCTTCCCTGAAACTTTTAGGGCTTTAGTTTGCTCTGAATGCTAGAACTAATTGTGTATTAGAATCATAGAATCATAGAAATCTATGGCACAGAAGGAGGCCATTCGGCTCATTGTGTCTGTGCCGGCCAAAAAAGAGCTATCCAGCCTAATCCCACTTTCCAGCTCTGGGTCCGTAGCCTTGTAGGTTACAAAACTGCAAGTGCATATCCAAGTACTTTTTAAATGTGATGAGCGTTTCTGCCACTACCACCCTTTCAGGCAGCGAGTTCCAGACCCCCACCACTCTTTGGGTGAAAAATGTTCTCCTCAACTCCCCTCTAATCCTTCTACCAATTACTTTAAGTCTATCCCTCCTGGATATTGACCTCTCTGCTAAGGAAAATAGCTCCTTCCTATCCACTCTATATAGGCCCCTCATAATTTTATACACCTCAAATAAGTCTCCCTTCAGCCTCCTCTGTTCCAAAGAAAACAACCCCAGCCTATCCAATCTTTCCTCATAGGTAAAATTCTCCAGTCCTGGCAACATCCTTGTAAATCTCCTTTGTACGCTCTCTAGTGCAATCACATCTTTCCTGTAATGTGACCAGAACTGTACACAGTACTCTAGCTGTGGCCTAACTAGTGTTTTATACAGTTCAAGCATAACCACCCTGTTCTAGATATAGCTCCAATTTTTGTATTCAGTTCTATGGTATTCCACAAGTACATGACGCCAATGACTACATACCCATCGCCATTCATGAATCTATAGTTCCCACCCTTTTATCAACAGGAGTTACTGCTCCCTGAATGTTCAGATTGTACACATTCACCAGCCACTCTGCGTTTGTGCAGAGTGCTCACAATGTGCGCATGTTGAATGAATTAAACGTTTTCTAACTTTTCAAGGGAAATACAGAATAAAAAATTCCCCCCACCCCCCTTAGACACATGGATTACTCACCCCAAATATGGCTGACGACACATCTGTGTCAGCCTTTTCTCCGTGGCAGTACTCTCGCCTCTTGGGTTCAAGTCCCACTCCAGAGACTTGAGCACAAAATCCAGGCTGACACCCCAATACAAGTGCAAGTCTTTCTTTTTTTTACATCTGCAGAATCCCTAGACCATGGATAAGATATGACCTCTGAGAATGCATATTTGTAAGGCTGAAACATAATAACATTGACCTTCTTAAAACAACATTTCCATTGATTAGATTTTGCTGATGATGCCACTTGCACCTGGTGGTGCGCACTTGCTGTAAAGAAAAGAAAGAACTTGCATTTATGGTGCACCTTTCATGACCTCAGGATGTCCTAAAATGGTTTACAGTCAATGGAGTACACACAGTCAGCTTTTCCCCATGAGACTTGCCCAATGCCCTTTCTGGAAACAGAAGGATAAAATGCAGAATTTTGCAGCTGTTTTTTAGGCATGTGACTAAATGCTGTTTTCTCCATACTATATATAGAACATATTTTGCATTAAATTTACATAAATACTAATGACTACAAGTTTTACGCCATTGCGGATTTGCTTTGATTAATGTAAGAGTTCCGGTGTGCAGTATGTTTATCGTGATCTGCAGCTATGCTGTCCCCTTGTGTTTTGTGTATATGTGCACCATTTTTATTCTTGTGCAAAGCTCCTAAGTGATGCCTGATTGGAAGGAGTAGGTGTGAAGGATCCCCTGAAGACGTAATTGCAATTGTGCTGGTGTTTACCTCTATGTATAGCAGACCTAGACAGTCCTTCTTATGTGCCAGGAGTAATCTGTTCTATTCTAGCTTTGGGGGGGCCTGCATCTTTTGTAATGGTTCTCACGTCATTTCCCCAGAGGCATATCTTGGCAAGGAGCTTGGTAGAGACTTCAGAGCCAACTGCATGGTATCCAACCTCAGGAAGGATATATTGACCTTGGAAGGAGTACAGCACAGATTCACCAGAATGATATCAGGGCTTAAAGGGTTCAATTAGGAGAACAGGCTGCATAAATTTGGTTTGTATTCCCCTGAGTTTAGAAGGTCAGGGGGGTGGTGGGGGGTGATCTAATCAAGATGTTTAAAATGAATAAGGGATTCAATAGGGTAGATACAGAGAAACTATTCCATCTGATGGGGGAATCCAGAACAAGAGGCAGGTTTTGAGCCAGCTAGATCTTAAAATTAGAACTAGGCCATTTAGAAGTGAAATCAGGAAGCACTTTTTGCACGAAGGGTAGTGGAAATCTGAAACACACTCCCCCAAAAGGCTGTAGATGCTGGGTCAATTGAAATTTTCAAGTCTGAGATCGATAGTTTTTTATTAGGTAAGGGTATCAAAGGATATGGAACAAAGGCAAGCATGGAGTTGAGGTACAGACCAGCCACGATCTCGTTGAATGGCGGAACAGGTTCAAGGGGCGGAATGGGCCTGTTCTCATGTTCCTATGTTGCGTAAAATTAGAATTAAAATTTGTATTCGTAAAATTAGTGGAACATTTGGTTGGTAACTGTGGATTTGGGAATCTGAAAAAGAAGGTAGTTACATGACACCCATTTAGGTGACAGTATGATGGGTAGCGATATATGTGTTTGAACCATTACTTTTCCTGTCATTTCTAGCTGATTCCTTCATGGTCTCAGCCTTATCCTTTGGATCTCTCACATGCAATTAACTTGATTTTCTTTTGAACCATTCAAATTTCGAATGAACAAGTTACAAACCAATTTTTGTACAAATGAACAAAAGGTCAAGAAATTGGTAACATTTGTGATATACATTATGAATAGAAACAAGCTTATATCATTATCTTAATTAAATGTAAGCACATATTTTATCTTTAAGATTTCCTCATGCTTAACATAAGAAACTGCTTAAATGAATATGCTGATGTCAGGGATCATTATTGAATTCTTTGCAGTGGCAAAAAGTACCACATTTTTAATGAACCAAGTTTATTCTTGGGGTTATCTATGAGTGTCTTTTTCTCTTTAATGGTCATTTGGTCTCATTATCTTTCATTCTTTCTTTCTCTTTGCTGTTTGATTCCGTAAGTGTATCTCGCACACAGACTTTTCCTGCCTCTGTGTATTTCCCTTTCAGCTCTCTAGAATCTCGAGCCTCCCTTAATAGCACGTCACACATACAGAACTGTAAGGAACTGCCTTCTGAGGGCGGGACCTGCCGTCAACTCAGAGACAGACCAACAAGAAAGACCAGGCTGACATGAATATAACACAGGGGAACTACATACTACACAGTCAGTCTGAGAGTGACTCAGAAAACAGCAGCAAGCCATAGGAGTGAAACAACAAGGACTCTTGCAAGGACTAGCCCAAGAAGAATACGACTAAAAACTTTGAGATATAGCATTGTCAGAAAGTGACTGAGAAAACTGCAACAGGCTGCTTAAGAGAATGAGCAGTAAGTGATATAAACAAATAATTTAACAATGAAACTGGAAAGAATATAATCCAAGGGCATTTAATTTAATAGTCTGGGGGAAATAAAATTGAGATCCAGAAAGCTATATGGCACCTCAAGTATAGAAAAATCAATTTGATGCAACAAAAAGAGTCTTGATAGAAAGATTGAGAAATTGTACTGACAGTCTGGGCAATGTTTTAAGGGAAGCCTTGGACAATCGATGTGGAGTTTCGAAGAAGTGTATTTGAAGAGAAAAATGAGGAGACATTGTGTAAATTTGACACAAGAAGAAAATAAGGAAATTGAGTCGGGGATACAGTGAAATTTTAACTCAATACGCCACCATTAACAACAATTCTGATCACGACAAAAACTCAGAAATATGCAACAAATCACTCTTCGCCAATCTTCAACACTGACTTGCTAAATATTAGCTACAAAAGCTGAAAATGAAGTGAAAGGTGAGTCTTCATTCTGCATCCTTCATTCACACTTTTTTTTCTAGCTATGACTTGTTTTATCATTCAATATTTTTTGATCTTTATTTTAAGTTACTGTAACGCTACTCAATTCAAGTTTAACAAAAAACTTAAAAGTTGATTTACATATATGTGTGTGAAACACACTATTCAAATAATTACTGTAATTAAAGTTGAAAATTGGGATTTTACAGTATTGAAAATATCTGTGAAAGCATAGATTTAATTAGTATCCAATGCCTTATGAAAATTCTTCCAGAGACTTTTAATGTTTTGACAGCAAGAATTTCCGCACAGAGGCCAGGAATCTGACAGAATCATTTATTAAGTGAGATTTTTATTTTCTTTCATCCCATTGACTTCTCAATCTAACTGGAACATTTGAATGTTAAATCCCAATATTTGAAATAAAAAATTCCCCAATTATTTTATTTTTAATGTGCATGATAAGAATTCAATGAATTAACTGCCAAATGTCCCCACAAGAGAAAAGCATATTTTATAAATCTGTTCTTTTTTAAATTTATTAAGTTTTTTTTCGCTGATTTCATTTAGATTGAATTGCTAACTGAAACAAATCACCATGATTTACAATTTAAAGTATCAACTATTCAAGCAAAATCCTTAATTCACCATAATATTTTCATAAATTGGTTAGGCATTTACCAGGATTGAACTATATACAAAGTGTATCATATTAGTACATTTTTACTTAGTACTGAAAAACCATAAGATAAAGATTATCTTTCTGTTCATTGCTGTAATTATGTCTTTCTAAGTAACAGCTGTGATCAGTTAGTTGTAAATTATGTGACTATCGTCCAAGTAAAAGGAATGGTAATTCCAAGGTCTAATATCCCTTCATTTTCAAGATTTCATGCATTAATCATTCATTCTCTGCATAGTTTTCCCAGTCCATGGGGAATTTTATGCATATAGATTCAGACAACCATTTCCGAAACTGGACAGCTTTTGAACTGTCATATTGAAATGCATTAGGCATTTAGAAAGTTCCCAATACTCTTACAGCCTATTCTAAATGCATCTTGTGTATTAGTTAAAGGGAGATTGATGAGAAGTCTTTTGTGCTTTTGCCTAGATCGATAGGAATCAGTTCTGTACATAAACAGCATTTCCTGAAACTTGACAGCATGTTGATAAAATGTTATGTTCATTTTTACAGATTTTAAAATTTCACGTCGATTGCCCAATGTTTGCTCACAGCATGTGAGAAAATGGTTTAGAGGCTTCCTCCCGGCTGACAGAATTAATAATGGGGCAAAGGCTCCGTCTAGTGAGCAAGATCTAACACTACAAGTACGCTTCAACACCAACATGTCTTTAACCGCTCTGTCAGCTGAAATGGACATCAGCAATGGGTGTGTCAAAATGGAGCTCATTGAGCGTCACTATAATTACACAGGGAAATTCAAAATAAAGGGAAAAAACACCGATGGCATGAACCTAACTACTGTGTCCTTTCTGATCATCTGCAGCTTCATAGTGCTTGAAAACCTCATGGTTCTCCTAGCCATTTGGAAAAACAACAAATTTCATAATCGCATGTACTATTTCATTGGTAATTTAGCCCTGTCTGATCTGCTGGCGGGAATAGCTTACAAAGTGAATATCCTCATGTCTGGAACAAAGACTTTCAGCCTCACCCCAACTGTATGGTTCATTAGGGAAGGGAGCATGTTTGTAGCATTGGGAGCCTCCACCTTTAGTTTGCTAGCAATAGCAATCGAGAGACACATGACCATGATAAAAATGAGACCCTACGACGCTAGTAAAAAGTACAGAGTTTTCCTCCTCATTGGTACCTGTTGGCTGATTTCCATTTTACTTGGTGCCTTGCCTATCCTCGGTTGGAACTGTATCTGCAACTTCTCAGACTGTTCCACAGTTCTGCCCCTCTACTCCAAAACGTATGTTGTCTTCTGTATAAGCATCTTCAGTGCAATTTTGCTAGCCATCGTAATACTTTACGCTCGTATTTATATATTGGTTAAGACAAGTGGCCGCAAAGTTGCAAACAGAAAATTCACAAAAAACAATTCTGAGAGATCCATGGCTCTACTGAGGACAGTGGTGATCGTTGTTGGGGTTTTCATTGCATGTTGGTCCCCACTTTTCATTCTCTTGCTCCTTGATGTGGCCTGTACACCAAACAAGTGTAGCATACTGTATCAAGAAGATTGGTTCATTGCAGTTGCAGTCCTCAATTCTGGCATGAATCCCATTATCTACACTCTGGCCAGCAAGGAGATGCGCCGGGCTTTCTTCCGTCTCCTCTGTGGCTGCCTAGCCAGTGCTAAAGGCTCCAAGGCCCTGCCAATTCAGTCAGCTGCAGATAACAGCAAAAGCAAGTCCAGTGGCAGTAATTCACAAAAGCCTAAGGAAGAAGAGCTCCCGCAAATCACTATCCCTTCAAATGTAATCAAGGCAATGAACTTATCAACTTCCAATGGAGAATTTTGACCATTGTAGGCTAGGTTGTCTTGATAAACAGTATTACCTTCTCAAGTTAATGAACTTAAAATATTATTTTTATAAACTCTTAACTCCCTCTAAAACAGATCTGTTCTTTTTTTTTAGCTCCTTGAAAAGTAATGGCCTTTACAGACTTTTGATGCCTTTAGCACTAAACACACACACAACTTCGTGTTAAATGTTCATGCATCACATATTGTACAAAGGATTTTTCCTACTTTTCCCATAAAATTCCATAAAATCATAACCATTTTGGTTCCCTTAAATTATCTGTGGCACACTAGCAGACGGCATTAATCGGAAATTCCTCTCTCTGCCATTTTAGTTTAAAATAAATTGGTACAATCTCTGTCAAAACAGTTGAGCGAGAAATTTCAGGCAAATGTGTTGATATTCATCCACTAGACTCCCATGGCATAATTTCAGGAGCAGCAATATTCATTATCCATAGGGATTCTGCTGAACTCAATCCTACCGAATCTTTGCCAATAGCTTTTAACCTATCTGACAACGATCTGCCCTCCCAGTTCTCATTTCCACTGAGAAACTGTACATTACTGCAACTAGCAGCAAGAGAGAACCTCTGTCCATAAAATAGCAGGGTTAGATTCTACTATCCTTTACAGAATATAAGTATCAGTGCAGCTGTTGAGGAATGTATTTCCTGACTGTACACTGCTCCTGTATGAACACCTAACATCCTCATACTAATTCCCTCTGTGCTCCTTTGCACTCACTAATGCCTGCATTAAAAAGCACACAGAGGAATTTAGTGTGTCAAATATTCACACGGGACGCCCACAGTCAGAAAATATACCTCTTCACTGTTCAACAAAGACAGTGGGGCAGATCTTGACTTTGTGTGATAGTGTAAAACAGGTGACATCGCTCCTAATTTTTATTTCTATCGAAGACTTTGAAGAGAGTGCAGAGCAGATTTACTAGAATGGTACCAGGGATGAGGGACTTCAGTTATATGGAAAGACTAGAAAAGCTGGAATTGATCTCCTTCGAGCAGAGAAGGTTAAGGGGAGATTTAATAGAAGCATTCTAAATGATAAAGGACTTTGATAGAGTGTATAGAGAGAAACTGTTGCCACTGGCAGGAGGATCGATAACCAGAGGACTCAGATTTAAGATAATTGGCAAAAGAACCAGAGGGGCAATGAGGAGAATTATTTTGCGTAGCAAGCTATGATCTGGAATGCACTGCCTGAAGGGGTGGTGGAAGCAGTTTCAATAGTAAGTTTCAAAAGGGAATTGGATATATACTTGTAAAGGAAAAATTTGCAGGGCTATGGGGAAAGAGCACAAGAGCGGGACTAATTTGATAGCTCTTTCAAAGAGCCGGATGGGTGAAATGGCCTCCTTCTGTGCTGTAAGCTTCTATGATTCTACGTAAAACGGGCTGCTGATTCGCTATCACCCGTTTTACACTATTACTAAGTTGAAAATGCAGGCTGGAGATTTATGAATTGCATAACAGCCTGTATATGTTCTTCTTCTGTCCCTTCTCTGGAGTCCTAGTAATAACCTGATTACAAATATATAAATCTTATGTAATTATGGTTATTTTTAAATCATCTGATTGTTTGACACATTTAACATGAAATAAATACATTTAGATGAAGATAATTACTTTGAGAAGACAGAATTAGTAAATGTCATACAACTATAACTTTGCTGCTACCTGACTTCAACAAATAAATGGGATACTTAATGCACCTTAGGATGACAATTCTATAACAGAAACCATGGACATACTGATCCACAGTGAGATGGTTTTAGTCATTTAGATCAGTATTTGAAGGAAGACCTTGAAATTAGATTGTGCTTATTTTTATCGGATGGACTTGGTTTATTTGGCATTTCTTAAAGAACTGTCCCCTGGAGATCTGTCTTTAGTTTGCCATTTGTCTCCTATTTACAACTGGTTGAAAAAAATGCATCATCAAGATTACAATTATATTACATCTGCAAAAATAACCCACTTACTTAGACAATATTTGACTGCAGATGGTGCAGATTCATCTTTCAAATAAGCATGTGCATCTAAATCATTTGCAAGCAACTAATATACTCCTCGTCTTGTATACACACCAGTTAAAAGCTGATATTGCACTCGCATCTGGTGCCATATCAATTGTAAATTGTGTCAAATCTTGTAAGTGTGCACAGTTAACTGATTAGGTTGCATGCCCATTTAGTAGAGAAGGTACTATTTGTCAAACTATATTGCTGATGAAATCAGTATTAATCTATGTCCAACATACAACAGTTGTGAGAAAGGTAGATTTCTCACAAGATCACAAGATAAATACAGATGTGGAAGGATATTCTGCCTGTCTTAGCTCATCCTTCTAAAAAGAGTCTGCACCACCCCTCCCCACACATACACACATCACGCAATTCAATTGGGTCTTAAATAATTACAGATTTTTGCCACCACTGTTCCACCTGGAAGTCTATTCCATGCATTAATCACTATTTTTGCAAATAAAATCCTCCTGATATCAGTCCTCAATTTGCCTTTTGCTAGTTTGAACTACATCCCCTTGTCCTACTCTCATGATTTAGTTTGAAGAAATAGACGTACCTTTTCCATGCCATTTACTATCTTATATATCTTTATAAGATCACCTTTAAATCACCCTTTAAGGCTGAAAAGCCCAAGCTTCTTCAAGCTTTCCTCTTACATCATTCCTTTGATAGTAAGTATCAGCCTCATCACTCTTCTCTGAACTGCTCTTCAGGGTTTGAATATCTCACTGACATTTCAAGCCAGAACTAGAGACAGAGTGAGATGTCAATATGTTGGCTGACTCGTGAACTTTATCCATTTGAGCATGACTTTCTCTGAATTGCACCCTACCATTTTTGTTATATAGTTCAGCATTCTATTTGTTTTGTCGACTGTTGCTCTGCAGTGACTGGACATTTCAAGTCTCTTTCAACTTCATCCTTAGCTGTTTTCACACCATTCATGGAGTAATTT
The DNA here is from genome assembly GCA_030390025.1 of Squalus acanthias. NCBI lineage: Eukaryota > Metazoa > Chordata > Chondrichthyes > Squaliformes > Squalidae > Squalus > Squalus acanthias. The sequence goes on from CM059425.1 coordinate 205,211,006, forward strand.
GTTTTCTTCCTATGTGCAGTATTTTACACTTATTTGTATTGAGGTTAATCGGCCCACTTATTTATTTTGTCCAACTCATTTTGTAGCTTCTTAACTATCTCTTCAGATTCAATTGCCTCTCTTAGTTTAGTATCATCTGCAAATCTGATCCCGTTGCTCTGAGTTTCTGAATCCATTTGTTGATATAAGTTAGAAAGAGTAGGGATTCCAACATCGATTCCTAGGGTACTTTGCTTAGCACTATTCCCTCCCACCCCAATTATAACATAATTTCTCCAATATAAATGACACAAAGCTTCCAAATGATAAGTGTACCAGTATCAGCTTCTATTTCATGTGTGTAATATGCTTGTACTATTGGCAATAGCTATGTACATGTTATTGCAACTCTCCTTTTACAAAATGGCTTTTATTATTTAAGGAATACTCATAGCTGTGTACAGTGTAAAGTAATAGTAGAGGATTATACAATAGTATGTAATTTACAGTGGCATAGATGAATCATGCTTGTACTTGTGTATAAAAATGCTAGTGTACAAATCACGTGCTCTGGCTTTAAAATAAAGGTATGTTACTGTAGGATTTTGTGTTGTTAATTGGAAATCATTCACAATGAGGCCAAATTTGGTCCTTTTCAGTATATATGTGTATTTTATTTTAATAAACACGCTATTTTTTCAATGGAGACACTGTACTTCTCACAAAATGGACTTCTAGAATCTTTACAAAATGTCTGATACTACAAATCATATACAATGACTCTTTTATGAGATGTAGTTAACTTCAGGGGACATAATAAATATAACACAAACAAAATCTACATTCTATTTGGCTGCTCTTATACCTTCTCTGGCACAAAACAAGTCAGCTCCTATGCAAATAGAGTAAGGAAATGAGGACCCAGGGGTTAAAGGTGTGTGGCACGCACTGGAGCACGCTATTAAGTTAATGTACAGGACAGAGGGGCACACTGCATTGCACTAACTCCACTACCTTTTTATCTTAATTTGAAATGGTAACTTGTTTTCCCGTAGCAAGGGAAAAGGACCTGATTTCAGAAATGTTAATAAATACTGTGAATAGTTGAAGTTTTTGGGTCCACAAGTTCTCATGGAGTTGTCCATCATTTTCATCCTGGAACACCTGGACTCCAAGCTCTGCACAAAACCCCGGGCAATGTTGGAGCTGGACTCCTCCATGCTCCTTGGTACTGACAAGAGGCTCTCTGGCAGGCTTGCCATTGCACCAAGCATTTCAGTGTGCATGCCCCACGCTTCTTCTAAGGTCATCATCTGAGTCCTGTGGAGCAGATCTCATAGGAACATAGGAGCAGGACTAGGCCTTTAAGCCCCTTGAGCCTGTTTTGCCATTCAATGAGATCAGCTGATCTGTGACCTAACTCCATATACCTGCCTTTGGCCCATATCCTTTAATACCTTTGGTTAACAAAAATCTATCAATCTCAAATTTATAATTAACAATTGATCTAGTATCAATTGCCATTTGCGGAAGATAGTTCCAAACTTCTACCACCCTTTGTGTGTAGACGTGTTTCCTAATTTCACTCCTGAAAGGTCTGGCTCTAATTTTTAGACTATGCCCCCTAGTCCTAGACTCCCCAACCAGCGGAAATAGTTTCTCTCTAAAAAGGAAGAGGAAGGCTTTGTAGTTGCACAGGGGTATGCATATGGGTGTCTGAGGAAATTTAATGTTGTTAAGTTTCTGTTCTTTAGTTAGGTCACATAAATATTATTATTTTACACTACTTTCCTGTCTTGTCGATTCTTGGGTGGTGACAGGTCGCTTTTAAACTTGTTTAATGATGAAAGGGAAGACATGAATTGATGGGGACAAATGGGGGGATGTTCCTGGGTAGGTTGTTTTTTTGCAGGACTGCTTTGTGTCAGTAGCATTGGGTGGCGGGGGCGGGGTGAAGGGAGTGTGTGTGGGAAGAGCGGCCATTGTATGTGCTTGTGACATGGGTCCACTGGTGCAACGTAACATTGCATTAATAAGGGCATCCCTGGCATCCCGGGCAGCAATGTGAGCAGCTGGGGGTGCATTGCCCTCATTACCTTCCTCCTCCTCATCTTCCTCCTCCCCCTCCGAATCTGAGCTCTTCACCTTGTTCCTCCTGCAGGTCCAAGCCTTGCTGCTGCACAATGTTGTGCAGAGCGCAGCAAATCATGACCATTCTGGGCACCCTGACTGGTGCATACTGAAGGGCTCCTCCAGATCTGTCTAGGCACCTGAAGCACATCTTCAGCATGCCGATGGCTTGTTTATCACACATCTGATGGTCATTTGGTATTCATTGTAATATTGTGACGCTTCATTGGTGGGGTTTCTGACGGGGAGCAACAGCCAATTTTGAAGTGGGTATCCCTTCTCTCCCAGCAACCACCCCTTAAGTCTGCTTGCAAGTCCGAAGATGTCAGTGAGCTTGGACTGCTGCAGGACTTAAGCATCATGGCAGCTCCCTGGGAATCTTGCGCACACCTGCAGAAATATCTTTTTGTGGTTGCACAGCTGCAGCACATTGATGGAGTGGAAGCCCTTGCGGTTGATGAATAATCCTGGGTGATCTGGGGGGTGCACGGATTGCCACGTCTGTGCAGTCGATGACACCCTGCACCTGTGGGAAACCAGCCAGAGCCGCAATCCCGAGCGCCCCCTCATTCTGACTGGAATCATCGCAGGCGAATGTCACATAATTGCCGGCCCTGGGAAACAAGCCATCATGATCCATTTATGGGCAAACAACTGGGAGATCGTGGACATGTCTCCAGCAGAGCCCTGGAAGGATCCACAGGCAAAAAAGGTTGAGAATGGTGGTGACTTTGACAGCCACTGATAAAGCATAGCCACCAGGTCCAGCAGGGAGCATATCTTCTTCTAGGAGGCTAGAGATGCCTGCCACCACCTGATGTGACAACCTGAGCCTCCTGAGACACTGCTGATCAGACATGTCAAGGAAACTCAACCTCTGCCTGTACACCCTGTGTCGCAGGTAGTGCCTCCTGCAAGCTGCACCCCTCTGCTGTTCCCCTCTCTGCTGCTCCCCTCTCTCCTGTGCAGCTACAGGTCTGTGACCAGCAGACTACTGCTGCTACTGGTCATGTTGCTCCTCATCTGCGGTCCAATCTAAGGTAGCCAAAGCACCACCCATCCTGACGTGATCGAACAAACCTCCAAAGTGTAGAAAGTAACTTCTCTGCAAGCGTACTGTGAATACCCTTTCGCACTAGCAGGCAAGAAAGCAGCTGGGAGTATTTATTGCCATATTTCTCTGAGATTGATTGACCCTCTCAACTGCCGCTGTGTTCTCGCCTTGCTTTCACTGGCAAGTTTCAGGAAGCCTGGATAACCCGTGGACCCGACGTTAAACTCAAAAGTCTGCGTAAATATCGCTCTAATTGAGCGATTAACATATGTTATTGGCAACCCGCCTCTACTGAGGAGATTGCATGCACACAGCCTAATGTGATGAAGTAAAATGCAGAAGTAGGTGGGTTTGAGCTGGCTTCTTGACGCACTGGCATTTTCCCCAGTTTTAACCTCATACCCGTACCCAAACCCGCTCCTCCAGGTTAAAATTCAACCCCTAGTCTTTTACTTTTACATGTTCTTGGATGCTCTGTACATACAGCTTTACTCAACAATACAATCGGATATACAATGGTGGGCGAGGGGGAAGAGCCTTGACATTCCCTGAACATCAGCTCAGGGCACAGGTTGTGATCCAGTATGTTTCAAACACCAATTCAAATTTAGTATTTTTTTCTTTTTCCCCTCTCTAATTTTAACATTTGTTTTACTTTCCCTTCATCTTTAGGTTTTCCAGGCTACGCACTATGGGCTGCTCCAGGCATGGAACAGGCGGGTAGTGGGTGGAACGCCCGCCCGTTCCTGCCAGTGGGAGGCCTAGTCCACTTCGATGGCCAGACCTCCTTACCACGCTCTTCCTGAACAGGCATCCCGCTGCAGCTCAGGGTGAGCCGGCCGGCTGGTAGGTGGGTGTGGATGGGGGTCCGATCGCGGAGCGGGGGGGAGCCTGGCATGGCAGTGGCCCACAGTATTCTAGTGAAACCTGGAAGAGCACTCCTGCTCCTTCTGACCCCACAAAAACAATTCTGTACTTACCTTTTCAGGCCTTTTCTGCTTCACCTCCCAGTACAACTGAGCAAGAACAGCGCCTGCTCTGCCCATTGGCCCTCTAAATCGCATCAGGGTCCTACATACATCATAGAACCTCGATTTGCATATAGTAATGAGGCTCCCACCTGATACAGGTGAGCACTTGGGCTGCCCAGCAGAACAACCCAGTAAATATGGTGCCGGAGCTTTAACAGGGTGGTAAGTGGCCTCGTGATTTTAACTCTGCTACTGCCCTGTTTACACCGGTTAAGCTGAGTTAAAAGCGTTCCTCATATATCCTGGCTGAGAGGAAAGGCGACTAGGCATCTGCCAATAGCACACTCTTGATCTTGCTGCAGGGAAGTGCTGAGAGTAGCCACATAAATACTGTGGCTACAAGAGCAGGTCAGAGGCTGGGTATTCTGTGACAAGTGACTGACTCCCCAAAGCCTTTCCGCCATCTACAAGGCACAAGTCAGGAGTGTGATGGAATACTCTCCACTTGCCTGGACAAGACTCAAGAAGCTCGACACCATCCAGGACAAAGCAGCCCGCTTGATTGGCACCCCATCCACCACCTTAAACATTCACTCCCTCCACCACCGGCGCACCGTGGCTGCAGTGTGTACCATCTACAAGATGCACCGCAGCAACTCACTAAGGTTTCTTCGACAGCACCTCCCAAACCCGCGACCTCTACTGCCTAGAAGGACAAAGGCAGCAGGCGCATGGGAACACCACCACCTCCAAGTTCCCCTCCAAGTCACACACCATTCTGTCTTGGAAATATAGCGCCGATCCTTCATCAAGGTCCTGGAACTCCCTCCCTAACAACACTGTGGGAGTACCTTCACCACACGGACTGCAGTGGTTCAAGAAGATGGCTCACCACCACCTTCTCAAGGGCAATTAGGGATGGGCAATAAATGCTGACCTTGCCAGTGACACCCACATCCCGTGAATTAATAAAAAAAAGCTTTCCCCTTTTCTCATTTACCACTCTGCATTTCCTCCCATTGGTACCAGTGAAGCCAGGAAACTCAGCCGTGCACGGAATTGTGAGTCTGCTTCAATGGTACATCACACTGGCTCACAAAAAGCTCTTAAGCCACCACACAGCCTCCTGTCCAGGGAAAGCAAAAGATGGCTATGGGGAAAGAGTCACTTTTTACTGGAGATGGGCCAGACATATTGAAGATAACCCAGCTCAGGCTAAGCCAGGTGTCTAGTTGTTAGGTTTAGTTCATGTAATGTACTAATGTATAAGAAATTTGGTAGCTTATATTGCCATCTAGTGGGCTATGAGTAACAGTAGCCTTTTTGTTATATTATTGGGAAACAACTGGGATCTAGGAAGTGGGAAACACGTGGAATAATGATGTTTTGTTGTTTGTTCAGTGCTGCTACCGAGTCTGTTTTTGTTAATTAACCACTGTTATATCATCAATATATTACTTTTCAGACGCAGATTGACTTGTGAGAACTGAGAGATTAAACGTGTTAATGGCTACTGTAAGAAAGGGGGACATCTTCATTACTAACTAACTGGACTAAATGAAACAAGTATTATTAGTTATAGTCTTAAATTAGTATTGTCTTTATTATGTAACTGATACGCAATGCACAATGATGCTTGAATAATCATGCTTTTAAAACTAGTGTAATATGCCCTGGGTAGAAGTGATTAGATTTTAAAATGGTGTTGGGCCTTGCTTGGCCAAATTAAAGATACAGTCAGCAGCCTTCCTGGCACACAAACAGCAGACAGCTAGCCTGGGAAGCAAGTTGATGTGTGGCTGCCACTGTGTGGGATGTTATGATATCTTCAGTGAATTAAAAACATAGGCCAACAGCAAGAATGCCATATCTCAACACTTGGAGACATGTTCCGGTTGTGTTGCCATAACTACCCCAGATATGAGCATTGATGGTGAAAAACAGATGATGTCAGGGTGTCATGAGATGAGGATCTGACAGGGGCAGGCGGGATCATTAGGTACGCGGCATCCCTGTAATTGGACGGGGGGGGGGGAGGTTTTCAGGTGTAAGTCAATGATTGGGTTAACTGGTCCCCATAGGCTTTGCTGGGAAGAAGCAGTATAAGAAGGGGTCTCTCAAACACTTAAGCTGTAGAGGCATTCAGCAAGAAGCTTGGGAACATCCACCAGACGAGCTGAGGAGGGTTTCGGGTTGGCGGAGGACCCACACACGTCACACCGGGCGGACGAGCAAGCCAAGAGGCCAGGTCCGATGGGGGTTGACCCGTGGAGATCGCGTCTTCTACCCAGGGCCCAACGGGTAATATAAACCTTGATTACACCTTGTTTAACTACTGGTCAGATGCTGTAATGTATCAAGTATCACTTTCACTGAATAAAATATAATTACTGTCACCAGTACGGGTCAAGTCAAATCTTTCAGAACTTAGGAGTGAAAGGGTTAATTGGCCCAGATACTCAACACTGCGCATTAGAGAGCTTTAAAGATCAGTTAGAGGGAATGCTCTCTGTGTTGACAGTTTAATCTTGTGATTTAGGACCATTATCACAAGATAATTCATGTTAACTTTTTCTACCCCAAAGCATGGCTACAAATCAGGTCACTTCAACTTAATTTTGTGCCTCTATTTGTGACTTCTATTTCCATTACTTACTTCATTGGTGAAGCGCCTTGTGACATTTCTTTACATTAATGATACTTATCCTAACATCTCTCCTCACTCTCTGTGACAATTTTAAATTGATGATACCTTGTTACCAATGTTTTCCCTAATTTTTTTTGGGTGCGTGACCCCATGCGTGAAACTTAACATTGAAAAAGCCGGTCCCAGGCTGTGCGGGACCGGCAAACAGCTGCGCACCTCAGTCAAAGGAAATAGTCTTTCACTATTCATCCAATTGAAACCAGTGGTGATCAGCGCGGGGGAGGGGGGCATCAGCCGTGGGGCAGCGGTGGTGATCGGAGGGGGTAGCGATGGTGATCGGAGGGAGGGGGTAGCGGTGGTGATCGGAGGGGGTAGCGGTGGTGATCAGAGGGGGTAGCGATGGTGATCAGAGGGAGGGGGTAGCGGTGGTGATCGGGGGGAGGGGGTAGCGATGGTGATCGGAGGGGGTAGCGGTGGTGATCAGAGGGAGGGGGTAGCGGTGGTGATCAGAGGGAGGGGGTAGCGGTGGTGATCAGAGGGAGGGGGTAGCGATGGTGATCAGAGGGAGGGGGGAGTGGTGGTGATTGGAGGGAGGGGGTAGCGATGGTGATCGGAGGGAGGGGGGAGCGGTGGTGATCGGAGGGGGTAGCGGTGGTGATCAGAGGGGGTAGCGATGGTGATCAGAGGGAGGGGGTAGCGGTGGTGATCAGAGGGGGTAGCGGTTGTGATCAGAGGGGGTAGCGGTGGTGATCAGAAGGGGTAGCGGTGGTGATCAGAGGGGGTAGCGGTGGTGATCGGAGGGGGTAGCGGTGGTGATCAGAGGGGGTAGCGGTGGTGATCGGAGGGTGGTAACTGACTCCGGCTGCCTCAGGGTAAACCAATCTTGCAGTGGATGTTGCAAACAGGCATTAGACCCCTTATTTGCATATGTGAAAGTCCTAGCACTTGTTTCAGCCCTGCTCACTGCAAGCTGAATTTTTCGGCCTTTACCAATATGGTGGGTGGGATCCTGGCTACCTTGGTGGTCCAGGTAGGTACTTTTTAAATTGCAGACCCTGCAGCGATGGTCCTTCCCTTTAAGGGAGGGAAGGAGCCTTTGAACGCGGCAGCACTGCACGGCCCATTGTGCAGCGCTGCTGAAGTCTCCGCCCCGCCTGCTGCCGATTGCACTCCACTTCCTTCCTGGAGCGCAAACGGCAAATTTTTCAAAAGTTTGAAATCGTTAGCGCCTGGCAACAACGTGCAAATGACATCACCTGACCTATATTCAATGATTTCTGCCATCCCCTTTCATCAAGGCAGAAGTACTTTGTTAAACGGACACTGCTCAACTGAGATTGCTTATAGAGACCTTTGGCGACAGCTTGGGACTCACTGCAGATATTGGAAAAAAGGTGTTAAATGTCACATTCAGGAAGCCTCTCTCAACAATTCTGCAACACCCTTAGAAAGCACGCTACTTTAACATAATTACTGAGTTAGGATCTAAGGACTGGACAGTGGGCTTTCCAATAGGAATCCCACTTTACATGATCTATATGATGGAGGAAGAGATGCACAGCTGGCTGTAAGGGAAGATAGATTAATCAGTGAGTGATATCTGAGAGCCAGACCATCCCAGCATTACTCATCCAGCAGGAAGTATATACCCAGGTGCACTTTCTGAGACCCTTCCCATAAGCTCTGTCTCAGGACGCTGCACTTCTGCGATGAAGCTTTGGAGGAGCTCTGTTCATTGCTACAGTCAGATCTAAATCCAAGGTCCACAGCACAGATGGCGCTCACTGTCACAGAACGTGACCGCAGCTCTCAACTTTTATGCCATAGGCTCATTCCAGTGAGATATTGGGGATACTTGTCAGATCAGACAATTTGTTGTGCATTCCTCTATAAGGCAAGTTACCAATGGCCTCTCAGCCAGGGCAACTCAATTTATACAAATTGACAGTACTCCCACACAGATGATTGAGAGGGCCATGAATATTTTCAGAATTCCCAGATGCTCCAGAGTTGTTGGGGCTATTGACTGAATCCATGTGCCATGTGATTCCCCCTCCGATCACCTCCGCTACCCGCTCCGATCACCATTTCGATAATTATATAAACCGTAAAGACTTCCATTCCCAAAATATGTGGCTCATTTGTGATTAGGGAAACAGCTACTTGCACATGAATTCATGACATGCTGGGAGCTGTCATGATGCACTCCAGTGATTCAACTCTATTTCAACAGCAGGGGCAAAGGACAGGATGGCTGCCGAGTGACAGGGGACTCCTGCTATCCCTGTTGAGAATTGAGCTATGCATTGGGATGCTCAAGACAATAACAACAACTTGTATTTATATAGTGCCTTTAACATAGTAAAACGTCACAAAGCACATCACAGGAGCGTTATAAAATAAAATTTGACACCAAGCCATATAAGGAGATATTAGGGCAGATGAGCAAAAGCTTGGTCAAAGAAGTAGATTTTAAGAAGCATCTTAAAGGAGGAAAGAGAGTTAGAGAAACAAAGAGATTTAGGGAGGGAATTCCAGAGCTTAGATCCTCGGCAGCTGAAGACATGGCCATCAGTGGTGGAGCAATTAAAATCGGGGATGCAAAAGAGCTCAGAATTGGAGGAGCTCAGATATCTCGAAGGGTTGTATGGCTGGAGGAGTTTTATACGGAGGGTCTGGTGTTGGCCCGTTGGTGTCTTGCAAGTATGTGCCGAGCACCAATTCTCAAATTGTGGTAACATGTTGTCTGCATCACAATTTTGGAATTGGAAAGGACTGATGGTAGATGTCCCAGGGAATGCCAGAGAGCCCGGTGATGACACTGCTGATGGTGAAGAGTCACCCCATGAAGAACAGGAAGCAGGTGCAGTGGCAACGGCTGCCGGACAGCTGAGGGACTCATTTACCGACATTCATAGATGAATAGAGCACTATTATTGGGAAGTCTCAGTCCATCAAAGACCTGCTTCCTCTCACCAACCTCTCAAAGGTCCAAGTAAAATCCTTGCTCCTCATCGCGAGCCATCACATCATAACCCTGAGCCATAGCATCAGCACCAGTGGGAATGCGGCAGGTGCACAGTTAAAATCACCTCTGAATTTTAACCACTGACGTAATGGGGTGTCCAGCACAGCCGCCTCACTCAGTAAAGCCCATCGCTGAAGAAATGGAGGGCCTCAGAGATAAGTTTTAAACTTGTCGATGTGGGGTCAGGCAAAAGAGGAAAATCTGAGCCTCTGCAGTCCTGGGCTCCCCTCTCTTCCCACCTGCCAAAAAAACCCTGGCCCGCGGGATATAAATTAGGCCCTGGAATTAAAACAGTCAAGGCCACCTCAAATTAATGCCACCCGGGGGAGGGGGGTGGAGGGCGGAGGTGGGCGCTGTTGACACTTACCTTGCTGCCTGCCTGCCTGAAACCTGCTCCCGTTTAAATCGCCCTTCATTATTTGTTTTTTCACCATGCATGCTCCTTGCAACCGTGGACGCTCTTCTCTGCCCTATTCTAACCCTTCAACCACATGACACCTGAGAGCCTGGGGTCTGACAAATAAATAGCTGCTGCAAATTATAATGAGCCTCTTAGGATTGAGGTGACCCTTCCCTCAGGGCCCCCAAGTCCTGAGATGAACATGGACCAGGATGACTCTTCGTCATGGGTTCTTTGGCAGCCTGGTTCTACAAAGATGAAGACCTGTGCAAGGAACTGATGGGAGTTATCCTCTGTGCTGCTGCTGTGAGGGATAGCAACCTCTGAGGCACTCATAACAGCTTTATCACTATTACTGGGAAGAGGATTCTGGTTACCAGCAATCAGTGGGAGAATGGACTTCACGGAATCAGAAAGATTCTTAAATCCATGTCAGAAAGTGAACCAAATATCCTTTGGTCCCTGCAGTGAGTTGGACTTTTCTTGGATGTTGGCGACAGTGGACGCCATTTCTATCCCAGCCATTTCCCCGCCGCATATCTTGGTAGAAGCCATGTAGAACCTCCATTTGCTCTGCAGCCAGGGGCTGACAAGCTTTTCGCCCCCACTCAACTATATCAAGCTCTACTACCTCATTTACATCCTCTGATTTAATTCCCATTGTATGACTTTCCCCACTACCCATCTGTGGCTCAGCACTCCTATGATCTGCGGGAGAGCAGACTTTATGACATCTATAATCTGATTGAAGGCCCTATTCATTCAGTCTCCCAGCCTGTCCAAGGCGGAGGTGATGGTTGAGCCCAGAGCCTGCATAGCCCCAGTTTGAGCATCCCTGAGAAATGCTATTACTGGTGTCACAGATTCCTACAGGGAGGGCTCAGCTGCAGAATCCATTGAAATTACCACACTTTCCATTGTTGACTGCAGAGTTTCAATGTCATGTGCCAGAGCCCCACATCATGATACAAAGCTGGGTGAGAATGTAAGTTGTGAGGAGGATGCAAGGAGGCTTCAATGGGATATAGACAGGTGAAGTGAGTGGGCAAGAACATGGCAAATGGAATATAATGTGGAGAAATGTGAAGTTATCCACTTTGGTAGGAAAAATAGAAAAGCAGAGTATTTTTTAAATGGTGAGAGATTGGGAAATGTTGGTGTTCAGAGGGACCTGGGTGTCCTTGTACACAAATCATTGAAAGTTAACATGCAGGTACAGCAAGCAATTAGGAAAGCAAGTGGTATGTTGGCCTTTATTACAAGAGGATTTGAGTATAAGAGTAAAGACATCTTACTGCAATTATATAGGGTCCTGGTGAGACCACACCTGGAGTATTGTGTACAATTTTGGTCTCCTTACCTAAGGAAGGATATAATTGCCGTGGAGGGAGTGCAACGAAGGTTCACCAGACTGGTTTCTGGGATGGGGGGATTGTCCTATGAGGAGTGATTGAGTAAACTAGGCCTATATTCTCAAAAGTTTAGAAGAATGAGAGGTGATCTCATTGAAACATACAAAATTCTTGCAGGGCTTGACAGGGTGGATGCTGGGAGGATGTTGCCCCTGGCTGGGGAGTCTAGAACCAGGGGTCACAGTCTCAGAATAAGGGGTCGGCCATTTAGGACTGAGATGAGGAGAAATTTCTTCACTCAGAGGGTGGTGAATCTTTAGAATTCTCTACCCCAGAGGGCTGTGGAGGCTCAGTCGTTGAGTATATTCAAGACAGAGATCGATAGATTTTTGAATATTAAGGTAATCAAGGGATATGGGGATAGTACAGGAAAGTGGAGATGAGGTAAAAGATCAGCCATGATCTTACTGAATGGCGGAGCAGGCTGGAAGGGCCAAATGGCCTACTCCTGCTCCTATTTCTTATGTTCTTATGTTCTTATGTAGTTGGTAGTAGAATCCTACACACTCCGACATATTGCGGAAGCTCCCTGGCAGGCAGTCCAATGAATTCAGCAACTGCTAGTGCATAGAAACATTTTTCTATTAAAGGTTTTGCCCCTAAAGTCAGGGCAAAACTCTGTCCTCTTCAGCAGAGCTAGGATGTGAGCTGAGCCTTTGGTGAGCCATTTCCTGGGCTGCACTTTCCATCTGTACCTAGTCAATTGTGCTCAGTGAATCCCCCAGTGCAGACCCCTCTAGCCCACTATCTATCTATCTGTTGGTGCTGGGAAGGGTAAGAGCGAATGACAGTGCATCTTCTGGTGGGTTCTCCTGCTCAATTTGTGACTGGAACACCTGAGCCATCTGATGGACCTAGAAAAAAGGGGAAAGGGACAACAATTAGCATTTAGAGTCAAGGGTACGCACTAGCAGATGAGTGGCAGTGCAGGTTGTCGTGCTGAGTGTGTATTTGTGTGAGTGTGTGATTGAGAGAGTTAAGTAGAAAGAGAAAAGAAACTGAAGATGCTCAAACACCCTGCTGTCCTTAGCCTCCAGCTTGGCCATCTCCGATACTGCGTGCCCTTTGTTTGCTAATAATGTGGATAGTGGCTTCTTCCAGACCCAGGGACTGTCTCTTCAGTGCTCTGAGATCCTAGGAGGCCGTGTTGCCAGAACCTAACATCGCCCACACCACTTCTGACAGATCTCAAGACATCCCCTGAGTACAGCCATACTACTGCGCCACCCATTTCTACCATACCCTTTGTCGCCCATTCTGACACATCTTAGAAACCCCCACCCTCAGTGCTCCATATACTGGAGCATCTTCCCTTGTGCCGCCACTTTCTGTGAACCCTGCTGCCAGTCCTGACAGAACTGTACTTCCTACAATGCTCCCAGATGCCCACTTGTATCGCTGGCATACCCTGGGAATCCCTCCCAACTATAAACCCCCTCCCAACACACTATTGCCAGACCCAAGGAATCACCCTTTAAGTCAAACCCCACATTCCACCCCTCCAGTGTTGCCAAACTGCAGGCCCCCTCCACAGTACTGCCATATCCCCGAACCACCCCAATGCTGCTAAATCCCAACATTCTCCATAATTTGTCCAAAAGCCCACAATCCCTCCATATTACTATTGCTAAACTCAGCATACCTACCTCAAGTCTGCTGCACCTTGCCTACCTGGGCTGAAAAAGTGAGATAAAGTGAAATACATAGGTAAAGGGTCATATAAATAAATAATCAAGGCTACTCATTTACAATGGATATTCAAAAATTACAATATTTTCCTGTAGAAGCCTGTGCCTGTCTGAAAAACCTTTGGTTCGAGTTGATAGAACTTCCCAGAGCTATCACTCTGTTAAACAAAGTAGCAGATTACAGTTCCCAACATATGGCAATATGACTTTGTGTGAATAGTCTGTGGAGTAAGCTCCCAGCATGAACCAATATGACTGTGTATAAACAGTCTGTGGAGAAAGATCCAAGCATGCACTAAAACTGTCTCCCTTAATTCATACGACCATATTCTGGAGCTGGGGGACAAGATCGATCACTCAGTGTATATTAGGACTTGTGTTTGCAAGTCAAGTCCTTCCCTCCTGGCCAGCAATGACAGGATAATTGCTGAGGAATAACAGCAATAAAAAGGCACAGTTAATACTTTAAGAACATAAGAACATAAGAAATAAGAGCAGGAGTAGACCATACGACCCCTTGAGCCTGCTCCACCATTCAATAAGATCATGGCTGGTCATCGACCTCAACTCCACTTTTCCGCCCGATCTCCATATCCCTTGATTTCCCTACAATCCAAAAATCTATCTATCTCAGCCTTGAATGTACTCAAAGACTCAGCATTCACAGCCCTCTGGGGCAGAGAATTCCAAAGATTCACAACCCTCTGAGTGAAGAAATTCCTCCTCAAATGGCCTACCCCTTATCCTGAGACTATGCCCCTTAGCTCTAGACACTCCAGCCAGGGGAAACAGCCTCTCAGCATCTACCCTGTCAATCCCCTTTAGAATCTTGTATGTTTCAATGAGATCACCTCTCATTCTTCTAAACTCCAGAGAGTATAGGCCCATTCTACACAATCTCTCATCATAGGACAGCCCTCTTATCCCAGGAATCAATCTAGTGAACCTTTGTTGCACTGCCTCCAAGGCAATTATATCCTTCCTTAGATAAGGAGACCAAAACTGTGCACAGTACTCCAGGTGCGGTCTCGCCAAGGCCCTGTACAATTGTAACAAGATTTCCTTACTCTTATACTCCAACCGATTCGTATTCCTTCACTTCACCTGACGAAGGGGCAGCAGCTCCGAAAGCTTGTGATTTCAAATAAAACTGTTGGACTATAACCTGGTGTTGTGCGACTTCTCACTTTTATACTCCAACCCCCTTGCAATAAAGGCCAACATGCCATTTGCCTTCCTTTTTGCTTGCTGTACCTGCATGCTAGCTTTCTGTGTTTCATGCATGAGGACACCCAAATCTCTCTGAACACCAACATTTGAAAGTTTCTCACCATTAAAAAAATATTCTGTTTTTCTATTCTTCCTACCAAAGTGAATAACCTCACATTTCCCTACATTATACTCCATCTGCCACCTTACTGCCCACTCACTTAGTCTATCTATATCCCTTTGCAGACTCCAAATGGGGCGATACTGAATTTCTCCCCCTTTGTGTTCTCCTCACAGCTTACTGTCCCAACTAGCTTTGTATCATCAGCAAACGTGGATACATTACACTCGGTCCCTTCATCTCGGTCATTAATATAGATTGTAAATAGCTGAGGCCCCAACACTGATCCTTGTGGAACCCCACTAGTCAAAGCCTGACAACCTGAAAAAGATCCATTTATCCCTACTCTCTGTTTTCTGTCCGTTAACCAATCCTCTATCCATGCTACAATATTACCCCCAACCCCATGAGCCCTAATCTTGTGTAATAACCTTTTATGTGGCACCTTATCGAATGCCTTTTGGAAATCCAAATATACTGCATCCACTGGTTCCCCTTTATCTACCCTGCTAGTAACATCCTCAAAAAACTCTAATAAATTTGTCAAACACGATTTCCCTTTCATAAAACCATGTTGACTCTGCCTAATCATGTTATGATTTTCTAAGTGACTTGATACCACTTCCTTAACAATGGATTCCAGCATTTTCCCGAAGACTGATGTCAGGCTAACTGGCCTGTAGTTCCCTGTTTTTTCTCCTTTCTTGAATAGCGGTGTTACATTTGCAACCTTCCAATCCGCTGGGACTATTCCAGAATCTAGGGAATTTTGGAAGATCAAAACCAATGCATCCACTATCTCTTCAGCCACCTCTTTTAGAACCCTAGGATGTAGGCCATCAGGTCCAGGGTATTTGTCGGCTATTAGTCCCATTAGTTTCTCTAGTACTTTCTCTCTACTTATATTAATTACGTTAAGTTCCTCACCCTCATTAGACACTTGGTTCCCCACCATTTTTGATATGCTTTTTGTGTCTTCTACTGTGAAGACAGATACAAAATATTTGTTTAACGTTTCTGCCATTTCCTTATTCCCCATAATAATTTCTCCTGTCTCAGCCTCTAAGGGACCAAAGTTTACTTCTGCTACTCTTTACCTTTTTACTTACTTGTAGAAACTCTTACAATCTGCTTTTATATTTCTTGCTAATTTTCTCTCATTCTATTTTTTCCCTTTTTATCAATTTTTTGGTCAACCTTTGCTGGTTTCTGAAACTCTCCCAATCCTCAGGCTTACTATTATTCTTTACAACATTATAAGCTTCTTCTTTCAATCTAATGCTATCCTTAACTTTTTTAGTTAGCCACGGTTGGATCACTTTTCCCGTGGAGTTTTTGTTTCTCAATGGAATGTATTTTTGCTGAGAATTATGAAATATTTCTTTAAATGCTAGCCGCTGCTTATCTACCACCATACCTTTTAATCTATTTTTCCAATCTACCTTAGCCAACCTGCCCCTCATACCTATGTAATTGGTTTTATTTAAGTTTAAGACTCTAGTTTCGGACTTAGGCAAGTCACTCTCAAAATTAATGTGAAATTCTATCATATTATGATCACTCTGCCCCAGAGGATCCTTTACTATGAGATTGCTAATTAACCCTGTCTCATTACACAATACAAGATCTAAAATATCCTGTTCCCTGGTTGGTTCCATGACATATTGTTCTAGGAAACTGTCCCGAATGCATTCCATGAACTCGTCCTCCAGACTACCTTTGCCAATTTGATTTGTCCAGTCTATATGAAGATTAAAGTCCCCCAAGATTATTGCATTACCTTTGTTGCAAGCTCCTACTATTTCTTGATTAATATTCTGTCCAACGGTATAGCTACTGTTAGGGGGCCTATATACTACTTCTACCAGTGTTTTCTGCCCCTTGTTATTCCTTATCTCCACCCATACTGATTCTACTTCCTGATCTTCTGAGCCGAGATCCTTTCTCGCTACTGACTTTATGTCATCCTTTATTTTTAGGGCTACTCCCCCTCCTTTTCCATTCTGCCTGTCTTTTCAAAACGTCAAGTACCCTGGAACATTTAGTTCCCAACCTTGGCCACCTTGCAGCCATGTCTCTGTAATGGCTATTAGATCAAACCCATTTATCTCTATTTGTGCCACTAGTTCATCTATCTTGTTACAAATGCTTTGTGCATTCAGATAAAGAGCCTTTAATTTAATTTTTTTACCAGTATTCCCTGCTTTGACCTTATTCTCTGCTGCACTGCTACCATTACACTCTCTGTCCCTTCCTGTCACACTCTGCTTATTATTGCTACACTGCTCTATTGCCTTGACCTTTCTCTTTAGATTTCTAAATTTCCCCTCACCTGACTGCTCCCCCCCCTTTTTTAGTTTAAAGCCCTATCTACAGCCCTAGTTATTCGATTCGTCAGAACGCTGGTCCCAGCCCGGTTTAAGTGGAGCCCGTCCCGACAGAACAACTCCCTCTTTCCCCAGTGCCGCATGAATTGAAACCCCTTTTTCCCACACCACTCATTGAGCCAAGCATTTAACTCTCTGCTTGACCCTATGCCAATTTGCGCGTGGCTCAGGTAGTAATCCAGAGATTATTACCCTTGAGGTTCTGCTTATTAATTTAGACCCTAGTTCCTCAAACTCCCTCAGCAGAACCTCATTCTTAGTTCTACCTATGTCGTTGGTTCCTACATGTACCACGACAACTGGATCCTCCCCCTCCCTCTCCAAGTTCTTCTCCAGCCGCGAGGAGATATCCTTAACCCTGGCACTGGGCAGGCAACACAGCCTTTGGGACTCTCTTTCACGGCTGCAGAGAACAGTATCTATCCCCCTGACTATACTGTCCCCTACTACTACCACATTCCTTCCTTCTCCCCCCAGTTTGCCCATCCTCCCTGCAGTCCTTTTCCTCCTCCATACAGGTAGAAAGTACCTCGTACCTGTTGGACAAGGTCCAGGGCTGAGGCTCCTCCATCACTACATTCTGGGTCCCCATACCTTCCTGACTCGCAGTCACACCCTCCTGTCCCTGACCACTCATGAACTCTAAAGTACTACTTAACCCAAAGGGTGTGACTGCCTCCTGGAACAACGTGTCCAGGTAACTCTCCCCCTCCCTGATGTATCGCAATGTCTGCAGCTCGTACTCCAGCTCAACAATTCTGAGCCAAAGTTCCTCGAGTTGCAGACACTTACTGCAGTTGTGGTTGCTCGGGATCGCGATGCTCTCCACAGACTCCCATATGCTGCAGTTACGACACACCACCTGCCCTGCCATCTCTAACCTTGTTTTATTTATTAATTAGTTAAAGATTTTATTCAATCGATATTTTAGGTTTATTGTTTGATTATTTTATTTAGTTTAAGTTATTAATTTAATAAGTACCAGCAAGTTACAGTTTCTCAGCTCTTAATTTAACTCCCTTCTCTAACTGAGAGAGCAAAAAAGAGCTCACCAACCAATCACCTACCTGCTCTCCTGTGATGTCACTCTTTGATGTTGTTTTTGAATCGGAGCCTCGCGCTCCGCTACTTTAATTCAGCTCCACTCTCGGGCCACTCTTTATCCTCTCGCTGCTGCCGCTACTTTAATTCAGCTCCGCTCTCGGGCCGCTCTTTATCCTCTCACCGCTGCTGTGGCTTAAAGGGAATTTGTTTATTTTTTGGAGCTCTTTTCACAAGAAAAGAGAAAGTTAAGAGCAAATCTGATAGATGAGTTCAAATTAAGGTAAGTAGGGGGGGAAAGTTCCACTAGTGGTCTGTGAGTTGTATCTAGAGGGTATAACGTTAAGATCATTACCAAACGAATGAAGGGAGAGGTTAAGAATGGTGTTAGATGGAAGACTGTTAGGACGTGGACAGGCTGTACCAGAAACAATGGTGGAAGCTGAATCAATAATAGGCTTAAAAGGAAAAGGGATACGTATTTGAAAAAAAAGTAAAAAGGTATGAGGAAAAAGCAGGGGAATATCAATAAACTGGTAGCTCTTATGGAGAATTGGCACAGATACACAGATGCATCTGCAACAGGTAGATTTGTGAGGATGAGGTGGGGACCTCAGTAGGAGACTGAGATGGATCATCCACTCGGCACTTCTGGCTGAAGATGTTTGCAAACGCTTCAGCCTTGTCTTTTTCACTCACGTGATGGGCACCGCCATCATTGAGGATGGGGATGCTCATGGAGCCTCCTCCTCCCATTAGTTGTTTAATTGTCCACCACCATTCATGACTGGATGTGGCAGGACCTCAGAGCTTTGATCTGATCCATTGGTTGTGGGACCACTTAACTCTGTCTGTAGCATGCTGCTTCCACTGTTTAGCATGCATGTAGTCCTGTGTTGTAGCTTCACCAGGGCAGCACCTCATTTTTAGGTCTGGTGCTTCTCCAGGCATGCTCTTCTACACTCTTCATTGAACCAGGGCTGGTCCCCTGGTTTGATGGTAATGGTAGAGTGAGGGATATGCCAGGCCATGATTATGATGGAATACAATTCTGCTGCTGCTGATGGCCCACAGCGCCTCATGGATGCCCAGTTTTGAGCTGTTAGATCTGTTCTGAATCTATCCCATTTAGCATGGTGGTAGTGCCACACAACACGATGGAGGGTGTTCTCAGTGTGAAGATGGGACTTTGTCTCCACAAGTGTGTGCAGTGGTCACTCCTACCAATACTGTCATGGAACAGATGCATCTGCGACAGGTAGATTTGTGAGGACGAGGTCAAGTAGATTATTCCTTCATGTTGGTTCTCTCAGTACTCGGCCAGCTCGGTCAGTAGTGGTGCTACCGTGCCACTCTTGGTGATGGACATTGAAGTCCCCCACCCAGAGTACATTCAGTGCTTCTTTCAAGTGATGTTCAACATGGAGAAGTACTGATTCATCAGCTGAGGGAGGGCGGTAGGTGGTAATCAGTACGAGGTTTCCTTGCCCATGTTTGACCTGATGCCATGAGACTTCATGGGGTCCGGAGTCAATGTTGAGGACTCCCAGGGCCACTCCCTTCTGACTGTATATCACTGTGCTGGTGGGACAGGACATACCCATGGATGGTGATGGAGGGGTCTGGAACATTGGTTAAAAGGTATGATTCTGTATGATTCTATAACCACTATGCTACTGTACCCTTACATGCAGATTTATTTATCGGAGTGACTATTGATGACGAGGCCGGTCTGCATCGTGCTATTGGCACTGCACGATTTAGGGTTAATGGCTATGGGTTGGAGTTAGTGATTAGAATTGAGGTTAGGGTTACTGGTTTGGAGTTGGGGTTTAGGTTGAGGTTAGGGTGTTAAGGTAAGTGGTTTAGCGGTTGGATTAGGGTGTTGGGGTAGGGTTAAGGTTAGGGGTTGGTGGTTAGGGTTAAGGTTAGTGGACAGGATTAGGGTTTAGGGGTTAGTGGTTCAGGTTAGAAACCACTATTGCCAATACATTGACAACAGCTATTGCCAATGTGTTGCTGATATGTTGCTATTGATAATAACATTGTCACTAGACACGTCCTCTATTTATTTATCTGTTATATGTACTGTCTACTTGCAATGGATAAGGAAAATACTATTTATTTTGCAAGAAGCAATCAAAAAACTTACACCAGTGTTTTCCATAAACTTCTTTCTGAATTTATTTAATGGTGATGTGCATCCCTCCCCCACCCAACTTCAGCTTTTAGAACAGCATAATATGGAACTTGCCATGAGCAACACTGTGGGACAGTTGCTAATATATATATATATATATATGTAAAACTGTTGTGTCTATCATTTATTCATTGCACGTCATGTATCTGTCACAGAAAAAACTCTTAATTGGCTCAAATGTTTGAGGAACCAATCAAAAATCACTTAATTTTACTCTTCCTATGCATCTATCTCACAAAATTCTTTCCAAATCCTCCCAGCAGCCATGTGCACCTCTTCTCAAACCCAACATCACCTTGTAACAGTGTAGCCTCCAACTCAATGTTAGTAATGCCATAGGAAATCCACTAGTGTGTGCCAATAGCAGTGCTGGCCCTGGAGATGCAAATATCGAGAGCGTGACATCACGTTCTGCAAACTTCAACCTTAGCACTGGGTCCTAAGCTTGCTCTGAACAGCGAGTGTGCAGCAGACTGACAGAGACGCTGTCAGCACTTCTTAAAGGGACACACACATCTTTCAGGTAAGTTTGCATTAAGCTTTTGGACTGGATTTTATTTTATTTTATTGAAGTAGTGGCTTGGTGCAATACATGTTAAAAGTTTCTTAAGTGTGCAGGGAGTTCAGGGAGTGCTGCTGGATGCTTGCAAGGCCTCGGATGGTAAAGGAAGGTCACTGAGAAGACAGAAAATGCTAGAAATACTCAGCAGGTTAGGCAGCATCCATGGGGAGAGAAACATAGTTCATGTCTCAGGTCAAGATGCTGCCTGACCTGCTGAGTATTTCCAGCATTTTATGCTGTAATTTCAGATTTACAGCATCCGCTCACAAAAGTAAAGAGGCAGACAGAAGAGGAAGGCACAGTAGAGGAAGAAGCAAAAGAAAGAAAGAAAGAAAGAAAGAAAGAAAGAAAGAAAGAAAGAAAGAATTCTTTTTAATGTTATTTTTTTTCAGAAGGCAGTTGACCTGTAAGGGCTGAAAACTGACTATTTTTACGTGATTTTTATTTTTTTCATTTCAGAAGGCAGTTCCCCTTTAAGGAACCAAACTGCATTCTGAAATGACAGCCTTGCTTTAAGAGAAGGCTGTTCTTGCTGCAATGACGCTACGGCCACGCTACATTGGGGCCTCCTGCTGGGACGAACGCCACTAAAATGGCCTTGCACAGTAAGTTTAGCGCTGGGCTAATGTCAATTTACCAGTCCTGCCAGCACCATCAATTTCGGCGGCCGTTAACAACGGCCCACGGTGGCACCGGCAGGTTTTTAGCGATGTTGAATTTCTAGACCAAAGAATCTAACAGACAGAGAACAAAATACCTGCTGTGCACTTCCAGCAATTTTTGCTCTTATTTCAGTTTCCACCATTCCTGGTTTTCTATTTATCATTAGAACTCCTCGACCATTTCACTAGCATAATGCCATTACTGAATATCAATGGTTTCTCAAAAATTTCCGTTCTGTATAAAATATTTTTAATGAAAGTTTTATAAAGAAAAACACAACATGCCACATAATTGTTGTTTTATTGCCAACAGTCATACAGTTTTTTTAATAATCAACAAATACAAATGTAAACATAGTTTATGAAAAAATGTTGCAATTCATTTATATTCAAAACAGCAGCCTCTGAGATACGCACTACTATCTGATCAAAAGGCACATTTTTCGTAGCACAGCTAGAAATTCAGTGTTGCCTGACTGAACTTGTGAAATGAATTCTCTTATCTTCAGCAACTGTTTTGTATGTTTTAAAATTGTTGCATTAACCCTCACCCCACTGAATAAAGATGAACTCTATGCAGTTAGCACAACACTAGCATTTTAAGAGTTAAATATGAAGACAACAGTATGTTTTGCCAGATACTGTGCATTAATTTCACGTTTGTGCTAAGCTTTGATGGTAGTTTTCCATGAAGTTGAGAATAGTAGTAAAAATTCGTCAATGATTTCTTGACTTCTACTAGACTTGTCAAAGTGACAGTGATTGGTAGCCATGGATTTGGTACAGTAATATCATGAGGAAAGCCATCCCAACCAACAACAAACTCTAGTTTAAGCACTTTTTTCTTAAATTTTAAGCCTTCCAATTGATTTAAATAAACAACTAATCTATTGCAGGCTTTGTGCGTATTTTCTGTAAGCTTTTAATAAGCTAATATGACTTGCTGCTAAGCAAATATCTTGAAAATTGTTTGGCATGTTTATTACATCAAAATGCTCTGTTACCTACAATTTACAATCATGAGAAAAATTGTAACATAGCTATTCATTCAATTCACAGAACAAAATAATTATACAAATTCAAGAATTGTTTTTAAATAACTTAATTATACTGTGGTAGATTCTGGTTGGTTTAAGTCTCTGAGTAATAAGCAAGTTTTCTGCATCCAATCACACAATATGCCAGATAAACTGCCTTATCAATAAAATGTTTAATATGGAATCATTTTTCATCAGCTGTATTTAAAATGTACATTGTGTTGCTTTCATACCAATATCAGTTATATGTCTGTGTGCAAAAGCACTTAGTACTCAAAAGAGTTAAAATGGTCTGCAAGTAAATGAAAAACATTCAAAGTGAAAATCCCATGTAGCAACCACTTATCAATGGCAGATACTCTGTCATTATGGTTCTCATGTGTTCTTAATTTTTCAGATAAAAACAACGCAGTCATAAAACACGTTCACGTAAACACATTATAAGTAGGATTTCATTTACAATCTGCAAAGACAAAATAAACTACACCATCAATTTCAGTTTTATCACCAAATACCTATTTGAAGATTTTGACTTTTTTTCTAAAAGACTGTAGTTCCTTAAAATAGTAGCTGCAATTAAAGTCATTTCTGTTAAACATCTTCCTTTAAACATTTTCAATATTGTGCTTCTTTAGTAAAATGTTCCATGTGAAGACATCAAGAAAAAAAATCCTAAAATATAATTTCTGCATCATGTGTGCTAGATATCAGCATTTCATCTATACAATAGTAAATGAGTCAATATCTCTTAGAAATATATTGATTCAAGTTGAAACACAGGGCATAAAACATCTTCACAACACCTTTTATCCAACCCAACCTTTTACATTAAGTATTCAAGTAAAACTCCCACTTCCTTTGAACCAGACAACATCAATTCACATAAATCAGACAGTTATCTCAAGATCCAGAGATCTCTTCTCCCCGTTTCCACTAAATAATAGACCATGGAGTAAGAATTTCCACCAGGTTATTAAAATCACATGACCAGCTCTGGAAATCATTGCTTTCTCTCAACTGATTGCTTCAGGCACAGTTCGCTCCCAGCTGAGATTATAGGCAAATTGTTGTCACGGTGATGGCAGATAAGATGGCTAATGCTTTCAAATATATGATCTTTAGTTCGAACCTTTAAAAACAAACAAATGAGGATTATGAAAAGTATAGTGTCAGAAAGTACCATACAGGCATTTTTATATTTCCCGCACAGGACTAAGGTGCTTTTTCATTGAATTTGAATGTTTTTAGAATTTTTTGGGTAGATGCAAATCAAGATTTCAGTTACATGATTTGTACAAGCATTCATGCTACATGCATCAACCTTAATAATACAGTTCACAGAACAGGCATACTGGTTTAATTGCAGCTTTCTTTTGTATTTAGAGCAGCTACAATGAAGTTTGTTAGAACAATACAGTCTTAAAATTACAATAAGGGCAAATTTTGTGTTCATTGAGACATGAAAGATTGTAGGGAAGAGAATATGCTTCCACTTCTTATATCTATTGTCAGCATCAGGTACCTCCAGGCCAGGATTAGCACAGCCAAATGCAGAACAACACTCCTGCTATACTGTCCCAACAATGTGCCTTAGCACCAACCTCAGAAGACTATCTCCTCTTACACTAGTGTGATACAGTAGTTCAATTCCCCATATCAACCACTGAGGGAGCACCAAAACATGAATAATTCTACTACCTTGAACAGAAGCCCAACCAGTCCCCATCCAGCACCACCCTCCTCCGCCTGGCTGAACTTGTTCTCACATTGAATAACTTCTCCTTTGACACCACTCACTTCCTCCAAATTAAAGGTGTTGATAGATGAACCCATATGGATCCTAGCTATGCCTGCCTTTTCATGGGATATGTGGAACATTCTTTGTTCCAGTCCTACTCAGGTCCCCTCCCTCACCTCTTTTATCCGGTACATTGATGACTGTATCGGACGGGCTACACCTCGGCAGAACCGGGACCAATATCCTCGTAGGGGGGTTTGCTAGTGCTGTTGGGAAGGATTTAAACTAGTTTGTCAGGGGGTGGGGAACCTAAGTGTGGGCCCAGAACAGAGAGAAACAAAGCTGGAAGTGCAAGTTAGAAAAGTAGTCAGCAAAACTAGTAGGGAGCAGAAACAAAGGCCAACAGTAAAGAGGGTCAAAGTGCAGAAAATTATTAAACAGGCAAAGTTGAAGGCGCTTTATCGAAATGCACGTAGCATTCGCAACAAGGTGGATGAATTAATGGCACTAATAGAAGTAAATGGGTATGATGTAATTGCCATTACAGAGACATGGTTGCAGGGTAACCAAAGCTGGATACTGAATGTTCCAGGGTACTCAACAATTAGGAAGGACAGATAAAAAGGAAAAGGAGGTGGCGTAGCGCTGTTAATAAGGAATGAGATCGGTACGGTAGAAATAAAAGATCTTGGCTTGGCAGATCGTGATGTAGAACTGGAATCAGTTTGGGTGGAGCTAAGAAACAGCAAAGGGCGGAAAACATTGGTGGGAGTTGTGCTTAGGCCACCAAACAGTAGTGGTAATGTAGGGCACAGTATCAATCAAGAGATTAGAAGTGCATGTAACAAGGGCAATACGGTAATCATGGGGGACTTTAATCTACATATTGACTGGGCAAATCAAATTATCACTAATGGTGTGGAGGATGAATTCTTGGAATGCATGCAAGGTGGTTTCCTGGATCAGTATGTGGAGGAACCAACCAAGTGACCATAATATGATTGAATTTTATATTAAGTTTGAGAGTGAATAGTACAATCTGAAACTAAGGTCTTCAATCTAAACAGAGGAAACTACAAGGGTATGAGGGACAAGTTGGCCATGGTAGATTGGGAGACTACACTAAAAGGTATGAAGGTGGACATACAATGGCTAACATTCAAGGAAATAATGCATAATTTGCAACAAACACATATTCCTCTAGGGCATAAAAAACCAAAAGGAAAAGTGATCCAACCATGGCTAACAAAAGAAATTAAAGCTAGTATTAAGTCAAAGGAGGAAGCTTATAAAGTTGCCAGAAAAAGCGGTCAGCCTGAGGATTGGGATCTTTTTAGAAATCAGCAAAGGGGACCAAGAAATTGATAAAGAAAGGGAAAATGAAATATGAGCTCAAACTAGCGAAAAATATAAAAGCGGATTGTAAAAGCTTCTATAGGTATGTGAAAAGGAAAAGACTGGCGAAGGTAAATGTAGGTCCTTTACAGTCAGAGACGGGAGAATTTATAATGGGGAATGAGGAAATGGCAGTGAAATTAAATAAATACTTTGTTTCTGTCTTCACGGAGGAAGACACAAAAAACCTCCCAGAAATACGAGAAAACCAAGGGTGTGGCAAGAATGAGGAACTTAAAGTAATTATTATCAATAAAAAAACAGTACAGGAAACTCTTTATTAACCGGCACCCAAATATCCGGAAATCTCTCTTAACCGGCAAAATTCTTGAGTAGGTAACCGGGGTTTTCCTTCATCTCTCGTTTAAAATTAACTTTAAAAAAAACCCCGAGGCGTTTGCCTTGTATCGGAGCGTGTAGATTGGGAGGGGAATGTGCAGCCCGGGTAGGCAGCGGACACGACAGATGGTCAGCTGGCGGTCCCCGGGGAGACGGAGCTCCGAATGCAGGCGCATATCAATGTGTACGGGGCTCTCGTACGTTGGGAGATATAACTCTCCGTTATCCGGACTTTTTGATTAACCGGCACCACGCCGGTCCCGTCGGTGCCGGTTAATAAAGAGTTTCCTGTACTCATGTGCATTAAATTTCATCTCTTATTTTCAGCCCACGTTATATTTTGCATTTGCCATTGCATATTTAGCAAAATTAATGGGACTAAAAGTCGATAAATCTCAAGGACCGGATGACCTACATCCTAGGGTTTTGAAAGAGGTTGCCATTGGGATAGTGGATGCATTGGTTGTCATCTTCCAAAATTCTATAGATTCTGGAACAATTCCTGCAGATTGGAGGATAGCAAATGTAACCCTGCTATTTAAGAAAGGAGGGAGAGAGAAAACGGGGAACTACAGACCTGTTAGCCTCACATCAGTAGTTGGGAAAATGCTGGAATCTATTATAAAGGATGCAATAACTGGGCACTTAGAAACTAATAGTAAGATTGGGCAGAGTCAACATGGATTTATGAAAGGGAAGTGCTGTTTGACAAACCTATTGGAGTTCTTTGAGGATGTAACTAGTGGAGTAGACAAAGGGGAACCGGTAGATGTGGTGTATTTGGATTTTCAGAAGGCCTTCGATAAGGTCCCACACAAGAGGTTGGTGAACAAAATTAGGGCACATGGAATTGGGGGTAATATACGAGCATGGATTGAGAATTGGTTAACAGACAGAAAACAAAGAATAGGGATAAACGGGTCTTTTTCAGGATGGGAGGCTGTGACTAGTGGGGTACCGCAAGGATCAGTGCTTGGGGCCCAGCTATTCACAATCTGTAACAATGATTTGGATGAGGGGACTAAATGTAACATTTCCAAATTTGCTGATGACACAAAGCTAGATGGCAGTGTCAGTTGCGAAGAGGATGTGAAGAGGCTTCAAGGGGATCATGACAGGCTCAGTGAGTGGGCGAGAACATGGCAGATGGATTATAATGTGGATAAATGTGAAGTTATCCACTTTGGTAGAAAAAACAGAAAAGGCAGAGTATTTCCTAAATGGTGAAAGATTGGGGAATGCAGATGCTGAAAGGGACCTTGGTGTCCTTGTACATGAGTCACTGAAAGTGAATGTGCAGGTGCAACAAGCCATTAGGAAGGCAAATGGCATGCTGGCCTTCATTACAAGAGGATTTAAGTACAGGAATAAACAAGTCTTACTCCAATTATATAGGGCCTTGGTGAGACCACACCTGGAGTACTGTGTACAATTTTGTTCTCCTTACCTAAGGAAGGATATACTTGTCATAGAGGGAGTGCAACGAAGGTTCACGAGATTGATTCCTGGGATGGCGGGACTGTCGTATGAGAAGAGATTGAGTAAACTAGGCCTGTATTCTCTTGAATTCAGAAGAATGAGAAGGGATCTCAATGAAACATACAAAATTATTACAGGGCTTGATAGGATGGATGCTGGGAGAATGTTTCCCTTGGCTGGGGAGTCTAGAACCAGGGGCCACAGCCTCAGGATAAAGGGTAGGCCATTCAGGACTGATATAAGAAGAAATTTCTTCACACAGAGGGTGGTGAATCTTTGGAATTCTCTACCCCAGAGGACTGTGGAGGCTCAGTTATTGGGTATATTCAAAACAGAAGTTGATAGATTTCTGACTAGTAAGGGCATCAAGGGATATGGCGATAAGGCCGGTGAATGGAATTGAGGCAGAAGATCAGCCATGATCTCATTGAATGGCGGAGCAGGCTCGAAGGGCCGAATGGCCTACTCCTGCTCCTATTCCTTATGTTCTTATTTCCTGCATTTCTGCTCTCACCCCTTACCCTCCCTCCCAGAAACATGATAGGGTTCCCCTTGTCCTCACCTTTCACCCCACCAGCCTCCACATTCAATGGATCATCCTCTGCCATTTCCGCCACCTTCAGCATGATACTACCACCAAACGCATCTTCCCCTTCATTTCCCTTTCAGCATTCCGAAGGGACCACTCCCTTCGCAATACCCTGGTCCACTCTTCAATCACCCCCAAACCCTCCTCTCCTTCCTATGGCACCTTCCCGTGTCAGCATAGGAGATGCAACACCTGCCCTTTTACCTCCTCCCTTCCCACTGTCCAGGGCCCCAAACACTCCTTCCAGGTGAAACAGCGATTTACTTGTACTTCTTGCAATTTAGTATATTGTATTTGCTGCTCACGATGCGGTCTCCTCTACATTGGGGAGACCAAACGCCGATTGGGTGACCGCTTTGCGGAACACCTCCATTCAGTCCGTAAGGGTGACCCCGAGCTTCCTGTCACTTTAATTCTCCGCTCCACTCCCACTCTGACCTCTCTGTCCTTGGCCTCTTACACTGTTTCAACGAAGCTCAACGTAAACTCGAGGAACAGCACCTCATCTTTTGATTAGGCACTTTACAGCCTTCTGGACTCAACATGGAGTTCAACAATTTCAGACCATAACTTCTGCCCCTATTTTTTCAAATGGCAGCTGTTGATGATTTTGCCAATCCTCTTCTAGACCTATCTTTGTTTCTTTACTTGTTCCATTACCATCTCCTTTTGCTTTGTACAATGATAACTTTTGTCATTTAATCACTCCTGCCTTCCACCCTATCACAGACCTTCCCTTTTGTTCTTTCCTCCCCTCCCCTCTTTCCCTGCCCCTGTACTTGCTTAAATCTGTTACATCTCTAACTTTTTCCCGTTCTGATGAAAGGTCATTGACCTGAAACGTTAACTCTGTTTCTCTCGCCACAGATGCTGCCTGACCTGCTGAGTATTTCCAGCATTTTCTGCTTTTATTATGGATAATTCTACATTGTGAAGACATAGGTACTAGGAACTGGGTTGAGATTGGTCTAATTTATTTTATGTAAGGCTATTACAACCAAAGAGATGACACTTTTATCCTCTCATTCTGGGGTGGCTTTGAAAAAATATCCCAAAAAGGAAATGACCTAATTTGTCAGCTATTGAGCAACATTAGCTGTGGTGTTAAAGAAGTCAGGCACCTAGGCCATTCTGTCCTATTTCGTTTCAGAATGACACATGGCAGTGATCAGAAGAGGAAAAAGTCCTGTCACAATGAACTTTACTCAGGTAAACACTTAGGGCTGGATTTTGATACTGGGGCGGGTTGGGGTCGTGTCATCCGCATTTCGTGTTATCCACCCGTCTGCAATTGGATGTGGGAGATTGATGCAATTTTCACTTAATTGGGCAATTGAGTTCCAGCATGAACCAATTAGTGGTTTCAGTCTGAAAGTCGCCTCTGATGATGTCATCATTGCTGCTGCATTGAAGGCTTTCAGACACTGCCTGGCCTTTGTTGTGAGAGGACCTGGATGCAAAATGAGCAGCATCTCACAGAGAGAGAGAGAGAGAGAGACAGAGAGAGAGAGAGACAGAGAGAGAGAGAGAGAGAGAGAGAGAGAGAGAGAGAATTTTTTTTGCAACCAAGTCCTCCCAGGTAGTCTCTGAAGACATTCAATGCAGCAGCATCAGAGGCGACTTTCACACCTAATACTACTACTACCTTCATCACATCTCCGTTGTAATAGTGGACCTGCAGCTGATAGTCAGCTATCCACTTGTGCTCCCGCCAGGTTTCACTGGCGTGTTTCACATCAGGCGTGCTTCACGTCGGAAAAGGGTTAAACTAGCGAAAACGTTTCAAAATGGCATTACAGAGCCAATTTAGGGCTTGTTAAGGGCTTTAATGGCCTCTCCCGCCTCTTGGAGGCGGGACGGAGTCAGGAACCCCGCGACCGATTTTGTCAAAATTGCGTGGAGGCGGAATGGAGTCGGGATCAGGTCCGCCCGCCACTTTTCACTATTTTAACCCCCCACACGCCTCCAAACCTGACTCCACAGGTCATTGAAAATCCAGCCCTTATTCTTTTTACATGTATTAGGAATGTGTTAGCTTTAGATAAGGCTCACTAATAATGGTTTGAAATGCATCCATTCGCCGGAACTTTCAACTTCGGCAGGGTTGTATATCAGGCGATATCGATTGTCTTGCTCATTGTACAACCTGCCCGATTATTATTTCCATGGAAGTTACTGGAAAGAAAAATCGGGTGGTGTGTACAACGGGCACCCGATCCAATATCGCACATTTTACGTTCCCACCGAAGTTGAAAGTGCTGCCTATTGTGTTTAAATTGTGAAGCTTGTTGTAACATAGATGTTCATTGCTGGCATTTAAGTACTGTCTTGGGAGAAATGTCATGGTGTTATTGATGGAGTGAAAGAGGAAAATGTCAGTACTCCAAGAGACAGGCAACAACAATGATCTGTACTTAAATAGCATCTACAAGAAAGGAAAACCAAGCCATGGAGGGAGAGTTAGGAAAAGTGTCCAAAAACTTGGATTTGAGAAGGCATTCAATGTAAGAAAATGGTAAAGTGATTTAGGAAGGGAGCTGTAGAGAGTACCGCCAAGACAGATATAGACCGTGCAATCAATGGTGAGTTGCTAGGTGGGATGCAAAAAAGGCCAGAATCGAAGAACTGGTAGGCACAGCAAGGAACATAAGGCTTCTGTAGGAGGTTGCCCAGGTAGAGTGAGGCAAACCATAGAGGGATTTATGGAAGAAGACAAGGATCTTAAATTTGATATGTTGGTATCAGGGAGCCAATGTAGTTCAATGAGGACAGGGGTGTTGGGCGAGTGGGACTTAGTGTGAGTCAGGATCTGGACAGTGGAGGTTTGGATGAGTTGGAGTTTATAGAGGGTGGAGGTTGGGAGCTCTCTTTTATTTCTTGTGTATTTGTTTCTCGTGTATTTACGAGACTAAAGCACGTACTTAATAGACTCCAAGTAAGGTATGCTCAAAAGTATCCCAGAATAGCACCATATTTGAAAGGGGACTCAATCTCCCAAAGCAAAAGCCATGTGGGAGGCCTGTGTGGTGATGGTGGTTAAATGCAACCTGAAGGAAGAAAATGGAATGAGATATTGAAATGCTTTAACACCACAAAGTAGGAAGCAAAAAAGAAGAAGGCCTTAGAAAGGGTAGAGAGGAGGTTTAGCAGGATGTTACCAGGGATGAGGGACTTCAGTTATGAGGCGAGGTTGGAAAAGTTAGCGCTATTCTCCTTGAACAGAGAAGGTCAAGAGGTGACCTAATAGAAGTTTGCAAGATGATGAGAGGTTTTGATAGAGAAGATAGAAAAAATGATTCCCTCTAGCGAGTTGTTCAATAACTAGAGGTCATAGATTCAAAATCATTGGCAAAAGATCTAGAGGGTGAGGGGAGACGAGGAGAATTTTTTTCACTCAGAGAGTTGTCGGCATCTGGAATGCTCTACCTGAAAAGGTGGTGGAAGCTGATTGCATAAATAATTTTAAAAGAGAGTTGGACAGGTACTTGAGGATGAAGAACTTACAGGGTTACGGGCAAAAAGCGAGGTGTGGGACTAAGCACGACTGCTCTTTTAAACAGCCAGCACAGGCACGACGGGCCGAATGGCCTCCTTCTGTGCTGTAAGTTTCTATAATTCTAATTCAACTGTCAAAAGAAAAGCAAGAGTTTGCATTTATACAGTGTTTTCACAACCTCAGGTCATCTCGAAGTGCTTTGCAGCCAATGAAGTACTTTTTTAAGTTTAGTCACTGTTGTAATGTAGTCAAGCAAGATGAGTGATTGGAAGAGATCCCCATCAACTCAAAGTGCTCATGCGGTGGACAATGCCATGTTTATCTTTCTAAACACTAATTATTTATTTGCAGGAAATTATATCTGTATGAGCACACTTTTCATAAAGGGGAAGGTGGTATCATTGCGGAAAGTCTTGAATCCAAGGTGGGGGGCACCACCTCGGTAACTATCTTCTAAATTTATGGCTCGTCTTACAACATATGTGTAACTTATAATATCAGAAGTTATATTAATAGGAATATCAAACTGTATAAATACTATGTGATTCATTATGTGACACAGTAACCTCCTGTGCTTAAATGCTACTGCTTTATGTTAGTGTGGTTCTGAAGGTCTAGGAAGACACTCCCAAAATATACTTTATTTTCTTTATAGACGAAGCTGGACAATCAAGAGCATCACACCACACTACACCGAGCATTGCACTTATTCTGCTGCTGCCCCAAATGCCCTTCTCTGAAGGCATGCAGACAAATTCTATTACACAGCTGCTCATCCATATTACCTGAGCTCTATGATGCCTGTGACAGAGCACACCTTCCTCCAATTCACCTTGCTGCATTGTTGGTACTACATCAACTACCATGCACCTATCATGCACCAACACAGAGGCTGTGACACATAGGGCTGGATTTTGAATGACCCATGGAGTCGGGTTTGGAGGCGTGTGGGGGGCTAAATTTGTGGGGTCGGGGGTCCCAACCCCATCCCGACTCCATCCCACCTCCACGCAATTTTGACAAAATCAGTTGCGGTGTTCCCGACTCCGTCCCGCCTCCAAGAGGCGGGAGAGGCCATTATAGCCCTTAACAAGCCCTAAATTGGCTCTGTAATGCCATTTTGAAACGTTTTAGCTAGTTTAACCCTTTTCTGACGTGAAGTACGCCTGATGTGAAACACTCCAGTGAAACCTGGCGGGAGCACAAGTGGATAGCTGACTATCAGCTGCAGGTCCACTATTACAACGGAGATGTGATGAAGGTAGTAGTAGTATTAGGTGATATCTCTCTCTCTCTCTCTCTCTCTCTCTTCCCCCCACCCCCCCATTTTGCATCCAGGTCCACTCACATCAAAAGCCAGGCAGGTCCTCAAGACAAAATCCAGCCCAAGATCTCCTCCAATGTACTCTGCCTCACCACCATCACGTGGTAACTCACTTGGCATACTTGAACATTAAAGACAAGTTCGCTGCTTTTGGATTGGCACTTATTATTAACACTGAGTAAATAGCCTTCAAAATCTCTGCAGTGTGTTTTATAATACAGCTCCCCCAGAAGATGGATTCTCAAGGGCAATTAGGGATGGGCAATAAATGCTGGCCTTGCCAGCGACACCCACATCCCATGAACAAATAAAAAAAAATGTTCTCTATAACTGGGATGAAGTTATTTATCCCTGAATTTGAAAAGTCGGCAGTGTTAACATTACATTTGTTTAGTACGATTACTTACAATTCCTTCAGGGTCTACCAGGAGAAGATGTTTAGCCTGGCCATTATGCATGCCGGTTAATACATAGGATCCAGGGTTGGTCGTACTTTTTCTAACAAGGAAGTCACCATCACTTGTCAGGAGTTGCTCTGCATCCTTTCTGCTCATTTCCCCGTGATACCATGGCTCCTCCTTTAGACATTCCTTCACTGTATCTGTGGTTGTCCTAGATAAATGAGGACTGTCACACGGAACAGACAAAGTTTTGTTTGAAAACTGCCCACCTGTTTGATGCTTCAAGGCATCTTCAAAGGGTTCTGGTTACAGTGGAAACAAGAAAGAAACATAACATTAGGTTATCCATTGGGCAGTTTTCCTCCATCAATGTGCACTTCCTCATATTTGCTCTCCAAGCCTATCTGTGGCCGTCTAGAGATGAACTCAAACAAAAGAACCTTATGAAAGTGAGCTCAATAAGATAGAATAGATTCGACCTTTTCTGTATTGGGAGCTAAGAACATGTGATAACAAGGAATATATTCCAGAGGTATTTCATCTAGATTCTCTATCAGTGAAAATATCCACAAACAATGTTTAAGAATGCTTCTGGTTGATACCTATAACAACATTGTAACTGCATTCATGAAGATTTCCTCTGGTCGGTATTTCTACTAACCAGACAAGATTTTTTAAAACTTAGGTACAATGTTGTTACATATCGTGACCAGAGGAATTCTAACCCCACATGTGTTATACCACAGGCTGTGGTGTATCAGCAACCATTACAATGAGAAGTCATTGTACTTTCTTGTCCCACCTAAGGTGAAATTCTCACTATTGAGGATAATACTTTAAGGCCTAGAAATTCCCTACCATAGCGCCACCCATTTGCGTCGCTATCCTGGTGAAAAATGCCGGCCGCCACTCTAACGCCCTTCTCTGGCACGGGACTCGGCGGCCGCCGATAGCAGCGCTGACCCTGGAGATGCTCTGCGAACTTGGACTTTAGCACTGGGTTCTCAGCTCACTCTGAAAAGTGAGCTTTCAGCAGACTGACAGAGATGCTGTCAGCACTTCTTAAAGGGACACACACATCTTTCAGGTAAGTTTGCATTTAAGCTTTTGGACTGGATTTTTTGAAATTTTATTGAAGTAGTGGCTTGGCACAATACATGTTAAAAGTTTTTTAAGTGTACAGGGAGTTCAGAGAGTGATGCTGGACACCTGCAAGGCCTCGGATGGTAAAAGAAGGCCTCTGAGAAGACAAAAAATGCTGGAAATACTCAACAGGTCAGGCAGCATCCGTGGGGAGAGAAACAGAGTTCACGTCTCAGGTCGAGATGCTGCCTGACCTGCTGAGTATTTCCAGCATTTTATGCTTTTATTACAGATTTACAGCATCTGCTCGCAGAGGGAAGAGGAAGACGCAAAAGAGGAAGACGCAGAAGAGGAAGAAACAGAAGAGGAGGAAGCTGAAGAGGAAGATGTAGAGGAGGAAGTCGCTAAAGAGGAGGAAGCAAAAGGAAGGATGCAACCCAGACAGCCCCTTTCTGGCCGGGATATCCGGGATGGAATCATCCATCTGTGGTACCAGTGACCACAACCCCAATTCCCCTTTCAACATTTGTCCCACACCTTACCTTCCCTCTGTTACTGACCATCACAGTGTCCTCTTGGCCACAATGCTGAAATAAAAGCCACCACAAAGCGAACTTTCCAATCCAGCTTTATACATCTAGCCATCCAATATGACATCAAGAAATCAACCAATCACCCTTAAGCATTCCCTTAGTGACTGTCTTGTATGTGCCTTGCCTATCCTACTGATGTCACGTAGTGCTACCCCAGTGGCTGCGGCATGGCTGGTGGAAGGCTGTTGACTTTCAGTGGGGGGCACTGCAAATGGCCTTGCTGGTTGACCTTGAGGGGCTGCTGGCTGGGAGTCTCAAATCGAGTGATGGTGTTTCTTCTTCTTCACTCTCCTCTCCCTCTTCTTGGCCAACCACTGGCTGGGCAGGCTGCATTTCTTGGGTGTGTGAAATGAGGAAGGCACAAGGGTGGAGTTGTGGTGAGGGGAGGACGGGAAAGCAAGAGGTGCATGCCAGAAGGAGGATAATGTATGAGGATACCAGCATCTTGTATACTTTCAGCCCCGCTGCTGGCCAAGGGCTCAGCCATGCCCCTGCCAAGAATGGCCAGCATCGTCCCCTCCAAGGGGGTGAGGTGAAGCTAGGAATGCGAGAATGGGAGATGTGCCTCGTGTTTGATACAGATTGCTGGTAGGTGAGTGATTGGCGGGGGGGGGGGGGGCGGTGGCAGTCGTGCATTGAGCAGTGTGTGAGACTTGTGGTGCAGTTGGTAGTAGACGGCTTTTAAAGATGCATTCACTGATCTTGATCACTGGTCTGAAGCCATGAAGTTTCTTTGGGCACTGGTCATGGGGGCGACACTGCTGGCAGTGACGGCCTGGGTGATATGGTCCCACATCATTCTTTATGGAGGGCCTCCTGGCCCCTGTGGGTAGAGGACCTCTCTTGCAGTGTTGACCCCCTGCACAAAGCAGGAGTGCCATGTGCAAGACCCTGGGTGCACCTTCCCTGGCTTTTGAGCCATTTGTGTTAGTGCTGAAGCACTTTTCACATTTTTTTAGGTGTGGAAGGCAATTCAGCTTTAAGAGCTGAAGACTCCCATTTGAAAATTCTTTTCAATGTTAGTTTTTTTCAGAAGGCGGTTGAGCTGTCAGGGCTAAAAACTGCCTATTTTTGCATGATTTTTATTTTTTTCATTTCAGAAGGCAGTTCCTCTTTAAGAGACCGAAGAAATGACAGCCTTGGTTTAAGAGAAGACTGTTCTTGCTGCAATGACGCTATGGCCATGCTACATTGTGGCCTCCTGCTGGGACGAACACTACCAGAACGGTGTTGCACAGTAAGTTTAGTGCTGAGCTAATGTTAATTACTCACCAGCGCCAATTTACCGGTCCTGCCAGCGCCACCATTTTCGGCGGCTGTTAACACCAGCCTGTGGTGGCACCGGCAGGATTTTAGCTATCGAATTTTGAGCCCTAATTGTTTAAAAGCTCTAGAGATTTGCGAATAATTATACTCACAGCTGGCTACAAGTGAGTTGCTAGCCAGATTTCAATCCAGGTATCATAAGTGAGAAGAGCAAAGCTCAAGTGATTCACATCATTAGAATCCCCAGAGATGTGCAAATATTTTTGCCCTAAAATTCTGGGGCAGGGAGGGTGTAAAACAGACAGATCACCGGCAGGAGGGGCACAATATGGGATGAAACCCATGTCCTCTCAGATTTCCACCTGGTTTAAACTTTGTCCCAAATTCCAGTCAGGGGGAGGGGGATAGTCTTCTGCTTTCCCCCTACTTTTTGGGGGAATTCTCAGGCTACCCTGGGAACAGCGGAGAAGCCCTCAGAAAATTCCTTGCGAAGGTCTACATGAAAATCAACTCTGGTGAAATCATAATTTGAATCCAAAACCAGACTATATGTTTGTCTCCTGTTCCTTCCCTCCATACTTCACCCTAAAAATGGAATGTTGGAACTAGGAGAAAACAGAAAAAGTAGATGTAAAAGAGCCTTTATACCCTTTATAAGGGCCAAACACCTCCTGTGTTGCCTGAACAGCTTGTTCTCCCTTTGCTCCTCTAAAAAGACTGATACCGAACTGTTCCCATTGTGGTCTCTTTAGAATGGGGAAAGGGCAAAGATGAGAGCCCCACAGCAGAAGGCATAATGGTAGATGTTGAAGCAGCTGTCAGCAGTCAAAAAAAAGAAGAAAAATGATTCAGGATAAGTATATTACAAGGGGTAAAAATTGGGTAGCGCCCCCTACCTTCACCGGGGCGCTACCTTCACCGGGGCGCTAATTTTAATGCCCCGAAAAAGTTAGCGCCCCTGCAGCCGATTTTCCCAGGTAGCGCCCCGAGAGGGAGGAGAGACGCTACTGGAAGCACCCCGCGTCCCTCTTGGGGCGCTGTGAGCCAATATCGCTGCGCTGCGGCACGTCGCGCCGCGGTACTGCAGGCCTTCCTCCCCTTATTAAAGGGGAGGGGCCTGGTGCAGTGCGTCCCTGGTGCCCAACTGGGCCACCAGGGTTCGGGAGTGCCGGCAAACGAACCCGACACTCAAGAGGAGTGCCGGGCTCACGGAGAGCAGCCGGCACCCCGCGGGGGGGGGGGGCTTCACGGGGGCCGGGGACAGCAGCGGGGGAAGGTGCTGGCAGGCAGCCAGCAACAAAAATGGCCGCCCGCCACCTCTCCTTTAACTAGCGCCGCCCCGGCCGCTGGTAGACCCCCCTGACCCCATCGGACATAGCGTCCGGCGGTAAGTTGGGGGGCCGCCACCCAATATTAAAGCCGGGGCGCGAGGCGGGAGACGTTAGCGGCACCGCGCCCAGGCGCTAGTTGACTTGCGCCCCATTAGCGCCCTCTTAGGGCTCTAACGGGAGGCACAAATCAACCGAATTTAGCCCCCTAAGAGTTTTAACAGTGCTTACTTTTGCACCTAAATTTACTTCCACCTTTAACTTAACACCTAGCGATACTAGGTACCTGTTTTATATGTGTGAGTTTAAAGTGGTTTAGAGTTAGAGTTGATAAATGTAATGCAGGACTGCTTCATCACTCAGTGCATCAGGGAAGCCATGAGAGGCAGCACTCATTTTGACCTGGTATTCGTACATGACCCAGACAAGATACAGGATATGGAAATTGTTGCATTCCTGTCCAACCTGCTAGCCAGCTCAGTGTAACAGCCGGCCTTTTTTCCACTCTCCCAGAACCACTGAGTTGCAATGGAACAATTGCTTAGCTCCCGCAGCTTGCTGGCAGCAGACTAATGAGGCCTCGTTCTCAAAATAGCTCTGGCCTCACGACAGCTCAAACACAGCCCCTCCGCCGACTTCTTGCCTGACTTAGGTGCTACTTGAAAATCACTCCCATGATCTCTACCAAATCCTGCAGGCAGAAAAGAGACAGGGCTCACTGGAATGAAATTAAGATCACACACAAACAAATTAAAAGGGTGATCAGAGAGGCAAAAAGAGACCTAGAAAAAAGCATAGATGCAGAGACAAAATATAACAGCAAAAAATGATATCAGTACAGCAATATAGCAAGAGGTCCGTCAGAGAAGTGGTGAGAACATTAAAAGACCCAAATAGGCTTGAAATTGATAATAAGCACAAGACTGTGAATATTCTGAATGATTACTTCCTTAAAGTATTTATAAGGGAAGACATGAACAACATGCCTTCCTCAAAAAAACAGAGCATTAAAGCAAAATTCCTGACTTTGATATAAATGAGACAGAAGTCCTAGACAAGATGCAAGGGCTCAAAACAAATAAATCCCCAGGGTTAGGGTTAAGTGTATTTATCCTAGAATGTTGAGAGACACTAACAAGGAGATTCATGAAGCACCGACAATTATTATGAGGGAGTCAGTGGACACTGGGGAGGTTGGAAACAGACACAGGCAACTACAGACCCATTAGTTTTACTTCATGTAAAATAATGGAATCACTCATCACGATTAAATTTGTGAATGATATGTACAACAACAATCTGGCAAATGAAAGGCAACACAGCTTTAGATGGGGAAGACCTTATTTGACTAACCTTCTTGATTTATTGAGGAAGTGACAACCTAAGCAAGCTGGTAAATCCTATGACACTGTATAGTTAGACTTCCAAAAGGCATTTAATAAAGTTCCATATGAAAGGTTACTAATTGAAGGGTATAGTAGCCTAGTTGTTATGCTACTGGGCTAGCATTCCTGAGCTTATAAATTCAAATCCCATGATGGCAAGTTGTGAAATTGAATTAAATAAATTACTGCAAAAACTCCAAAACAGCCAGATTGCTATAAAAATCCATATGGTTCATTAATGTCATTCAGGGAACTTGTCATCCCTACCTAGTCTGACCTACATGTGACAATGTGATTGATTCTTAAAGCTTTCAGGGCAACTAGGGATGAGTAATCGGATATCACTCACATCTCACAAATAAAAAAAATGCTCAAAGCTGTGAGGATTCAGGGCAGAACTTAGGTATGGATAAGAACAAGGGACACAAGATCAAACAAGCAAAAGGTAATTTTAGGATTGATATCAGTAGACTCTTCTTCACGCAGAAAGTGATCAATACTTGAAATGGACTTCTGGACAGATTAGGGGTGGCGAAAACCCTGGAATCATTTAAGAAACAATTAGACGCTGCAATGGGGGGAAGTGTAGGGTTGTTCTGTATGGATGAATTACGATGGGCTGAATGGCCTTCCTCAACCATAAGTATCCTATGATCTTGTGAGCACAGTTTACAAGTGTGTCACGGTGGTTTGCTGCAATAGCCATTCTGTATTGCAGCTTATGTTTGAGTAAATGAACATGCATCACGCAGGTTACTTACGGGCCACTTTTCCAAATGGTCAAGCAACAACAGTAATACAAAAGCAAAATACTGCGGATGCTGGAAATCTGAAATAAAAACAGAAAATGCTGGAAATACTCAGCAGGTCAGGCAGCATCTGTGGAGAGAGAAACAGAGTGAACATTTCAGGTCAATGACCTTTCGTCAGAACTGGAAAAAGTTAGAGTTATAACAGGTTATAAGCAAGTACAGAGTCAGGGAAAGGGGGAGGGAAGGAAAGAACAAAAGGAAAGGTCTATGATAGGGTGGAGATTAAATGACAAAAGGAATGATGATGTAAGGCCAAAGGAGATGGTAATGGGACATGCAAAGAAACAAAACTCTCGTTCCACCTGGACCCCTCCCTCTGGCCTTTGACCCTCTCTAGATCTTTTCATTGGGAACTGCCGGCGTGACATTAGCCATCTCAATTTCTCTGTTCCCCTCACTTATTCTAGCCTACCTCCGTCTGTTCTTTGAGATCCAAACTTAACCTTGTCATTAAATCTGCTGACAAGGGTGGCGCTGTTGTTGTTTGGAGAACCAACCTCTATCTTGCGGAGGCTGATAGCCAACTCTCTGACACATCCTCCTACTTCGCCCTGGACCATGACCACACCACCGAACATCAAACCATAGTTTCCAAGACTGTCACTGACCTCATCTCCTCTGGAGATCTTCCCTCCACGGCCTCCAAGCTCATAGGAGCCTGCTTCTACCTCCTTCCAAAGATCCACAAACAGGACTGCCCTGGTAGACCTATCGGTTCAGCCTGTTCTTGCCCCACGGAACTGATCTCTTCCTATCTCGACGCTATTTTTTCTCCCCTTGTCCAGTTTCTTCCTACCTACATCTACCGCTCTTCCAATGCCCTCCGCCACTTTAACAGTTTCTAGTTTCCTGGCCCTAACCGTCTCCTTTTCACCATGGACATCCAATCCCTCTGCACCTCCATCCCCCACCAGGATGGCCTGAGGGCGCTCCACTTCTTCCTAGCACAGAGGCCCAACCAGTCCCCATCCACCACCACCCTCCTCCGCCTGGCTGAACTTGTTCTCACATTGAACAACTTCTCCTTTGATGCTACTCACTTCCTCCAAATAAAAGGTGTTGCTTTAGGAACCCATATGGGTCCTAGCTATACCTGTGTTGGGATATGTGGAATATTCTTTGTTCCAGTCCTGCTCAGGTCCCCTCCCTCACCTTTTTTTCCGGTACATCGATGACTGTATCAGTGCCGTTTCCTGCTC
This sequence comes from Squalus acanthias, assembly GCA_030390025.1. Lineage (NCBI taxonomy): Eukaryota > Metazoa > Chordata > Chondrichthyes > Squaliformes > Squalidae > Squalus > Squalus acanthias. The sequence continues at coordinate 205,251,961 of CM059425.1, forward strand.
TCGCCCCAAACTGGAAAATTTCAACAACATTGCTTACAATTTCTACCCTTCCCTCGCCTTCACATGGTCCATCTCCAACTCTTTCCTATTCTTCCTCGACTTCTCTGTTTCCATTTCTGGGGATAGGCTATCGACCAATATCCACTATAAGCCCACTGACTCTCACAGCTACCGTAACTACACTTCCTCCTACCGCATCCTGTAAGGACTCTATTCCATTCTCCCATTTTCTCCGTCTCTGCAACATCTGTTCTGACGATGCCACCTTCCATGCCAGTGCTTCCGATATGTCTTCCTTTTTCCTCAACCGAGGATTCCCCTCTACCCTGGTTGACATGGCCCTCGACCATGTCCATTCAATTTCCTGCACTTCTACTCTCACCCCTTCCCCTCCCTCCTGGAACCATGATAGGGTTCCTCTTTTCGTCACCTACCACCTCACCAGCCTTCAAATTCAATGGATTATCCTCCGCCATTTCCAGCGTGATCCCACCACCAAATACATCATCCCCTCCCCTCCCCTTTCAGCATTCTGAAAGGACATTTTTACCGTGACACCCTGGTCCATTCTTCAATCACCCCAACACTCACTCCTCTTCCCACGACAGCTTCCCGTGCAAGCACAGGAGATACAACACCTGTCCTTTCACCTCCCTTCACACCGTCCAGGGCCCCAAATGCTCCTTTCAGGTGAAACAGCGATTTACTTAGAATCATAGAATCATAGAAATTTACAGCACAGAAGGAGGCCATTCGGCCCATCTTGTCCGCGCCATCCGACAAAGAGCTAGCCACCCTAATCTCACTTTCCAGCACTTGAACCGTAGCCTTGTAGGTTATGGCACTTCAAGTGCATATCCAAGTACTTTTTAAATGTGATGAGGGTCTCTGCCTCTACCATCCTTTCAGGCAGTGAGTTCCAGACCCCCACCATCCTCTGGGTGAAAACATTTCTCCTCAACTCCCCTCTCAACCTCTGACCAATTACTTTAAATCTATGCCCCCTGGTTATTGACCCTTCTGCTAAGGGAAATGGATCCTTCCTATCCACTCTATCTAGGCCCCTCATAATTTTATACACCTCAATTAAGTCTCCCCTCAGCCTCCTCTGTTCCAAAGAAAACAACCCCAGCCTATCCAATCTTTCCTCATAGCTAAAATTCCCCAGCCCAGGCAACATCCTCGTAAATCTCCTCTGCACCCCCTCTAGTGCAATCACATCCTTCCTGTAATGTAATGACCAGAACTGCAAGCAGTATTCTAGCTGCGGCCTAACTAGCGTTTTATACAGTTCAAGCATAACCTCCCTGCTCTTATGTTCTATGCCTCGGCTAATAAAGGCAAGTATCCCGTATGCCTTCTTAATCACCTTATCTACCTGTCCTGCTACCTTCAGGGATCTGTGGACATGCACTCCAAGGTCCCTCTGATCTTCTGCACTTCTCAGTGTCCTACAATTTATAGTGTATTCCCTTGTAAGATTCTGAAAAGTGTAATAAAACCGCTGCTACCGTGTGGAGATCGAAATTGTGAACGAATTGTAAGATGATAACGGACGGATTTAAAATGTAAGAAATCAGCAGGTGTTCTTTGTTTGTGAAGACACAAAATGGTGGTCAGTGTGTGTTCTTTGTTTGTGAGGCCACCTGGACAAGAAGGGGAGAACATACATCTCACAGGAACAGGAATGTGTCATACGGATGGAACTCCAATTAGGGAAGGTTTGGAGTGGACAGACCTATCCAAGGGAGGCAGAGAGTAATTTACGATCAATGAGGCCTTATAACCCAGTGGTGGGAGTTTTCAGAGATAGAAGAAGAACAGAGAAGACAGAGCAGGAGGAAGATTGAAATGAGAAAGCTGGCCAGTTTATGTTTCGACTTACAGTTTCTCTTGACCGATCACCCAGAAATGAAGGAGTATGTATGAAGTCGGACATGGGCTTAAATATTGTTAAAGGGGGTACTTTTATGTACGTTTGAATCATTAAAGGGGCACTTTTATATACTTTGAATTGATAAGCTGCAGGCATATTTATTGCCGGGAGTTCTTTGAATTTATTGCCCAAGGTGCTTCTATGTACACTTGAATTTTGAACTATAGTCTGATTAAAAGGCCAATTTTATTGATCATATCCTTGTCTGTCATTGTTAAGCTAATTCGAGGTCCGAACAGTAGTAAGAGAAAGTGCTACACCCTTGCTTTGTTAGCCCTCCCCAAATGTATTACCTCACACTTCTCCAGATTGAATTCCATTTGCCACTGTTCTACCCACCTGACCAGTCCATAAGAACATAAGAACATAAGAAATAGGAGCAGGAGTAGGCCAATTGGCCCCTCGAGCCTGCTCCGCCATTCAATAAGATCATGGCTGATCTGATCCTAACCGCCAATCTACTATCACAGAACCATCTCCTGAACCTAACAGAATTGGACACACGAAATAGGAGCAGGATCAGGCTACACAGCCCCTGGGCCCGCTACGCTACCCACAGGGCCATGACCGATCCAAACCTAGACTCATGTCCAAATTCCTGCCCGCTCCCCGTAACCCTTAATTCCCTTTACTGCTAGGAAACTGTCTATTTCTGTTTAAAATTTATGTAATGATGTAGCTTCTACAGCTTTTTGGGGCAGCATATTCCATGGACCTACCACCCTCTGAGTGAAGTAGTTCCTTCTCATCTCAGTTTTGAAAGAGCAGCCCCTTATTCTAAGACTATGCCCCCTAGTTCTAGTTTCACCCATCATCGGGAACATCCTTCCCGCATCCACCCGATCCAACCCCTTCACAATCTTATATGTTTCAATAAGATCGCCTCTCATTCTTCTGAACTCCAATGAGTAGAGTCCCAATCTACCCAACCTCTCCTCATATGTCCATCCCCTCATCCCCGGGATTAACCGAGTGAACCTTCTTTGTACTGACTCGAGAGCAAGTATGTCTTTTCTTAAGTATGGACACCAAAACTGTATGCAGTATTCCAGGTGCGGTCTCACCAATACCTTGTACAACTGAAGCAATACCTCCCTATTTTTATATTCTATCCCCTTAGCAATGAAAGCCAACATTCCATTGGCCTTCTTAATCACTTGCTGCACCTGCATACTAACCTTTTGAGTTTCGTGCACCAGGACTCCCAGATCCCTTTGTACTTCAGTACTTTCCAGTTTCTTGCCATTTAGATAATAACTTGCTCTACTATTTTTCCTGCCAAAGTGCATAACCTCACACTTTCCAGTATTGTATTCCATCTGCCAACTCTCTGCCCACTTACTTAGCCTGTCTATGTCCCCTTGCAGATTTTTTATGTCCTCCTCACTCACTACTTTCCCTCCCATCTTAGTATCATCTGCAAACTTTGATATGTTACACTCGGTCCCCTCCTCCAAATCGTTAATATAGATTGTAAAGAGTTGGGGACCCAGCACTGACCCCTGCGGAACACCACTAGTTACTGATTGCCAGTCTGAGAATGAACCATTTATCCCAACTCTCTGCCTTCTGTTAGATAGCCAATCCTCTATCCATGCCAGAATATTACCCCCAATCCCGTGATTTTTTATCTTAAGCAGTAATCATTTGTGTGGCACCTTGTCAAATGCCTTTTGGAAGTCTAAATACATCACATCCACTGGTTCCCCTTTATCCACCCTGTATGTTACTTCCTCAAAGAACTCCAGCAAATTTGTCAAACATGACTTCCCCTTCATAAAACCATGCTGACTTTGTCCTATTAAATTATGATTATCCAAATGTCCCGTTACTGTCTCCTTAATAATGGACTCCAAAATTTTACCTACCACAGATGTTAGGCTAACCGGTCTATAGTTTCCAGTCTTCTGTCTACTGCCCTTTTTAAATAAGGGTGTTACATTAGCAGTTTTCCAGTCTGCCGGGATCTTTGCTGAGTCCAGGGAGTTTTGGAAAATTATTACCAATGCATCCACAATCCCTACCGCCACTTCCCTCAAGACCCTAGGATGTAAGCCATCAAGTCCATTGATATCTTCCTGCAGTCTGCAGCTTTCTTCATTATTATCAAGCACACGGCCAATTTTTGTATCATCTGCAAACTTCTTAATCATACTTCTTACATTCAAGTCCAAATCATTGATATATACCACAAAAATCGGCGGATCCAGTACTGAGCCCTGCGGAACCCCACTGGAAACAGCCTTCCAGTCACAAAAACACCTTTCGACCATTACCCTTTGTTTCCTGCCTCTGAGCCAATTTTGGATCCAACTTACCACTTTGCCTTGGATCCCATGGGCTTTTACTTTCATGGCCAGTCTGCCATGTGGGGCCTTATCAAAAGCCTTACGAAAATCCATATAGACTACATCAAATGCACTACCCTTATCGACCCTCCTTGTTGCCTCCTCAAAAAATTCAATCAACTTAGTCAGACACGACCTTCTCTTGACAAATCCATGCTGACTGGTACTTGTACTTCTTTCAATTTAGTATACTGTATTCGCTGCTCACGATGCAGTCTCCTCTACACTGGGGAGGCCAAACACAGATTTGGTGACCACTTTGCGGAACACCTCCATTCAGTCTGCAAGCGTGACCCCGAGCTTTGGGTTGCCTGTCATTTTGTTTCTCTGCCCCACTCCGACCTCTCTGTCCTCGGCCTCCTACACTATTCCAATGAAGCTCAACGTAAGCTCGAGGAACAGCACCTCATCTTTCTATTAGGCACTTTACAGCCTTCCAGACTCAACATTGAGTTTAACAATTTCAGAACATAACCTCTGCCCCCATTTTTTTGGACGGATGCTGTTGCTGATGATTCTGATATTCCCATTTACACCTCCTCTATACCCATCTATTGTTTCTTTTATTGTCCCATTACCATCTCCTTTTGCCTTGCACCATCATCCCTTTTGTCATTTAATCTCTCCTACTTCCCACTCTATCACAGACCTTCCCCTTTGTTCTTTCCTCCCCTCCCCTCTTACCCTGCCTCTGTACTTGCTTAAAACCTGTTACATCTCTAACTTCTTCCAGTTTTGACGAAAGGTCAATGACCTGAAACGTTAACTGTTTCTCTCTCCGCAGATGCTGCCTGACCTGCTGAGTGTTTCCAGTATTTTCTGTTTTTGGCAGCAATATAGTGCAGCCTGCTGCAGTATGAGCGTGATGTAAAGATTGGAAAGAGTAGTTTCTGGGGCCTTACCATGCAACCCAGTCAGGGTGTGAGGGAAAATGTTCCTCTAGTGTGCTTCAGTACAAATAATTGCCTGGGCAGAGCACAAGAGGACAACATGGTGGGCTCCAATACAGACATGTGATAATCCCAGCTCAATCTCAATGAGCTCCACCTAGGAAATTATTTACAGCAAACACAAAAAGAAAGTCTCCCCCTTACTGTCCTGCATACTTTATCCCTCTACATGATGTAGTGCATTGTGGCTAGCCTTAGCTTGGCAGACCTCCTGAGGTTATTAACCTATTTTCATGTGATCCCCCATGTCCTCTGGATGTTTGAAATTGCATTGACTCTGGTAACCACTTTCTGTCAAGCAGCCTGGATCTTCTATGCTGTCCTTTTGCTACAAGCACCTCCAAAAATGCCTCAGAAAATAGAAATGATTTCTGCTTTTCTACAGCCATTTTGTGTCCAGCCAGAAAAGCCTTTAAATATCAGGTGCAGCCTTTAAGAGTTGCAGCCACACATTGGGGAAAATTCTCCTCCATATTGGGAAGGATCACGGTGGAGAATGAAGAAAAATTTGTCCGCCTCACCATCCCAACCGGGATTTTCTTCCCCTCTGCACCCCTGCCGGGACCACTGCCGATTGTTCCTTCCCCACCCTCTACATGCAAATGGTCTGGGCCCTCAGAGGATTTCCCTCTAGTCCACTCCATTTACTGTCACTTCCCAAGGCTGTCATGTGAAAGGTGTTGGGAGGACCCAATAAGCAGTGCTAAAGGCTTTGCCGCTGCCCCACCCTCTGTTGAGCGAGTGAGCCTTGTAGTGACCTCCTCTTCCTCCAGTTAGCAAAAATTATTTACCTGCTGAATAAATGGGGCAACACGGTGGCATAGTGGTTAGCACTGGTGTCTCACAGCGCCAGGGACCCGGGTTCGAATCTGACCTCGGGTGACTGTCTGTGTGGAGTTTGCACATTCTCCCCGTGTCTGCGTGGGTTTCCTCCGGGTGCTCCGGTTTCCTCCCACAGTCCAAAAATGTGCGGGTTAGGTTGATTTGGCTATGATAAATTGACCCTTAGTGTTAGGGGGGGATTAAATATGTGGGGTTATGGGGATAGGATGGGATATGTTAGGGGGAATTAAATACGTGGGATTACGGGGGTAGGGTGGGATATGTGTACTGTGGGGATTAAAGCAGGGACAGGGTACTGGATTTGGATGATCAGCCATGATCGTATTGAATGGTGGAGCAGGCTCGACGGGCCGAATGGCCTACTCCTGCTCCTAGATTCTATGTTTCTATGTTTCTATGAATGCCCTAGTTGCGGCCAATGCCTTCAGTAGGAGCATTGATCGGATCTTCTGGGCACTTTGACCTCCTTAAGATCCTTCACCACAGCAGCATCCCTGTTGTAGCACCTGTGGGATTTTCCACCCTTGCACTGGAGGGCTCCCTTTTAGCAGCAAGAATCCCACTGGGAATCTGCCATCGTTACAGGATGAAGCTCAACCCAGGAAAATGGGTCAGGGTTGGGGGTGGTTCTGGAGGGACAAGCAGAAATCCTGAGGAGTATCCATTAGTTATTTCACACCTGCTGACTAAGGGATCCCACCAGCAGGTCCAGTGTTATGAATAACTAATATACTGACAAAGGAATTTTAATCTGGACAAATGTGAGGTTTTACACATGTGAAAACAAGGCATAAAACATGCTCACAGCTAAGGGGTCATAGAGTCAGAGGGGGAAAAATTCAGTTGGTTGCGCCTCCCGTTAGCGCCTTAAGAGGGCGCTAATGGGGCGCAAAGCATTTAGCGCCCAGGCGCGGCGAAGTTTGCGACACTCGCGAAATTAACTAGACATTTTGCGGCGGCGCTAAACACTACCGCCACGATCTCCTGCGCCGGCAGATCATGACGTCACTCGAGTGCGCAACGCCCCGGTATCGCCCCGGAGCGGATATTGAGTGGCGCCCCCTGCCTTACCGCCTGATGCTAGCAACGACAGGTTGAGGGGAGCGTTCTGCAGTCATGAAGGGAAAGGGGGAGCGCTATTTAAAGGTGACCGCTTCCTGCCTTTTATTGTTGGTGCCATTTTTGAACTATGCATTCTGAGAGAGAGAGAGAGAGACTTCTGGAGAGATTCAACATTGTGTGAAGGAGTTTTGGGTACTGAGCAGCACTTTGCAGGTTCATTTTGATTTGCCATTCATTGTATCGATTTAGCAGAGACTGTGGGGGCTGCACTCTGAGCTCTTTGCCTGGTACTCTCCATTGTTCTTTCCAGCACATTTGATGAGCAAGTCTCTCCAGGCCGAGATTCAAGGCTGCAATGAGCAGGATGTGGATGGAAAGCAAGATTAACCATCCCCTTTAAGAACTGGCCGGTGCCATTGTGTGTGTGTTCCATTGCTGACTGACATTACATGAGCTTCGCCAGCGCTCTGAGGTAGCGCCTCGCTCCTCGGCCTTTGCGCCTTAAGACAGGTGTGAAGCGCCTGATTTAGCGCTGCAATCACCTCCAGGGGCGATAAAAGTCAAGTTTGCAGTCGGTGGCGATAATTAGCGCCAGGCGCTAATCTTTGCGCCCGGCCGATAATTGCGCCCCAAATGGGGCGATACTGAATTTCTCCCCCATAGAGTCAAAAATGTGCGGGTTAGGTTGATTTGGCTATGATAAATTGACCCTTAGTGTTAGGGGGGGATTAAATATGTGGGGTTATGGGGATAGGATAGGATGGGATATGTTAGGGGGAATTAAATACGTGGGGTTACGGGGGTAGGGTGGGATATGTGTACTGTGGGGATTAAAGCAGGGACAGGGTACTGGATTTGAATGATCAGCCATGATCGTATTGAATGGTGGAGCAGGCTCGACGGGCCGAATGGCCTACTCCTGCTCCTAGATTCTATGTTTCTATGTTTCTATGTTTCTATGTTTCTATAATGGCACATAAAGAGGCCATTCAGCCCATCGAGTCCGTGCCGGCTCTCTGTAGAGCAATCCAGTCAGTCCCATTCCCCCGCTCTATCCCCATAGCCCTGCAAGTTTATTTCCCTCAAGTGCCTATCCAGTCTCCCCTTGAAAACATTGAATGTCTCCGCTTCCACCACTTCCATCGGCAACGAATTCCAGGTCATCACCACTCGCTGCATAAAAAAGTTTTTCCTCATAGCCCCCCTGTATCTCTTCCCAAAACCTTAAATCTGTATCCCCTAGTCCTTGTACCATCAACTAGTGGGAACAACCTTTCCCCGCCTAGCCTATCCAAACCCGTCATAATCTTGTACACCGCTATCAAATCACTCCTCAACCTCCTTTGCTCTAATGAAAACAAATCCAGCTTCTCCAACCTGTCCTTGTAGCTAAGATACCCCATCCCCGGAACCATTCTGGTAAATCTCCTCTGCACCCTCTCAAGGGCCTTCACATCCTTCCTAAAGTGTGGTGACCAGAACTGGATGCAATACTCCAGTTGTGGCCTAACCAGTGCTTTATAAAGGTTCAGCATAACTTCTCTACTTTTGCACTCAATACCTCTATTTATGAAGGCCAATATCCCATATGTTTTGTTAACCACTCTCTCAAAATGTCCTGCAACCTTCAGGTACCTATGCACATTAACTCCCAGGCCCTTCTGTCCCTGCACACTCTTTAAAACTGTGCCATTAAGTTTATATTGCCTCTCCCTGTTCCTTCTGCCAAAATGCATCACCTCACACATCTCTGTATTAAATTCCATCTGCCACTTGTCTGCCCATTCTACTAGCCTTTCTATGTCTTGCTGCAGTCGATTGGTATCATCCTCACTGTTTGCCACACCCCCAAGTTTGGTGTCATCAGCAAATTTAGAAATTCTACTCTGTATTCCAATATCCAGGTCATTTATATATATCAAAAAAAGCAGTGGCTCCAGCACTGACCCTTGGGGAATACCACTGTCTACCTTCCTCCAGTCTGAAAAACAGCCATTTACCACAACTCGCTGGTGTCTGTCCTTCAGCCAATTCGTTATCCAAGCTGCCACTGACCCACCTATTCCATGAGCCTCAATTTTGTTAACCAGCCTTCTATGTGGTACCTTGTCAAACGCCTTCCGAAAATCCATGTAGACAACATTCATTGCATTCCCTTCATCAACCCTCTCTGTTACTTCATCAAACAATTCAATTAGATTAGTCAAATACGATCTGCCTTTTACAAATCCATGCTGGCTCTCCTTAATTAGCTTAAATCTCTCCAAGTGCCTGTTAATTTTTTCCTTGATTAGTGTTTCTAAAACTTTACCCACCACTGATGTTAAACTGACCGGCCTGTAGTTACTAGGATTGTCCTTACACCCTTTCTTGAACAATGGTGTCACATTTGCCACTTTCCAATCCTCAGGCACCTCCCCCGCATCTAGAGAAGATTGGAAAATTATGGCAAGACCTTCTGCTATCTACTCCTCCAATTCCCTTAGCAACCTGGGATGCAAGCCAGGCGACTTGTCCACTTTAAGCATACCCAGCCTTTCTAGTACATCCTGTCTATCAATTTTCACCCCTTCCATTGCTTCTCCCTTTTCCACTTCTACCGCTATTTTGTCAGCATCCACCTCCTTAGTAAACACTGATACAAAGTACTCATTGAGTATTCTAGCCTTGCCCTGCGCCTCTAAGCATATATCACCTTCTTTGTCCCTAATAGGCCCCACCCCGCCTCTTACTATCCACTTACTGTTTACATGCTGGTAGAAGATTTTTGGGTTCCCTTTTATGTTAACCACCATTCTACTCTCATATTCTCTCTTTGCCAATCTTATTTTCATCTTCACATCCCCTCTCAACTTATTGCATTTGGTCTGGATCTCCCTTGAAGAATTCATCTGACATGCATCATACACCCTCTTTTTTTGTTTCATCATCTTCTCTTTCTCCCTCGTCATCCAACGAACCCTTGCTTTGGTTCCCTTACCCTTCCCTCTTGTTGGAATGTACCTAGCCTGTACTTGGAACATCTCCTCCTTAAAGATCACCCATTGTTCCGTTACAGTTTTTCATGTCAGTCTTTGGTTCCATTTTACCCTGGCTAGATCCTTTCGCATTCCATTGAAGTTAACCCTATTCCAGTTTAAAAGTTCCACTCTAGATTGTTTCTTGCTCCTCTCCATTTCTAATCTAAATCTTATGATACGATGATCACTCGTACCCAAGTGTTCTCCCACAGACACTTGATCGACCTGGCCCATCTCATTCCCCAGCACCAGATCCAGCAATGCCTCCTTCCTAAATAACAACAGAAAACGCTGGAAAAACTCAGCAGGCCAGGCAGCATCCGTGGAGAGAGAAACAGAGTTAACGTTTCAGGTCGAAGACCTTTCGTCAGTTGGGCCAAGAACATATTGGTCAAGGAAATTCTCCTGAACACATTTCAGAAATTCCTCCCCCTCCTTTCCCTTTACCCTCGCATTATTCCAATCAATATTTGGGTAATTAACGTCCCAGCTGTCCCAAGTGTCAGCTGTGGCTCAGTTGGTAGCACACTCGCCTCTGAGTCAGAACTTTGTGGGTTCAAGTCCCACTCCAGGGACTTGAGCATATAAATCTAGGCTGACACTCCAGTGCAGTGCTGAGGGAGTGCTGCACTGTCAGAGATGCCGTCTTTCGGCTGAGACGTTAAACCGAGGCCCCGTCTGCTCTCAGGTGGACGTAAAAGATCCCACGGCACTATTTCGAAGAAGAGCAGGGGAGTTATCCCCGGTGTCCTGGCCAATATTTATCCCTCAACCAACATAACAAAAACTGATCATTATCACATTGCTGTTTGTGGGAGCTTACTGTGCGCAAATTGGCTGCCGCGTTTCCCACATTACAACAGTGACGCCACTTCAAAAAGTACTTCATTGGCTGTAAAGCACTTTGAGCTGTCCAGTGGTCGTGAAAGGCGCTATATAAATGCAATGCAAGTCTTCCTTCCCCCAATATCACCACTCTATGGGGGAAAAATTCAGTTGGTTGCGCCTCCCGTTAGCGCCTTAAGAGGGCGCTAATGGGGCGCAAAGCATCTTGCGCCCAGGCGCGGCGAAGTTTGCGCCGCTCGCGAAATTAACTAGACATTTTGCGGCGGCGCTAAACACTACCGCCACGATCTCCTGCGCCGGCAGATCATGACGTCACTCGAGTGTGCAACGCCCCGGTATCGCCCCGGAGCGGATATTGAGTGGCGCCCCCTGCCTTACCGCCTGACGCTAGCAACGACAGGTTGAGGGGAGCGTTCTGCAGTCATGAAGGGAAAGGGGGAGCGCTATTTAAAGGTGGCCGCTTCCTGCCTTTTATTGTTGGTGCCATTTTTGAACTACGCATTCTGAGAGAGAGAGGGAGAGACTTCTGGAGAGATTCAACGTTGTGTGAAGGAGTTTTGGGTACTGAGCAGCACTTTGCAGGTTCATTTTGATTTGCCATTCCTTGTATCGATTTAGCAGAGACTGTGGGGGCTGCACTCTGAGCTCTTTGCCTGGTACTCTCCATTGTTCTTTCCAGCACATTTGATGTGCAAGTCTCTCCAGGCCGAGATTCAAGGCTGCAATGAACAGGATGTGGATGGAAAGCAAGATTAACCATCCCCTTTAAGAACTGGCCCGTGCCATTGTGTGTGTGTTCCATTGCTGACTGACATTACATGAGCTTCGCCAGCGCTCTGAGTTAGCGCCTCACTCCTCGGCCTTTGCGCCTTAAGACAGGTGTGCAGCGCCTGATTTAGCGCTCCAATCACCTCCCGGGGCGTTAAAAGTGAAGTTTCCAGTCAGTGGCTATTTGGAGGCCTATAGAATACCCCCAATAGCGTGATCATACCCTTTTTGCTCCTCAACTCTAACCAAATGTATTCTGTCCTTGTCCCCTCAAGAACATCCTCCCTTTCCAACACTACAATGTCTTCCTTAATCATTACTGCCACCCCACCTCCCTTTTTTCCTTCCTTATCTTTTCTGAACCCCTTGTACCCTTGAATATTAAGTGCCCAGTCCTCACCATTTTTAAGCCACATTTCCGTTATTGCCACAACATCACATTGCCACACGGCTAATTGTGCTTGTAGCTCACCAACCTTATTCACCACACTTTGTGCGTTTACGTACATGCATTCTAAACCCATGTTTGAATATTTTGTCGTCTTTCTTAGTCTGCTCCTATCTAATATGGTACTACTTCCGCCTCTAGTACTATCTTTTCTAGTACTATCCAACACTCTCACTCTTTTATGCACCTTATTCCTCTTTTCGACTCCTATATGCTGGTGCCCAACCCCCTGCCAAGCTCGTTTAAACCCTCCCCAACAGCATTAACAAACCTCCCTGCGAGAATATTGGTCCCGGCTCTGTTGAGGTGTATCCCGTCCGGCTTGTACAGGTCCCACCTTCCCCAGAAACGGTCCCAATGCCTCAGGAATCTAAAGCCCTCCCTCCTGCACCATCTCTCCAGCCACGCATTCATCTGTTCTATCCTCCTATTCCTGTACACTAGCACTTGGCACCGGGAGTATTCCGGAGATTACTACCTTTGAGGTCCTGCTTTTTAATCTCTCTCCTAGCTCCCTAAACTCTACCTGCAGGACCTCATCCCTCTTTCTGCCTATGTCGTTGGTACCAATATAGACAACGACATCTGGCTGTTCACCCTCCCCCCTCAGAGCGTCCTGCAGCCACTCAGAGACATCCTTGACCCTAGCACCAGAGAGGCAACATACCATCCTGGAGTCACGTCTGCGACCGCAGAAACACCTGTCTGCTCCCCTAACTATCAATCCCCTACCACTATTGCTGTTCCACTCTTTTTCCTCCCCCCCCGCCGTGCAGCTGAGCCACCCGTGGTGCCATGGACTTGACTCTGGCTGCACTTCCCAGAGGAAACATTACCCTCCCCACTACTCAGAACAGAATACTGGTTGGAGAGCGCGATGCACTCCGGGGACTCCTGCACCACCTGCCTGGTCCTCCTCTTCTGTCTGGCCATCACCCATTCCCTCTCTGCCTGCATACTCTTAAGCTGCGGGGTGACCACCTCTAGAAACCTGCTATCCACATAACTCTCAGCCTCGCGGATGCACCGCAGTGACTCCAGCCACCGCTCAAGCTCCGAAACCCGGAGCTCGTGTTGCTGTAGCTGGTGACACTTCCCGCACATGTGGTCGTCCAGGCTACACGAAGCATCCAGGACTTCCCACATGGCACAGGATGTGCACTCCACGGGACTGAGCTGCCTTGCCGTTCCTCTATTTAATAGACTAAGAACTAACCCAGCAGAAATAAACTTAAAACTTAACAATAAACACTCACCAGCTACTCACCAATAACTCTTTCACTCTATTTAATAGGCTATTAACTAACTTAGCAGAAATAAATTTATAAACTTAAATTAAAAATAAATGCACTCACCAGCTACTCACCAATCAACTCCTTCCCTTGTGCCGACGTCACTTTTTTTACTCTGACGTCTCTTTTTCAAAAACTGCCTCTGTTGAGTTGCTGCCACTCGGGACTGCTCCTTTAACTGCTCCGCTCTTGCTGCGCTCCCACCAGGTCGCTCCTTCCGGTCTCAGGCTCCTGCCGCTCGGGACTGCTCCTTTTAACTGATCCGCTCTCGCTGCGTTCCCACCACATCCGCTCCTTCTGGTCTCAGGCTCCTGCCGCTTGGGACTGCTCCTCTTAACTGCTCCACTCTCGCTGCGCTCCCACCAGGTCCGCTGCTTCCGGTCTCAGGGTATCCGTTAGCAAAGGTAAAATACAAAAAGAGTTTGGGGATGATGATCACTGACCATTCATTGTAAGTTCCCAGTCAATGTAAAGCTCTTATGATACTGTACTGTGATACTTCAATGATACTTGACTTTAAATCAAAACAAGCTATTCCAACCTTGTGTAAGTCATTAGACAGGCCATATTTGGAACCTTGCAGGTTTGGGGCCAGGATATTATTGCATTGCAGAACACTGAGAGAAGAGTGCCAAAAAATCCATCAGGGACTAGCTCTCTAAGTTATAAACAGAGATTCACAAAACTGATTCTTTTTCATTAAAGAAAAGTAAATTGAGGCATGACATGATTCAACTTCTTAGTACTGAAAAGAATGGATGTGTGGATTTAAGCATGCTATTTATCTTGAATTATGGTCACAGTGCAATAGGACATGAGTATTAATCCCTTCCTTTCAAAACTGCCTTCCTTAACCCCTCTTCAAAAAATACACCCTGACTCCTCTGTCCTGGCAAACTACTACCCCATCTCCAACCTTCCTTTCCAAGTTCTCTGTTGTCCAGCTGAGTGGAGCTGCCCTGGATTTGCTGCACCCTTACTTATCCAATCGTAGCCAGACAATATCCTGCAATGGCTGTTCGTCCCACCGCACACAGTTACCTTTAGAGTCCACAAGGATCTATCATTGGCCCCTTCCTTTTCCTCATCTACATGTTGCCCCTCAGCGACATCATCCGAAAACATGACGTTAGCTTTCACTTGCAAGCTGACGACACCCAGCTCTACCTTACTACCACCTTTCTCGATGCCTCCACTGCCTCTGTGTTGTCATCCTGCTTGTCTGACATCCATTTCTGGGTGAGGTGTAATTTCCTCCAATTAAACATTGCATAGACCAATGTCATTGGGCCAGATATTCCGATCCCTACGGGTGTGTACGCGCTGTGTACCCACCCCTAGGGACATTGGAAATGCCAGTTTCAGGCATGCACTGCACATGCGCTGGAAACCGGCATTTCCGATCTGTCAAGAATGCTCTTGACAGATCCTCCGGCTGCCCAGGAGAAGGGCCTCTGCGGGCGGATAGTTCCGCTTTTTGGAGACCCTCCGCCCGCAGAAAACACTTACAATTCTTGCACTTGGTAAAAGCAGGCGTAAGGCCCGCTTTTACCAGGATAAGAGTTGAAAAAAGTAAAAAAAGGTAAGTTTATTTTTAGCCCCGTTAACTTTTTGTTTAAAATAGTTAATTTATGTAATTTCAAGTCATTTTAAAAATGTGATTTAAAAAAAAAATTATTTGAAGTTTTATTATGTTTTGGGGGTGATCTCCATTCATATATTTAACAGGTCTTCCTGTCAAATGTATGAAGGGAGATTCCCTTCTCTGATTGGCTCCCCATGGCCCACGTGATTCCAGGGACGCTGCGAACTACCTGCACCTCTGGGATACGTGGGCCCTGCGCACTTGCAGTTTGGAGAGGCCCAGCAGCGGAACTATACGCCTCCCAGGAGCACTCAGGTAATGGCGTAGATTTTTCCAGATCGCGGCCCTCCGCCCGCGGGAGGCCTGCGATCGGAATATCTGGGCCATTGTCTTCGGCCCCCACAAACTTCTTCCCTAGCCATTAATTCCATCGTCCTCCTCGGCCATTGTCTCAGGCTGAACCACGCTGTTCACAACCTCAGTGTCCTATGTGACCCCATGTTGAGATCCCGACCCCATATCCTCTTCATCACAAAGACTGCCTACTTCCACCTCTGTAACATTGCCCATCTCTGTCCTGGCCTCAGTCCATCTGCTGCTGAAACCCTCATTCATGCTTTTGTCACCTCCAGACTCAACTATTTCAATGCTCTCTTAGCCGGCCTCCCATCCATAGTCTTCCATAAATTCTGCTGCCATATTCTAACCTGCACCAAATCCCACTCACCTAAAACCCCTGTGCTCACTTACCTCATTGGCTCCTGGTTCACTAACGCCTCAAATTTAAAATTCACATCCTCATGTTCAAATCCCTTCATGGCCTCACCCCTCCCTATCTTTTTAACATCGTCTAGCCCTACAGCCATCTGAGATCTCTCCGATCCTCCAACTCTGGCCTTAGGCACCTCCATTCCCTCGCCCCACCATTGACAACAATGCCTGCAGCTGTCTAGGGCCTAAACGCTGGAATTCCCTCCCTAAACCTCCTCTCCCTCCTCCTTTAAGACTCTCCTTAAAACTTATCTCTTTGACCAAGCTTTTAGTCATCCCTTCTAATATTTCCTTCTTTAGCTCGGTGTCAATATCTATCTGATAACGCTCCTGTGAAGTGCCTTGGGAGCAACCGTCTGGAGGTCCCACGCAGGCCATTCACCGGCTTTTACATGGAAGAAACCGTGCATATGCAAAAACTTGAATGGGCTGCGCAGCTAGTTAAAGGGACAGGTGCAAAAAAAAATTAGAGGGTACATTGCTTGAGAGGTTCCCTACACTAAAGATGCTATATAAATGCAAGTTGTTGTTAAGAATATAGAGTTCATGAGCAAGACTTGAGATTAGAAGGATGATTTTTCTCACAGTAAAGTAGCAGAATAGACTCTCAAACAAAGAGGTTAATGAAAAAGAGTTAGAGGAGTATTTAGTTAGGAACAGCATTTAACATTATAAGGATAGTTACTGACATGAATCTTGTCATTCATGTATGAAGTAATACTGGGCGGCCTGCTGGTGGCGCTGTCCAGTGAGAGTATAAATACTCGTGCATGGGCCCAGCTTGCTTAGGACATTCCTCAAAAGGAACTAGTGAAGGTCACAACTAGATCTCCATGTTGGAAAACAGTTGATTAAAGCTTTGTTTAACGCTTAGACCAAGTGCCTAGTAGTTTTCTTACGTCAGTTACAGATACAGATAATGAATGCTTCCTGAGGTGCTGAGGCCATAAAAGCATCATGACAAGGAAGGGAACTTGTTCAAAGCTATATAACATAGGAATTCCACGGTGACCACATCCTGGCATAAGTGCCGGGTGCACCTGCCTGGGAACTCCATCATTGACCCAAGTCCAAAGGTATCAAGAACTAGTTGAGACGTCAGTAACACCAGATATCTATTTAAGATTCTGGCCTAATTCAGTATTTCGCATTCATGAAGACCAGTGTAATCACAAAGTCACTAGCCTAGAAATTCGGGGGTTTAGTGCCACCCGTTACCACCAGATTAGGGCGAAAAAATGGCAGCTGCCACTTTCGGATGACTGGCAGTGCTGCCGATGACTGCTGACCACCCAACTTCCTTTTCTGGCTCCCATGTTAGCTGACATTGTTAATGGTTCTCTCTCCTCAGGTACTGACCCCCTCTCCCTCAAATCTGCCGTCATCACCCCTCTGCTCAAAACACCAACCCTTGACCCCTCCGTCCTTGCAAACTACCACCCAATCTCCAACCTCTCTTTCCTCTCCAAAGTCCTTGAATGTGTTGTCGCCTCCCAAATCCGTGCCCATCTTTACCGCAATTCCATGTTTGAATCCCTCCAATCAGGATTCCGCCCTTGCCACAGTATCGAAACGGCTCTCATCAAAGTCACAAATGACATCCTTTGTGACTGTGACAAAGGTAAACTATCCCTCCTCATCCTTCTCGACCTGTCTGCAGCCTTTGACATGGTTGACCACTCCATCCTTCTCCAACGCCTCTCTACCGTCGTCCAGTTGGGTCTGCACTTGCCTGGTTCCATTCTTATCTATCTGATCGTAGCCAGAGAATCACCTGCAACAGCTTCTCTTCCCACTCCCGCATCGTTACCTCTGGTGTCCCCCAAGGATCTATCCTTGGCACCCTCCTATTTCTCATCTACATGTTGTCCCTTGGCGACATCATCCGAAAACACAGCGTCAGTTTCCACATGTACGCTGACAACACCCAGTTCTACCTCACTACCACTTCTCAGGAACCTCCATGGTCTCCAAATTGTCTGACTGCTTGTCCGACATCCATTTCTGGATGAGCAGAAATTTTCTCCAATTAAATATTGGGAAGACCGAAGCCATTATTTTCGATCCCTGTCACAAACTCCGTTCCCTTGCCAATGATTCCATCCCTCTCCTTAACATCTGCCTGATGCTGAACCACACTGTTCGCAACCTTGGTTTCATATTTGACCCTGAAATGAGCTTCTGACCACATATCCGCAGCATAACAAGACCGCCTATTTCCACCTCCGTAACATCGCCCGTCTCCGCCCTTGCCTCAGCTCATCCGCTGCTGAAACCCTCATCCATGCCTTTGTTACCTCTAGACTTGACTATTCCAACGCACTCCTGGCTGGCCTCCACATTCCACCCTACGTAAACTTGAGGTGATCCAAAACAAGGCTGCCCGTGTCCTAACTCGCACCAAGTCCCGTTCACCCATCACCCCTGTGCTCACTACATTGGCTCCCGGTTAAGCAACGAATCAATTTCAAAATTCTCATCCTTGTTTTCAAATCCCTCCATGGCCTCGCCCCACCCTATCTCTGTAATCTCTTCCAGCCCCACAACCCCCCGAGATATCTGCGCTCCTCTAATTCTAGCCTTTTGAGCATCCTTGATTATAATCGCTCAACCATTGGTGGCCGTGCCTTCTGTTGCCTAGGCCCTAAGCGCTGGAATTCCCTGCCTAAACCTCTCCGCCTCGCTACCTCTCTTTCTTCCTTTAAGACGTTCCTTAAAACCTGCATCTGTGACCAAGCTTTTGGTCACCTGCCCTTATTTCTCCTTATGTGGCTTGGTGTCAAATTTTTTGTTTTTTAATACTCCTGTGAAGCGCCTTGGGATGTTTTACTACGCTAAAGGCGCTATTTAAATACAAGTTGTTGTTGTTGTTAATCGCTAGGGATATGTAAATGATGCAGATCGTGACGTCAGTGAGTGTGCAATGCTCACCCGATCTGCGAGTTTGGAGTGCGCTGCTCAACTTACCTGCACACCGTAAGTGCGACGAGCTGAGCAAGTGTTGACAAGTAGGAAGGAGGCTCCAGCAGCGGAATTTAAAGGGATCATCAGCAACTACTAATGCAGTTGGCATGTTTGTTCAGTTTGACTGGCTCTGTGCAACTTTCCGAAAGAAGCTTTATTAACTTCTTTCAAGATTCTAAGGTAACAGGGAGTGTTGGTGAAAGTGGACAACACCTTCATTCTTATTTAAAGACTTCTGCTCAGAACACTTGCTCACAGTCATGTGGCCTCTACTGGCAGTCCACCTCACGTTCGAGTATTTTCGGTAGAGCGAGCGGAGGCAGCAAAGAAGATGCACACAGAGGGAGGAGGAGGAGGACCAAGCGGAGTCAAGGATCTATCCGCTCTGCACCTGGCTGATGGCTCCCCTCCTAACACTCCTGCCCAGCACTCATATAATGAAAGCCATGCTTCCACCAGGAACATCATCAAGCAGATCATCGGGCTATTGAAGCAACAGTTCCGCTGCCTTGACCGCTCGGGAGGAGCCCTCCAGTACATGCCAGAGCGGGTGTCCCATTTCGTGGTGGTCTGCTGCATCCTCCACAACTTGGCCATCATGAGGGTGCAATGGGACCACCTCAGGAGGAAGACGAGGGTGAGGAGGAGGAGGAGGGGAAAGAGGAAGAGGAGCAAGAGGAAGAGGATGAGGAGGGAGAGAGGAGGCAGGCAGCCAATCCCCCTTCCAGACGGGCTGTCCGTGAATGCCTCATCAGACTCCGATTCCAATGAATGAAACTCCAGATCCCCATTGATCACCACATCCCCATCATACCATCCCTCTGTCACGGAATATCACAGCGTCCTCCTGGGCACAAAGCTGAAATGAGAGCCACCACAAAAGATTCCAAACAAAATTAATACATTTATCCAAAATCAATTGACACATATTTACACTTATGATATGAACTAATCACCCTTGTGTAATCCCTTAGTGCCTGTCATTCAGGTGACCTTTCCTGTCCTAGTGCTCCTACGAAGTGCTCCCCCAGTGGCTGCAGCATGGCTGGTGGAAGGCTGCTGAGTTTCCATGCAGGCTGACCTCGAGCAGCTCTGGCCCTAGAAGGCCTGGCTGTTGACTGCCCCACCCTGACATGGGCGGCAGCAGTCTGGGCTGGCTGGCTGACAGGCAGCGGCAAGGGCAATGGCAGAGTGGCAGTGGTGGGAACAGGAATGCTGTCATCCTGAGAGTGGACAGCAGGTTCCTGCTCTACTGACCCACTACCACTCCCCCGGGGGGCGCCTCAGCATTCCTATCAAGCTGTTGGAGCACAGGCTGCT
The DNA here is from genome assembly GCA_030390025.1 of Squalus acanthias. NCBI lineage: Eukaryota > Metazoa > Chordata > Chondrichthyes > Squaliformes > Squalidae > Squalus > Squalus acanthias. The sequence goes on from CM059425.1 coordinate 205,272,114, forward strand.
GGGACATCCTGCAAGCCCTGACGACACTGGTAAACCCACGATGGCAGTAGTCTGAGCTTTGGTGGCATCAAGCTGAGACTGCATGAGAGCAGGGAGTGTTGGTGCAAGTGGAGAACACCTTCATTCTTCTTTCGGCACTGGATGGCCGCCCTTATGACCACAGTGCATGCCATCACATTTTTATTTGTTCCTGGGATGTGGGCATCGCTGGCAAGGCCAGCATTTATTGCCCATCTCTAATTGCCCTTGAGAAGGTGGTGGTGAGCCACCATCTTGAACCGCTGCAGTCCTTGTGGTGAAGGTACTCCCACAGTGCTGTTAAGGAGGGAGTTCCAGGATTTTGACCCAGCGATGATGAAGGAACAGCGATATATTTCCAAGTCAGGATGGTGTGTAACTTGGAGGGGAATTTGTAGGTGATGGTGTTCCCATGCACCTGCTGTCCTTGTCCTTCTAGGTGAAAGAGGTCGCAGGTTTGGGAGGTGCTGTCGAAGAAGCCTTGGCAAGTTGCTGCAGTGCATCTTGTAGATGGTACACACTGCAGCCATGGTACGCCGGTGGTGGAGGGAGTGAATATTTAAGGTGGCAGATGGGATGCCAATCAAGCGGGCTGCTTTGTCCTGGATGGTGTCGAGCTTCTTGAGTGTTGCTGGAGCTGCAGTCATCCAGGCAAGTGGAGAGTATTCCATCACACTCCTGACTTGTGCCTTGTAGATGGTTGAAAGGCTTTGGGAAGTTAGGAGGCAAGCCACTCGCCGCAGAATACCCAGCCTCTGACCTGCTCTTGTAGCCACAGTATTTAGATGGCTAAGTTTCTGGTCAATGGTGATCCTCAGGATGTTGATGGTGGGGGATTTGGCGATGGTAATGCTGTTGAATGTCAAGGGATGGTGGTTAGACAGTCATTTGTTGGAGATAGTCATTGCCTGGCAATTGTGTGGCGTGAATGTTACTTGCCACTTATCAGCCCAAGCCTGAATGCCATCCATGTCTTGCTGCATTAGGGCATGAACTGCTTCATTATCTGAGGAGTTGTGAATGGAACTGAACACTGTGCAATCATCAGTGAACATCCCCACTTCTGACCTTATGATGGAGGGAAGGTCATTGATGAAGCAGCTGAAGATGGTTGGGCCTGGGACACTGCCCTGAGAAACTCCTGCAGTGATGTCCTGGGGCTGAGAGGATTGCCCTCCAACAACTACAACCATCTTCCTTTGTGCTAGGTATGACTCCAGCCAGTGGAGAGTTTTCCCCCTGATTCCCATTGACTTCAATTTTACTAGGGCTCCTTGATGCCACACTCGGTCAAATGCCCAAGGCTGTAATGAGGTCTGGAGCCGAGATAGGCAACTATCTCCTGCCAGAGCTGTCGAGAGGTGTGTGGCAAGGGCTTCCTGCCAGTGTGTGGGAAGTGGACAGCCCCCCTCCTCTCCACGGACATGACCAGCGCCTCAAGTGTCGCGTCGGAGAATCTGCGGGCTCTCTCCCTGTGCTGAGGCTCCTCCATGTGCTTGCACTGCCATCTTCTTCCAAATGAAGTTGTGAGTGGCTTGACAATGAGGTGCTGTAACATCAATGCACCTCCCCTTTAAGTACTGAATAAAGCCTCTGCCACTAATGACTGGAAATTAGACTGGACACAATATTGGCCCACCTGTTAAGCCAATGAGCAACAGTTTTAGCACTGAAATCAAGACTACAATTATGTTAATGAGGACTGAGCACGAATTTAGTGTGCTACCTAGACCATTCTGACCTGGTGCAGCTTAACATCATTGGGCCTTAACACTGCCCGTTTCGTGAGCATATCCAATTTCTAGGCCTTTATATCACTAAAGCCAAAGTCTTAACTATTCCATCAAATTGGACACCCTAGGATAATTAAAAAGTTTTTTAAAAACTGCACACTTGATTGTTGTGCTTCAGTACATGAAAGCTGAATTGTCCTGGTCCTTATAAAAAGGTAAGAGTGAAGCCCTACCATTTCCATATAGAATGCTTTTTGAAAATAACGGGGTTGAAAATCCATGGAGGGTGCGGTGATATCCTGGTAAAAGTACTGGGATGTACCCACCTGGGGCCTCTGCCATTGATCCTCCACCCACCCCCCCCCCCCCCAACCCCGCCACGTTTGCTGGGTCAGGGTTGGTGGTCCTTCATTACTATGTGAATACCGGACATCTGTGCTGCTAGGACTACATCTAGGGTCCCTGCCAGAGTCAGATTAAGAAGTCTTGGGGTCCTGGGAACCAAAACATTTGGGGCCCATCCGCACACCCCCACACCCCCTCCACACAACCTCCCTTGATCCATTAAAACATTGTGTAGTAAAATGCATTTACTAAGAGCATGACAGCTCAATGTTTTTCTGATCTATTAGGAACTATATGTTAACGCCTTGATATCATAATTATGCACCTGCAGGTTGTGGTTTCTATTTACTCCATTCTCTGTGATAGAAAGTGGGTGGATAACAAACTTGAAATGATATGTATTTACTTTTAAAACAAAACAGGGGATAATTAGAACATCTAAAAACCTGGGGACTCAGTAGCAGAATTTTTTTGTGCTCATTAAGATGAACTGTGATGTCAGCAAATGCAGTTCTTCCTGTTTCTGTATTCCAATCACAGTATTCAATACTCGACTCCACCTGTATTCCCACAAAGAATCACATGAATGTTTGTCTCTGAACGGTCTTTTAATTGTCTCTCACAGCTGTTAGTGTGATATGGAATAGAATAGCACAACATAATTTCCTTACATTCACCAAAATGACACCATTACTTCTGAAAGGAGAAGTGACCAAATGATCACTTGTTTTCTTTGCCCACTCCTCTTTCTCTCATCTCTGTTACCTTCTGTAACTAAATCAATCAGATCAGCATGTATAAAAGGTCTTCCCTTTAGCACATTTGTTATACTTCAAAGCGTGACATTTGATTTTCCTCTGAATTACCGCACGTTTTGGGGCAGGATTGTGGCAGCAAATAGAGCAAAATGGGTTCAAACCCACTGCCAATTATTACACCAGAATATCCCCCAAAACAATTGCCAGACACCTTTAAGACCTGCCTGGAGTTTGATCCATCACAAGTAAATAGGGTCAAGGGGCAAGGCTAATCCCTCTGACACATATCCCCAACCTTTGCCCCAAATAATTACTGCCACTATACAAGGCAAGAGCTGCAGGAAGGCGTTTCTGAAGCTGATACCACAATGAGAAGACCATTTTGTGTGTTACTGGAGATTAGTTTCACTTACCTGCCTATTGATCTCTAGTGCTTTCAAGGTTCAGTCAGGACTTTTGCTGCTAGCTTTACGCATCTGTGCTTAAAGTAATACTTTGCATTCGGGACATTGATTACTCAATGGGAATACCTCTATTACTCTACGAAGAGGAGGAGGAGAATTACACAGAACAGGGGTGGGCAATTATTTGGGCTGGAGGGCCACTTAATAAGATTTGGTGAGCTGTTGAGGGCCACACACCAATGTTTCCCCGTAGGTGTGCAGCCGCACGGTCGCACACCAATTGTGAGGCCTCGTGCAGGCTGCTCACCAGCTCCTGCCGCTGGAAGAGATACCACACAGCAAATTTAAAGGGACCGTACACGTTGGTGAGAGCAAAGTGTTAAATTGGTAAATGTGAAACAGGCCAACTCGTACTGTTGATCATCATTCCCACTTGCACCTTCCCAATAATTTAGAAACATTATTCAGATAGTAGTCAGATACTATCTTAAATACTCAAAATGCAGTAAAAATAGAAAAATCTTCCATTACTAAATGAATGAAATGATTGATCGAGCGATCAATTATATGTTGTACTGAAAGTTGACATGGCTGTTTGGCAGAGTGGCTCGAGGCTGTGGGGCCTCCGATGCGAGAGGTGTTCTCTTTTTAGTGTGCTGAGTACGGGAGCCCGAGGCCTCACAAGGCCTGAACTACAATCGCGTGCCATTACCTGGAGTCCTTGTGCTCCGGGATCCTCTCCCGTGTCTAAGATGGCGATGAGAACCTCCCTCCTGTCATACTCTAGGTACCGGGAGAGGGAAGACGCAGTGCCGGTCTCTTTCTTCGGTAAAAGAGTCATTAAGATGAGCAGCCATGACTCGACTCACCTGTACCTGCAGCTCGAGCTCAGGCTCGGGTTCTATTTCTGTCCCATCCAGTGAGCTGGATAGAATGAAATGGTGGGCCGGATATGGCCCGTGGGCTGTATTTTGCCCACCACTGGGCTAGAAGCTCCTCTTCTCTTTAATGATGAAACTCCCAGTAATGGCAGGGACCTGGCGTAACTGGATCTGCGCCAGAGTTATACCGGGAGACTGGCGGTACCCCCACGGAATTCAGACACCTTTCACCCAATTGCACCAATAAACAAAAATAGCATTTTATAACTCACTGGAATGTAATCAAGCCCAGGACAAATTTTGAATTAGTCGCTAAAATTCCTTCAGAGACGAGTTGAGACTAAAAACTTGCTGCAAGTTGTTTAAAATTTCTAAGCAAACAATCTCCAATCGATTCGACTGTGTCAATTCCGCGTCATGCTACCAAAGTCATTATTTTATGTATTTAAAGTATTATGTTGTTGTGCATTTATCTGGAAAGTTTGCAGAGATTTATGGAAACTGAACCGACATACCGTGAGTAACTCATCTTTCACGTTGCAGTGATGGAGCAGAAATTGAGGTTTCTGGTGTGATAACGACACATTGATATAATTCAAATCTGCCATTAGCTGTTAACAGCAGATTTGAGTTGCCCACCTCTGTTTTTGGTTATGACTCCCTTGCTGCCTCGGAGACAATGACCCGCCTCTTGACATTACGTGTGGCGGGATCAGGCTAGGGGTCAGGTGCGGCAGATGTTCGACCTCGGAGCGAGGCCTTGGTGGGCCGGATTGAATCCATTGGCAGGCCGGATACAGTCCGTGGGCCATAATTGCCCGCCACTGACATAGAATTGCAGCACAGAAACAGGCCATTTGGTCTAACTAGTCTATGTTGGTGTTTATACTCCACACAGATCTCCTCCCATTCCATCTACCTCACCTCAGCCTTTCAGCATATCTTTCTATTCCCTTTTCTCTCATGTACTTAGTTAATTAGCAATCTCATAGTAAAGGATCCTTTGGGGCAGAGTGATCATAATATGACAGAATTTCACATTAAATTTGAGAGTGACTTGCCTAAGTCCGAAACTAGAGTCTTAGGGGGAAAAATTCAGTTGGTTGCGCCTCCCGTTAGCGCCTTAAGAGGGCGCTAATGGGGCGCAAAGCATCTAGCGCCCAGGCGCGGCGAAGTTTGCGCCGCTCGTGAAATTAACTAGACATTTTGCGGCGGCGCTAAACACTACCGCCACGATCTCCTGTGCCGGCAGATCATGACGTCACTCGAGTGCGCAACGCCCCGGTGCGGATATTGAGTGGCGCCCCCTGCCTTACCGCCTGATTCTAGCAACGACAGGTTGAGGGGAGCGTTCTGCAGTCATGAAGGGAAAGGGGGAGCGCTATTTAAAGGTGACCGCTTCCTGCCTTTTATTGTTGGTGCCATTTTTGAACTACGCATTCTGAGAGAGAGAGGCAGAGACTTCTGGAGAGATTCAACGTTGTGTGAAGGAGTTTTGGGTACTGAGCAGCACTTTGCAGGTTCATTTTGATTTGCCATTCCTTGTATCGATTTAGCAGAGACTGTGGGGGCTGCACTCTGAGCTCTTGGCCTGGTACTCTCCATTGTTCTTTCCAGCACATTTGATGTGCATGTCTCTCCAGGCCGAGATTCAAGGCTGCAATGAGCAGGATGTGGATGGAAAGCAAGATTAACCATCCCCTTTAAGAACTGGCCCGTGCCATTGTGTGTGTGTTCCATTGCTGACTGACATTACATGAGCTTCGCCAGCGCTCTGAGGTAGCGCCTCGCTCCTCGGCCTTTGCGCCTTAAGACAGGTGTGAAGCGCCTGATATAGCGCTGCAATCACCTCCAGGGGTGATAAAAGTCAAGTTTGCAGTCGGTGGCGATAATTAGCGCCAGGCGCTAATCTTTGCGCCCGGCCGATAATTGCGCCCCAAATGGGGCGATACTGAATTTCTCCCCCTTAAACTTAAATAAAGCCAATTATATAGGTATGAGGGGCGAGTTGGCTAAGGTAGATTGGAAAAATAGATTAAAAGGTACGGTGGTAGATAAGCAGCGGCTAGCATTTAAAGAAATATTTCATAAATATTACATTCCATTGAGAAACAAAAACTCCACGGAAAAAGTGATCTAACCATGGCTAACTAAAGAAGTTAAGGATAGTATTAGATTGAAAGAAGAAGCTTATAATGTTGCGAAGAATAATATTAAGCCTAAGGATTGGGTGAGCTTTAGAAACCATCAAAGGATAACCAAAAAATTGATAAAAATGGGAGAAAATAGAATATGAGGGTTAACTAGCAAGAAATATAAAAACAGATTGTAAGAGCTTCTACAAGTATGTAAAATGGAAGAGAATAGCAAAAGTAGGCGTTGGTCCCTTAGAGGCTGAGACAGGCGAAATTATAATGGGGAATAGGGAAATGGCAGAGACTTTAAACAAATTCTAAGTGTGGAGTCTCACTTCTTCAGGTTGTGAATTGTTTTAGGAGATTTACAAATGTCAAATTTTACATTTATTTCTTTTTCTCTCTTAATCCAATCTTTCTTTCCCTTGCTTTATTTCTCTTTCTGTACCTGATTTGACATTGAATTCACCCACTCTAATTCACCCTGCTTCTCAGTCCTTCCTGTTTATTCCTTAATCCTTTAATCTCATTGTTTAAGGAGATACACTGTTTGTCCCGTTGTTCACCAAGGTCCCAGCTGCCCTGTTGCCCTCACTGCGCCGTTATCAGCTTGCACTTGCAGCAACTTTGTGGGCAAAAAAGTTGTGCACAAACAAGTCTAACTAGCAGGGCACACTACGAGATGCCCTGCTCCAGCAAAATCTGGGCCAAAGTTTACATTGAAAGCATAATGATTATGACAGAATCACAAACAGTTTATTGAGTGATCATCCATAGCTGACTATCACAAATTCACTACAGGGAGAATAAAAAGTCTCCTTAAAGCAACTGAATGCCAATGGTTCTGACAAGCATACTTGAAACTTTGGGGGAAAAGAGAATAAAATCTATACTTACTCATATCAAAGACATCTTTTCTTGAGCTGTCGTCATTGTTGTTTGCTGATTCACTGGTTCCTGTGCTGGTGCTGGGGTCTACTTGCAATGTTGCTAGAGCCTGGAGATCTAGGTGCTGTGTGTTGACATATGTAGGAGCTTCTCCACCTTTGGGCAATGAAAGTCTCACCTCAGGCTGAACATATAAATCACTGGAGGACCCTGTAGATTTCAAGTAAGGAATGTAAGGGAGGCCTAAGTAGTTACTTAAATACAAAGGGGTAGAAATTCCATGATTTGGAGGATTTGGATTGCAGACAATTCTGAGGGACAGCCGCAATTTGGAGAGGAATCTGAATCCAATGGATTTCCAGCCCATATAACCTACAGTAAGAAATTAAACTCCAAAGGAGTTGGGCGCTTATTAGGCCTGTCCTCGTAACAGCAGAGAAATTTTGACAGCGGCTGGGGGCACTCTGAGGCTACCTTGGGAACTTCACTTAGCTTGACACCTTATGTCTGCTAAGAGCAGATGTAGGTTCCACTGTGAGCCTACTGAAGGCTCCAAGAGGAAAATAAAATAAAGGTTATCGATCCCACGGGAATCAAGAAACCTGTAACAAAGTTACCCCTCTGTTCTCTGAGGGGATTGTTAAAAATTATGCTGACAATTTTCTTCATCCGATTTAGGCCTTGGGTGCCCCATCTCAGAGTGGCAGCTCGGAGTTCCACCTTCCACCTCTTCAGTGCCTCTGTTGCGCTGCTACAGATGCAGGTGTCCACTCTGAGCATTCTAATGACCCTGTCTCTGCAAATTGGAACAGGGTCAGCAGCAGGGTAAAGTGGTGGACAGAAGTCCTACATCACTGTATTTCCTCCGCCTCAAAGGACTTCACGAAATTTCTACCCCACTATTTTTTTTCAGCATTTTTAAGTTGTTATAATTTTTTCTCTTTATATGCATTGTCATTCCAACTCCATTACAGAGCTAGTATTCAATCATTGTTCTATTTTTCGCACATTCGTGCAGCATGTAAAGAAAGAAAAGGTTGCTTTGTTTCTCAGTTTCTATTGTCCTTGCTACGGCTCAGGGGACTACGGGAAATGTAAAGATGATGTGGTTCAGATCGTGTTGCATTGAAAGAACACAGGTTAATTATTTGAAACCAACTTTGCATACCATGAATAGATTATGGTAGTCATTAAAGATGTACTAGTAATGGGTAGACTGGTTGCTTCACAATCCACATGTCAGTGCTCAAGACCTGACGCTCCAATCATGTTGAGTTCTTCCAGGTTTGGAGAACTTCTGTACTGATAAGTATAAAACATTACACATACATCAATAATAAAAGTCTACAAAAGTTATGATCAGACTTTACAATGGTCAGGCCACACTTAGAGTATTTGCTCAGTTTTGGTCGCTACACCACAAAAGATATAGGCCTAAAAATTCAGTTGCTTTGCGCCTCCCGTTAGCCTAAGAGCGCTAACGGGGCGCGAAGCAACTAGCACCTGGGCACGGTGCCGCCAATGCCTCCCGCGAAATTCAGCGGGAGGTTAGCAGCAGCGGTAACCATTAGCGTCCTGCGGCGCTGCGCCGCCGGCGATGACGTCATTGCCGTGCGCAGCACCCCGCTCGTGCCCCGGCCACGATCTTCGGTAGCGCCCCCTAACTTACCACCGGATGCTATGTCCGACGGGATCAGGGGGGCCTACCTGCGGCCGGGGCGGCGCAAATTAAAGGGGAGGTGCCAGGCGGCCATTTTTGTAGCTGGCCGCCTGCCAGGACCTGCCCCCTCTGCCATCCCCAGCCGCCTCTGCGGCCCCCCCGCAGAGTGTTGGCTGCGCTCCGTGAGCCCGGCACTTAGAGTCATTAGAGTCATAGGGGGAAAAATTCAGCTGCTTGCGCCTCCCGTTAGCGCCTTAAGAGGGCGCTAATGGGGCGCATAGCAGCTAACGCCCGGGCGCTGCGCCGCCCACGCCTCCCGCAAAATTCAGCGGGACGTTAGCGGCGGCGCCAGCCGGTAGCGCCCTGTGGCGCTGCGCCGCCGGCGATGACGTCAACGCCGTGCGCAGCACCCCGCTCGCGCTCCAGCCGCGATCTTCAGTCGCGCCCCCTGACTTACCGCCAGACGCTATGTCCGACGGGTTCAGGGGGGCGTACGTGCGGCCGGGGCGGCGATATTTAAAGGGGAGGTGGCAGGCGGCCATTTTTGTTGCTGGCCGCCTGCCAGCACCTGCCCCCGTTGCTGTCCCCGGCCCCCGTGAAGCCCCCCCACCGTGAAGTGCCGGCTGCGCTCCAAGAGCCCGGCACTTCTCTTGAGTGCCGGGCTCTTTTGCCGGCACTCCCGATCCCTGGGGGCCCAGCTGGGCCCTGGTTCGCGCTGCGCAGGGCCCCTCCCCTTTAAGAAGGGGAGGAAGGCCTGCAATACCGCGGCACGTAGCGCCAGGATATTCCCTCGCAGCGCCCCAAGAGGGATGCGGGGTGCTTCCAGTAGAGCCCTGCTTCCCTCTTGGGGCGCAACCACTGAAGGTCCGGCGCGGGGGACGCTAATTTTTTCGGGGCACTAAACGTAGCGCCCCGGCGAGGTTAGCGCCCCAAATGGGGCGAGACTCAATTTTTAGCCCATAGAGTTATACAGCACAGAAAGAGGCCCTTCGGCCCATCGTGTCCGCGCCGGCCATCAAGCCCTGTCTATTCTAATCCCATTTTCCAGCACTTGGTCCGTAGCCTTGTATGCTATGGCGTTTCAAGTGCTCATCTAAATGCTTATTGAATGTTGTGAGAGTTCCTGCCTCTACCACACTTTCAGGCAGTGTGATCCAGATTCCAACCACCCTCTGGGTGAAAAAGTTTTTCCTCAAATCCCCTCTAAACCTCTTGCCTCTTACCTTGAAACTATGCCTCCTGGTTATTGACCCCTCTACTAAGGGGAAAAGTTCCTTTCTATCTACCCTATCTATGCCCCTCATAATTTTGTACACCTCAATCGGGTCCTCCCTCAGCCTTCTCTGCTTTAAGGAAAACAACCTCAGCCTGTCCAGTCTCTCTTCATAGCTGAAGCGCTCCAGTCCAGGTAACATCCTGGTGAATCTACTCTGAACCCTCTCCAGTGCAATCACATCCCTCCTATAGTGTGGTGACCAGAACTGCACAAAGTATTCCAGCTGTGGCCTAACTAGCGTTTTGTACAGCTCCATCATAACCTCCCTGCTCTTATATTCTATGCCTCAGCTAATGAAGGCAAGTATCCCATATGCCTTTTTAACCACCTTAGCTACCTGTCCTGTTGCCTTCAGGAATCTATGTACATGCACACCAAGGTCCCTCTGATCCTCTGTCCTTCCTAGGATCCTACCATTGATTGTGTATTCCCTTGCCTTGTTTGTCCTCCCAAAATGCATCACCTCACACGTTTCAGGGTTAAATTCCATTTGCCACTGTTCTGCTCATCTGACCAACTCGTCTATATCGTCCTGTAGCCTGAGGCTTCCCTCCTCGCTATTTACCACTCCACCAATTTTCGTGTTATCTGCGAACTTACTGATCATACCTCCTACATTCATATCTAAATCATTAATGTACACTACAAACAGCAAAGGACCCAGCACCGATCCCTACGGTACACCACTGGACACAGGCTTCCAGTCACAAAAACAACCTTCGACCATCACCCTCTGCCTCCTGCCACTAAGCCAATTTTGAATCCAATGTGCCAAATTGCCCTGGATCCCATGGGCTCTTACCTTCTTGACCAGTCTCCCATGTGGGACTTTGTCAAAAGCCTTACTGAAGTCCATGTAGACTACATCAACTGCACTACCCTCATCCACACACCTAGTCACCCCCTCGAAAAATTCAATCAAATTGGTAAGACATGATCTCCCCCTGACAAAGCCATGCTGACTATCCTTGATTATTCCTTGCCTCTCCAAATGGAGACTAATTCTGTCCCTCAGAATTTTTTCCAATAATTTCCCTACCACTGATGTTAGGCTCACTGGCCTGTAATTCCCTGGTTTATCCCTACTACCCTTCCTGAACAATGGTACTACGTTAGCTGTTCTCCAGTTCTCTTGTGTGCTGGGCTCTTTTGCTGGCACTCCGATCCCTGGTGGTCAAGGAGATCAGCTATGAGGAAAGATTAAAGAAATTTACAATCTAGAAAGAAAGCAGTTAAAAGTGAATCTCTGAAAAGTATATAAAGATGTAAGTTTTCCACACTGGGCAGACCCTGGGTACCCTGCCCATTACCCAGACTTGAAAGATTTTGGCTAAAATTTTAAATGGCATAGGTAAAGTAAACCCAGATTATTACTTCAAAGTATAGGAAAGTACAATCAAAAAACATAAATGGAAATTAGTAAAAAAAAATTCAACCTAATATTGGAAAAATGTCTTTGCTCAATGAGATCTAAAAGTTTGGAATATTCTACTAAGCAAGATAATAGACCCTAAACTATTAAGGTTATTCAAAACACAACTAAGTGCCATGCTGGGAGAGTTAAGTGTGATTCCATAATCCACTTCTCTCAGCATGGAAGCCGCGCTCACAGTGAGCGCAGGCCGGAGTTCGGACATCGACAGTGTAAGCGTGTTTCTCTGACTATGCTCTTTGAGAACACGGCTCCCCCGAAAGTGCAAGATCATGGAATCACACTTGTGATGTACTAGGTAGATGAATCATAGTATCTTACAGCACAGAAGGAGGCCACTTGCTTTATCTTGCCTGTGCCGGCTCTTTGAAATAGTTATCCAATTAGTCCCACTGCTCCGTTCTTTCCCATTGCCCTGCAGATTTTTTCTTTTCAGGTTTATATCCAATTTCCGTTTGAAAGTTACCATTGAATCTGCTTCCACCACCCTTTCATGCAGTACATTCCAGATCATAATAACTTGCTGCGTGAAGAAATTTCTCCTCATCTTGCCTCTGGTTCTTTTCCAAATTATCTTAAATCTGTGTCTGCTGGTTACCAACCCACACGCCAGTGGAAACAGTTCCTCCTTATTTACTCTATCAAAATCCCTCATGATTTTGAACTGTTCTATTAATTCTCCCCCAACCTTCTCTGCTCTAAGGAGAACAATCCCAGCTTCTCTACACTCTCATACGATTTAATGGATTGAATGGCCTTTTCTCACCCAAGATCTTTCTTATATTTTTACAGAGCTATTATAGAGAATTACAATGTCACTATCCGGACCACATTAAGAGGTATGTTATTTATGCTGAAAGCCTTTTCCCCAGGTTGGGGAAGTGGGAAGGCTTGATGGACCAGCTGGTCTTTTCCTGCCCGTCAATTTTGTATGTTCGTCCAAAACAATGGAATCCAGTATGTATGTCCCTATAACCTATAGCGCCAGAGTAGCACAGGAGGTGACCTGTAATGGCAAGTCTCTATCATGCCAAAAATAGACTAAAAAAATTCAGATAACTTCTAATATTTTGGGAATTTTATTCTTCAGAGATAAATTCAAGGAAGTCCTCCCCCAGTCTTTCCTTTGTGTTTAACTATTTGTACTGAGCATGTGCCTTATCCTATTTTTTCTGAAAATTAGAACTAAAACTGGTCACATTTAAAGGAGATTTTTCAATTCAGCTTTCCGGTGCACGCTGAGAGTATATCTCGAGAAATTGTGCACCCTCAGCCGGAACATTAATTCCATTAAATTCAATGGATGGAAAATCACAGGGTGGGGTGCTCCCAATCCATATTTCCTGCAACTCTATGTTTGAATCTCTCCACAGGTTCTTCCCCATCTTAGAGCACTGAAAAAGCCCTAGCCAAAGTCACAAATAGCATTCTCTGTGACAGTGACTATGGTGCATTATCCCACCTCATCCTCCTCAACATCACTGCAGCCTTTGACACGGTCAACCATACACCTTCCTCCAACACTTATCCTCTATTATTCAGCTCAATGACACTGCACTCACTGCTGCCACTTTTACTTATCCAATCATTGAGCATCTCCAGCAATGGCTTCTCTCCGCCCTCGTACCATTGCCTTCTCATCTACATGCTGCCCCTCGGTGATATCATCTGTAGACATGGAGTCAGCTTCCACATGTACGCTGATGATATCCAACATGACCTCTTCACCACCCCTCTTGACAGTGTATAAATCAGGAAATTAGAGGAGCATGTAACAAGGGTAATGCAATAATCATAGGGGACTTTAATCTTCATATAGACTGGGCAAACCAAATTGTCAAAAGTAACTTTTTCTAGAGCAGTATGTCAAGGAACCAACTAGGGAACAGGTTATTTTAGATCTTTTGTGCAATGAGACAAGGTTAATTAGTAATCTTATAGTAAAGGATCCTCTGGGGAAGAGTGATCATAATATGATAGAATTTCATATTAAATTTGAGAGTGATGTGGTGTCCAAAACTAGGGTTGTAAATTTAAAGAAAGCCGATTATGGAGGTATGAGGGATGAGTTGGCTGAGGTAGATTGGGAAACTAGATTAAAAGATATGATGGTAGATAAGCAATGGAAAACAGTTAAAGAAATAATTCATAATTCTCAACAAATATACATTCCCTTGAGGAATAAAAACTCCACTGGAAAAGTGGAATAAAAACAGAAAATGCTAGAAATGCTCAGCAGATCAGGCAGCATCTGTGGAGAGAGAAACAGAGTTAACATTTCAGGTCGATGACCCTTTGTCAGAATTGAAAAAAGTTAGAGATATAATAATTTTTAAGCAAGCTGCTAAACCCCTTAATACTTCCTCTCTCACTATGTTTATTTCATCTAATATTTCACACTCCTCCCCCCGATAGCAATGTCTACTTTGCCCCTCTCCTTTGTGAAAACAGACGCAAAGTATTCATTAAGAACCCTACCCTAAAGAAAAAATACTGGAGAAACTAATGGGACTAAAAGCCGACAAATTCCCTGGTCCTGATAGCCTACATCCTAGGGTTCTATAAGAGATGGCTGCAGAAATAGTGGATGCATTGGTTTTGTTCTTCCATAATTCCCTAGATTCTAGAATGGTTCCCATGGATTGGAAGGTAGCAAATCTATCCCCACTGTTCAAGAAAGGAGGGAAAGAGAAAACAGGGAACTATAGGCCAGTTAGCCTGACATCAGTAGTAGGGAAAATGCTAGAATCGATTATTAAGGACGTGGTAACAGGGCACTTGGAAAATCACAATATGATTAGGCAGACATGGTTTTATGAAAGGGAAATCGGGTTTGACAAATCTATTTGAGTTTTTTGAGGGTGCAACTAGCAGGGTCGATAAGGGGGAACCAGTGATTATAGTATATTTGGATTTTCAGAAGGCATTTGATAAGGTGCCACACAAAAGTTGTTACACAAGATTAGGGCTTATATATTAGCATGGATTGAAGATTGGTTAACAAACAGAAAGCAGAGAGTAGGAATAAACGGGTAATTTTCAGGATCAGTGCTTGGGCCTCAGCTATCTACAATCTATATTAATGACTTGGATGAGGGGACCGAGTGTAATACATCCAAGTTTGCTGACGATATAAAGCTAGGTGGGAAAGTAAGTTGTGAGGAGGACGCAAAGAGGCTGCAAAGGGATATAGGCCGGTTAAGTGATTGGGCAAGAAAGTGGCAGATGGAGTATAATGTGAGGGATGTGTGGAATTATACACTTTGGTAGGAATAATGGAAAAGCAGAATAATTTTTAAAGGCAAGAGACTAGTAAATGTTGGGATTCAGAGGGATTTGGGGGTCCTTGTACATGAATCACAGAAAGCTAATATGCGGGTACAACAAGCAATTAGGAAGGCAAATGGTATGTTAGCTTTTATTGTAAGGGGGTTGGAATATAATAGTAAGGAAGTCTTGCTGCAATTATATAGGGCTTTGTTGAGACAATACCTGGAGTACTGTGTACAGTTTTGGTCTCCTTACCTAAGGAAGGATATACTTGCCTTAGAGGGGGTGCAACGAAGGTTCACTAGATTGATTAATGGGATGAAAGGGCTGTCCTATGAGGAGAGATTGAGTAGAATGGGCCTATATTCTATGGAGTTTAGAAGAATGAGAGGTGATCTCATTGAAACGTATAAAATACTTAGATGGCTTGAGAGGTTGTTTCCCCTAGCTGTAGAGTCTAGAACCATGGGTTATAGTCTCAAGATAAGGGGTTGGCCCTTTAGGACTGAGATGAGGAGAAATTTCTTCACTCAGAGGGTTGTGAATCTTTGGAAGTCTCTACCCAGAGGGCTGTGGATGCTCAGTCATTGAGTATATTTAAGACTGAGATCGATAGATTTTTGGGCACTAAGGGAATCAAGTGATACGGAGATAGGGTGGGAAAGTGAAGTTGATGTCAAAGTTCAGCCATGATCTTATTGAATGGCGGAGCAGGCTCAATAGGCCGTATGGCCTACTCCTGCCCCAATTTCTTATGTTCTTCTGTCCACTGCCTCTCCATTGTCAGATTATATGTCCAACTTCCAGTCTTTGATGATCCTCAATTTCCTCCAGTTAAACACTGGGAAGACCAAAGCCATTGACTTGGGCTGTCACCACAAACTCAGGGCCCTTGCAACTGATTCCATCGCCCCGGAAAGTGTCTCGGGTTAAACTAGACTGTTCGCAACCTTAGCATCCATTAGGACCCTGAGCTGAGCTTTGGCTCCATATCTTCTCTATCACATCATCTGCCTCTGCCCCTGCTTCAGCTCTTCTGCTGGTGAAACTTTCATCCATGCATTTGTCACCTCCAGACTCAATTATTCCAATGTTCTCCTGGCCAGGCTCCCATCCTCCATGTCTGTAAACTTCAGCTCATCCAAAACTAGGTTTCTCATATCCTATCCCACACCAAGTCCTGCTCACCTATCATTCCTGTTCTTGCTGTTCTATCCAACGCCTCCAATTTAAAATTCTTATCTTCATGTTTAAATCCCTTCATGGCCTTGCCCCTCCCTATCCCTATAATCTCCTACAGCGCTACAAACTCCCCGGAACTCTGATTCTGTACATCAACCCTCCCTTTGTCCCAGCATTGGCAGACATGCTAGCCCCCATGCTAAACCCCTCCGCCTCTCTACCTCCCTCTCCTCTTTAAAGACCCTCCTTAAAACCCATCTGTTTTACCAAGTTTTTGTCACCCTTCCTAATAACTCCCTCCTTGGCTTAGCATTCGTGTTTGTCTGATTATTCCTCTTTGGGATGTGTTTCTATGTTAAAGGCGCTATACAAATGAAAATTATTGTTGTTGTCATACAATCTGCTAATAATATTAAATAGGGCCATAGAGTACAAGAGTAACTAAGTGATGATAAATTTGGTTCGCCCACAGTTAGAGTACTGTTTGTAGTTTTGGACACCTCATTATGGAAAGGGCATTAAAGCCGCCGAGAATGTACAGCATAGATTTACCATTATGATGCCAGGGATGGGAAACTATAGTTATGAGGAAGACTTGAGATAAGACTTGAGATACTGACACTATTTCCATGTGAAGAGAGAAGGCTAAGAAAAGATTTATTAGGTTTTTTAGCATTACGAAGAGTTTTGATAGAGTGAATAGGAAAAAGCTATTGGTCCAGAAATTTGACTCGGAGGCTTGCCGCAGGGGGTAAGGATCGCGCGCGATCTTACCTACCGCGCCTGCCGTTGTGTTTCGGGCCCACAGGAACTTCGGGTCCTGGGCCTCTCCCTGGTGCCGGCGCGCAGTGTGTGCGTGTCCCAGAGGCGCAGTTAGTGCGATGCGACCTCTGGGATCACGTGGGCCATGGAGAGCCAATGGCAGCACACCATCTTTCATTCATAGATTTGACAGGAGACCTGTCAAATCTATGAATACAAATTGCCCCCAAAAGAACAGCTAAACCTCAAATAAATTTAAAAAAACCATCACATTAATAAAATAACTATAGTTAAATAAATTAACCACTTTAAACAAAAATTTAATTTTTGAAAAAATTTAAATTCTTTTTAAAAGTTATAAAAATAAACTTACCTTTCTTTAAAGTCTCTAAAAAAGATAAATCTGTTGAAAAATTTTTAAAATTATACTTAATTAACTACTTACCTTGTTAAAAGGGGGTCTTACGCCTCCTTTTTTCATGTGTAAATTCTTCCATACTTACCCTCGCGTTGAAACCTGAAAAAAAACCTAAGTGCGCTGCGTGCGCACAGCCTGTAATGCGCACGCGGTTCACCTAGGAACCGCCCCCTTCGCCATACCGGAAGTGCTGGTTTCCCGCGCATGTGCAGTGCATGCAGGAAACCGGCACTTCGGGATCTAATATGGGTGAGTACACAGTGCGTACTCTCCCGTATTAGGCCGAATTTTTGGGCCAGAATTCTAGTTGGGAGGTCAATGACAATGATTAATTTAAAATTGTCACTGAGAGAATAAGATAGGTTAGGAGAAATTTATTTACACAGAGGGTTATTTGAGCATGGAATGCTTTGTCACAGGGAGTGGTTGAGATGGAGCCCATTGCATCGTTTAAGGGAAAATTGAATAAATATTTGTATTAGAGTAAAATACAAGGGTCACATACAACTGAGTCATAGGATTAATTTTGAATTGCTGTAACAAATAGCCAGCACAGACATACTGGATCGAATGACCTTCTATTGTGTTCTTGGTATGCACCAGTAGTGCTGAAGAGTGAAATCTCACCTTTTCGCTTCAAAAAAATGTGTTTAGCAAACTTTTTTTGTTGAGGGAGGAAAAACAGAAGAGGCAAGCACGGTGTTTGTCATGATTGTGTCACTCTAAGTGATGCAATGATGCATTTTAACACAATTTGCATCATTGTGTTATATATTTTCAAATATTTTTAGAACTCTTCCATGGAAAGCTATAGGTAATCCATTTACTGAGTGAAAAAGTGACACAGATGTGCTCTAGTGATATATGCATGGGCATTCCCCAGAATCTCAGTTGCTTCCTGTCAGGGAGGATTGCTTTGCATTCAGACTTTTTCTTTACTCAGTTTTTGCTCTGTGTGCATCTACTGACTCAGTAACAGCTATTTCCTGAAGGGTTATTTATTTACCATATCTGCCGAGTGCATGTCTCCAGTCTTCACTGTTGTCCTCGCCCAGGTGCTGCCCTTGATAGTAGCTTTGATCTTGTCCTATGGCTAACACTGGCTACAGTAACAAAGTAAAATTGTTCAACACTAAGGGTTCCAAGCCTAAAATAACACAGAGCAAGAAAGATTAAAAGAATACAAACATTTCTTTCTTTGGAATGATGCCCGTTCCTTTTTCTTTCCCAGCTTGAGTCTCATGCAGCTCTAGGTTTTTTTTATTTATGTAATCATTTATTTTTCAATCAATGGTAATAAAAACACAAAAAGATTATGCAGCGATGGATGGTCTCTATATCAATATTTTATGCTAATTGATCAACCTAAATCTGATTCTGCTATATATACCAATCATTTGAAAGTATTACTGAGCATTTTGTTGGCAAGGATCCACTGTTCATAAAGCCTACAAACCTTACAAGGCACTGATGAATATTTATAATGATAGCGAAATTTCTTACGCATTCAATTCAGTAATTCAGTTACTGGCCTTCTATTGGGAAACAGACATTTGAAGCAGTAGTCACCCCAGCTTCCACCAAGATCTGATTCTGGCACACAACTACGGCTGCATCATGCAGGCATACTTAGTGTTGGGGCCAATGGAGGTTGAACTGGCAGATTTTTGATGGATGATGTCATTCTGCCAGTCCCAATTAGATCATCCTTTTTATACTCAAGGGAATACAAGCCTAGTCTACACAACCTGTCCTTATAATTAACCCTTTTAGCCTCGGTATCATTCTGGTGAATCTGCACATGCACCCCCTCCAAGGCCAATATATCCTTCCTGAGGTATGAACATACGAACAATGACGAACAGGTAAAGACCATCTGGTCCATCAAGCCTGTCCCACACAATTGCGATACCTTGTGTGTCACAACATATCCACTCCACCACACCCGAAACCATGTGATCTCCTGGGAGAGATGCAGTGCCCTGAACTGAACACAGTACTCTAAATGGGGTCTAACCAGAGCTTTGTATAACTGTAACATAACTTCCACCCTTTTGTGTCCCCCCCCACCCCCCTTGAGATAAAAACCAACATTCCATTAGCTTTTCAAATTATTTTTTGTACCTGTCCACCAGCATTTAGTGATTTCTGTATTTGGACTCCTAAATCTTCTCTACGTCTACCCTATCAAACTGTTTCATAACCTTAAAGACTACTATCAGGTCACCCCTTAGCCTTCCCTTTTCTCGAGAAAAGAGCCCCAGCCTGTTCAATCTTTTCTCATAGTTATAACCTCTCAGTTCTGATATCATCCTTGTAAATCTTTTTTGCAACTTCTCCAGTGCCTCTATATCACTTTTTATAATATGGAGACCAGAAACATTCACAGTACTCTAAGGTTCTATAAAAGTTTTAACATAACTTCTCTGCTTTTCAATTCTATTCCTCTAGAAATGAACCCCAGTGTTTTATTTGCTTTTTTATGGCCTCATTAACCAGGGTTGCTACTTTTAGTGATTTGTGTATCTGTACTCCTAGATCCCTTTGCTCCTCTACCCTATTTAAACTCTTAGGGGGAAAAATTCAGTATCGCCCCATTTGGGGCGCAATTATCGGCCGGGCGCAAAGATTAGCGCCTGGCGCTAATTATCGCCTACGACTGCAAACTTGGCTTTTAGCGCCCCTGGAGGTGATTGGAGCGCTAAATCAGGCGCTTCACACCTGTCTTAAGGCGCAAAGGCCGAGGAGCGAGGCGCTACCTCAGACTGCTGGCGAAGCTCATGTGATGTCAGTCAGCAATGGAACAGAGACACAATGGCCCCGGCCAGTTCTTAAAGGGGAGGGTTGATCTTGCTCTCCATCCACATCCTGCTCATTGCAGCCTTGAATCCCGGCCTGGAGAGACCTGTACATCAAATCTGCTGGAAAGAACAATGGAGAGGCCCAGGGAAAGAGCTTAGAGTGCAGCCCCCACAGTCTCTTCTAAATAGATGCAAGGAAGATCAAATCAAAATGAACCTGCAAAGTGCTGCTCAGTACCCAAAACTCCTTCACACAGCGTTGAATCTCTCCAGAAGTCTCTCTCTCTCTCTCTCAGAATGCGTGGTGCAAAAATGTCACCAACAAAAAAAGGCAGGAAGCGTTTGCCTTTAAATAGCGCTCCCCCAGTCCCTTCCTGACTGCAAAACGCTCCCCTCAACCTGTCGTTGCTAGCGGCAGGTGGTAAGGCAGGGGGCGCCACTCAATATCCGCTCCGGGGCGCTACCGGGGCGTTGCGCACTCGAGTGACGTCACGATCTGCTGGCGCAGGAGATCGTGGCGCTAGTGTTTAGCGCTGCCGTAAAATGTCTAGTTAATTTCGCGAGCGGCGCAAACATTGCCGCGCCCGGGCGCTAGTTGCTTTGTGCCCCATTAGCGCCCTCTTAAGGCGCTAACGGGAGGCGCAACAAACTGAATTTTTCCCCCTTATTTTCTAAGAAGTATGTGGCCTCCTTATTCCTCCTACCAAAATGCACCACCTCACATTTCTCTATATTGAAATTCATTTTCCAATTACACGCCCATTTTGCAGGTTTATTAGTGTCTTCTTGTATTTTGTCGTACTCCTCCTCAGTATTAGCTGCACCCTGCAATTTGGTGTCATCTACAAATTTTGAAATTGTACTTCCGATTCCCAAGTCCAAATCATTTATGTAAATGATGAAAAACAGTGGTTCCAGCACCGATCCTTGTGGAACACCACTTCCCACCTTTTGCCAGTTTGAGTAACTACCCTTAACTCCTACTCTCTGTTTTCTGTTTTGTAGCCAGCTTGCTATCCATTCTGCCACATGCTCTGACCTTAGTCATGAATCTACTATGCGGTACCTTATCAAAGGCCTTTTGAAAATCAAATATATTATATCTACTACATTACCCTTGTCTACTCTTTCTGTTACTTCTTCAAAGAATTCAATAAGGCTGGTCAAGCATGACTTTCACTTTTGAAATCCGTGCTGTCTACTCTATTATTTTTTCGGTTTCTAGATATTTTTCTATTACTTCTTTGAGTAAAGATTCCATTATCATTCTTACCTCAGAAGTTATCTAAAGCTAAGGTGAGCCCTCTGATGAAATGTAAAAAAAAAAGTCAGTCGGATGCTATAATTGGATTTAGCTTAGCTACAGAGGAGAAAATACAATTGCTGCCCTTGATTGCCATTCAGTCACCCTTGATTCTGTGGACATCAGATGTGATGCCCATTGTTGCTTAACCGGCTGGCACTCACCATCTAGATTCACATATGAAGAAAAGCCACTTGAATGAAAGGATTCGCAAAATTTCATGTGTCCCCCCCCGAAGATTTTATTGGACTTATTAAAAGGAACCCTGGTCAGACTGAGTTTTAAAATCCAGGGCATAACAAAATGGCTGCGGTCGGACCTCGTGACCGAGAGCCTGGCAGTTTCATTTCAGACTCTGGCAAGCTATCAGCTTGTGTATTCCGATGTCTGCAGCAGGAAGTTCACGAAACCAGACAGGACCTTTCCTTATGCATTACAATCAGGTCTACGCATAAGGTTTTCAAGGTGTTTGCTCAAATAATCAGCGGGGATATTGAGACTGGGCTGGGCCCCATCAACGAACCTGTCGGACAATAGGGAGCAATTGGAGAACTGGCATGATACAATTACCGGCCATCTAACCGGCCAAGATCGGAACCTTTTGCTAAAATTCATTGGGGGTGAAATTCAGTTGGTTGCGCCTCCCGTTAGCGCCTTAAGAGGGCGCTAATGGGGCGCAAAGCATCTAGCGCCCAGGCGCGGCGATGTTTGCGCCGCTCGCGAAATTAACTAGACATTTTGCGGCGGCGCTAAACACTACCGCCACGATCTCCTGCGCTGGCAGATCGTGACGTCAGTCGAGTGCGCAACGCCCTGGTATCGTCCCGGAGCAGATATTGAGTGGCGCCCCCTGCCTTACCGCCTGATGCTAGCAACGACAGGTTGAGGGGAGCGTTTTGCAGTCATGAAGGGACTGGGGGAGCGCTATTTAAAGGTGACCACTTCCTGCCTTTTATTGTTGGTGCCATTTTTGAACCACGCATTCTGAGAGAGAGAAAGAGAGAGAGAGAGACTTCTGGAGAGATTCAACGCTGTGTGAAGGAGTTTTGGGTACTGAGCAGCACTTTGCAGGTTCATTTTGATTTGCCATTCCTTGTATCGATTTAGAAGAGACTGTGGGGGCTGCACTCTAAGCTCTTTCCCTGGTACTCTCCATTGTTCTTTCCAGCAGATTTGATGTGCAGGTCTCTCCAGGCTGAGATTCAAGGCTGCAATGAGCAGGATGTGGATGGAAAGCAAGATCAACCATCCCCTTTAAGAACTGGCCGGTGCCATTGTGTGTGTGTTCCATTGCTGACTGACATCACATGAGCTTCGCCAGCGCTCTGAGGTAGCGCCTCGCTCCTCGGCCTTTGCGCCTTAAGACAGGTGTGAAGCGCCTGATTTAGCGCTCCAATCACCTCCAGGGGCGATAAAAGTCAAGTTTGCAGTCGGTGGCGATAATTAGTGCCAGGCGCTAATCTTTGCGCCCGGCCGATAATTGCGCCCCAAATGGGGCGATACTGAATTTCTCCCCCATTATGCCCAGATCAGACAATAGAAATGAGCTGATCTGGTGGGAGATTACGACGACCAGGAGGGTATAACTGGGAAGACCCAGCCACTCTCTCCCTCTCTCTCTGCCTTGGTCTCAGGTACCCTGTCTGTCTGCTAGCAGCCAAGAAAGACCATCCAGAAACTTCGTAGCCACGTTTTCGACAGCAGAGACAGGGTACAGGGCCAGGTTTTCCATCCATTTCACCGGTGAGCATTATCTTCTTCTGGCTGTCGCAAGACAATTTTAGTTAGGCGTAAGGGTGGGAATTAATGGGGATATTGCTAAAATTGTAATTTTAGGATTTTCCCTCGATGTGTCCGTTCTCCTCCCCTGTTAAGTGTAAAACCGTACTGCATAGTGATTTCGTTTTCTTCATATAATACTGTTTCTCTGTAGTTTTACTTCTGCAAATAAACATTGGTTTTCCTTGCACCAATCCACGGGTCTGTTCGTTTGTCCTTATCACCACTCGATAAGTCCTGGGCTCAGAACTAGGAAGGGAATAGCGATTCGCAACCGCACAGCGGGCAGGACAGCCCAGGAAAACATAACTGGCTGACCTACAAATAAGCCCCTGAGACAAAAACCCCTTACATGAACAAGATATGGAACCTTACCCTAACCTTTAGCACCTTATTGCCAGCCTGGTTGAGACAGTCGAACTCACTGCAGACCAGAGATCAAACTTGTGTAGTTTAGTAGGGCAGTGCATTTACCCACTAAGCCACTGTTGGAACTCAGGGGTCTATCTTTAATCAGTAGAAATAAATTTTATTTTGGGAGAGTCTTAGAAAATGAAGGTGCTCCATGTATAGCTTTTCTCAGCTGGTGTGTTATACTTGCTTTCTTATTTGCTGTTTAAATGTTATATTAAAACTGAATGCACAGTAATTACTTGGACTAATCCCACCACAATGAAAATTGTTACCAAGCATAAAATCAAGGACCAATAATCCTATTCCTGGGATCTGATTTCAGCAATTGAGTGTCTCTTTAAACAATATTTAAGCTAAAAAAGAATACATTGAGAAATATGACTCACACAAAATTTACCAACCTGGTTAGCATCAAGAGAATGTGCAGGCAGAATCTGACTCAACCCGAGCTGATGAACATCTCTAAGTCGGACATCAATAAACCCTCCAGGAGGAGGGATTTTTCCTGGAATACTGTTATAATAGGGATGTTCTGTTACCTCTTCATCTTCTCCAGCCCAAGGTGATTCTTCTAAATTTGGCATTCTGTGTGAAATTGGAAAATGGCTGCTGTGAACTTCATGGAGCACAGGCAAAATGCAATCAATAAATACCTTATTATGTAATTTAAAGTTTTATACTGCACATGTTCCCCTGTTTTTTCTGTAAATTATATTCTTTGAATGTGCATACTGTTATATACTGTTGCATCAAAAATGTCAGAATCCTGAGCCCTGATATCAAATGCCCTTTGGAAATTGGTATGTCACCTCTGTCCCTGGACAATGATTTTTCTTGTTAATGGACTTATTAACTGGGCATATTGCATTCATTGGAATAGAAACCAGACCTTGAAGCAACTGTTTTTCGGGTAGAAAATGGTGCAAAAAGGTCCAATTTTGCGGGGCTATGTCCTGCACCCCAAGGAGACCTGAAATATGTCCGACCCCATATTGAGTCAGGGTAATATTTAGGCGTGTCTGGTGGCCACCTAAAAGCAACATTAGGCCTCTTGAATGGAGTTGATTTTGACTTGTACCCATGGCGATGCTGGGTCTGCTCAGTTTTTTGGTTTCTAATGTGGCCTAACTAACAGTCCTTAAAGAGACCACTTGAGGTCGCCACCAAAAAGGTAAGTATATGTTTTTTAACTTACCTTTTATGTGCAATTGTGGGGAGGAGGAATGGTCCTTCTGCTCCACAGCCCACATTCACCCCTCTCCAATTCTGCGCCCCTCCCAGGACTTACCTTAGGACTGCTTCTGGTGAGACAGCTGGCCCAAATAGGTCCTCTTCAAATGGGTGAGCTGCCCCAGGACAGCCTATCTGGAGTCGGCAGCTCACCAGAAATATGCTGATGAGGCCCGAAGCCTAATTTGGATGAGCCTCGGGCCTCTGGCATATCATGCTAAATCTCAATGTTTATGTATTAGACAACCTGTGCAAGAATCTCTCTTAATAAAAGTTGTCAGTACAGCAGTTTATAGCTGGCTGAGTGACTTTATGAGATGGATCAGCTTTTGTTTGCTCCTGACATACATTTGTTTTTTCACTTAATATATCGAATGCTTTTTTGTTGATTCTTTGCCCTCTAATCTTTCTTAGCAGTTTATATTTTTGCTAGTACTATCAAATTTCCCTTCTCCTTTAATTTTGTTCTATCCTGTTAGATTACTACCTATATCCACATCACCGGAGCAAGACTTTTTTTACCACAAGACTGGCTTCCTGAGAGTGCAAAGAGTTATTGATTGCAGCCACAAAGCCATTTGAGACCCTAGTCATAATCCAGCTGCTTACATCAACCGCTGCCTCAACATGCAGATGCTTTGTGACCACTGGCAGCAGATCACACAGGTCAATGCAGATTCGCTGACAGTTAACACAACAGCTTCATTTTGCAGCAATCCTATATCTTTTTCTTCTTTTCAGTGGAGGCAGCAAGATGGAAGGACAACTTCTGGTAGACAAGGGTCATACTGTGCGACAATAGCTCATATCTCCACCCAGGAACTGAGTCAAAGAATTGGTTCAATTAAGCACACATAGACCAAAGACCATAATTCAGGAGCTTTTGGAGCAACAATTGCTGATTATTCAGGAGGCATTTTACGATACCCCCAAATGTATTGGAAAAATCATGCAGTCAACTGCATGGTGCACAACATAGACGAGAGGCATTCTATTGGTCAGGCACTACAGCTGGAGCAAGACACAGATGACGAAGATGATGAAGGTGAGCAGCTGGAGGTGTATTTATTAACCCTTGATCAATGATTGCTTTGCTCATTGACTTTTACGCTTTGTATAATATAACACAACTGAGAAGCAGCAGTTGCTATTGTTAGTAACATACTATAGTCTTTCCCATTACATTAAAACTTTCCAGTTATCATACTTTTTAAAATATTCTAGTATCTGAACTTGGTTCCACATCCTGCTTACAATGTTTTTGGAAGGATATTCTTTCAAAGAGCTGCCACAGGCATGATAGGCCGAATGGCCTCCTTCTGTGCTGTATGATTCTCAGACTCTATATAGTTCATGGAAGAAAACCATAAAAGAATGTTCATTCTCATCGCCATGCTTCCTGATGGCTGCAGCTATCTTTGCTAAGCCCTGAATAGTTGCCTCACATGTCTGAAACTTCTCCTGCTTTCTTGTTTAGCATCCAACCAATGTTTAATTTGTGTAAGGTGCATTGGTGCACCACCTCTGCCTATGATGTCATATTTACTACAGTGTACTGAGGCCTTGATATCAGCATATGAAAATAAGGAGTCAGAACACCATTTCACTGATGTGCATCCCACTTATTTCTGTAATATGCACTTAAGGGGCGAGAAATTCATTATCACCCAGGAATGGGCGCTAACTTTGGAAAGGTTTGAGTTTTAGTGCCAGGCACGAATGAATCTCATTGCACGCAAAATTCATTGTCATCGTTCAATGAAAGGGTGGGAGCGCTAAATCAAGTGCTAATGGCCTAGCTCAGTGGCGTTACACTCAAATATCAATATCAGGTGCAGTCTAATCGCAAGTCATCATTGCCACAGGCTCTTTCCAGTTCTTAAAGGGGAGGTTCATTCATGCTGCGGAACCTCATTCTCAGCATTGCTGCCTGTGAACCTGTGTCAGCAAGCAGGAGCAGGCCAAGCCCAAGGAGCTGGATGACTCAAGTAGGTTTCATGAGGGCAGATCCAAGCCCCAGGGAGAGAGCCCACAGATTTTCGGACCAAGCATTGGAGGAGTTGGTGTCCGCTGTGGAGAGATGGAGGGCAAGTCTTCCGTGCCATGTGGAGGGAGGTTGCCCATCAGGTCTCAGGTAGCACTGTGGTCCCCAGGACCCATACACAGTGCAGGAAGAAAATGAATGACCTCACTCAGGTGGTCAGGGTGAGTCAATGCCTCAACAAATGCTACATACCACTGTCTGAACCAGTCTGCACACACTGCCCAAGGCACCACACCCCCAGCACTCACACATAAACAATCTCGACCTACCAACACTCACACCCACATCTCACACCTTGCACACAATGGTAACTATTCAACTATGGCAGGCACATCACCCAAGCATATTGCTCCATACTCATTCGGTAGCGTAGTGGTAATGTCACTGGGGTAGTAATCCAGAGATCCTGGACTAATGATCCAGAGACGTGAATTCAAATCCCACCACGGCAGCTGGGGAATTTAAATTCAGTTAATTAAATAAATCTGGAATAAAAAACTAGTATCAATAATGGTAACCATAAAACAATCGGATTATCGTAAAAACCCATCTGGTTCACTACCACTTACCTGGTCTGGCCTATATGTGACTCCAGACCCATAGCAATGTGGTTCACTCTTAACTGCCCTCTGAAATGGCTGAGCAAGTCACTCAGTTGTAACTAACCGCTACGAAACATAATAAGAATGAAACCGGACGGACCACCCGGCATCGACCTTGGCAGCGGCTATGGACATGGCAATGGCATACCCAGCCCAGTCGACCCTGCAAAGTCCTCCTCACCAACATCTGGGGACTTGTGCCACAATTGGGAGAGCTATCCCACAGACTAGTCAAGCAACAGCCTGACATAGTCATACTCACAGAATCATAACTTTCAGCCAAACTCCTCCATCACCATCCCTGGGTATGTTCTGTCCCACCGGCAGGACAGACCCACAAGAGGTGGTGGCACAGTGGTATACAGTTGGGAAGGAGTGGCCCTGGGAGTCCTCAACATTGACTCCGGACCCCATGAAGTCTCATAGCTTCAGGTCAAGCATGGGCAAGGAAAGCTCCTGCTGATTACCACCTACCGCCCTCCCTCAGCTGATGAATCAGTACTCCTCCATGTTGAACACCAGTTGGAAGAAGCACTGAGAGTAGCAAGGGTACAGAATGTACTCTGGGTGGGGGACTTCAATGTCCATCACCAAGAGTGGCTCAGTAGCATCACTACTGACCGAGCTGGCCGAGTCCTGAAGGACATAACTGCCAGTCTGGGCCTGCGACAGGTGGTGAGGGAAACACCTACTTGACCGCGTCCTCACCAATCTACCTGTCGCAGATGCATCTGTCCATGACAGCATTGGTAGCAGTGACCACCGCACAGTCATTGTGGAAACGAAGTCCCGTCTTCACACTGAGGACACCCTCCATCGTGTTGTGTGACACTACCACCGTGCTAAATGGGATAGATTCAGAACAGATCTAGCTGCTCAAAACTGGGCATCCATGAGGCGCTGTGGGCCATCAGCAGCAGCAGAATTGTATTCCACCATAATCTGTAATCTCAGGGCCCGGCATATCTCTCACTCTACCATTACCACCAAGCCAGGGGACCAACCCTGGTTCAATAAGGAGTGTAGAAGAGCATGCCAGGAGCAGCACCAGGTGTACCTAAAAATGAGGTGCCAAACTGGGGAAGCTGCAACACAGGACTACATGCATGCTAAAAAGCAGAAGCAGCATGCTATAGATAAGGCTAAGCAACCCCACAATCAACGGATCCGATCAAAGTCCTGCCACATCCAGTCGTGAATGGTGGTGGACCATTAAACAACGAACGGGAGGAGGAGGCTCCATGAATATCCCCATCCTCAATGATGGTGGAGCTCAGCATGTGAGTGCAAAAGACAAGGCTGAAGCGTTTGCAACCATCTTCAGCCAGAAGTGCCGAGTGGATGATCCACATCAGCCTGCTCCTGAGGTCCCCATTATCACAGAAGCCAGTGTTCAGCCAATTCAGGCAAGTGGAGAGCATTCCATCACACTCCTTACTTGTGCATTGTAGATGGTGGAAAGGCTTTGGGGAGTCAGGAGGTGAGACACTCTCCGCAGAATACCTAGTCTCTGACCTGCTTTTGTTGCCACAGTATTTATGTGGCTGGTTCAGTTAAGTTTCTGGTCAATGGTGACCTCCAGGATGTTGTTGGTGGGGGATTCGGCGATGGTAATGCTGTTGAATGTCAAGGGGAGGTGGTTAGACTCTCGCTTGTTGGAGATAGTCATTGCCTGACATTTGTGTGGCGCGAATGTTACCTGCCACTTATCAGCCCAAGCATGAATGTCGTCCAGGTCTTGCTGGATGCAGGCATGGACTGCTTCATTATCTGAGGAGTTGCGAATGGCACTGAACACTGTGCAATCATCAATGAACATCCTCACTTCTGACCTTATGATGGAGGGAACTTCATTGATGAAGCAGCTGAAGATGGTTGGGCTTAGGACACTGCTCTGAGGAACTCCTGCAGCGATGTCCTGGGCTGAGACGATTGGCCTACAACAACCACAACCATTTTCTTTTGTGCTAGGTATGACTCCAGCCAGTGGAGAGTTTTCCCCCCAATTCCCATTGACTTCAGTTTTACTAGGGCTCCTTGATGCCACACTTGGTCAAATGCTGCCTTGATGTCAAGGGCAGTCACTCTCATATTACCTCTCTAATTCAGCTCTTTTGTCCATGTTTGGACAAGATGTAATGAGGTCTGGAGCTGAATGGTCCTGGCGGAACCCAAACTGAACATCAGTGAGCAGGTTATTGGTGAGTAAGTGCCGCTTGATAGCACTGTCGATGTCACCTTCCATCACTTTGCTGATGATTGAGAGTGGACTGATGGGCAGTAATTGGCCGGATTGGATTTGTCCTGCATTTTGTGGACAGGTCAAACCTGGGCAATTTTTCACATTGTCAAGTAGATGCCAGGGTTGTAGCTGTACTGGAACTGCTTGACTAGAGACACGGCCAGTTTTGGAGCACAAGTCTTCAGCACGACAGCCGGGATGTTGTCAGGGCCCATAGCCCTTGCTGTATCCAGTCACCTCCTGACTCCCCAAAGCCTTTCCACCATCTACAATCCAGCAACAAAAATGGCCACCCGCCACCTCCCCTTTAACTAGCGCCACCCCGGCCGCAGGTAGGCCCCCCTGACCCCGGCAGACATAGTGTCCGGCGGTAAGTCGGGGGGCGCCACCCAATATTACAGCCGGGGTGCGAGTGGGGCGCTGCGCACGGCGATGATGTCATCGCCGGCGGTGCAGCCCCGCCGCTAACCTCCTGCAAAATTTTGTGGGAGGTGTTAGCGGCGCCACGCCCAGGCGCTAGTTGATTCGCGCCCCGTTATAAGAGAGCGCTAACGGGAGCCGCAAATCAACCGAATTTAGCCCCCTATAAATTTACAAAAAGTTCATCTGTTGACAATGATTTCAAGGCCATTGAGAATTAAATATGTCATTATAGGGATAATTTTCTGACTCCACACTCCCAGTAGGGAACCTCATCTGCCAGGAGCACACATTGGAAATTTAATTTAAATGGTTGCAAAATCATGCGCCTCACATGCCTGAATTTCCAATATGTGCTCCTGGAAAGCAAGGCTTCCCCAGTGGGAGCACAAAGTTGGAAAATTGTTTTGTGTCAACTTGACGTAGTTGATAGTGTCTTTCCTCTGAGTCAGAAGATCATAGGTTCAAGTCCCTCTTCAGGAATTCTGCATATAATCTAGGCTATCATCTTAGAGAAGTAGTGAGAGAGTGCTGTATTATCAGAGCTGCTGACTTTCAGATGAGATGTTAAACAGAGACCTGTTCAAGTGATATAAAGGATCCTGTAGCTCTTTTTAAGGAAGAGCAGGAAGTTCCTCCAATGGGCTATTCATCTTTCAACTAAAATCACCACAACAGATTGACTGGTCAATTATCCCATTTGCTGTTTGTGGGACCTTGCTGTGCACAAAATTGGCTGCCACATTTGCCTACATGATAAAAATGACTCCACTTCAAAAGTAATTCATTGGCTGTTAACCATTTTTGGACATCCTAAGGGCATGAAAGCAACTGTAGAAATGTAAATTCTTTATTTCCATATTTCAGTAAGATGCTAAACTGAGAGTTATGCAAACCGTAGCAAATTGCACCTTAATGATATTATGTAATGAAGGAGTTAACAGATATCTTTCTCTTCTTGTACCTAATTCAGTATTATTATAAATAATTATCTCAATAATATAACAGGAACAAAATTGGGTCAAGATTTGTTCAATTCTGGATCCTGCAGGAAATTGAATTAACAGGAAATTCCTGCATGATCTAGAATTCCACGGCTCAGAATTTGCTCAAAAGATGAAGAAATCATTAATGTTGTTACTATTTTCTGTTCATTAAAGAAATTTAAAATAATTACCAAAATGGAAATATGTAGTAAAGTGATATACATACACACGGGTAGTGCTGATATGCTTCTTTAAATAGAAAAGTTGTCAGGTTAATATCTGCAATTCTACCGGCTATAAATTGGTTTGCACCCGAAAACAGGTGTGGGGATCGCAATGTGGGATCAACCCACACCCACTCAAAGTAATGCAGGCAGCACGTTAACTTCGTGCTGCCTGCTGACTAACATAATTGTGGCATTCAGCTCACCGCTGAACACGCTGCTGAGTGGCTAACCACTCAGCTGGGGGCCCAAGTTCGTGCTGGGCTAAATCCAATTAAAGCTAGCCTGCACTTCTTAAAGGCAGTCTCCAACTCTTAAAGGGGAGATGCAGTCTGCCTGCAGCAGGTCATTCAACTGGATGGGGAACAGAGTCAGAGCAACAAAAAGGACTATTGATGTCACAACAGGGGAGAGAGTGTATGCCAAGGTTCTTCAATGCAGCACTGGAGGTCTTGGTGCAGGGGGTGAACATGAGGAGAGAGGTCCTGTTTCCACAGGGGGCCAGGAGGCCCTCCAGGCAAATGCAGAAAAGGCATGGAGAGCAGATAGCCATCATGGTGAATGCCAGCAGTATAGCCCTGAGGACCTGGATGCAGTGTAGGAAGAAGTTTAATGACCTCACATGAGTGGTCATGGTCATTGAATGCATCTTCAAATGCCATATCCCACCATCTGCACCACTAGCCTCACACACTGCTCAATGCACCACACTCCCATCACTCACCTACCAACAATCTCTACCAAACATGACTCATACCTCACATTCATAGCTTCACCTCACCCTCACACACTTACCACTGCTGCAAGCATCACACCCACATCTCACAGCTTGCACACACTGTCAGCTATTCAACCATGACAGGCATATCACCCAAACACATTGCACCACACTCACTAACACACTTCCCTTTCTCTTGCAGGACAAAGTGGCTCAGAACCGGAGGCAGCAGGACCTAACTGGTGGGGGACAGGTGCGCCTGCATAACCTGTCCCTGATGAAGGAAATGTGCTGGCTATTATTGGGAGGGCCATCACTGAGCCTGTGGCCAGCAGCAGGGCTGAAACAATACAAGATGATGGTATCCTCATATGTAATCCTCCTTCTGACATCCTACTTGCCCCTCATCCCACAATCTCTTCGGATTTACAAGCTGCACGTGGTGTGAGCATGCACCTCTTGCTTACCCCTCCCCTCACCACAACCTTACCCTTGTGCCTTTCTCCTTTCAGATAGCCAAGAACTGTCACCTGGCCAGGCACTGCTGGAGGAGCACAAAAATTGAAGAGCACCAAGGCACTGATGGTGAAGACACAGCATCGTCACTCTATTTCACACTCGCAGCTACCAGCTCAGATACTGACACTCCGCGTACTTTAGAGGATAGGTTAGAGGCAGGATCTGCAAGTGGTGAGACACCGGGCACGAGTGGCCTGCAGCCAGGGCAGGGGGAAAGGAACCGCATGGGCCAGCTCCCCGGAGGGTGAGGTCGCACACAAGTTCTGCTGCGGAGGACTCAGATGAGGACTTTGATGGGGTGGCCTACAGAAGAAGGGTGATAGGTATGCGCAATGATATACTTGGTGCATTGGCAGACCTGCCAGAAAGCCTGAGTGCAACGTCAAGGAGCATGGAGGAGTCCGGCACCAACCTTGCACAGGGCTTTGCGCAGAGCTTGGAGCCCATCCTTTCCAGTGTGGAAGTGCTGGGCAACTCCATTAGAGCACTTGTGGACCCAACCATGATGCAGCATCTGATGGCCGTGTCTTAGATTCCATTGCAGCACAAGCAGAAGCCACCCAACGTCTGAGTGCTGTGGAAGCTCAGACTGAAGTCATGCAAGCTCAGGCTGCTGCCATCTTAGCTGTGTTTACCAGTGTTCAAAGGGGCTTTCAGGGTGTCACAGCAGTCCAGCAATCTGACCTCCAACAGATTACTAGGAATGCTGAGGTGTCGCCCCGGGGGAGTGGCAGTGGCTCCGTGGAGCACCAACTTGCTGTCCTCTCTCTGGAGGACAGCATTCGTCCTCCCACCACTGCCACTCTGCCAGTGCCCTTGCTGTTGCCTGTCAGCCAGCCAGCCCAGACTGCTGCCACCCATGCTGAGGTGGTGCAATTTAAAGCCGTGCCTTCTAGGCCCAGAGCTGGTCGAGGTCGTCCTGCAAGGCCGTCTGCAGTCTCCCCCACTGAAAGTCAGCAGTCTTCCACCAGCCATGCTGCAGCCACTGGGGTAGCACTTCATAGGACCACTAGGGTAGGCAAAGGCGCACACAAGACAGGCACTAAGGGAATGCACAAGGGTGATTAGTTGACTTTGTTATGTAATATGGATTGATGTATAAAGTTGGATTGGAAGGTTTGCTTTGTGGTAGCTTTTATTTCAGCATTGTGGCCAAGAGGACGCTGTGATGGTCAGTAACAGAGGGAAGGTAAAGTGTGGGACTGTGGGTGAATGTGGAATTGGGGTTGCGTTTACTGGTACCACAGTTGAATGAGTCGATTACGGACATCCCGAAAGGGTCAGAAAGGGTCTGTCTGGGTTGCCTCCTCCCTTCTGCTTCCTCCTCTTCCACTTCCTCCTCCTCCCCCTCCTCCTCCTCCTCTGAGGATTGCCGCACACCAACTGCACATTTGACGAGTGGTAACCTTTGCAGTTACAGTACATCTGAGCATTTAGATGCAGCGTCCAGAAAGCTACGTGCGTGCAGTTGATGGCGCCCTGCACCATGGGGCTGTCCTGGCAAAGCCACATGCAAATTCCGCCTGCTTCTCTCTGGTCAGAGAGAAGACAATTAACTCCCCTCTCCTGGCATAAAGAACTTCTGTCACCTCTATTACACAGCAATGGACGTCAAACTGGGAGATGTTACAGAAGTCACCTGCTCCAGCCTGGAAGGATCCTGACGTGATGAAATTCAGAGCCACAGTCACCTCCACAGCCACTGGCAGCGCTGTCCTTGCCCTGGTGTGAAGCTGCAGGTCTGGTTGCAAGAGTTGGCAGAGTTCTGTGAGCACCTCCTTTGTAAAGCACAGATGCCTCTGACACTGCTCCTGGCTCCGGCTGAGGTAAGAGAATTGCTCTCGGAAGTACCGAGGTGAGTAAGGCCTCATGCTGAGAGTCCTTCTCCCCCCTCCTCCTCTTCCCTCTGTGAGCAGCTTGTCCTCTTCTTTGCTGCCTGTGCTCCATCTCCCAGTCATGCTGCAGGCCAAGGGGGATGACAACTACAGCACCCATGACTGGGAGCAAGTGGTCTGACCAGAACCCTTGAAGTCAGAAACAAGGCCTTCTCCACTTGCAGCACCACTCCCTGTCACCTCACCAACTTTAAACAGAGCCAGTAGAAATGAATCAGCAACTAACCTGAGAGTACGATAGCAAAATACTGCAGATGCTGGAAATCCGAAATAACAACAGAAAACGCTGGAAAAACTCAGCAGGCCAGGCAGCATCCGTGGAGAGAGAAAGAGAGTTGACGTTTCAGGTCGATGACCTTTCATCAGAACTGGGAAGAGCTGGAAATCAAATAGATTTAAGGCCAGGGTAAAGCTGGGAAAAGGGGGAGGGGATAAAGGAACAAAAGAGGAGATGAAGAGACATTAAGAGACATTAAGAGATATGCAAGGCTAGAGGTGGTGTTAATGTGACAGATTAAGGCTGAATGAAGTGTGAAATCTACTGGCAGAATGAAGGACAGCTGCCAGCTTCTAGGAGGAAAAAAAAGGTGGGGGGGACAAATAAAAGGGTGGATAAAATAAAATATAAATGTGATTGGAGCTGAGGTTATGATCTAAAATTGTTGAACTCGATATTGAGTCCAGAGGGCTGTAGCGTGCCTAAACGAAAGATGAGGTGCTGTTCCTCGAGCTTACGCTGAGCTTCCGTGGAACAGTGTATTAGGCCGAGGACGGTGAGGTCAGAGTGGGAGTGAAGCGGTGAATTAAAGTGACAGGCCACCGGGAGCTCGGGGTCCCCCTTACGGACTGAACGGAGGTGTTCCGCAAAGCGGTCACCCAATCTGCGTTTGGTCTCCCCAATGTAGAGGAGTCCACATCGTGAGCAGCGAATACAGTATACTAAATTGCAGGAAGTACAAGTAAATCGCTGTTTCACCTGGAAGGGGTGTTTGGGGCCCTGGACAGTGGGAAGAGGGGAGGTATAAGGGCATGTGTTGCATCTCCTGCGCGTGCACGGGAAGGTGCCGGGCGAAGGGGAAGGGGTGCTGGGGGTGGTAGAGTAGTTGCTGATCCCTTTAAATATCGCTGGTGGGGGTCTTTGCTGCTGCTGAATGCATGTTCAGCTGTGCGAGGTTAAGACAGGGTGTTAGCTCCAGCGTTGAGGACGAAAATGGCAGCGTTGGCGTCTAATCAGCATTGCACGCTGATTGATGTCATGATCTGCCCACTCTACATATTTCCGGCAAAAGCTCCTAACACCCGCCCTACCACCGTCACCAAAATGGCGTCCGGCGCGGCCCGCACCGGCAGTGTACGTGCACGGCGCGGACGCCAGTTTCAACACAAACCGATACCCATAGCGCCAAATTTCTAGCCGTACTTATCTAGCCTCAACAACAATTCTGCAGATATTAACTGTGTACATTTGTTTTATTATCCAGTTATCAGCCAACAATCCAATCACTGGGCAGTGGCAGAGAGACAATAGTTGAAAGATAAAGTATGACAGAAGAAGAGCTTGATGCTAATCCATTATTATTTCCATTTTAAGCAGTATTATTGAAGAGTGCAATCCAATAATTTCTACTGATGTCACGGTAACTGATTGAGCAAATGAATCATGATTTTTTGCAATTGATTTTTTTTAAAGAACCGATGTTGGCACTGACTTTTGAAGCCCACACAATGTTCTTGTAAGTGAAATGAAACTTACTCATCACCTCAAAATTGCTACTGCCCTTTAAAGGTTTGAATCGTTCCAAACCTCAACAATTTTTATTCAAAAAAAGACAGGTCAAGATCCCAGCATGTAACTTATGGAGCTTGGTAAATCAAACCATGGTTTAGGTTGGATGATCTGGTACAATCACTCTGGCAATGTTTTTGTTCCAAATGTAATGCCATTGTAAAAATGAAGTGCAGTGTCACAAAGATGTACTTCCACCTCCGTGACATAACCCAGCTCCACCTCTAGCTCAGCTCATCTGCTGTCAAAACCGACATTCATGCTTTTGTCGCCTCCAGACTCAACTATTCCAATGCTCTCTTGGCCAGCCTCCCATCCTCCACCCTGTAAAGCTCAATTCATCCAAAACTCTGTTCCTATATCCTAACTTGCATCAAGTCCAGCTCACCCATCACCCCTGTGCTTGCTGACTTACATTGGCTCCCGGTCTACCAACGCCTCCAATTTAAAATTCTCATCCTCATATTCAAATCCATTCATGGTCTTGCCTCTCCATATCTCTGTAACATTCTCCAGCCCTACAACCCTACAAGATCTCTGCGTTCATCCAACTCTGGCCTCTTGTACATCCCCCAGTCCCTTTGCCCCACCATTGGCGGTCGTGCCCTAAGCTCTAAATATCACTCTCTAAACCTCTCCGCCTCCCTCTCCTTCTGTAAAGCCTTCCTTAAAACATGCATCTTTGATCAAACCTTTAGTCACCCTTCCTAATATATCCATTTTTCTCAATATCAATTTTTGTCTATTTACGCCTTGGGACTTTTTCTATGTTAAAGAAGCTATATAAATGCAAGCTGTTGTTTGAGACTAAAATATGTTTCTTAAATTAAAATTCTTATTCATTACCAGGAATTCAGATCAATCCACCAAACACTTCATAATATTGAGGTCAAATGGTGCTCAAAACGTCATTGAATTAACGTGCAGAAATGACAAAAAAGGTCATTTTAGAATAGAATACAAACATTTTATTACAATTTTAAATATAAGTTTAAATTTTGTGGGGATTCTCCTGGTCTACTGCCATAACTTCAGAAGGAGACTGGCAAATCCCCATGGAAATGGCATAAATAAGCTTTTTTCAGCCTTGGATGAGCTGTACTTGCTCCAAATAAACATTGGGAAGATTGAAGCCATCATCTTCGGCCCCCACCACAAACTTAGTATCATTTTCATCAATTCCACCTAATTCCCTGGCCACTGTTTCAGGCTGAACTAAACTGTTCATCACCTTGGTATCCTATTCGACCCTGAGCTGTGCCTCTGACCCCATATTCTATCCATCATGAAGACCACCCACTTCCACTTCAATAACTTCCACCTCAGCCCCTACCTCAACCCATTTATTGCTGAAATCCTCATTAATGCCTTTTACACCTCCAGACTTGACCATTTCAATGTTCTTCTGGCCTGCCTCCCATCTTCCATAAACTTCAGCTCATCCAAAACCCTGCTCGCCCATCACACACATCCTTGCTGACCTATATTGGCTCCTGGTTCCCCTATAGAGAAAGAGGGAACCAGAGGAATGGGAAGTAGGTATGGATGTGTTACCTTCCCAGTGGAGGCTGAGGAGAAGGCTGCCAATGGCTTTGGAGTTCTGGGACTCATAACTCATGGGTACTCATCTGAAAACAAGGATCTTTGTGAAATATCATACTTTTGTGCAGGTTTTGCGGTCAATCTCCAGCAACTGATAGGTGTGACTCTGAAATCTACTGCTGTCCATTGCCGCAACAGCAAGGAAGCTGTGGGCTAGAAATTCGTTCAGCCAAGGAATGGGCGGTGTCAGTGGAAAAGTTGGAGAATTAGCACCAGGCACAAATGCTTCAGACTGCATGCAAAATTCATGCTCACTGCTCAATAAAATGATTGGAGTCCTAAATCAAGTCTTAAAACCCAAGCTCATTGGCATTAAACTTAAAGGGGGGACCAATATCAGGTGCAGACTAATCGCAAGTCATGATTGCCAGAGGATTTTTCACTACTTAGAGGAGAAGTTCATTGATGCTGCAGCACCACATTCTCAGCATTGCTGGCTGTGAACCTGCCTCAGCACCTGCCTCAGCAAGCAGCAGCAGGTCAAGGAGAAGGAGCCAGAGGATTAACCAGGTGTGCTCATGGCAGATCCTCGCCCCAGGGAGAGAGCCCGCAGATTCTCCGATGAAGCATTGTAGGCATTGGTTTTCGCAGTGGAAAGACAGAGGGCGGTGTTCTACCCGGCAAGTGGCAGGAGGCCCTCGCCACAAGTCTTCCGCACCATGTGGACGGAGGTAGCACAGCACGTCTCGGGCAGCACTGTGGTCCCAGGACCCACACACAGTGCAGGAAGAAATTTAACGACCTCATTCGGGTGGTCAGGGTGAGTGAATGCCTCAACAAATGCTATATACATCTGAACCACAATCTTCATACACTGCCCAAAGCACCACACCCCCAGCACTCACGCACCAACAATCTCTACCTACCAACACTCACACCCACATCTCACACCTTGCACACAATGACAGCTATTCAACTATGGCAGGCACATCACCCAAACACATTGCTCCACACTCACTCACACACAGGAGCACACAGGCGGGGGACAAGCCGACACTCAACCACTGTCTGCGCTGGAGAATCGAGTGCTGCAGATCATTAGGTGCCAGGTGGTGGGCGCCGTGGCCACCGGTTACGTTGACCCCCTTGGGGACAACAACGGTATGTTCATCCCTACTCCTTCTTCTTACATCCCACTTCCCCCTCACCCCACAAGTGTTTTGCACTTTCCAGCTAATCATGCTGTATGCTTACATTTCTCCCTTCCTGCCCCCCTCCCCTCACCTTAACCCGACTCTTGTGCCTTTGTGCTTTCAGATAATCAGCAAGCACCTGAGCAGCCTGTCCCTGAGGGCACCGTAGAGAGCGAGGCAGGAGAAGAGGAGGAGGAAGAACACACCGCGTCACTGCATGTCTCACCCGCAGGCACCAGCTCAGATACTGGCACTACGCGTTCTTTAGAGGCTCGTATAGTAGCGGGATCTGCACAGGGTGAGGCACCGGGGATGAGTTGGCTGCAGCAAGACCAGGGGGAAAGGGTAGGTCGGGGTCCAGCTCCCCGGAGGGCGAGTTTGCGCACGAGTTCTGCTGCACAGGACTCAGATGAGGACCTCGATGGGGGGGCATTTAGAAGAAGGGTGATGGGCAAGTACACGGAGATGATAGGTGCAATGGCAAGGGTGCCTGAGAGCCTCTAGGCAATGGTAAGGAACATGGAGGAGTCTGACTCCAACATTGCACAAGGCTATGCGCACACCATGGAGCCCATCATTTCCAGTCTGCAAAGGATGGTAGACTCCCAGAGAGACCGTGGCGATCCAGACCTGATGCCATGTGTGATGGGCGATCTGGCAGTTTCCATTGCAATGTCTTACTGCTGTAATGCAGTCCATGGTTGGTGACATCCAATCTCAGACTACTCTCATGCAGTCTCGGTTTGATGCCACCGGGGCTTTCACGGTGTCGCAGCAGGCCAGCAATCTGTGCTCCAACAGATTGCTAGGAATTCTGAGGCGCCACCCTGGGGCAGTGGCAGTGGGTCAGTGGAGCAGGAACCTACTGTCCTCTCTCAGGATGACAGCATTCCTGCTCCCACCACTGTCACTCCGCCATTGCCCTTGTCGCTGCCTGTCATCCAGCCAGCCCAGACTGCTGCCGCCCAAGCTGAGGTGGTGCAGTCTACAGCCGGGCCTTGCAGGTCCAGAGCTGGTTGAGGACGTCCTGCAAGGCCATCTGAAGTCTCCCTCAAGGACGCTCAGCAGCCTTCCACCAGCCCTGCTGCAGCCACTGGACCAACAATTCGTAGGAGCACTAGAGTAGGCAAAGGCACAGTAACGACAGGCCTCACACTCACTGACGTCATGATACCTCGCATTGACGTTCCCGGCAATACCTCTTACCGGCGGCATTATTATGGGGGGGGGGGGCGAATTTGGCGTGTGGTGCTGGATTCACCTCGCCCCAGTGGTACTGCTCTAGCACCCCATTAGCGCCATCTACTGGCACTAATGGGAGGCGCTAGCGGGAAGAATTTTTCCCCTGTGTCTTTGTTGCAGAGACCAATGGAATGAGTGGCAGCTTCATGGACATCTGCAGCAGATCCCCAGCTAAGAAGCGGCAAGACATCAATCAGTAAAGCCAACCACCTCTTGCAATACTGGCACATAGATTGCACCTATGAAAATCACTAAAATAGGTGATAGAAAGGCATGTGTAGGCACCCAGTGGAAGCACAATGTTCGGAAAGAGTAGGTTGACTTGTGTACACTTTGGACTTCATCTGCTAAGGGAAATAGGTCCTTCCTATCCACTCTCTCTCGGCCCCTCATAATTTTATACACCTCAATAAGTCTCCCCTCAGCCTCCTCTGTTACAAAGAAAACAACCCCAGCCTATCCAGTCTTTCCTCATAGCTAAAATTCTCCAGTCCAGGCAACATCCTCGTAAATCTCCTCTGTACCCTCTCTAGTGCAATCACATCTTTCATGTAATGTGGTGACCAGAACTGCACGCAGTACTCTAGCTGTGGCCTAACTAGTGTTTTATACAGTTCAAGCATAACCTTCCTGCACTTATATTCTATGCCTCGGCTAATAAAGGAAAGTATCCCGTATGCCTTCTTAACCACCTTATCTACCTGTCCTGCTACCTTCAGGGATCTGTGGACATGCACTCCAAGGTTCCTCTGTTCCTCTACTCTTCTCAGTATCCTACCATTTATTGTGTATTCCCTTGTCTTGTTAGCCCTCCCCAGATGCATTACCTCACACTTTCCAGACTGAATTCCTTTTGCCACTTTTCTGCCCACATGACCAGTCCATTGATATCTTCCTGCAGTCTACAGCTTTCTTCCTGACTATCAACCACACGGCCAATTTTTGTATCATCTGCAAACTTCTTAATCATGCCCCGACATTGAAGTCTAAATCATTGATATATACCACAAAAAGCAAGGGACCTAGTACTGAGCCCTGCGGAAACCCACTAGAAACAGCCTTCCAGTCATAAAACAGCGGTCAACCATTACCCTTTGCTTCCTGCCACTGAGGCAATTATGGATTCAACTTTCTACTTGTCAGGATGTTTCAATTTTCGCAGAGGGTCATCGCAGAGAGTTGCCAGCTCAAGCAGTGAGTGTGGACTCGTTGCGTGCATTCAAAAGGGATCTGGATGAGTTCCCGGCCATGGCTGATATCACAGCATACTAAAGGGTTGGTGGGGTATTGGATGATGTGTCTCATGGTCACTGTAGTCTCCTGGAACTCATTTTGATCATCTTCAGGGGACAGAGAGACATTTCCCAGATCTTTCTTCTGAATTGGCCTAGGTTTAGTTTTGTTGCCTCTCCCAGGAGATTAAGTGGCTGCTCGTGGATGGGGGTCACGATGCTTAGTTGGACCATAACTGTATGGGACAGGCTCAATGGACCAGCTGGTCTTTTCCTGTCCGTCATTTTTGTATATTCGTTTGTAAGATTAGAATAGATAGAAAGGAGTAAAATTAAAGTTAAAATATAATTTAAAAAGAACAGAGAATGAGAAAAAAAGAGAAAGGGTGAGCACAGGTATTGTTTCTATCTTCATGTAAAATTATGCTTTGGTAGTTTAGATTTAATGTTACAGTAATAAAGCTTTGCCTGATGTTTGAGCAGCTTTATTGCTGTAATTTTAATATTCATTTCAGCGTTATATTGAAAACAAACAAACCACAGGGTGACTGGGGTTTCCCTGCTGACAATCAAAGCAATAAAAATTGTCACATTTACAACCTCAGGTGATCAGGCTAATGGCAGAAAGGAAAATATTTGCATATTCAAATTTATTCTTTGCCACCACCCAGAGAAAATTCCCTCTTTGGCCACTGGTGGATTTTCTACATACCTCTGCTGGCAAATCCATTTCCATCACCATAAGAAAAATTGTGCTTGTTAATATCTGAAATGATTATCAAGCATCTATTTGGTACATAAGCAGTAAACCCATATAATCTCTTTTTCTACAGTTTAGAGAAACAAAGGGGATTAACAAGTAATACAATATTGTTATTTATTTTCTTGGAATGTACTTACCGGTGAGTGGAATAGGATTGTCTGGGAAATAATGAGTTCCCAAGATTTGACCTTTAACATTTCTTACACATTAGCACATTTTTCAATATGTTTAGCATACTCAGTCTTGACTTGCAACCTTCAATCATACACAAAGCAGCCTTTATTAACCATTGCTGAGCGGTTGAAATCTGAAATTAACATAAAATCTAGAGCACTATCGTTGATTAAATATACCTTATACGTTCATAAGTATTATGTATAGTGAGTTTTCACGTGAAAATGAGAACTAATAGTACTTTTAGTCATAAGTGCAGTCTCACAGCAATGCATCTCTTTAACTTAACATCACATTGCAATCACAGGGCCACAGAAGGAATCGAGGAACTGGAGTGCACTGGTGCAGTGGGCTTGACACTGCTATTTCACCTCTGGTACCTGGGTTACAATCCAGTCCTGACTGATGGGTTAAAACATTTAATTTGCCTGCTAGCTGTAAAGTGTGTTTGGGCAACCTCATTCCAGTTCTTAGTGACCCTTTGCCTATAGCGCCAAATTTGCACTAATTGTCACTCAGAGAGACTACAGGATGGCTGCTGTGGGAAATGGAAAAATGTCACACTGGTACTGTGCAGCGTACTCTTCTGGGGTTGGAGCTGAGGAATGCTGTTAGGATAGAGTAGAGAAAACTTTACTCTGCATGTTGCCTGACCTGGGAGTGCTCGGTGCTGACAACAGAGGGGTAATTTTCAACTTTGGCAGGGGTGGAAAACTGGCGGTATCGAATCAGCCACTCATTATAGACCCTGTCTGATCCAATACCGCCAGTTTTACGCCTTCATCTAAGTTGAAAATTATCGCCTCGGTGCCTGAAATGGAAAGAGTTCCATTCCCCAGTACTAACATTGCTCACTTTGATGAGCATCATTTTTTCAAATAAGTACTCTTTGTACATTAAAAAATAAGGGTTAGAATCATCCAGATTCAATTTCCCATAGCATGACTTAAATGTTTGTACTCCCAGCTTGGTTTTATTGCTCTTCAGTAACCACATTATTCCAGTCTTGTGACCTTCCATGTGCAATATCAATCATTGCTTCAGTTTTAGACACTTTTTAATGGTGATAAAAATACAATTGCTTTTAAAATATCTTGCATGAATGGATAATAAAATAATTGGCATTGCTATCAGTACTCACCTGTTATGAATACTAGATATCTTAGTAGGACACTGTAGATATTGCTTGAATCGAAGTTCAAAAGCTTGGCCTATGGTACTGATAACATCTTGAGCCAACCCGTCACAGCATTCCAATATATGGCATGCTTTAAAAACATTAAATAACAGCTGTCATTTTTCAGCTTATGTGAATTTTGTTGAACCAACTTTAGCTGTCAAATCAAATATAAGATTCATTCCTCTGTTACACTTGTGCACTGCTGCAGGTAATGTACCCTGGTCGTGAATTCAGATTCATCGTGATTCATTGCACAGCAATGCAATGTTGGCATTAGACAATTGCATAATTCATTATAAGCCACAGAATGGACCAGACTGCAATTATAGTGCAATTGGCTCTACACAAGTACATGGT
Source organism: Squalus acanthias (assembly GCA_030390025.1). Taxonomy (NCBI): domain Eukaryota; kingdom Metazoa; phylum Chordata; class Chondrichthyes; order Squaliformes; family Squalidae; genus Squalus; species Squalus acanthias. The sequence continues at coordinate 205,315,922 of CM059425.1, forward strand.
CAAATTAACACACTGTAATGGTTTTGTTTGAGTGAATGCAGTAGTTAGACTACACTTTTTACTTTTGTAACTGGAATTTGAGAAACGTTGGCATATAATTCTCAAGGGAATAGTATAACAGGGGTAAGCTACTTAAAAATCCAGGTACTATGTTTCAGACCAGGCTTTGTAAGACACAGAGGCCTTTTATGTTTTTATTAATGCAACGTTGAGTTCCCTTCATTATACCTCTACGTTAGCACTAAATTAATTATTTCTAAACACCATACTTCCAGTGATCCCATGACACAAAGAACTAGGGTAGGAATTCTAACCTGTCGCTTTGGTACCATCACGGCCCTGTACCAAACATGAAGGGTTGGGGTCATTGCCATAACAGAAGTGGATGCATGTTCGAGTAGCGGAATAACAGAGAATGCCGACCTAGCACAGCAGTCAGAATCTCGGAGCAGCACTTTTCCAAGCGGGGGAGCCATAGGCTGGTTGGCACAAATTAATAAAATGTTGCCAAACTCTTTGGAGAAACTCCGACGCTGGTAGGCCCCCAAATCGAACCATTTGTTCCTGCTGGAGTCTGCTTATGGCTAGAATGACACCCACCCACCCCCACTCCCCAACCCTACTTCCTTCTCTGTCCGGCCCTGGACAAAACTCTCTCCCAACTCTCTAACAACTGCACTTATGAAATCCCAACTGTCCAGCCTTTGGCCCTCCATTCACCATCACATTTCTGCAGCTACCGATCTGCTCGACCACACCCTCACCACCACCTTTGATGCCCTAGTCCCTATAAAAACAATTACTCGCTCTCACCCTGGCCGCTCCACCTGGTATGGCCCTCATTTTTGCTCCCTTAAGTCCAAGGGACGCAGACTTGAACGGATATGGCAGACAACTGGTTTAGCCATTCACCGCCAGATCTGGCTGGACCATATAAATCATTATCGGGTCCTGCTCTCGTCTGCCAAAATTGCTCACTATTCGAGAATCGTTCTGGAATGCAAAGATAAAACCTGGCTCCTATTCTCTATTTCTAACCATCTTCTTAAAGCCCTCTCCCCTGTCTCCTCCACCCTCACCTCCGACAACAAGTCTAAGATTGAGACCATCCGTTCAGCTGCCTCTGCCACTTCCCTACCTTCCCCTAGCCCACCGGGCCAAACTTCCTCTAAGGTTCCCCCCTGCCCTAGCCATGAACTCACATCTTTCTCCAGTTTCTCTCCGATCTCCCCTCATGACCTCTCCGCGCTCATCTTGTCCATGAGACCCACTTCCTGCTCTCTTGACCCTATTCGCACCAGACTGCTGACCACCCAACTTCCTTTTCTGGCTCCCATGTTAGCTGACATTGTTAATGGTTCTCTCTCCTCAGGTACTGTCCCCCTCTCCCTCAAATCTGCCATCATCACTCCTCTCCTCAAAAAACCAACCCTTGACATCCTTTGTGACTGTGACAAAGGTAAACTATCCCTCCTCATCCTTCTTGACTTGTCTGCAGCCTTTGACATGGTTGACCACTCCATCCTTCTTCAATGCCTCTCCACTGTCGTCCAGCTGGGTGGGACTGCACTCGCCTGGTTCCATTCTTATCTATCTGATCATAGCCAGAGAATCACCTGCAATGGCTTCTCTTCCCACTCCAGCATCGTTACCTCTGGTGTCCCCCAAGGATCTATCCTTGGCCCCCTCCTATTTCTCATCTACATGTTGCCCTTTGGCGATATCATCCGAAAACACAGCATCAGTTTCCACATATATGCTGATGACACCCAGCTCTACCTCACTACCACTTCTCTCAACCCCTCCATGGTCTCTAAATTTTCAGACTGCTTGTCTGACATCCAGTTCTGGATGAGCAGAAATTTTCTCATATTAAATATTGGGAAGACTGAAGCCATTGTTTTCGGTCCCCGCCACAAACTCTGTTCCCTAGCCACTGACTTCTTCTCTCTCCCTAACATCTGTCTGAGACTGAACCACACTGTTCGCAACCTTGGTATCATAATTGACCCTGAAATGAGCTTCCGACCACATATCCACATCATAACTAAGAACGCATATTCCACCTCCGTAACATCGCCCGTCTCCGTCCTTGCCTCAGTTCATCCGCTGCTGAAACCCTCATCCATGCCTTTATTACCTCCAGACTTGACTATTCCAATGCACTCCTGGCTGGCCTCCCACATTCTACCCTACGTAAACTTGAGGTCATCCAAAACTCGACTGCCCGTGTCCTAACTCGCACCAAGTCCCGTTTACCCATCACACCCCTGTGCTCGCTGACCTACATTGGCTCCCGGTTAAGCAATGCCTCGATTTCAAAATTCTCATCCTTGTTTTCAAATCTCTCCATGGCCTCGTCCCTCCCTATCTCTGTAATCTCCTTCAGCCCCACAACTCCCCGAGATATCTGCACTCCTCCAATTCTGCCCTCTTGAGCATCCCTGATTATAAATCGCTCAACCATTGGTGGCCGTGCCTTCTGTTGCCTAGGCCCTAAGCTCTGGAATTCCCTGCCTAAACCTCTCCGCCTCTCTACCTCTCTTTCCTCCTTTAAGACGCTCCTTAAAACCTACCTCTTTGACCAAGCTTTTGGTCACCTGCCCTAATTTCTCCTCATGTGGCTCGGTGTTAAATTTTCTATCTTTTAATACTCCTGTGAAGCGCCTTGGGACGTTTTACTACGTGTTGTTGTTGTTATGCCTGCTTTTTCCTGATGGCGGCATGTCTGGCGAGATTCCTGGGGGAGCCCAGAACGTTCTCAGTCATGCTGCATGGCATATGGAAGCAGATAGATGAAGTGCCTGCACCCTTTTTATTGAAATCTGCCACAGCTGGATCAGTGGGGCTGAAAGCTGATGGAGACTGTTTCCGGCCCAGCTTTCAGTCCCTCCTCTGCCCCTCGCCTGAATTCCGCCCCAAGACGGACTGGAAGTATGTTTTTGGTCTGAAGCGATAGCGAAAGTATAAGATTTTAAAGAAGCACTGTCTTCACAAAATAACTTTTTTTTAGTTCAGGGCAACATGGTGGCATAGTGGTTAGCACTGTTGCCTCACAGCGCCAGGGACCCGGGTTCGAATCCGGCCTCGGGTGACTGTCTGTGTGGAGTTTGCACATTCTCCCCGTGTCTGCGTGGGTTTCCGCCGGGTGCTCCGGTTTCCTCCCACAGTCCAAAGATGTGCGGGTTAGGTTGATTTGGCTATGATAAAGTGACCCTTAGTGTTGGGGGGGATTAAATACATGGGGTTACGGGGATAGGGTGGGATATGTGTCGGTGCAGGCTCGATGGGCCGAAATGGCCTCTATCTGCACTGTGGGGATTCTGTGAAAGAGGGAAAGAACCAGAAAGGTCAATCTGCCGGTTGGTGTATTTCAATATGATTTATGGCATCACTTTGTGCATTTGTCAAAAAATTAAAAAAATGGGTTTCCAAAATGTTTTCATGAATGTAGTGCCTTTCAAATTTTTAGAATGACCACTTTCTTAGAATTTTTGGTTGACCATCGACAAGTGTCCGTGTTGGCACAGTTTTTTGGGGGCATGAATCCCTCTATTTTGTCTGCAGTGCCCTTTGGCTATGCACCTCCTATGGGCAACACGGTGAGCTCCTAATCACTGGCAGCATTAATCTGTGCCAGGAACACACAGAGGGTGGAAGACGGGAGGCCGACCAGGAGAGCACTGGAATAGTTGAGACTGGAGGTGACAAAGACGTGAATGAGGATTTTGGCGGCAGATGGGCTAAGGTAGAAGGTTAAGTTGAACAGTGTTAGGGAGGAAGTAAGCGGTCTTTTGAGAATGTCGGGTTGGAAGCTCAACTCAGGGTCAAATAGGTTGTGAACAGTTTGGTTCAGCCTGAAACAGTGGCTGGAGAGGAGGATAGAGTCCGGGTCAAGTGTACGGAGTTTGCGGCAGGGGCCAAGAACGATGGCTACTGTATTCCCAACGTTAGGTGGAGGAAGTTACAGCTCATCCAAGACTGGGGTCCCAATTTTATCCAAGCAGATTTTGGGCATGTGGGTAGTAGTGTGAGTTAGAAACTCACCCACTGCTCCAGAAATGAGCTATTTTAACTCCCAAGCCTCATTTAAATGCCGCCGGCTACCCAATCCGGGCAGGAAGTTGGTGGGAAGCAGCAGAAATTCGTGTGGCCCGATGGCCACCTGCTGACAGTAGGTAGGTGGTGGGATCGGCTGTCAGGGTCATCTCGCGGGGGTCTTACAATTTGGAAAGAGTGGGACAAGGAATGCCTAAGCCTTCCTGCTCCTCCTGGCCACACAAAGAAAGTAAAAACAAATTACCTGTTGGCCATCTTCTGCACCTAGGTCTTTTCCCCCTGTCTTCACCTGGCAGGAAAGTCAGTGCGGTTTCCCGCTCAGGCCGCCGAGTTAAAATTGCAGTCAGGTGTCAATGACAACATCAGAATGACATCATCAGTAGGGCAGGTGAAAATCGGGAACGGTCAACTCCCACCACCTCCAGGGTAAGTAACCTGGACAATTTTAACCGCCCACAACCGGGTTCCGTAGGGTTAAAATTGCCCCCTGGATGTCAATCAAACAGTTTGACAGTATAGAGGCAGTGGAGGAGTCGCGAGAAGTAATGGAGTGGTAGAGCTGGGTGGTTCCGGCGTACATGTGTAAGCTGACCCCATGTTTGTAGATACTGTTGTCAAAGGGCAGCATGTAGATCAGGAAGAGGAGAGAGCCTAGGATGAATCTTTGGGAACTCCTGAGGTGATGGTGTGGGGGTGGGAAGAGAAGCCAAATGTAGAGATGCTCTGGTTAACATACCAATAAACTTACTGCATTAATAAAGCAATTATAAAAAAATGAGAGTGATTCAAAAAAAAGGGCAGGATTGGGTACTAAATAATCATGGATATAAGTGCCAGAATTTTCACAGGAAAAAACAGGTGGGTTGGGGTCGGGTTTTAGATTTTTACAACTTTCACTTCCCCACCCCCCGCCTCCAACCCACCCACTTTCACCTTTTACTCAGGCAGGACGGGGGACAGGCAGCCAACCTGCTGCCAGGAGGCAGGTTGGTATTTTAAATATTATAATGAGGCCTGAGGCTGTGCAGGTTTTACTGCAGGCAGACGGGGATCCCAGAGCTCGGATTCCTGGCAGCTGCAACGAGGCAGCCACTGCCTCGGCGAGCAATCCTTGTGGGCCAGGAGCAGCAGGAGTGCTTCTGCTCAGCCCCCCAAGCTCCCCCACCAGCAGCCTGCAACCCCCTGGGTTGGGGTTCGGACTCCCCCAGGGATCGGACCCCCCCCTCGGCCTTGGAACACGCCTCCCAGGGTTCGTGACTCAGCGCGGGGTCGAGGATCAGAACCCCCCCCCGGGGATCGAATCCCTCGCCGGGGGATCAGATTCCTCCCCCTGGGATCGTACCTCCTCCCCAGGGGATGGGAGCACCCCCTCGGGCTTGGACCCTCCCCCCTCCCCCCACCCCCCCCACAGCTTGGAACCACCCCCACCATCCTGGGCCCAGCACCTACCTGGTCCTGCGGAGTCCTGGTCTGCGTTCCCCACCTGACTGGAAGCCAGTTTGTCAATCAGGCTGGCTTGCTGGCGGGGAACCAACTCTTTACGTCGCACGCACGCTGGGGAGTTAAAACTCCACAGCGTGCCGGGAACCCGAACGTCCGGGTTTCCCGCCGTCTCCCGGGTCCCACCGCACCGTGTGGGTGGGAAACAGGGAAAAAAGTGTTCGGGAAAGATAGGGAAGGAAAGAAAGGAGGTGGGTGGCAGTATTGATTAAGGAGAATATTACAGTGCTGGAGAGAGAGGATGTCCTGGAGGGGTCAAGGACAGAATCTATTTGGTTACAGTTAAGAAATAATGGAGGTGCCATTAAACTACTAGGTGTATTCTATAGGCCTCCAACTAGTGGGAAGGATATAGAGGAGCAAATTTGTAGGGAAATTACAGAGAGGTGCAAGAACTATAGAGTAGTGATAATGGGGGACTTCAATTATCCTAGTATAGACTAGGATAGTAATAGTGTAAAGGGCAGAGAGGGGGAAGAATTTCTGAAGTTTGTTCAGTAGAACTTTCTTGATCAGTATGTTTCCAGCCCAACGTGGAAGGAGGCATTGCTGGATCTGGTTCTGGGGAATGAGGTGGGTCAAGTGGAGCAAGTGTCAGTAGGGGAACCATTAGGGAACAGTGATCATAGTATCATAAGGTTCAAATTAGCTATGGAAAAGGACGAGGAGCAATCTAGAGTAAAAATACTTAATTGGAGGAAGGCAAATTTCAGTGGGTTGAGAACAGATCGGGCCCGGGTAAATTGGAATCAAACATTGGCAGGCAAATCTGTAATAGAACAATGGGCTGCCTTTAAAGAGGAGATGGTTCGGGTACAGTCGAGGTACATTCCCACGAGGAGGAAAGGTAGGGCAACCAAAGCCAGAGCTCTCTGGATGACGAAAGGGATAGAGAGAAACAGATGAAGCAGGAAAAGGGGGCGTATGATAGATGTCTGGTCGAGAGTACAAGTGAGAATCAGGCTGAATATAGAAAGATCAGAGGGGAAGTGAAAAAGGAAAAAAGAGGGGCAAAGAGAAAGTATGAGAATAGACCGACAGCTAACATAAAATGGAATCCAAAAGTCTTCTACAGGCATATAAATAGTAAATTGGTAATAAGAGGAGGGGTGGGGCCAATTAGGGACCAAAAGGGAGACCTACGCATGGAGACAGAGTACTAAATGAGTACTTTACATCTGTCTTTACCAAGGAAGAAGATGCTGCCAAAGTCATCGTGAAAGAGGAGGTAGTTGAGATACTGGATGGGATAAAAATTGATAAAGAGGAGGTACCAGAAAGGCTGGCTGTACTTAAAGTAGATAAATCACCAGGACCGGATGGGATGCATCCTAGGATGCTGAGGGAAATAAAGGTGGAAATTGTGGAGGTACTGGCCATAATCTTCCAATCCTCCTTAGATACGGGGGTGGTGCCAAAGGACTGGAGAATTGCAAATGTTACCCCTTTGTTCAAAAAAGGGTGTAAGGATAAACCCAGCAATTACAGGTCAGTCAGTTTAACCTCGGTGGTGGGGAAGCTTTTAGAAACGATAATAACTAATGGTGATGTGTAGTGTTGTTTTTCGGACTGGAGGAAGGTGGTGTTCCCCAGGAGTCGGTACTAGGAATACTGCTTTTCTTGATATATATTAATGACTTGGACTTGGGTGTACAGGGCACTATTTCAAAATTTGCAGATGACACAAAACTTGGAGGTATAGCGAACAGTGAGGAGGATAGTGATAGACTTCAAGCGGACACCTGGCAGGTGAAATTTAATGTAGAAAAGTGTGAAGTGATACATTTTGGTAGTAAGAACAAGGAGAGACAATATAATCTAAGGGGTACAATTCTAAAGGGGGTGCAGCAACAGAGGGACCTGGGGGTATATGTGCACAAATCGTTGAAGGTGGCAGGGCAGGTTGAGAAAGCGGTTAAAAAAGCATAGGGATCCTGGGCTTTATAGATGCATAGAGTACAAAAACAAGGAAGTTATGATGAACTTTTATAAAATACTGGTTCTGCTTGGATCCAAAATTGGCTTAGTGGCAGGAGGCAGAGGGTGATGATCGAAGGTTGTTTTTGTGACTGGAAGCCTGTGTCCAGTGGTGTACCGCAGGGATCAGTGCTGGGTCCCTTGCTGTTTGTAGTGTACATTAGTGATTTAGATATGAATGTAGGAGGTATGATCAGTAAGTTCGCAGATGACACGAAAATTGGTGGAGTGGTAAATAGCGAGGAGGGAAGTCTCAGGCTACAGGACGATATAGATGGGTTGGTCAGATGGGCAGAACAGTGGCATATGGAATTTAACCCTGAAAAGTGTGAGGTGATGCATTTTTGGAGGACTAACAAGGCAAGGGAATACACAATGAATGGTAGAACCCTAGGAAGGACAGAGGATCAGAGGGACCTTGGTGTGCATGTACATAGATCCCTGAAGGCAGCAGGACAGGTAGATAAGGTGATTAAGAAGGCATATGGGATACTTGCCTTCATTAGCCGAGGCATAGAATATAAGAGCAGGGAGGTTATGATGGAGCTGTACAAAACGCTAGTTAGGCCACAGCTGGAATACTGTGTGCAGTTCTGGTCGCCACACTATAGGAAGGATGTGATTGCATTGGAGAGGGTGCAGAGGAGATTCACCAAGATGTTACCTGGGCTGGAGCGCTTCAGCTATGAAGAGAGACTGGACAGGCTGGGGTTGTTTTCCTTAGAGCAGAGAAAGCTGAGGGGGGACCTGATTGAGGTGTACAAAATTATGAGGGGCATAGATAGGGTAGATAGAAAGGAATGTTTCCCCTTAGTAGAGGGGTCAATAATCAGGGGGCATAGTTTCAAGGTAAGGGGCAGGAGGTTTAGAGGGGATTTGAGGAAAAACTTTTTCACCCAGAGGGTGGTTGGAATCTGGAACTCACTGCCTGAAAGGATGGTAGAGGCAGGAACCCTCACAACATTCAAGAAGCATTTAGATGAGCACTTGAAATGCCATAGCATACAAGGCTACGGACCAAGTGCTGGAAAATGGGATTAGAATAGACAGGGCTTGATGGCCCGTGCAGACACGATGGGCCGAAGGGCCTCTTTCTGTGCTGTATAACTCTATGACTCTATGACTCAACTGGAGTATTGTGTCCAATTCTGGGCACCGCACTTTAGGAAGGATGTGAAGGCCTTAGAGAGGGTGCAGAAAAATTTACAAGAATGGTTCCAGGGATGAGGGACTTCAGTTATGTGGCTAGACTAAAGAAACTGAGGTTGTTCTCCTTGGAGCAGAGAAGGTTGAGTGGAGATTTGATAGAAGTGTTCAAAATCATGAGGGATCTAGACAGAGTAGATAGAGAGAAACTGTTCCCATTGGCGGTAGGGACAAGAACCAGAGGACACAGATTTAAGGTGATTGGCAAAAGAACCAAAGGAGACATGAGGAAAAACTTTTTTACGCAGTGAATGGTTAGGATCTGGATGCACTGCCTGAAAGGGTGGTGGAGGCAGATTCAATCGTGGCTTTCAAAAGGGAATTAGATAAGTACCTGAAGGCAAAAAATTTGCAGGGCTACGGAGAAAGGGCGGGGGAGTGGGATTAGCTGAAGTGCTCTTGCAGAGAGCCGGCACAGGCTCGATGGGCTGAATGACCTCCTTCTATGCTATAACCATTCTATGATTCTAAGAGGTACACATAGGTTAAAAAAGCAAAGTTACAAATCCCCTCATAAAGTTGCAACTTTCCTGAAAATCAGCCCACAATCAGCATACTCCCCTGTTATATTTAAGTGCAATTTGCTGCAGATACCATATTGCATACTGTACTCATGAGATATTAATGCACTCCTTGTGTCCATATTCATGGGGGAAAGATTTCCTCTCTATGCCATGTATAGCAAAACCTTTAAATTCGTTCTTCATAAATATGATAGTGATCATAATATGATGCAATTTTATGTTGAATTTGAGAGTGATTTAATTAAGTCCGAAACAAAGCAAACTACGTAGATATGAGAGGCGAGTTGGCTAAGGTAGGTTGGGCAACTAAGTTAAAAGATATGACAGTCGAAAAGCAAGGGCAAACATTTAAAGAAATAATTCATAATTCGCAATGAATATACATTCCTTTAAGGAATACAAACATCATGGGAAAAATGGTCCAACCATGGCTAACAAGAGAAATTAAAGATAGTATTAGATTAAAGGAAGAGGCTTATAATGTTGCCAAAAAGAGTAGTAAGCCGGAGGATTGGAAGAATTTTAGAATTCAGCAAAAGGGAACCAAGAAAATGATAAATAAAAGGAAAATAGAATATGAGAGTAAACTAGCGAGAGACATAAAAATAGACTGTAAAAGCTTCTAAAGGTATGTAAATTATAATGGGGGATAAGGAAATGGCAGAGAAATTAAACAAATACGTTGGCCGCGATTTTATCAGCGGAGTCGGGATGGTGGCGGGATAGCTGGTTGCCGGGTTCCGGTCCCGCTCCCGGCTGCAGCCGCTCTGTCAAAGGGATTTTCCCTTGATTGGCCTTGTTAAGCCTGCCCTGTGAGCTTCCCGGCCAATTAACAAAAAGCGGGTCTGATGACATCATTTGATAACACATCATCAGCCTGTTTCCTTAAAGGGACCACGGCCACATTGAGTTTGACAGTTGTTCTGTCAGTGTTTGACAGCATTGAGATGTTGCAAACACTGACAAGCACTGCACAAAGGTGGACGCATGCACCCAGGCTCTCCAATGACTCCCTCCATATGCTTATGGAGGGAGTCACAGCACGCAGAGAGGTTCTCTTCCATTCCAAGGGCGGAAGAGACCTCCCCAGGACACCAACGCAGCCTGGTTGCACATTGCACAGGAGGCCAAAAGCAGGGATGTCGTCAGGGGTCCCTGGCTGCAGTGGCGCAAACCTTTCAATGATCTCAGTGGATCACGAAACGTTACTGCAAAGCCACACTCAAATTCACCCTGCTGTGCCACTCAACAATCCCCATCACTCTGCCTTCCATACCCTTCTCCTGCACATCCTTACTCACATCAACTTTCCTTGCACCTCCACCCAACCCTCTCTATCTACTTTATCACTTCCCCATCTCACTAGCCACCCCTCACACTCACCCTCATCCTACTGCAAGCATACCAACTAACAACGCACAAGGGTTGGCACTTGAGAAGTTTAGCCAATGTCCATGTGAAGTTTCTGGTAATGTGTTGTCATACAATGAAATCTATTTTTCCAACACTGCCCCTTATTGGACAGATCTGTCCGCACCTTGAGAAGTGTCTTACTGAGTTACAGTGAATGTTGAGACATAACTTACCCCACCATCACCTCCCCCACCCCCCACCTTCTATAGTGATCAGTGTGCATGGAATGGCTTGGACATTAAAGGTGCTGGTGTGGGATGTTGTCAACCTGGCGCATCATGTGGCAGCCAGGGTTAACAGCGTCAAGTGAAGTAAATCTGGCCATGGTGATGCCATCGCTGGCCTCCCGGGGAGCAATGATGTCAGGGGATGATGCCCTGTGTCCTGTGCAGCATCAGGTGAAGGCGGAGAAGGTTGGTGATGTTGTTGGTGATGTTGGTGTGCCTGGTGATGTTGGTGTTGGGGCTGATCGTGGAAGGATTCAGAGGACCAAGGTCTGATTCTTTCAAGGGCACCGATGTTGCTGCAATAGATGGCAGCTGCAGGTGAGATGACAGAAGCAATCTGTCACTGGTGAGAGAGGTTCTCCCAATGAGGTGGCACTGGACATACAGTTGCCTCTAAACACTTGCAAGCTAAAGAGATCTCTATATGTATTACAAATGCAGTAACCAACAGTTTCTGCGCTCTGAAACTGACCATCTGCAACATGGTATCCTTTACACCACTTCTGCAGCTGTCAGCTTATCAGAAACATCAGAGCAGACTCAACTCACGCCAGGGTGAGCTGGTGTGTTCCCCAAGCAGCGGGTAACTCGTGGGGGAGCAAGTAAAATTGGAAGGAAGCCTCAAAATACCATTAAATTGGCTCTTAACAAGCCATTTAATGAGCATAATTGTATCCCCCGCTGCTTGGTGTCGGGTCAGTTCTCCGCTGACAGACTCGACACCTGGGAGATTCGTGTGGAGGCGGGTTGACAGTTGGTTTCCTACCCGCTGTCAATCTTTGCTATTTTGACAGTGGACCCGCCTCCAAACCCGCACTGTGAGCGCCGGCAATATTCCGGCCTTTGTGTCTGTCTTCACGGAAGAAGACACAGAAAACCTCCCAGAAATAGTGGAGAACCAAGGATCTAGCGGGAATGAGGAACTGAAAGAAATTAGTATTAGTAAAAAAAAGTACTGGAGAAATCAATGGGACTGAAAGCCGATAACTCCCCTGGACCTGATAGCCTATATCCTAGGGTTTTTAAAGTGGCTATAGAGATAGTGGATGCTTTAGTTGTCATCTTCCAAAATTCCATAGATTCTATAACGGTTCCCGCGGATTGGAAGGTAGCAAATGTAACCCCACTATTTAAGAAAGGAGGTAGAGAGAACTACAGACCAGTTAGCCTGACATCAGTCGTAGGGAAAATGCTAGAATCTATTATTAAGGACATAGTAAGGGCACTTAGAAAATAATAACAGGATTGGGCAGAGTCAACACGGATTTATGAAAGGGAAATCATGTGTGACGAATCTGTTACAGTTTTTTGAGGTTGTAACCAGCAGAATAGATAAGGGGGAACCAGTGGATGTATTTGGATTTTCAGAAGGCATTCGATAAGGTGCCACACAAGAGGTTATTAAACAAAATTTGGGCTCATGAGATTGGGGGTAATATACTAGCATGTATTGAGGATTGGTTAACAGACAGAAAACAGAAAGTAGGAATAAACAGGTCATTTCCGGGATGGTAGGCTGTAACTAGTGGGGTACCGCAAGGATCAATGCTTGGGCCTCAGTTATTCACAATCTATATCAATGATTTGGATGAGGGGATCAAATGTAATATATCCATGTTTGCTGATGATACAAAGCTAGGTGGGAAAGTAAGTTGTGAGGAGGATGCAAAGAGGCTTCAAGGGGATATAGACAGGCTAAGTAAGTGGGCAAGAACATGGCAAATGGAATATAATGTGGAGGAATATAATGTGGAGAAATGTGAAGTTATCCACTTTGGTAGGAAAAATAGAAAAGCAGAGTATTTTTAAATGGTGAGAGATTGGGAAATGTTGGTGTTCAGAGGGACCTGGGTGTCCTTGTACATGAATCATTGAAATTAACATGCAGGTACAGCAAACAATTAAGAAAGCAAATGGTATGTTGGCCTTTATTACAAGAGGATGTGAGTATAAGAGTAAAGATGTCTTACTGCAATTATATAGGGCCTTGGTGAGACCACACCTGGAGTATTGTGTACAGTTTTGGTCTCCTTACCTAAGGAAGGATATACTTGCCACAGAGGGAGTGCAACGAAAGTTCACCAGACTGATTCCTGGGATGGGGGGATTGTCCTATGAGGAGAGATTGAGTAGACTAGGCCTATATTCTCTAGAGTTTAGAAGAATGAGAGGTGATCTCATTGAAACATACAAAATTCTTACAGGGCTTGACAGGGTAGATGCTGGGAGGATGTTTCCCCTGGCTGGGGAGTCTAGAATCAGGGGTCACAGTCTCAGAATAAGGGTTTGGCCATTTAGGACTGAGATAAGGAGAAATTTCTTCACTCAAAGGGTGGTGAATCTTTGGAATTCTCTACCCCAGAGGGCTGTGGTGTCTCAGTCGTTGAGTATATTCAAGACAGAGATCGATAGATTTTTGGATATTAAGGGAATTAAGGGATATGAGGATAGTGCAGGACAGTGGAGTTGAGGTAGAAGATCAGCCATGATCTTATTGAATGGTGGAGCAGGCTCGAGGGGCCAAATGGCCTACTCCTGCTCCTATTTCTTATGTTCTTATGTTCTTAAATGGTTTTACAAATTTGTTGTGAATAATGTACTGAGGAAATCTTTTCTCATGTTTATTTTAGTGTAATTCTATAAAAATATAAATTTAAGGAGTGACAGACAATTTAAAAACACATAAAAGCATTCATTACCTCGACGATTCACTGGGTCCTTTGCCACATATGCAACATAGTCTGTGGTGTCCTGTTATGTATAAAGAAGAAAAATAGCTCAATAGAATGACTGAAGATTCAAAACATTCATTTCATTCTCTGCAGAGAAGTATTTATGTAAGAGGACAAAATAAGCAAAATATTGAACTTTTATTTTTCCTCACTATTTTCTACATATATTCAATTTTAACAAAGTCAGTTCCCGTCACAAAGGTTAATGATCAGAGTAAAATATTAGTGAACTCTTCTTATATATGTTTAGTTTCAATATGAATGATGGCACGCTGGACCATAAGAGGGGGAGCTGTGGCATCAGACAGATTCTCAACTTGCCATCTGGGCATAAAACTGGCACTGTGGATCAGCCACTCGTTATAAAAACCACCCATTGAAAATCTTGTCACAAGGAAGGAGGGCAAATTGGAGCGTGTGTCACCTAAGCCACTCTCATGTATCTCCAGGACCTGGTTATTAAGTGACATTGACGTAGAAAGTCAGCCTGTTCTGTGATCCAGGTAATAATAGATGGTGCAAGTGGAACTAATGAAGAGGAGTAAAATGTAAATGAACAGGGGAAAAATATTAAAATATCATTTTTTTTTAATAGAAGGCAATTTCAGAGCAGATAGCAACAGTTTCCGGCTAACGTTATCTCTGCTGAGAGAATTAAGCTAGTGTGAGAGAAAAATATCCTGCAGATCATTCACACAGTCAGCCTGCTCCAGTGTACAAAGGCACCCCACTTTTCTTTTGTATTTTCCTCCTTCCTTGTCTCTATGCCTCAGCTACTCACTGCCTTAACCAGCTGAGCCCTCATGAGAGCACACCCCCTCCCTTATGAACCATAGTAGTAGCTTCTTACCATGACTACTTGAAGCAGAGATAAAATAGTATACTTGGAACTGGTGCATATTCTGCACTATTACCAGGCAAAACAAGCATTCCAATGACTGCAAAAACCCAGGACGAATATCACTGTGATCAAACCTTTCTAAATTTGCGAATCACATTATATCTGTAGATTAATAGGATAAGTTCCTGTGAAGACTGAACACATTATTGGATGAATACAGAAGGAAAAATCCTAAATTATATATATCAAGTAATGTTCTACGATATAAAAACAGAAAATGCTGGAAATACTCAGCAGGTCAGGCAGCATCTGTGGAGAGAGAAACAGAGTTAACATTTCAGGTCGATGACCTTTCATAAGAATTGGAAAAAGTTAGAGATGTAACAGGTTTTAAGCAAGTACAGAGGCAGGGAAAGGGGGCGCGGAGGAAAGAACAAAAGGGAAGGTCTGTGATGAGGTGGAAGGCAGGAGTGATTGAATGACAAAAGGGATGATGGTGCAAGGCAAAAGGGGGTGATAATGGGACAAGTAAAGAAACAAAAGATGGGTCTAGAGTTGTAGATGGCAACAGCAGAATCATTACCAACAGCTGCTGTCTGGAAAAAATGGGAGCAGTGGTTATGATCTGAAATTGTTGAACTCAATGTAGAGTCTGGAATGCTGTTAAGTGCCTAATAGAAAGGTGAGGTGCTGTTCCTCGACCTTCCGTTGAGCTTCATTAGTACGGTGTAGGAGGCCAAGGACAGAGAGGTTAGAGTGGGAATGGGGCGGAGAATTAAAATGACAGACAACCGGAAGCTCGGAGTCACGCTTGCGGACTGAACGGAGGTGTTCCGCAAAGTGATCACCCAATCTGCATTTGGTCTCCCCAATGTAGAGGAGACCGCATTGTGAGCAGCGAATACAGTATTCTAAATTGGAAGGTGTATTTGGGGCCCTGGACGGTAGGAAGGGAGGAGGTCAAAGGGCAGGTATTGCTCTCCACAGATGCTGTCTAACCTGCTGGGTATTTCCAGCATTTTCTATTTTTATTTCAGATTTCCAGCATCCGCAGTATTTTGCTTTTTTTTATTAATGTTCTATCGTAATTGAGTCCAATTAAATTTTCCCCAAAAACTGCAGACAGACATGAATTTTGTTTTCTACATTCTAACAGTTTGAGGATTGTGTCTGTGTTACACTAGTAAGTGGCATGTCAAATTTGTGAGCACATAATTGAGCCATGAAGAACAAAATCATGGGATTGATAACTCTAATGACGTAAACAACCTAACTGTTGCCTGTCCTCTCCAACCCAAGATAAAGGAATGTAAAAATTGCTACGGGTAAAAAGGCAGATATTGTTAAAGTATATCAATTTCTTTTCACCAGCAGAATAATCTTTGTAATCAAAGGTAATGTCCAATTTATCTTTTTTTAAATTTATACAACATCCAGATCTATAGTTTTTCACAATTCTCCCAAATCATTGAAAAAGTATCTCATTGCATGTAAATCTCCTCAGTGCTAACAAGACGTCTCATTATATATATATTCACTGAAAGCAAACATGCAGGTGCAGCAAGCAGTTAGGAAGGCAAATGGTATGTTGGCCTTCATTGCAAGAGGATTTGAGTACAGGAGCAAGGATGTCTTACTACAGTTCTACAGGGCCTTGGTGAGACCACACCTGGAGTACTGTGTGCAGTTTTGGTCTCCTTACCTAAGAAAGGATATACTTGCCATAGAGGTAGTTCAGCGAAGGTTCACCAGACTGGTTCCTGGGATGGCAGGACTGTCGAATGAGGAGAGATTGGGTCGACTAGGCCTGTATTCGCTAGAGTTTAGAAGAATGAGGGGGGATCTCATTGAAACGTATAAAATTCTGACAGGGCTAGACAGACTGGATGCAGGGAGGATGTTTCCCCTGGCTGGGGGGTCTAGAACAAGGGGTCACATTCTCAGGATACGAGGTAGGACATTTAGGACTGAGATGAGGAGAAATTTCTTCACTCAGAGGCTGGTGACCCTGTGGAATTCTCTACCACAGAAGGCTGTGGAGGCCAAGTCACTGAATATATTTAAGAAGGAGATAGATAGATTTCTAGACACAAAAGGCGTCAAAGGGTATGGGGAGAGAGTGGGAATATGGTATTGAGATAGAGGATCAGCCATGATCATATTGAATGGTGGAGCAGGCTCGAAGGGCCGAATGGCCTACTCCTTTATTTATGTTTATATGGGTGTGAATATGTATTTAAACAGCTGGTATTTTAGGAAATTCACATTGTCATTAGACAAACAAATGCTATCCAGTTCGCTACATAGTGTGATAACATTTCAAATGGTACTGCCCTGTAATTCCCCTGTATCTAAGCCTATTTTGGTGGTCATATCAGAGCTATGCCCTGCTGAATGGAATAGATGTGGAAGGTAGTATATCTTTCAATTACAATGGCAAATTTGGTAATGCACTGAGATGTATTTGATCTTTGCATGGTTTAAGTAAAGCTTCATGACTTATTTATGAGTTTATCAAACTTTCATGAGCCTGCTACAGAACATCTGTCAGAAGTCATTGAAGATGGTTTGTATTCTTCAGAGACCCAAAGTTACCCACTTCAGAGAACTTGAAATCTGGATTAAGTTCTGATAGCAAAAATAAGTCGCACTGCTCAGGCACATATGGGCAAAACATCTGTCTGCATATAGACACTGCTGTTTTCCATGTCCCATCACTATCAAATGTATGCTCAGGAACATTTTCTCCCACTGCTCACTGAACATTTCTCTGTGCACCACTAATCCAACTTAATGGTGAAATGGTGAGTAACTGACAAGCAGCTGGGTGTTTTTTGCCTTAACAAAATCAGTCCTGTTGATCTAGTCCAGGTGGGAGGATTCAATTCCTCGCAATCTAGTAGAGAGACGGCCAATTCCTCATAACCTAATGGGGAAAACATCCAATTCCTGCTAGTGTTGTGGGGGAAGATTAAATTCCTGGTACCCTATTGTGGGCAAAAGAGCCAATTCTCGATTATCTAGTAAGGAATGGCATTCAATTCCTGGTTGTCGGGGGAATGCCTGACAGTCTTGTGATAATTTAGTGGCAAAGTATGTGTTATTTTTGCTGGCAATTTAATGGTGGGGGAGATGCATTCATTTTTCTTGTTAGTGTTGACGAGCTGTTTCGTTTGATGGCATGTCTGAAACCGACAGTTACTGAGCAGATGAACTTGCATATATATTCTCTAGCAATATTGTGTGTGTGTTGTATGTGTCCCCTGCAGGTGTGGGGGAGGGTGGTGGTGGTGGGACTTGTATGTCGCTGTATTGCATTTACATCAGATTTTTGACTGCGGCTTTGCAAACACCTATATTGTAGAGCCTTAAAAAACAATTGCCAACCTTACCACCCCCCAAAATATAGAATACTCACCCCTAAAGGAAGCTTGTGCCATGCAAAGCATCTAAAGATCAAACTCTGATCAGCACATTATCGAATTTAAAACAAAGTTAGCACAGTACTCAATTACTGCCAATAGTTGTCTTTGTTTGATTTTATTAATATTCTGCCATAGTACTTTTAAAATGTACTACTGACAGTTAGCAATCAGTACCAGTCTGTTTTTTTGTTAATCCTAAACTAAACCTGAGCCTGACAGACACTTTTAATCAACTGTGGAAACAATTCGAAAGCAAAAGCCCCTAACTTCAGCTATCATAATCTAGTTGATACGGTAAGAGGTGATTATTATTATTTTTTGCCTGCTCTTTTAAAAGAACAAACATTCTTATTGAAGCATTTATCTAAATGAATTTGGCAGAAAACTATAATAGCTGCATGACATCGTGTGTTTCAATCATTTCAAATGGTAAGGAGTTACTTCTGCCAGTCATGTGCTTATGAAGAAAGAGCTCGATGCCAAAGAAAACATTGAAAGCTTATTGAATAAGAAATAAGGGCTGTCATGCTTATCACTTCTTCTTAACATGATAAGATATAAATCCTGGCTTAGGCTGTCACTGAAATCAAGTAATGCCTTACCGGATCGCCACCAGATGCGAAGGAAATGGACTGCATATGATGATTTGCTATAATCTGTTGGATAAGAACCAAAAACATAAACCATTAATCAGAGGGCTTCTCCCTCCAGAGACCTTATAAACTAGGATAACATAAATAACATCAAAATGGTAAAGTTTGTGAATCAGGAGCAGTTGGAGGCACACACAAAGAGATGACCAAGTAAGATATGACCAAGTAAGATCATCAATCATACTGAACCTATCTCTCCCACCACTTCCTAGCATTGCTGTTGTTATTAGAAGAAATAGTTATCTGAAATAGGAAGCTGCTTTCAAGGAGCTGGCAAAAAGCAATTGTGTGTCATGTTGAGTCTCATTGTTACATTAGTACCATCTCAACAAAACTCTTCATTACTTAAGTTCTCTGCAGGTGATTGGAATGTTGCTGTTTCCCTTCTCCGAACCTTTCTTATGCATTTACAGCAAAGCACCATGCCTGCTATCTTGTACACTAATCCAGTGGTAAAGTATTAATTGGCCAAAAAAAATAGAAATATACTTAAGCATTAGTCCCCGATATAGCAAACATTGTACATGATTCTCTCACTAATAAAGAAACCAGTGCCCTTTCTATAACATGCTTTTCTGCAACATATCCTCTTTGCAACACACCTCCCTGTATAACACATTAGAGTCAATTTTTTGGGGGCCCACGGAAATAAGCTCTACACCTGAGCTGTGCTCTGGAATAGTGTAACGCCTGACTTCACGTCTCTTTGCCCCGATTTTCTCTCAGGACTAATTTACATATCATTGGTGTTACTGAGGCAGGTGTTGAGACTACCTATTGGGTGCAGCCATGAAGGCACAGGAAACTGAAGTGCTGCTGCAGTCTTAAAGGTCTGTAGCTGCTTAAAAGGGCTGATGCATGTTGTGGGCTTGGGAGAGCATGTGAAGGCAAAAGGGAAGCCTGAGCCTGGGTGAGCAGCATAGAAGCCCATATCTTGAAAATATCCTGGAGTGTCTTTGAGAAGTGATTTTTGTCTGAACATAATTTTTCTTAAGTGGCACTGCAAAGGAACACGATTTTGTGGCAGCATTAAAAAAAACACTCTGCAATCGAACAATATGGTCGCATAAGAGCACCCTGCTTTGATGACAAGACAAATGTTAAGTAGAACAGAGGAGGGATGCCCTGTTTCCCTGCCGTGGAAGGAAGGTCATGAAGGCCGAAACACATAGGGCATGCCAAGAGATGACTGAGGCCATCAACAGTAGCACCATGCCAAAGACATGGGAGCAATGCTGAAAGGAGTAAGTGTGAACCTTTATACAGACTTCAAACTGTTTGTGATCCCTGTGGCAACTACCTAGAGTTTTCTATCACGCAATGCAATGAAGTACAACAACAATATGCATTTATATAGCACCTTTAATGCAGAAGAAAATTCCCAAGGCATTTAATGAGCTAGATAAGATTAGGAGCAGATTCAATAGTAACTTTCAAAAGGGAATTGGATATATAATTGAAATGGAAAATTTTGCATGGCTATGGGGAAAGAGCAGGGGAGTGGGACTAATTGGATAGTTTTTCAAAGAGCCGGAACATGCACGAACGGCTGAATGGCCTCCTTCTGTGCTGTATCATTCTGTGAGTCTATGATAAAACACACTGTTACTATTGTAGGTCATAATGGTGCGGTATGTTGCAGCAGTCTAATGTCTCTCCAGGAGAAGGTGGCATTTAACAATAGGTAGGCCAGTTACTGGAGGAGGATCTATTACAATTTAAGAAGTCACACCATTTGAGGAAAGGGCAATAGAGCTCTAGCAACGCAACTTGGAAGCGATGATTGGAGACCCCTCCCCCCCATATCTAGCAAACCTGGACACCCTTTTCATGACGGCATCATTACCACTGAGTGCAACTGATGCCAAAATGGTAGAAGCTAAGATGGATGACATCACTAAGTCATTACCACCAAAAATAGTCATGTGATTCTTTCTGGTCTGCACCCCCTGGGAAATAAAATTGGAAATCTGGTGTAACTCCACAGGAAATCGGCCCTTTTAAATGTTGACATCAAAAACACACCTTGGCCTAGAAATTCAGCAATGCAGCACCCGTTTTTCAGGTGCTAAATTGCCTCCTAAGCCTCCAATATGGTGAGCAGGAAGCACATGCTCATTACGAGCTGGAAGTGTACCACCCACTATATTAGTGTAGGCAAAAAAAATCGGCATCCAGAACTCATGCCTGAAATAGGCATTTGGCCCTTTGCATATTCAAGTAAATAGCCTAATGCCCACTGTGTTGGGTTGCCCTGAATGCAGCCAATGCCAGGCCGACTGTCTTCAGGAAAACCAGATCTATATGCAGCCTAACATACGGTCCTTAAAGGGACCATTGAACGCTGCAACCAACAAGGTAATTGTTTAAAATATACTTACCTGAAAGTGGAGCCGAGGGGAGCAGGAGTGGGGAACTATTTCCAGCATGGCCATTTCTGGATGCGCTCGACTTTCTAGACCCTTGCTTTTAAGCTGCGACTGCGGGCCTTTAAATACTGCAACAGCACCAAATTTTTTCTATCCACCCAGCGTTCTTCACACTGAGAGCTCACTGACACTACAGAAATTAGGCTGACTGCAGAAGTTTTTATGGGATCTGTCCTCTCTAATCAGACAGGTGCAAAACCTCCCACCCAATATTCACAAGAACTTGAAAATCAACACCAGCGGATCTGAAATACTGTAAAATATCTTTTTCTTTTTGAACTCATTCAATCAAATAATTGTAAACAATGCAATAACCTAGAAATAGAGGGAAATATTAATCTTGGGAAAGGTCTTTCCTAGCAAGAAATCCAGCATCTATTCTAGGACCCACAGGCAAATACAGGGCACAAAAAATGAAGACAATTTCTCTACTGCAATTAGTGTCATGGGTTTTAGAGCAATGTAAGTTGATTGACCTCCAGCAAAATGTGAAAAAGAATGGTTTAACATGATTTATTTCATCATATTTAATTCACGAGAACATGCACAGCCTTTGACTGCCAAGAATTTGTCATTTTTTTCCCAGAGAACAGAGACTTCACTATCCTAACAATACTGTTGCTTATTTCCACACGTCATTAGGCTGACAGTGCTGAGGAATTAACAATTTGTTGACCATAGACTCATCCATGAGAAGATTGATCTTTCCATGGATAGATACAACAATATTGGTTTGTGTTTCAGTATTTCCTGGACAATGTAGCCTCACAGCAAAATTCACATGCATATGTTTCATGTGGTCTTTATTCACTCTCTTCTGCTACTGCACAGACAATGGCCCCAATATTTACTGGGAGCTGGGGAGGGTGCGGGTGAGGTCGAGAATGGCCAAAGAACCCAGCAAGACAGGGGACGCAGAGGTCCTGCCGATCTTAATGGCAGGGCCTCATTTGCATCTTGTAGCTCCATCTCCCGCCCGGCAGCCAGCCCAATAGGCAGCAGGGGACCTTTGGGGACGGTCCCTGTCAATTGGAGGGAAGGGGGAAGTACAGCAATCGGGAGGGGGTGGGGGAGGTGAGCAATTGGGAGGGTTAGAGGGAGATCAAAAAATCGGAAGTGCTGGGTTGAGATCGGCAATGGGGAGAGGGGAGGTTGGCAATGGGGCGAGGGGAAGGTCGGCAATGGAGAGGGGTGGGGGAGATTGGCAATGGGGCGAGGGGAAGGTCGGCAATGGGGAGGGGTGGGGGAGATTGGCAATGGGGCGAGGGGAAGGTCGGCAATGGGGAGGGGTGGGGGAGATCGGCAATGGGGAGGGGTGGGGGAGATCGGCAATGGAGATGGGTGGGGGGGAGATCAGGAGAGGGGGAGGTTGGTAATCTGGAGGCCTGGGGGGAGACCTACATTTGGAAGGGTGGGGGGTGGGGGGGGGGGGGGGGGAGGGGGGAGGCTGGGGATTGGAGCTGGGGGAGGCCGAAGGCTTCCTTGAGGGGCCGGGAGGGGGAGGGAACACTCCTGCTCCTTCTGGCCCACAAGGAGTGCTGAAAGAACCAGTTACCTTGGGGAGCTGGCAGCTCCCACCTCCCTTTCACTGCTGAGTTTCCCGACCCCTGGGAAACCCGTGTAGCAACAGTTAATTTCAAATAGGGCTCCCAATTGCACTGTAAGAGCCCAATTTAAACAGGTTACTTGGACGCCCCGCTATCTGCTGCCATAAAAATGGCAGTGGGCACGTGCGCAGCGTGTTGGGGTCGGGTTACGCAGATTTCAGTTTTTAACCCCCACCCCATCCCCCCCGACCCTCTCCTGCCTGTCATGGGAGGTTAATACCAAGGCCAATGTCTCAGAATCACCCTAGATAATTCTATTGGAGACTCAAATCAGATCAAACAGATCTAGAACAGCTCTTTTCATTCTGGCGCTCCTCCACATCTGTCAGTCCCAGGCAATGATCCTGCAATTTCAAATTAAATGTCTATAGGTGAGAAACAGAAAAGATAAGAACTGTGAGCACCACTCACAAAAATTTCTCCCAGAAAAGTTACTGATAGAGAAGGTTTTGGAAATCATTCTAAAAGCAGTCAAACTATCATGATAAAAAGCATGCATAAACATGCAAATATGCTGCTTAATTTTTTTTCTTCATTTATGGGATGTGGGCGTCGCTGGCAATGCCAGCATTTATTGCCCATCCCTAGTTGCCCTTGAGAAGGTGGTGGTGAGCCTCCTTCTTGAACCGCTGCAGTCCGTGTGGTGATGGTACTCCCACAGTGCTGTTAGGGAGGGAGTTCCAGGATTTTGACCCAGCGACGATGAAGGATCGGCGATATACTTCTAAGTCAGGATGGTGTGTGACTTGGAGGGGAACTTGGAGGTGGTGGTGTTCCCATGCGCCTGATGCCCTTGTCCTTCTAGGTGGAAGAGGTCGCGGGTTTGGGAGGTGCTGCCGAAGAAACCTTGGCGAGTTGCTGCAGTGCATCTTGTAGATGGTACACACTGCAGCCACGGTATGCCGGTGGTGGAGGGAGTGAATGTTTAAGGTGGTGGATGGGGTGCCAATCAAGTGGGCTGCTTTGTCCTGGATGGTGTCGAGCTTCTTGAGTGTTGTTGGAGCTGCACTCATCCAGGCAAGTGGAGAGTATTCCATCACACTCCTTACTTGTGCCTTGTAGATGGTGGAAAGGCTTTGGGGAGTCAGGAGGTGAGACACTCGCTGCAGAATACTATGGGCTGGATTTTGATACTGGGGCGGGTTGGGGCCGTGTCATCCACTTTTCGTGTTATCCACCCGACTGCAATTGGATGTGGGAGATTGATGCGATTTTCACCTAATTGGACAATTGAGTTCCAGCATGTGGGAACTCATGAACCAATTAGTGTTTTCAGTCTGAAAGTCGCCTCTGATGATGTCATCATTGCTGCTGCATTGAAGGTCTTCAGAGACTGCCTGGCCTTTGCTGTGAGAGGACCTGGATGCAAAATGAGCAGCAGCAGCCCTAAGTCTGCTCCCAGATATTTTTACACCACCACTCCCAGATATGTCTCCTCCTATATGCATCCATCCACATAGCCATGCATATATGCATCCCCGTAGCCAGCCAGCCAGCCAGCGTCAGCTATCCAAATGTGCTCCCGCCAGGTTTCACATTCGTGGTTCAGAACAGGCGTGCTTCACGTAGAAAAAAGGTTAAAATCACAAAGGCCTTTCAAAATGGCATTATAGAGGCAATTTAGTGCTTGTTAAGGGCCTTAACAGCCTATCCCGCCTCTTAGAGGCGGGACAGGAGTTAGGACCAGCAGACATGATTTAATGAAAATTGCGTGGAGGCGGGATGGAGACGGGCTTCTGCCCGCCCGCCAGTTTTCGCAATTTTAACCCCCCACACGCCTCGAAACCCGCCTCCACGGGTCAATGAAAATCCAGCCCCTAGCCTCTGACCTGTTCTTGTTGCCACAGTATTTATGTGACAGCCTTGGTGGATAATTATGGGTACGGTAACATAGTGGTTATGTTACTGGACTAGTAATCCAGAGGCCTGGACTAATGATCTGGTGACGTGAGTTCAAATCCCACCACAGCAGCTGGGAAACTTAAATTTAGTTATAATAAAAAGCTAGTATCAGTAATGGTGATCATGAAACTACCGGATTGTCGTAAAAACCCAACTGGTTCACTAATGTACTTTAGGGAAGGAAATCTGCCATCCTTACCTGGTCTGGCCTATATGCGACTCCAGACCCACAGCAATGTGGTTGACTCTTAACTGCCCTATGAAATGGCCTGGCCACTCAGTTGTAACAAACCGCTACCAAAAAACACTATGGGACTACCATCATCACACAGACTGCAGCAATTCAAGAAGGTGGTTCACCACCCCCTTCTCAAGGGCAATTAGGAATAAATGCTGAAATAAAAACAGAAATGCCGGAAATACTCAGCAGGTCAGGCAGCATCTGTGGAGAGAGAAACAGAGTTAATGCTTCAGGTCGATGACCCTTCATCAGAACTGGAAAAAGTTGGAGATGCAACAGGTTTTTAAGCAAGTGCAGCGGCAGGGAAAGGGGGGAAGGGAGGAAAGAACAAAAGGGAAGGTCTGTGATAGGATGGAAGGCAGGAGAGATTAAAAGACAAAAGGGATGATGGTGCAAGGCAAAAGGAGATGGTAATGGAACAAGTTAAGAAACAAAAGATGCGAATAAATGCTAGCCTTGCCAGTAGCACCCATATCCCATGAACAAATTTTAAAAAAATAATGGAATACCATATGATGTGGTGTACTTAAATTTCTAAAATGTTTTTGTTCAAGTTTTCAGCTTCGCGCAGTTTAGGGTTGCCAGCTCTGGTTTGAAACATTCCTGCATTCAATTGCATGACACCACTCATGTGATGCTTAATCACATGACCTTTACTAACAGTTTGCAAATGTTATTGCATTTACCTTAGTTGAGTGTCTTAGTATCACCAAACATTTGACTTTTTGTTTTGTAGTGAGATGAGTAACATAATTTATAAATCAAAGAAAGAACACAAAAGAATAGAAAGATTCTTAAATCCTTTAAATAAAAACTACTCCTGGGATGTTTCTGCAATATCGACCGCAATGAGAAACAGCAAGTAAACTGGAGATGGTTCTGTGATAGATAGTAGATTGGCGGTTAGGATCAGATCAGCCATGATCTTATTGAATGGCGGAGCAGGCTCGAGGGGCCGATTGGCCTACTCCTGCTCCTATTTCTTATGTTCTTATGTTCTTATGTAACTCCACTGATTCAACAAAAACATCATCGATGTAAGTAACTTAAAACTAATTTTTTCATACAATTTTAGGACTTTTTTACAATACACAGCAAGTTATAAAGATAATAAATAAAACCAAACCTAATTCAATTCACTGACTCCCACACCCCACCCCTGAAGCCCAGCTTGAGGGAGGTCAGACTCAGTCCGCAGGGAGCAGCACCACAGCTGCCTGACTCCCTTAATAAAACACATTATACAACAGCGCACATCACAGGCCGACATCAACTTTCCCTCCACCCTGTTTGTGTTGCTCCCTCCCCAAATTTGTTTCTCTTTCCATCCTCCAGTTTGTGTTACTCTCTCTCTCTCCCTCCCCTCCCTCCCCCAGTTTCTGTTGCACTCTCTCCCTCCCTCCCCAGTTTAAGTTACTCTCTCTCCCTCCCTTCTCCAGTTTGTGTTACTCTCTCAGGACTCACGGAATTTCCATCCTCACAACCAGTAAGAGAGTGGCGTGTTCTGAATAGGGGCTGACTAACAGTGCCCAGGCAACGAGAATCACGCATACAAGGACCCTTCCTCTTGAGTCGCCAAAAGCAGTGCTTGGGATACCAATCGCCCAAGCTCAGTTGGGGACATGAGCACCTAATCTAGGCTGACAGGTCAGTGCAATGCTAAGACAGTGCTTCATTATCAGAAGTGTCATCTTTCAGACAAGGTGTTAATCCAAGGCGCTGTCTGCCAGTTCAGGTAGATATAAAAAATCCCATGGCACTTTTTGAAGAAGGACAGGGAGTTCTCCTGGAGTCCTGGCCAATATTCCTTCTCAACCAGCACCAACAAAACAGATTAACTGGTTATTTTTCTCATTTGCTGTTTGTGAGACCTTTCTGTGTGTAAATTGGCTGCCGCAGTTGTCTACAAAGCAACAGCGACCGCACTTCAACTTCTAGGCCCCATCGGTAGTTGGCAGCCATCAGGGGCAGATTCTTTACTCTTCTTGCTTTAGTTTACATAAATAATGCCGCTATGGTCAAATAGCCTGCCAAACCTTACTGCCTAGGTTCACACATGAGGTATCAGAGGACTGTCAATACCCATAGAGCTATGCCCCCAACATTACATCGAAAAAGCACTTTAAAAATGTGCTTCTGAAAATTTGTGATTTCTTAATATAAATTATAAAGAGAGGGCTACAGGGACAAATCATTCTGTGACACTCTTCTATAACCACAACTGTATTCAGTGCCAAGGTGAGCCTATGTGCAACCTTTATCTTAAATGTGAATGAAAAATCATTATGGCTGAAAAAAAGACAGGAGTAAGAAGTTATTTATTTCAAACAGCAACATAGAATTACTAAATAAATTTATACGATATGTCCGACAGGGTCAGGGTGGCGTTTTAGCAGCCACAGTGGCGCTACCCAATTTTGCGGCCGGGGCGATGCTGAATTTCACGGGAGGTGTTAGCGGTGCCGCGCCCGGGCACGAGGGGATTTGCGCCCCATCAGGGGCACTAACGAGAGGCGCAAATCAATCCAATTTTTCCCCCTATGATTTTAAGGTGGTAATTGTCAATGATTACAGTTCAATTCTACTTGGATATCTTATTTTTGCAATGCCAGACAGCTTTATTGCCAGCAAAAATGATTGTGTTTTAATGGCTGATTCAGTGGAAAATCCAGGGTGAATTTCTCCTCAGAGGCAGCTAAAAGTCCACCAAAATATCATTCCACCACGTAGAAAATAAATCCCAGCTGGTTTACAAGTGCGTGAAGCAATCTACCGCTGGTCCTTAGCATGCCTTTTTTAAAAGGAACCCAGAAGATGATGGAAGGAAATTGTTACTCAAGTTCTATAAAAATGAAAGATGTGTTGTTATTGCAGAAATACATCCATGCTTCGAAGCAAGCAAACAGAGCCATGAGTGTTTTCAAGTTTTTATTTTCGGAAGGAATCCATTATCTGATGAAAACAGACACTCAAGAAGTTTGATTATTTTATACCGAAGCATTCTTCATTTATTCAGGTGTTACAGATATTCTTACAGATATACATTGGGAACAGGTCCCAGCATGCTCATTTGCATAAGGAATTCAGTATCTAGTGACGGAAAACACTAAAGAATATTAGATAAAATCTAGTGAAGCACTTTTGCATTATTGTTTCTTACAGACTCGCAAATGGTGCTGAGCATGGTGAGCTTCATACGGGCAGAAGTCACATAAATCCCATGAAAAGAGCAGTTTCAATTATACTATCGAACTTGAGTAATAAGCAATTAGATTATTAAAGATCAGATGATACATATTCAATGCAAACTGAGTTTTGATGAAGAGTCCACATGGGAAACGTCAATTTGTCAGTTTATTGCTTGAGCTGCTGAGTGTTTCCAGCATTTTCTGTTTTGTTCCTCCTCCCACTAAACTATATTAGACAGAAATATTCTCATCCCAGGGCTGCAAACCCTCCTTCCAACTGACTTACTACAGGTTAGACAGATAGCCATCCCAAAACACCTCCTCAATAGATTATGAGGTCAGACAGACACATCCCTATCTCAAGACTGCTTATCTGCCACCTGCTACACCACCAGGGGCTAGAAATCCATTATAATCCAGGAATGGGCGTTATCTTTAGAAAAGTTTGAGAAGTAGTGCCAGCGCTAATGCTTCAGACTGCACGCAAAATTCATTCTCACTGCTCAAAGAAATGATTGGAGCACTAAATCAAGTCTTAAAGGGCTAGCTCAGTGGCATTGCACTCAAAGGGTGGACCAATATCGGGTACAGTCTAATCTCAACTCATCATTGCCACAGGTTTCCCCCAGTACTTAAAGGGGAGGTTCATTGATACTGCAGCACTTCATTCTCAGCATTGCTGGCAGTGCAGCTGCCTCAGCAAGGAGAAGCACAACAAGGAGAAGGAGCCGGAGGACTGAAACAGGTGTGCTCATGGCAGATCCCGCTCAGTCGGGTGGTCAGGGTGATTGAATGCTTCAACAAATGCTACATACCACCATCTGTACCGCAAGCTTCACACACTGCCCAAAGCACCGCACCCCCGGCGCTCATCCACCAACAATCTCTACCTACCAACACTCACACCCACATCTCACGCCTTGCACACAATGACAGCTATTCAACTATGGCAGACACAAGGGTCATTAGTTATTAGAATGAATGTGATATGTTTATGCATAAATTTATTAATGCAGTTTGCAATATTTTGTGGTCTCTCTCATTTCACCTTTGCGCCTAGGAGAACGCTATAATATGGCATGACACAGGGATGGTATGATGGGCATGTAGTGAGCATAAGAGATCTGGGGGGAAAAATTCAGTATCGCCCCATTTGGGGCGCAATTATCGGCCGGGCGCAAAGATTAGCGCCTGGCGCTAATTATCGCCTCTGACTGCAAACTTGGCTTTTATCGCCCCTGGAGGTGATTGGAGAGCTAAATCAGGCGCTACACACCTGTCTTAAGGCGCAAAGGCCGAGGAGCGAGGCGCTACCTCAGAGCACTGGCGAAGCTCATGTGATGTCAGTCAGCAATGGAACACAGACACAATGGCGCCGGCCAGTTCTTAAAGGGGAGGGTTGATCTTGCTCTCCATCCACATCCTGCTCATTGCAGCCTTGAATCTCGGCCTGGAGAGACCTGTACATCAAATCTGCTGGAAAGAACAATGGAGAGTACCAGGGAAAGAGCTTAGAGTGCAGCCCCCACAGTCTCTTCTAAATAGATGCAAGGAAGGGCAGATCAAAATGAACCTGCAAAGTGCTGCTCAGTACCCAAAACTCCTTCACTCAGCATTGAATCTCTCCAGAAGTCTCTCTCTCTCTCTCTCAGAATGCGTGGTGCAAAAATGTCACGAACAAAAAAAGGCAGGAAGCGGTTGCCTTTAATTAGTGCTCCCCCAGTCCCTTCCTGACTGCAAAACGCTCCTCTCAACCTGTCGTTGCTTGCAGCAGGCAGTAAGGCAGGGGGCGCCACTCAATATCCGCTCCGGGGCGTTGCACACTCGACTGACATCACGATCTGCCGGCACAGGAGATCGTGGCAGTAGTGTTTAGCGCCGCCGCAAAATGTCTAGTCAATTTCGTGAGCGGCGCAAACATCGCCGCCCATGGGCGCTAGTTGCTTTGCGCCCCATTAGCGCCCTCTTAAAGCGTTAACGGGAGGTGCAAACCAACTGAATTTTTCCCCCCTGGGGTTTAAGTCACCCTGCTGTGAGGCTGGACGTCTGTTTGGAGGAGGTGGCAGAGTTCTGTGACCATCACCTTGGTGATGCGGAGCCATCTAATAAACTGCTCCTTGCTTAATTGAAGGTAGAAGAAGTGTTGTCGGAATACCTTCGGAGGGTAAGGCCTCCTGGTGAGAGTCCTGATGACCCTCCTCATCCCTCTGCGCACATGTTCCCGTATTTTTGGCTGCCTACGCTCCCTCCACTGCAGATCTCGGAGGGCGGTGTGGCATGCCAGTACAGCCCCCATTAATGTTGGCAAATGTAGCAGTTTGAATCTTTCAACAATAAATGTAGCCACTTTGCACTTGCCAGAAGACTGCTCATAAAAATAGTAGCTTGAAATTATTCATACAAACTACTCCACTGGCTGAAACTGACAAGAAGCCACTGAAACTAACCTGCCCTGACAGCTGCGAGTGATTAATGATGCTGCCTTTAAATAACGTCGCTGGAGCCGACTTCTGTCAACTGTGCGCCTGCTCTCCCTGTCACTGTCTGGTCGAGGCGCAAAGATAAGTGGCGAAAATCAATTTTGCAGATCGGGCGCCCAGTGAGCATCACGATCTGCCTGGCGTTGAAGACTCCGGTGGTACCTCCGACCAGCGACGCAACAGGGGGTCCGGATTTGCCATGCGTCACTGGATTTGCCTCGCCCCGGCGCTACTGCATTCAGCGCCCCATTAGTGCCAGCTGCTGCTGCTAATGGGAGGCACTAACCAACTGAATTTTTCCCCCAAGTGTTTTAAAATTAAATGACTTTAGGGGGAATTATTCAGGGGATCAACGGGCGCGTTCGGTGGCGGGTCGGGTGGGAATTTTTTTTGACAGTGAGTCAGAACCCCGCTGTCAACCCGCCACCATGTGCCTTTCCCAGATGTCGGGTCTGTCAGCGCTGAACAGACCCGACACACAGCGGCGGGGGAGGCAATTCAGGTCATTATGACCTTGTTAACAGCCCATTAAGAAGTATTTTGAGCTCACCTTTACATTTTACGAGGTCGCACACGGGGTCCATGCTGCTCGGGGATCATGTCAGGTAAGGAGGTCGGGAGTTGTATGACCATGGAATCATCTCATTACTTGACAGCTGCAAATGTGCTATAAAAGCTCCATATCACAGCTGTTCACTTTCTAAGCTCAGATGCTGTTGCTTACTGCATTTGGAAGACAGATTGAGCTTTATGCAGGTTGCAAGTGTTTGGAGTAAACTCTCTATCCCGTGTCACCTCATTGGAACAGCCTCTCTCACCATTGACAGATCACTTCTGTCATCTCAAGTTCACCTGCCATCTATTACATCAGCATTGGTGCCCTTGAAACTATCTCACCTTGGTCCTCAGAATTCCACCACGATCAGCCCTAACACCAGCAGCACCAGGCACACCAGCAGCAGCAACAACAACACCAACAATCAACTGATGCTGCACAGGACACAGGGCATCAGCACCCGACCATATCGCTGCCCGGTAGGCCAGGGATGGCCTCACCATGGCCAGATTTACTTCACTTGATGTTGTACACCCTGGCTGCCATATGATGCGCCAGGTTGGCACCACCCCACACCAACACCATAAAGCATCCCTACAATGCCCAAGCCATTCCTTTCACACTCATGACCATTGCGGGGGGTACCGTTATGTCTCACCATTCACTGCAACTCACTAAGCCACTTCCAAAGGTGCACACAGAACGCAAAGTGTTGAAAATAAAGGTTTCAATGTTTGACACCACATCAACAGAAACTTTACATGAACATTGCATAAAACACCCAAGTGCCTACCCTTGTGTGTTGTTAGTTGGTATGATGGCACTAGGATGAGGGTGAGTGTGAGGGGTGGCTAGTGAGATGGGGAATTGATAATGTAGATAAAGAGGGAAGGGTGGAGGTGCAAGGTAAGTTGGTGTGAGTAAGGATGTGCAGGAGTAGGGTAGGGAAGGCAGAGTGATGGGGATATGATGAGTGGCACAGCAGGACGAGGTTGAATGTGGCTTTGCAGTAACGTTTCGTGATCTGCTGAGATCAGTGAAAGGTTTGCGCCACTGCAGCCAGGCACTCCTGACGACATCCCTGCTTGTGTCCTCCTGTGCAATGTGCAACCAGGCTGCTTGGTCTCCTGGTGAGGTCTCTTCTGCCCATTGGAAGAGAAGAGAACCTCCCTGCGTGCTGTGATTCCCTCCATAAGCATATGGAGGGAGTCATGGGAGAGCCTGGGTGCAGCCGTGCACCTCTGTGCAGTGCTTGTCAGTGTTTGCAGCACCTCACTGTTCCTTCATCATTGCTGTAGAACACTGACACCTCAACTGTCAAATTCAATTTGCGCATGGTCCCTTTAAGGAAACCGGCTGATGGCGCATCATCAAATGACGTCATCAGACCTGCTTCCTTCAATTGGCCGGTAAAAGTGCTGGGCGGGCTTAACAAGCCCAATCAGGGAAATAATTTTGGACAGTGGGCTGAAGCCAGCAGCGAGGCCGGGACCCGTCACCAACGTCACCCACCACGGACCCACCAAGTTAGGGGAAATCGCGGCCTTTGTGACACCGATTGCACATGTATGCATATTATATCCTTAAAAATGGGAGCCAAATTCCCAAATACAAATTGAGCCAAAATGTGAGTTCTCCACAATGTCCAGAGGCAAATCCAAATTTAATTCACCTCTAATCTAGTGCTCATCCCAGCCATGCATTTTCCCACACATCGTAAAATTTTCTTGCAGCTTTTAATGTAACTGACACTACATACATATTACATTTGAGATGTGTGGTTAAAGCAGTATTGTGTAAATATGATTTGGGCTATTTTATAGCTAGATATCATTGTGGTGCTTCACCTTATTTACAAACTAGCTCATATCTTTAACAAGCTGCCTACCTGCTTAGTGTCAGGCGTCATTAGATTGAGGCTGCTAGTTGAAATATTCAGAGTGATGTTCATTCCGGCAAACTGCAGGTTGCTCTTACCAAGTACACTAGACAATGCTTTACTTGGTGGCTGTTGAGGCAAGTCACACAAAAACCATTACCCAAACCGTTAGCTACAGAAAGACACTAACAAAGATAACTGTGACCTATGTACATCATAAATTATCCCAAATTGCAGTGATTTCCTTAGATTTAAGCATTAGACTGCTTTTCAGATATGTTGATGAACTACATTTTCTCTCCTTTAATCTGATAATTAATAAATAAAACGGACAAAATGAACAGGTTATTTTTAATTCATTCTCAAGATGTGGGCATCAGTGGCAAGGCCAGCATTTATTGCTCATTCCTAGTTGCACTTAAGAAGGTGGTGGTGGGCTTTCTTCTTGAACCGCTGCAGTTCGTATGGTAAAGGCACTCCCACAATGCTGTAAGAGAGCCATAGAGTTATACAGCACAGAAAGAGGCCCTTCGGCCCATCGTGTCCACGCCGGCCTTCAAGGCCTATCTCTTCTAATCCCATTTTCCAGCACTTGGTCCGTAGCCTTGTATGCTATGGCGTTTCAAGTGCTCATCTAAATGCTTCTTGAATGTTGTGAGGGTTCCTGCCTCTACCACCCTTTCAGGCAGTGAGTTCCAGATTCCAACCACCCTCTGGGGGAAATTTTGTTTCCTCAAATCCCCTCTAAACCTCCTGCCCCTTACCTTGAAACTATGCCCCCTGGTTATTGACCCCTCCACTAAGGGGAAAAGTTCCTTTCTATCTACCCTATCTATGCCCCTCATAATTTTGTACACCTCAATCAGGTCCTCCCTCAGCCTTCTCTGCTCTAAGGAAAACAACCCCAGCCTTTCAAGTCTCTCTTCATAGCTGAAGCGCTGAAGCCCAGGTAACATCCTGGTGAATCTCCTCTGCACCCTCTCCAATGCAATCACATCCTTCCTATAGTGTGGCGACCAGAACTGCACACAGTATTCCAGCTGTGGCCTAACTAGTGTTTTGTACAGCTCCATCATAACCTCCCTGCTCTTATATTCTATGCCTCGGCTAATGAAGGCAAGTATCCCATATGCCTTTTTAACCACCTCATCTACCTGTCCTGCTGCCTTCAGGGATCTATGTACATGCACACCAAGGTCCCTCTGATCCTCGGTCCTTCCTAGGGTCCTACCATTCATTGTGTATTCCCTTGCCTTGTTAGTCGTCCCAAAATGCATCACCTCACACTTTTCAGGGTTAAATTCCATTTGCCACTGTTCTGCCCATCTGACCAACCCGTCTATATCATCCTGTAGCCTGAGGCTTCCCTCCTCGCTATTTACCCCTCCACCAATTTTTGTGTTATCTGCGAACTTACTGATCATACCTCCTACATTCATATCTAAATCATTTAATGTACACTACAAACAGCAAGGGACCCAGCACCGACCCTGCGGTACACCACTGGACACAGGCTTCCAGTCACAAAAACAACCTTCGACCATCACCCTCTGCCTCCTGCCACTAAGCCAATTTTGGATCCAATGTGCCAAATTGCCCTGGATTCCATGGGCTCTTACCTTCTTGACCAGTCTCCCATGCGGGACTTCGTCAAAAGCCTTACTGAAGTCCATGTAGACCACATCAACTGCACTACCCTCATCCACGCACCTAGTCACTCCCTCGAAAAATTCAATCAAATTGGTTAGACATGATCTCCCCCTGACAAAGCCCTGCTGACTATCCTTGATTAATCCTTGCCTCTCCAAGTGGAGACTAATTCTGTCCCTCAGAATTTTTTCCAATAATTTCCCTACCACTGATGTGAGGCTCACTGGCCTGTAATTCCCTGGTTTATCCCTACTACCCTTCTTGAATAATGGTACTACGTTAGCTGTCCTCCAGTCCTCTGGCACCTCCCCTGTGGCCAGAGAGGATCTGAAAATTTGTGTCAGAGCCCCTGCAATCTCTTCCCTTGCCTCACACAGCAGCCTGGGATATATCTCACATAAGGTTGGGAGTTCCAGGATTTTTTATCCAGCAATGATGAAGGAACAGTGATATATATCTAAGTCTGGATGATGCGTGACTTGGAGAGGGAATTTGGAGGTGATGGTGTTCCCATGCGCTTGCTACCCTTGTCCTTCTAGTTGGAGGCCATGGGTTTAGAAGGTGCTGCTTAAGAAGCCTTGGCGAGTTGCTACAATGCATCCTGTAGCTACTACTCACTGCAGCCACAGTACAGTGGAGGGGGTGTATCAAAATATGACAAGTGTTGCTTCAGACTGATTGATTCTTTATTTAATGAAGCTCCTTCTTACAGAGCACCAAAATCATTCCAGCAAAAGAGTGAAGGGAATTGTAAATCATTTCTACTTCGTTATGCAATAGCTGCTGTGATGCATGTGGGAGGAGGAGGGGGGGGGAAGACTCATTAGGAACAAGCAGTGCACCATTAACTGAAACAAAGTAAAAACATTCTTAATGTGTCCTTTCAAAGTGTTTTGTTAAAAGGGTAAACACAGATTTCCAACTTCAATAATTTGTGCAATAATCAAAAATTATTATAGAGCGAATTCCATGACCCCGTGCTCCTCGTCAGAGAATGAGGACTGCAGTGTTGTAGCCCTATCTTTGACCTACGTTATCTATGAGTGCAACTTCCCTGTTGGCAGCGCAGGATCGTGGAATTAGCCCCGCTAAGACTGATTATTGGACATTATCTCATGTCCAGAAGACTGCAAAATCAGCTTATGTTGTGAGCAACACAAATATAAAAAGAAAGAATTGTTAGGATACCTTTCTCTTTCGAAAAGCCCCTTTCGTGCCTGGTACAGCTTCACACACTCTACTGATAGCTTCTCTGAAAAAGAAAGGTATTATCATAAGGAAAGCTTCTCTGGACAAAATAAACCACATACTAACACTGTGCCACAGGCAACATAAATATATTAACCACGGTACTTTATGAGAATATTACATTGGTATTTCATTATACCACAGAACTATACCAAAAA
Organism: Squalus acanthias; assembly: GCA_030390025.1. Lineage (NCBI taxonomy): Eukaryota > Metazoa > Chordata > Chondrichthyes > Squaliformes > Squalidae > Squalus > Squalus acanthias. Next base: position 205,351,817 of record CM059425.1, read on the forward strand.
CCATGCAACAGTGGAAGATACTGTGCTTATAAATATAATTAGGACAATGGGATTACACAGGCTTCCTGTTTTTATCTTGCCTTTTGTGGGGTTTTTTTTCTAAGAATCTCCACATTTCTAGAAAATGGACATCATAATTGTACAGCTTCATTGGCAGCCCAAAGGCCTTTTGTCTAGAAGTTCAGTCTTCGGGAATGAAAAAAAATAAGATTCAAAATCTGATTACATGCACAGATTTCACAAGCCTGCTGTCAACTTGTCAAAAATCTGCACATGAAAAAACATTGAATAGATTTCTGACCCTGTTACTAATTGCATTCCTGTATAACAATTGATATAACTTAAGTTTATGAGATCAATAAAAAACATAGAACAATTCACAATACAGGGAGAATTTCATATTTGGTGAGGTGACTGCTGGTGTAGGATGCATTTTAAGCCACATACCCTGTACACCAATCAGTTCAGCACTATAATACACTCTCTTCAAACTGCACAAAATGGTGTGGCAGTGATATAATTGTCTCTTTTGATACTTGGATGGAAACTAGTGGCCTCCTTTCTCTTTCTCTCCGCTGCCCCCTTTTTTTTCTGTGCCTCTCTTTCATCTCAGGGATATTGAATCAAGCCAAAGTGGTGCCAAGCCTACTCTAGACAATGATGGAACTGACCAAAATTATCAGGAAACACTATACCAAACAGGCAGGAATTTCCTCGGAGCTGCTCCTGCTTTGCCATCGTAAATTTGATCAAAGTGCGGCAGAAACCCTGTTTACACGTATAAATGGGCTTTCCGCCACACTTCCGGGGAAGTTACGATGGCGCAGCAGGAGCAGCTCCGATGAACTTCCTGGCCCTATGAGTAGATGTTTCAAAGATCCATCGGTATACTCAATTAAGTTAGTCTCCTAAGTATACCTGGTTCCTTGGCGAGAGGACTGCAATGAGTACATTCCTCAGATTAATGCCTTGTTCTTGTGATTTGATTTTGTATTTTCTGTTAGATACAGATCTTGTATTCATGTATATTTTGTAAGAGTTTTAAACAAAAGTTTTTTTTAAACAAGTTAAGACAAAAACAGAAAATGCTAGAAACACTCTGCATGTTAGGCAGCATCTGTGGAGAGAACAGATGAGTTAACATTTTGGATGTGGCCCCTTCGTTAAACTCTTTTTACGGGAGGGTAGGAAGTCAAAGGGAGAGTCACAGAGGCTGAAGGCAGCAGAAAGGGAAAGATGTGGAGGGGAGGGGAAGCCTCCTGATCAAAAAGGTAGGCACGGAGGTGAAGATAGTGGAAGAAGAGCTCATCATCATGTCAAGCTCGTAATTTGTTGAAGTGGAGGTGTCAGGGGATGAAGCTGAGACAATTGCTGAGGACGGATCATTGAGGGTCAAAGAGGAGAAGATTAGAGGGGTTAGGGAAAATACAGTAAGGGGAGAAATTGGAAAAAGAGATGAAGTCCGAAGAAAATGAAGAGGGATCCAAGACTGTTGAAGCTTACGGTCCTTGCTACATAAAAGGAAAAAAAAATGTTTTGTTAAAACGTCGGATGAGTCAAAGGATGATGTGGAATTGAGGACCAGGATAGCTCAGAAATAAAATGAATCGCTGTTGCTGAATAGAGAAATTGGGAGCATGTATGCGGCGGCACATGATGGTGAGGGTGGATTTTACGAAGCAACAGAAACTGAGGTTAGAGGAGCATTGAATATCACAGAGATATCTGTGTCTTAATGCAAGGAGTATCCGTAATCAGGTGGATGAATTGACTGTGCAAATTGATGTTAACGGATATGATGTGATTGGGATTACAGAGACGTGGCTCCAGAACAATCAAGGCTGGGAACTGAATATCCAGGGGTGTTCAACATTCAGGAAGGATAGAATAAAAGGAAAAGGGGGTGGGGTAGCATTGCTGGTTAAAAAGGAGATTAATGCAATAGCTAGGAAGGATATTAGCTTGGAGGATGTGGAATCAATATGGGTTGAGCTGCAGAACACCAAAGGGCAGAAAACGTTAGTGGGGGTTGTGTACAGACCTCCAAACAGTAGTAGTGAGGTGGGGGAGGGTATGAAACAGGAAATCAGAGGTGCATGCAAAAAAGGCGCAGCAGTTATCATGGGTGACTTTAATATGCATATAGATTGGGCTACTCAAACTGGAAGCAATACGGTGGAGGAGGATTTCCTAGAGTGTTTAAGGGATGGTTTCCTAAACCAATATGTTGAGGAACCAACTAGAGGGGAGGCCATCCTGGACTGGGTGTTGTGTAATGAGGAAGGACTAATCAGCAATCTTGTGGTGCGAGGCCCCTTGGGGAAGAGTGACCATAGTATGGTGGAGTTCTACATTAGGATGGAGAAGGAAACAGTTAATTCAGAGACCATGGTCCAGAACTTAAATAAGGGCAACTTTGAGGGTATGAGGCGTGAATTGGCGAGGTTAGATTGGCAAGCGATATTTAAGGGGTTATCAGTGGAAGGGCAATGGCAGACATTTAGAGATCGCATGGATGAACTACAGCAATTGTACATCCCTGTCTGGCGTAAAAATAAAAAAGGGAAGGTGGCTCAACCATGGCTAACAAGGGAAATCAGGGATAGTATTAAAAGCAAGGAAGTGGCATACAAATTGGCCAGAAGTAGCAGCAAACCCGGGGACTGGGAGAACTTTAAAACTCAGCAGAGGAGGACGAAGGGTTTGATTAGGGCAGGGAAAATAAAATATGAAAGGAAGCTTGCGGAGAACATTAAAACGGACTGCAAAAGCTTCTATAAATATGTAAAAAGAAAGAGGTTAGTAAAAACAAACGTAGATCCCCTGCAGTCAGAAACAGGGGAAGTCATAATGGGGAACAAAGAAATGGCAGATCAATTGAACAAGTACTTTGGTTCGGTGTTTACTGTGGAGGACACAAACAACCTTTCGGAAATAAAAGAGATCAAAGGATCTGGTAAGAGGGAGGAGCTGAGGGAAATCCTTATCAGTCGGGAAAAGGTGTTGGGGAAATTGATGGGACTGAAGGCTGATAAATCCCCAGGGTCTGATGGTCTGCATCCCAGAGTACTTAAGGAGGTGGCCTTGGAAATAGTGGATGCATTGACGATCATTTTCCAACATTCCTTAGACTCTGGATCAGTTCCGAAGGAGTGGAGGGTGGCTAATGTAACCCCTCTTTTTAAAAAAGGAGGGAGGGAGAAAGCAGGGAATTATAGACCGGTCAGCCTGACATCGGTGGTGGGTAAAATGATGGAATCAATTATTAAAGATGTCATAACAGACCATTTGGAAAGTGGCGACATGATAGGTCCAAGTCAGCATGGATTTGTGAAAGGGAAATCATGCTTGACAAATCTTCTGGAATTTTTTGAGGATGTTTCCAATAGGGTGGACGGGGGGAACCAGTAGATGTGGTGTATTTGGACTTTCAGAAGGCCTTCGACAAGGTCCCACACGAGAGATTGGTGTGCAAAGTTAAAGCACATGGGATTGGGGGTAATGTGTTGACGTGGATTGAGAACTGGTTGGCACACAGGAAACAAAGAGTAGGAGTAAATGGGTACTTTTCAGAATGGCAGGCAGTGACCAGCGGGGTACCGCAGGGTTCGGTGCTGGGGCCCCAGCTGTTTACATTATAAATTAATGATTTGGACGAAGGGATTAAATGTAATATCTCCAAATTTGCGGATGACACTAAATTGGGAGGCAGTGTGAACAATGAGGAGGATGCTAGGAGGCTACAGAGTGACTTGGACAGGTTGGGTGAATGGGCAAATGTATGGCAGATGAAGTACAATGTGGATAAATGTGAGGTTATCCACTTTGGTGGTAAAAATAGGGAGGCAGACTATTACCTGAATGGTGGCAGATTAGGGAAAGGGGAGGTGCAACGAGACCTGGGCGTCATGGTACATCAGTCACTGAAGGTGGGAAGGCAAGTGCAGCAGGCAGTCAAGAAAGCAAATGGCATGATGGCCTTCATAGCAAGGGGATTTGAGTACAGGAGTAGGGAGGTGATGCTACAGTTGTACAGGGCCTTGGTGAGGCCACACCTGGAGTATTGTGTGCAGTTTTGGTCTCCTAACTTGAGGAAGGACATTCTTGCTATTGAGGGAGTGCAACGAAGGTTCACTAGATTGATTCCTGGGATGGCCAGACTGACATATCAAGAAAGACTGGATCAACTGAACTTGTATCCTCTGGAGTTCAGAAGAATGAGGGGGGATCTTATAGAGACGTTTAAAATCCTGACTGGTTTAGACAAATTAGATGCGGGCAGAATGTTTCCAATGTTAGGGAAAACTAAAACCAGGGGTCACAGTCTAAGGCTAAAGGGGAAGCCATTTAAGACTGAGATGAGGAGGAACTTCTTCACCCAGAGAGTGGTGAATCTGTGGAATTCTCTACCACAGAAGGTTGTTGAGGCCAGTTCGCTAAATATATTCAAAAGGGAGTTAGATATAATACTCACAACTAGGGGGATCAAGGGGTATGGCGAGAAAGCAGGAATGGGGTACTGAGGTAGCATGTTCAGCCATGAACGCATTGAATGGCGGTGCAGGCTCGAAGGACCGAATGGTCTACTCCTGCACCTATTTTCTATGTTTCTATGTTTCTATCAGTGATCATGGCTGGATCCAAAACAGGATGGGTGAAATTTGATCCAGAATTACATGGAAGTGTTGGAGATGCAGAAAGATGCTGAGAAAAAATATGTGGTTGTAAAAGCAAGTCTTAGCAAATACATAATCACAAACAAGAAGGGAAAGGGATAGCAATGAAGGATGAGCCGTCATTCATTTATGCTACAAAATAACATACAGATCTCCAAATATCATATCGGCCTGGATTTTACAGGGTCTATGACGGAGTACGCACGCCATCGTAAGTACCCCGCAAGTTCCGGGTTTCTGCATGCGATGCACATGCGTGAAAACCTGGAACTTGCAAACTGTCAAGTTTCTGCTTGACAGGTCGTCCACATGCGCAGGAAATGGAGATTCGCTGGCGCAGAGTTGGGCTATTTGCCACCAAACTCTTATGCCTGGTAAAAGCAGGCGTAAGGCCTTCTTTCACCAGCGTAAGGGTTAAAATAAATGTTAATATAAATTTTTTAAATCATTTAAACATTCCCTTACATTTAAAATTAGTTTAGATTATTTTTGTCCTGTTTAAAACTGTTTAAATTTTTTTTCAAAAAATTAAATTTTATTTTAAATGTTTAATTAAATAGTATTTTAATTAATTTTGAACCCGTGATGATTTATTTTTATTTCAATGTTGTGAAAATGTATTTTTTAGGTGATTCCTATTATGCTTATGGGATTTCGTATGTAAATGGAATCACCATAAGCATAATGAGAATCCCCCTTTGTGATTGGTTGGGCCAGCCCACATGATCCCAGGGACGCTTGCGAACCACATGCGCCCCTGGGATGCGTGGGCCTTTACGCAGGCCTATGCCTGGAGACCCAGGACTGCAAGAGTCCGAAGATACAGAGCCATCAGGTAGGTGCGGAGTTTTCTTGTGGTTCGGAGGCGTTCGCCCGCAGCAAGCCTCCGACCGCAATTTCCGCCCCATTGTTTTGGAAGTACATTACATAGGCCAGTATAACATTTTCAAATAATGTTCTGGAACTCAGCTCCTAACTTTTGATGTTACACTTATGTGTTATGAAAGAGTGGCCCTGAAATTGCGGTCGGAGGCTTCCCGCGGGCGAATGCCTCCGATCCGCAAGAAAAGTACGCACCGACCTGGTGCCTCCGTATCTTCGGACTCTTGCAGTCCTGGGTCTCCAGGCGTAGGCCTGTGTAAAAGGCCCACGCATCCCAGGGGCGCACGTGGTTCGCAAGCATCCCTGGGATCATGTGGGCCAGCCCAACCAATCACAAAGGGGGATTCCCATTATGCTTATTGAGATTCCATTTACGTACGGAATCCCTATAAGCATAATAGGAATCGCCTAAAAAACACACTTTCACACAACCTGAATAAAAATACAACTTAATTAAACATTTAAAACAAAAATTCAATTTTTTGAAAAATAAATTTAAACATTTTTAAAGGGGCCAAAAATAACCTAAACTAATTTTAAAGATTTATAAATGTTTAAATGATTTAAAAGATTTTATTTTAATATTTATTTTCACCCTTACGCTGGTAAAAGAAGGCCCTACGCCTGCTTTTACCAGGCATAAGGGTTTCGTGGGCATTCACTGGGCAGTAGTTGGGCAAATAGCCCAAACCTGCGCCAGCGAATCTCCATTTCCTGCGCATGCGGATGATCTGTCAAGCTGAAACTTGACAGGTCGCAAATTCCGGGTTCTCGCGCCTGCGCATCACACACGGAAACCCGGAACCTGCAGGGCACTTACGGCCGCATACACGGTCATCGGCCCCGTAAAGTCCAAGCCAATGTATCATGCAATATGGACTTATGCTGAATTCTGAACCGAAAGTGACTTGAATGACGTGGATGACTGGTAAGATGTGATGAGTCTACAGGGATGGTGCTTTTATTTACTATATACATAAATAATCTGGAATTAAAAATTGACGGAACAATATTGAAATTTGCTGATGACACCAAATTGGGGGAAATATGGCACGAGGACTGTGAAAGACTTCAGCAGGACAAGGATAAGCTAGTAGGATGGATAGATAGGTGGCAAATATAGTTCAAGGTGGAAAATGTAAAGTAATACATTTTGGAAGTAAGAACAGGGGAAGGAAATATACGTTAAATAGTAAGATCTGAAATGGAGGAGAGAAGAAAAGGGATCTTGGTTGCAGATACACAGGTCATTAAAGGTGGTAATGCAAATAAGGCCTAAACATAGGCAAACTGAATTCTTGGTTTTATGTCCAGAGAGTACAAACATAAGTAATGTTTAACTTGTACAAGACTTAAGTAAGGCTGCAGTTGGTATGTTGCATACTGCTTTGGGCACCCCATTATAGAAAGGACATAATAGCAATAGGAAAGGTTCAGCTTGGATATGCTAGAATATTATCAGGAATGAATGATTACACTTATGAACAGCAAATTAGGGCTTTTTTCATTGGAGTTGAGAAAGTTGAGGGATGACCCAGTAGACACATTGGAGATTATGAAGGGTTATGATAGAGTAAATAGTGATGGATTGTTTCAATTATCGTCTGGGAGATGGTAATGAGAGAGCACAAGTTTAATTTAATCACAAAAAGAACTAAAGGGCACGTTATAAAAATCTTTCTACAGAGGATGGTCAAAGAATGGTTAGAATTGGGAATTCACTACCACAAACTGCTCCTGAAACAGAGTTCATAAGTTCTTTTAAAAGGGAATTTGTTGCTTGAAAAAGATAAATGTTCAAAGGTATGGGGAGAGAACAGGAAAGTGGGATTAGGCTAGGTGGGTTATGTGGAGAAAAACACCTGTTCAAACTTGATGAGCCAAATACTATGCTGTCACATTCTATCAATAAGCCATTTTGTATTAATTTACAAAATGCACAGATTTTGGCCTGTTTAGACTATTTTGGGTTTGATTTACTTGTGTTTGTAAAAACTGATAGTGAGCGTGCTTAGAGAGATTTAGGGGGTACTTTTAACCCCCAAAAATGGGTGGGCTTGGTTTGGGTGGGAGGTCAAAAAGCTAAAGTTCTGAATCAGGAAACCAACCCGCCTCAGACACACCCACTTCCGGTTTTAACGGAGGCGGGACGAAGGGTGGGCGACCAATCCGCTCGTAGGAAGCGGGTTGGTCATTTAAATATTTTAATGAGGCTGCGTGCCTTCATTTTAACAGTGATTCTATTTTATCCACAGTCAGCCGGGTTTCCCTGGCCTCGGGAGACCCAGCAGGTGAAAGGAGGCGAGAAGGGCTGGATCCATGAGGTAAGTGCCTTTACAGCACTGCTTGTGGGCCAGGAGGAGCAGGCGTGTTTTCTCCAGGTCCAACAAGCTACCCAGTAAAGCCCCCACCCCCCCACCACCCCCCAACCCGGTCACCATCCCCCCCCCCCCCAACCACGATCTCTCCCACCCTACCTGCTCTCAGATCAGCTGTGGCCTTGTGCTGCAGGCTTTCCCGCCAGACAGGCAGCCAGCCTATCAATCAGGCTGGCTGTGGGTGGGAAACCTACAGAAAATAATTAAAAGACATCCTGCAGTTACTGCAGGACGCTCGGGAAACCCGTACTTCCAGGTTTCCCGTTCCTAACTTCATCCCCCCCCCACACGGAACGCGCCTCGGAGGTAATATCAGGGTCTTAATGCCTCTTTACAAGTATGCAACCCGTACTTAGTAAAAACTTTTGTTTCCACGATGTCTGTGTTTGCTGGAGCTGTAGCTATACCAACACTGTTAACTCAAGTGTTTTACAGAAGGGTTTTTTTTTTTCATTTTTTTGCCACTTTTCTATGTCTCCATCGATCAGTAGCTCATTGAGCTTTCATTCCCTGTTTAGGTCTCCTCACCTAACACCTGGCTCAGAAGATTGGAATAAAACTTCTATCCAGGCCTCTATCAACACCACTGTTGAATTGATCACACAGGGAGGAAGCAAGAAATCAGGCAGAGGGATGGCTAATCCTTTCAATTTCCATGCCCACTCCTTCCTATTTTCTACCTCCTGAAATTGCATAATGAAGCTGAGAAACTTGTCATAAGGGATCAGTACTTGGGCCCCAGCTATTCACAATATATATCAATGATTTGAATGAGGGAACCAAATGTAATATTTCCAAGTTTGCTGATGACACGAAACTAGGTGGGATTGTGAGTTGTGAGGAGGATGCAAAGAGGCTTCAAGGCGATTTAGACAAGTAGAGTGAGTGGGCAAATACATGGCAGATGCAGTATAACGTGGATAAATGTGAAGTTATTCACTTCGGTAGGAAAAACAGAAAGGCAGAGTATTATTTAAATGGTGATAGATTGGAAAATGCTGATGTACAAAGGGACCTGGGTGTCCTTGTACACCAGTCACTGAAAGCAAACATGCAGGTGCAGCAAGCAGTTAGGAAGGCAAATGGTATGTTGGCCTTCATTGTAAGAGGATTTGAGTACAGGAGCAAGGATGTCTTACTACAGTTATACAGGGCCTTGGTGAGACCACACCTGGAGTACTGTGTGCAGTTTTGGTCTCCTTACCTAAGAAAGGATATACTTGCCATAGAGGGAGTGCAGCGAAGGTTCACCAGACTGATTCCTGGGATGGCAGGACTGTCGTATGAGGAGAGATTGGGTCGACTAGGCCTGTATTCACTAGAGTTTAGAAGAATGAGAGGGGATCTCATTGAAACGTATAAAATTCTGTCAGGGCTAGACAGACTGGATGCAGGGAGGATGTTTCCCCTGGCTGGGGGGTCTAGAACAAGTGGTCACAGTCTCAGGATATGGGGTAGGACATTTAGGACTGAGATGAGGAGAAATTTCTTCACTCAGAGGGTGATGAACCTGTGGAATTCTTTACCACAGAAGGCTGTGGAGGCCAAGTCACTGAATATATTTAAGAAGGAGATAGATAGATTTCTAGACACAAAAGGCATCAAGGGGTATGGGGAGAGAGCAGGAATATGGTATTGAGATAAAGGATCAGCCATGATCGTATTGAATGGCAGAGCAGGCTTGAAGGGCCGAATGGCCTACTCCTGCTCCTATTTTTCTACGTTTCTATGTTTCTAAGGGAAATCGTGAGTGCAGGATCTGAGTTGTGAACCCACTTCCCACCACTCACTACTAGTTTCAAAGGTGGCTAGTAATTTGTCCATTTTTTGAGGGGGATTTGACTCAGTTTTGGGATAGTCAGAAAGCTCGTAGAAATCACCTATAGAAAAAAAAATCCGAAATAAGATTTGTTCCTTCATTTCCTTATTTATTTTTTTAATGTTTGTGACAAATATTTACTTTATCCAAATACTGTCAAGTATTTCAGACAAATATTATTCTTTTTCATTTTCAGTGGGCAACCAAAAAAAAATCAATCTCGGGTTTCCTGTAATGCAGCTTAGCTTTCCTCTCTCCAACTGACAAGAAGCCACCCTCTCCCATAAATTTAATTTTGTCAGTGACAAGACCACAGTCTAAACACTAAATTATTGCGAGTGAGCAACCTCTTTTTAAAGCACTTGATCATGTTTCATTTTAAGCAGCGTATTGTAAATACATCAGAGGTTCTCTGTGGAAGTAATGTGCAAGGTCATTGAGATGTCTAAAAGATTGACCTACAGCTTGACACATTGAGGAAGCTTTCACTTGGTATTTACACAGTCCACCTAGGTTCCAACATGACTTTGCTTAGTTGTACAAGAATCACATAAAGTTAATATTAATATGACCAGGATCAAGATTTTAAAAATTACACTTGAAATAACTGAGTGTAATAAATTTGAAAATGGCATCTTACCTTGTAATCTGTGTCCTTGTGTTAAAATCAAGGGATCGCATTGATCGTAACACTTCTATACAGCCCAGATACTGTAAAAAAATGTAAATAATGTCTAAATGTCATGGTTTTCAATAAATATTTTTGACTATTTTCCATAAACTCTAGCTTAGTCTGGAATATTAATAACTTCTTTCCATAAGTCATTCAAATGTTAAATTGTTTTCTTTTAAATAATTAATTTCTTCCAATATTTGAAAGCATATTAATAACAACTAGCATTTATATAGCGCCTTTAATGTAGTAAAACGTCCCAAGGCACTTCACAGGAGCGTTATCAGACAAAATTTGACACCGAGCCACATAAGGAGATATTAGGACAGGAGACCAAAAGCTTGGTCAAAGAGGTAGATTTTAAGGATTTATTAAATGTATTGTTCCAAACACTGTACACCATGACACATGCTTTCACATCATTGGCATTCAAAATCTTTAAAGACCAAGTTGAACTAATGGTCCTGTATTACAGAGTGAATACAGCACCATCCCTGCCATTGCAATGCCTAGACGTTTTGTTACATTAAAGGTGCTATATAAATGCAAGTTGTTGTTGTTGTTGTTGTAGTAGATAGCCCCTTGTGTTAGGTGTGGCTCAAAAAAGTGTTCAGTAGTTGACTACCAATTATCTATTGACAACTTAAATGAATGCCACATAATAAAAGGCCCAAGAGTAAAATGTATTCTAGTGTGGTGGGAAAGGGAGCCTGTGACAGGTAGATTGGTGAGGACGAAGTCAAGTAGGTTATTCCTTTGTGTTGGTTTTCTCACCACCTGCCGCAGTCTGGCAGACATGTTGTTCAGGACTCAGCCAGCTCGGTCAGTGGTGGTACTACCGAGCCGCTCTTGGTGATAGACATTGAAGTCCCCCACCCAGAGTACATTCTGTACCCTTGCTACACTCAGTGCTTCCTCCAAGTGGTGTTCAACATGGAGGAGTACTGATTCATCAGCTGAGGGAGGGCGGTACGTGGTAATCAGCAGGAGGTTTCCTTACCCATGTTTGACCTGAAGCTATGAGACTTCATGGGGTCCGGAGTCAATGTTGAGGACTCCCAGGGCACTCCCACCCAACAGTATACCAATGTTCCCCCACCTCTGGTGCGTCTGTCTTGTCGATGGGTGGATGGTGATGGACAAGTCTGGAACATTGGCTGATAGATATAATTCTGTCAGTATAACGATGTCAGGCCCTTGCTTGACTAATCTGTGGGACAGCTCTCCTAACTTTGGCACCATCCATATAGACAAATACATGCTAGAAATAAGTGTTTAATCCTGATGAATATCATTGGCCCTCAACTGGAACCCAGATATTCTACATCCCAGCCTTGCGCTAACATTTCCAGGAAGGTCTCAGCAGGTGTACTTGCCCGATCTCAGAGGAAATGGGGCGCACCAGGAGGACCAAGCCCGGGTGGGGACCTGAACCCCCAAAAATAATGGGCTAAAAATTATTTTATGGTGGTTTGAAACTGTACACCATTGTAAAGGGGCCTGGGGGTACCCAGATACCTTTTCTAAGGAGGGGGGGGGCCTGACTTGGAACCCCCCCCACCCACCACTCCACGCCCCTGCATCTAGCAGGGTCTTCAGCTGGGGTGGGGGGAACCACTGATGTGCCCCCAAACCACTGAAGGAAAACTCGTCGAGGCCCCTCTCCTCGATAATGTCAACTTCAGCAGGGCCATTGTGATTTTTTGAGGCTAAGCTTTTTAGTGAGATTTCTATAATACAACAATCACATGTGCTACATGTCAATAAACCAGATTTTGTCAGCAGTAAAATATTTAAAAAGATGGACAGAATGCTTCAAACTTGAAAGGGTAAATATCGATACTGAACTACTAAACATGTTTCAAACATGTGTACAATTTCACGACAGATAGTGAATAGAGGAAATTTTCACCAATTAATTTACAATATTACTACACATAACAACCAGAAGAACTGTTACCCATTGTTGAGAGAAAAATAGCTTGAAAGAGAGAGAACGTGACCACTAGCATCAATATTTATTGGAGACAGAAGTGTCACAAGTACAGGTCGGTAGTTGACTCACTAATGCTCAGCTTGTATTCAGAGAAATCCAAATCAGATGCTATTTAGGATATTGTTAATGGTTTGTCTTGGTAGTGTGTGCCAGCAGATCTGACTCGAAAGGTTGAGCTAAATGGGATGCTTTTACGAATTAAAATTGATGGATTGAAAATCATACAGGACCTGCTGACCACTGCAACAAAATTCCTGATATACAGCTGAGCTGGACGAGGAGTACAAATTTATTCAATTTAGCCTTATACTATTACCTTGTAAGAAAAACAGACATTGGTTGGAAGGACATACATCTTAGTCTTTGCAGGATTCAGCACAGGATTATCTCTCATTCATTTTAGATAGATTTAAAACTTACTATAGGTGCATTGCTAGGCTTAATTCAGAGATGTACCTGTGTCGTTACAGACCCAGTGTACGTAATTGCTGTGGTTTAAGTCCATTACTTGCATTTTGCTTATCCTTGATAGAGTCCAGTAATTGCAAGTAAGTAGGATAGAAACTGTGAAAGGGCATTTCTACATAAAGATCAATGGCACAACTCTGGAATTCTACCAAAAACCTTGGGGGCTAAATTTGATAGCACCCAAAAACAGGCGCGGATATCGCGATTAGCCCACGCCTGTTGAGTCCGATGTAGGCAGCATGTAAACTTTGTGCTGCCTGCTAATTTAAATGATTTTAGCGTGCAGCCCACTGCTAAATGCGCTGTTGAGTGGCTACACGCCTGAGCAGGGGACCAATTTTGTGACAGGCTAGCACCAATTAAAGCTAGCCTGCACAACCTAAAGCCAGCCTGCACCTCCTAAAGGGAAGGTGCATTATAGCTGGAGCAGGCACTGGAAGTGGTTGGGGAAGAGAGTCCAACCTGGAAGAACACTGAATTATGGTGAAACAGGGGAGAAAGCATACTCCAAGGTTCTCAGATTATGCACGGGAGCTCTTGGTGGAGGATGTGGACAGGAGAAGAGAGGTCCGATATCCACAGGGGGCCTGGAGGCCCTCCAGACAAACACCGCAAAGGCATTGGGAGCAGGTAACCATGGCGTTCAATGCAAGAAGTCAAGCCCCGCTGACCTGGATGCAAAAAGTGTTGCAAAAAGTTCAATGACCTTAACACGAGTGGTGAAGGTCAGTGAATGTATCTTCCAATGTCATATCCCACCATCTGCACCACTAGCCTCACACACTGCTCAATGGACCACAGCCCCCATCACTCACCTACCAACAATTTCTATCAAACAGGACTCATATCTAACATTCATAGCTTCACCTCACCCTCACACACTTAGCACAGCTGCAAGCTTCACAACCACATCTCACAGCTTGCACACACTATTCAACCATGACAGGCACATCGCCCAAACACATTGCACCACACTCATTGACACACTTCACTCTCTATTGCAGGACAAGGTGGCGCATAAACGGAAGCAGCAGGGGCTACCTGTAGGGGGACAGGCGAGCCTGCAAGACCTAACCCCCATGGAGGAGACGGTGCTAGACATAATTGGAGTGGTCATCACTGAGCCTGTGGCCAGCGGCGGTGCTGAAACAATCGAAAATGACGGTATCCTCATACCTAATCGTCCTTCTCATGTTCCACTTCCCCCCCATTCCACAATCTCTTCTGATTTACAAGCTGAAGATGGTGTAAGCACGCACCTCTTGCTTTCCCCCCATCCCTCACCACAACCTTACCCTTGTGCCTTTCTCTCTCCAGATACCCCAGAAATGCAACCTGGTGAGACACCAGGCATGAGTGGCCTGCAGCCAGGTCAGGGGGAAAGGGTAGCACAGGTGCCAGCTCCCTAGAGGGCGAAGTCGCACACGAGCTCTGCTGCAGAGGACTCAGATGAGGACTTTGATGTGGCGGCCTACGGGAGAAGGCTAATGTGTACGCACAATAAAATTCTTGGTGCATTGGCAGGCCTGCCAGAAAGCCTGTGTGCAATTTAAAGGAGCATGGAGGAGTCTGGCACCAACTTGGCACAGGGCTCTGCTCAGAGCTTGGAGCCCATCATTTCCAGCATAGAAGTGACGGCCAACTCTATTAGCGCACTTGTGGACCGAACCAGGATGCAGCGTCTGATGGCCGATGTCTCAGCTTCCATTGCAGCACAAGCAGAAGCCACCCAACTGCAGCACCCAGACCTTGGGTGGCTTCTGCTTGTGCTGCAATGGAAGCTCAGACTGCTGCCACACAAGCTCAGACTGCTGCCACACAGGCTCAGACTGCTGCCACACAGGCTCAGACTGCTGCCACACAAGCTCAGACTGCTGCCACACAAGCTCAGACTGCTGCCACACAGGCTCAGACTGCTGCCACACAAGCTCAGACTGCTGCCACACAAGCTCAGACTGCCGCCACACAAGCTCAGCTTGCTGCCATACAGGCTCAGACTACCTCCATCATGGCTGGGTTTACCAGTGTTCAAAGCGGCTTGCAGGGTGTCACAGCAGTCCAGCAATCTGTCCTCCAACAGATTATTAGGATTGCTGAAGCACCGCCCCGGGAGAGTGGCAGTGGCTCCATGGAGCATGAACCTGCTGTCTTCTCTCAGGATATAGCGTTCGTCCTCCCACCACTGCCACTCCGCCACTGCCCTTGCTGTTGCCCGTCAGCCAGCCCAGACTGCCGCTGCTGCCCATGCCGAGATGGTGCATTACAAAGCCGGGCCTTCTAGGCCCAGAACTGCTCGAGGTCGAGGTCGTCCTTCAAGGCCACCTTGTAAGAAATAGCTGTTAGACCTGCAGTCTCCCCCACTGAAAATCAGCAGCCTTCCACCAGCCATGCTGCAGCCACTGGGGTAGCACTGTGTAGGAGCAGTAGGATAGGCAAAGGCAGACAGAAGACAGGCACGAAGGGAATGCACAAGGGTGATTAGTTAGTGTTTGTATGCAATATGGCATGCATTGATTAATAAATTTGGTTTGAAATGTTTATTTTATGGCGGCTTTTATTTTTGCATTGTGGCAAGTGGGCGCTGTGATGGTCAGTGACAGAGGGCTGTTAAGGTGTGGGACTGTTGGTGAATGGAGAATTGGGGTTGTGTTTAACGGTATCGCAGCCAGATGAGTCGGTCACGGACAGCCCGGCCAGAAAGGAGCTGTCTGGGTTGTCTGCTCCCTTCCTCTTCCTCTTCTTCCTGAGCTGGTCGCCGTATAGCTGGTGGCAAGGGCTGTGCCCTCATGATGGCGAGGTTGTAAAGCATGCAGGAGACCACCACGAATCTCGACACCCGCTCTGCCGAGTACTGCAGGGCAGTGGAAGCATTCTTTAGATATGGGCGTCGCTGGCAAGGCCAGCATTTATTGCCCATCCTTAATTGCCTTTGAGAAGGTGGTGGTGAGCCGCCTTCTTGAACCACTGCAGTCCATGCAGTGAAAGTACTCCCACAGTGCTGTTAGGGAGGGAAGTATACTTCTTTGTAGCAGTTTGGTACAACTGAGTGGCTTGCTTGGCCATTTCAAAGGACAGTTAAGAGTCAACCACATTGCTGTGGGTCTGGAGTCACATATAGGCCAGACCAGGTGAGGACATCAGATATCCTTCCCTAAAGGACATTAGTGATGGGTTTTTACGACAATCCGGTAGTTTCATGGTCACCATTACTGACGCTAGCTTTTTATTCCAGATTTATTTAATTAACTGAATTTAAATTCCCCAATTGCCGTGGTGGAGCTCTGGATCTGGTCCAGTGACATAACTACCATGCTACCGTACCCCTAAAGATGGCATTTTGGAATAACGTACTATATAAATGCAAGGTGGTAATTTTAACCCAACCCGCCCAGCAGTGAACTGACAAGATCGGATCAGCTGCCATTTTACACCTCGACCAATTTTCAATGGAAATTAAAATCGGGCGGAGTGTAAAACAGGCAGCCGATCGATCTCGTCAGTTGCTCGACAGCCAATTTAGGTTAAAATTACCCCCAAGTCTTTTTTGATTGAAAATGAACAACAGAGTAGCAATTCTGCTGATCCAAGATATATTATGATGCCGTCATGTCCAGCTGGTTTTACAATCCATAATGGCATGCTAGATGTCACAATGCACCTACCTATCCCATGTTTAGCTCTCAGCCATCTGGTAAGAAGCAAGCCGACCCTGTTTATGCATAGTGCTACCTAACTGTCTATATTTACTTGGGAGTGCTGTGTGACCTGCATATGAAAAATTATAAATGTATGAAAGATTTGTATGACTTTATATGAACTATGATCAATCCATCTATGCACGTCCTTTATATATGAGTGCTATGTGACCTTACATGTATCATGAACTTAGATCTGGATACCTTGCAGTGTCAATAAAAATTTTAAAAACAAAAGATTGATTGGATTTTAAAAAGAAAACAACACTGCAAAATCCCTTTCCTTTCAGGAGGTCAGGATGCATGCTTTTTACTTTGGCAGGGGTGCAATTGGTTTATTATCCACACTTACAAGAAATCATAGAAACATTGAATGAAATATATGAGTTGGTATTTATGCTGAGATTAGCACTGCAAAGGGCCCATGGTACTCACACAGTTAATGTACATTCATTTTTATTTTCCCCCACAGACTTAAAGTGTCTCTGGCTTTGCCCACGTGGAACGCAGTCACGCTTATTTACAGTTAATAACTGAGGCCTATTCAGGATGATGACCTGGAGGGGGCTGATACAGGCTCGAAGTTCTTATACTAATGGTGACTATCTCCACTGCTGATAAATACCTACAGTGACTTCAATTAACCAGATTTTAAAAAGAAGACTAGGAAGAATGCCCTCTTTTTACTAGACTGGATTTTAAACTCAGATTCTTGGCTACTTGTTATACACTTCAAAAGGACATAAGAACATAAGAAATAGGAGCAGGAGTAGGCTATATGGCCCCTCGAGCCTGCTCCGCCATCAATAAGATCATGGCTGAACTTTTACATCAACTCCACTTTCCCGCCCTATTCCCATATCCCTTGATTCTCTTAGTGCCCAAAAATCTATTGATCTCAGTCTTGAATATACTCATCGACTGAGCATCCACAGTCCTCTGAGGCAGAGAATTCCAAAGATTCACAAGCCTTTAAGTGAAGAAATTTCTCTTCATCTCAGTCCTAAATGGCTGACCCCTTATCCTGAGACTCTGACCCCTGGTTCTAGACTCTACAGCCAGGGGATACAACCTTTCAGCATCTACCTTATCAAGCCCTCTAAGAATTTTATATGTTTCACTGAGATCACCTCTCATTTTCTAAACTCCAGAGAATATAGGCCCATTCTACTCAATCTCTCCTCATAGGACCGCCCTCTCATCCCAGGAATCAATCTAGTGAACCTTCGTTGCACTCCCTCTAAGGCAAGTATATTCTTCCTTAGGTAAGGAGACCAAAACTGTGCACAGTACTCCAGGTGTGGTCTCACCAAAGCCCGATATAATTGCAGAAAGAATTCCTTACTCTAATATTGCATCCCCCTTGCAATAAAGGCTAACATACCATTTGCCTTCCTAATTGCTTGCTGTACCTGCATGTTAACTTTCTGTGATTCGTGCACAGGGACACCCAAATCCCTCTGAATCCCAACATTTACTAGTCTCTCACCTTTTAAAAAATATTCTGCTTTTCCATTCTTCCTACCGAAGTAGATAATTTCACATTTCCCCACATTATACTCCATCTGCCACCTTCTTGCGCAATCACTTAACCAGTCTGTATCACTTTTTAGCCTCTTTATGTCCTCCTCACAGCTTACTTTCCCACCTAGCTTTGTATCGTCACCATACTTAGATACATTGCACTTGGTCCCCTCATCTAAGTCATTGATATAGATTGCGGCACTCCACTCGTTACACCCCGCCATCATGAAAATGACCCTGTTTAACCCTACTCTCTGTTTTCTGTCCATTAATCAATCCTCAATCCATGCCAATATATTATCCCCAATCCAATGAGCCTTAATCTTGTGTAACAACCTATTGTGTGGCACCTTCTGAAAATCCAAATATACTACATCCACTGGTTCCCCCTTGTCTACCCTGCTAGTTACACTCTCAGAAAAATCTAATAGATTTGTCAGACACTATTTTCCTTTCATAAAACCAAGTTGACTCTGCCCAATCATATTATGATTTTCCAAGTGCCCTGTTACCACATGCTTAATAATAGATTCTAGCATTATGACAACTGATGTCAGGCTAACTGATCTATACTTCCCTGTTTTCTCTCTCCCTCCTTTCTAGAACAGCAGAGTTACATTTGCTGCCTTCCAATCCATGGGGACCGTTCTAGAATTTAGGGAACTCTGTTAGATCAAAACCAATGCATTCATTATCTCTGCACCCACCTCTTTTAAAACCCTAGGATGTAAGTCATCAGGTCCAGGGGATTTGTTTGCTTTTAGTCCCATTAAATTCTCCAGTACTTTTTCTTTACTAATACCAATTACTTTAAGCTCCTCACTCTCATTAGACCCTTGGTTCCCCATAATTTCCGATATGTTCTTTGTGTCTTCTACTGTGAAGACAGACACAAAGGGGGGGAAATTGGCTCGTGCCCCCTTTGGGGAGATAACTTCGCCGGGGCACAACTTTTAGCGCCACAAAAAAGTTAGCGCCCCCGAAATTCAATGGTAGCACTCCAAGCAGGAGGCGGGGCGCTACTGGAAGCGCACCCCCTCCCTCTTGAGGTGCTCCCATTGAATATTGCGGCGCCACATGCAGCAGCGCCATGCGCACTGGCACATAGCACCGCGGTACTGCAGCCCTCCCTCCCCTAATTAAAGGGGAGGGGCCTAGTGCAGCGCACACCGGGGCCCTGCTGGACCACCGGGGAGCAGGGTGCCGGCAAAAGAGCCCGGCACTCAAGAGGAGTGTCGGGCTGAGCGATCGCAGCCGGCACCCTGCCTGAGGAGGCAAGAGGGGACAGGTGCTGGCAGACGGCCCAAAAAACATGGCCGCCCGGCACCTGCCCTTTAATTATCGCCGCCCAAGCTGCAAAAACACCACCCTGACCCTGTCGGACATAGCGTCCGGCGGTAGGTCAGGGTTGCGAGCCAAGTTTGTGGCCGGGGTGCAAGCGGGGCGCTGCGCACGGCAAAATTTCGCGGGAGATGTTAGCGGCGCAGTGTCCGGGCGCTAGTTGCTTTGTCCCCTCGGGGTGCTAACGGGGTGCAAAGCAACCAAATTTTCCCCCCAAAATATTTGTTTAACATCTCGACCATTTCCTTATTCTCCATTATAATTTCTCCTGTCTCTGTCTCTAAGGGACATTTGTTTACTTTCACTAATCTCTTTCTTTTTACATCTTTGTAAAGCCTCTTACAATCTGTTTTTATATTTCTTGAATGTTTACTCTCATTCTATTTTCTCCCTCTTTATCACTTTCTTGGTCATCCTTTGCTGATTTTTAAAACTCTCCCAATCCTCAAGCTGACTATACTCTTTAGCAACATTGGAAGCCTCTTCTTTTAATCTAATACCAACCTTCATTTCTCTAGTTAGCCGCGGTTGTACCACTTTTCCAGTGGAGGTTTTATTCCGCATGGGAATGTATATTCAGTGAGAATTATCAATTATTTCTTTAAATGTTTGCCATTGCTTATTTACCGTCATATCTTTTAATCTAATTTCCCAATCTAACTCAGCCAACTCGCCTCTCATACCTCCATAATTGGCTTTGTTTAAATTTAAGACCATAGTTTTGGACTTAACCACATCACTCTCAAACTTGATATGAAATTCTAT
Source organism: Squalus acanthias (assembly GCA_030390025.1). Classification (NCBI taxonomy): domain Eukaryota; kingdom Metazoa; phylum Chordata; class Chondrichthyes; order Squaliformes; family Squalidae; genus Squalus; species Squalus acanthias. Next base: position 205,372,034 of record CM059425.1, read on the forward strand.
CATACTATGATCACTGTTACTGAGAGGATCCTTTACTATAAGATTACGAATTAACCCTGTCTCATTACACAATACTAGATCTAAAATAGCCCATTCCCTAGTTGGTTCCTCAAATTATTGTTCCAGAAAGCTGTCTCAAATGCATTCCATTAACTCATCCTCCAAGCCACTGTTGCCAATTTGGTTTGTCCAGTCTATATGAAGATTAAAGTCCTCCAGGATTAATGCATTAACCTTGTTACATGCTCCTCTAATTTGCTAATATTTATGCTAAAGCAAGTTTTTAACAAATGGCAAAAATATCACAGACACCATATTTACGGGGAGGCCAAGAACAGCCAAAGAACCCGGCAAGGCCAGGACACAGAGAACCTGCTGAACTTAACGGCAGGACTTCATTATCATTTTTAAAATCAGTTTTCCATCCGGAAGACAGCCAAATTGACAGCCTAGCCAGCTGTAGGGGGAAGAAAAATGGCGGCAGGAGGCCACAGGCAGGTCCCTAGGGGACGGTCCCTGGCAATTGAGAGGGGGCAGGCTGCAGATCGGGGCTTGGGGGCGTGGTCGGCCATGATCACAGGAGGGGGAGAGAGAGAGGCCATAGGGGATTGGGGGGAGGTCGGTGATCACGGCAGGGGCTATAAAGTATCCGCGATCAGCAGAAGGGAGGTCAAAGGTTTCCTTGAGAGGCCGGGGGAGCACTCCTGCTCCTCCTGGCTCACAAGGAGTGCTTCCGCATGCATTTCGCTGCCGTGTTTCCCGAGCCTTGGGAAACCTGCGTGGCAGCAGTTAAATTTAAATCAGGTTCCCAATAACACTGTGGGAAACTGATTTATATATGTTAATGAAGTGCCCCACCACTCCAAGACGAGACACTCGCATGCTTCGTTACCCATCACTGTAAAAAGGGTGGCAGGTGCGTACGTGTCGGGTTGGGGTTGCATGTCACGTTTTTTAGGGTTTAACCCCACCCCCCCCTGACCTCCTCCCACCCGTCGTGGGGAGGTTAATATCAAGGCCCACATTTTTATTGCTTTCTACTATCATATTTCAATAACAACATTTCAAGGGTGGTTCGCAGGGGCTAATGTACAACAAAATGTAATTGGTGTGAATTTGCTTTCAGTGGAAAGTTGTTTGTTGCTGTTAAAGATCAATTAAAAAGGAGACCATGGGGCCGATTATCATGGCCACTGCTGGGTGGCAATGGGGCTGAAACACTCAAAAAATCGCAGAGCAGAACTTACCACTCCATTCCCACTCCTGATCTACCTACCAGAAATTTCACTGGGCCCTTCACATGGGCAGCCCAGAAACTCACCTGTTTCAGGCAGAGCTTACTTGAAATATGCAAATTGGAAATAACAACAGAAAACGCTGGAAAAACTCAGCAGGCCAGACAACATCCGTGGAGAGAGAAAGAGAGTTAACGTTTCAGGTCGATGACCTTTCATCAGAACTGGAAAGAGCCGGAAATCAAATAGATTTAAGGCCTCTTGCCTTGCATATCTCTTAATGTCTCTTAATGTCTCTTAATCTCCCCTTTTGTTCCTTTATCCCCTCCCCCTTTTCCCAGCTTTATCCTGGCCTTAAATCTATTTGATTTCCGGCTCTTTCCAGTTCTGACGAAAGGTCATCGACCTGAAACGTTAACTCTCTTTCTCTCTCCACGGATGTTGTCTGGCCTGCTGAGTTTTTCCAGCGTTTTCTGTTGTTATTTCGGATTTCCAGCATCCGCAGTATTTTGCTATTGTATGCAAATTGGAGTTCTACGACGTATATAGGATCCTGATCCTTAAAGAGACCAATGTTGGCCACTCCAAAACCAGGTACATTTCCGTTTTACTATCTTTTGCGAGGCCAGGAGGAACGTGAATGTTCATCTGGCCCCACAAAAATCTTCCGGCCCACTGCCAGCCTGTCCACACCACCAGCCCCCATGATTGCCTCCCTGCTTGAATCCATTACTTCTGCCTCGGCTCCACGGTTTTCACACCATGGTGATGCAAGCTGCCCTCTTGGTTCTCATTAGTCCATGTGCTCTTCTGACTTTCAAGATCTCACTACTTTTCTGACTGGAGGACAAAGCTACTCATAACAGAAGATAGCAGAGCTGAACTGGACAGCACAACTGGACTTGGTTGCACAAGACAATGTAAAAGGTGTGAGCCTTTACAGAGGCTGGAGAGCTCGAAAAAGGTCAGAACTGCTACCATCCTTTTCTGGTTACTCTTCCTCCCCATTCTCTCTCACTCACTCACTTATTCACTCATTCACATGCATATATTCTTGCCAATCCATAATTCCCAAATTTGTACCTGCGAGCTGAATTGGCACAACTTCTTCATAAAGTTTTCACGCCTATTAATGGGGCTAAACATGTGATTCAGTAATGCTACTGCTGGTACATTCTGACTGCTTGATCAGTTGTGCATTACCTCTAACACATCTGAGCTCCAAGAATGCACTATAGGGATAATTAATCACAGCTCTGTCCCAGACTGGAGCTCACTATTCAGAGGCCAGTGCTACAGCTATATAATATAGGGCCGATTCTGCACCGACACTCCTGTCTCGCACAGGTCCACATCAGGAGCCTCGCCTCGCAAAATTATCCTCTGCATCATTGCAAATGCGCTAAAAAAGGTTGAAAAAATTAATTATCATTTAACACACAGTCAGTATGCTTAATTAAACCGCAAGATGTGTTATGTCATTTGTTACTGAATTTAAAGTTGTACCAGGATGTTTCTTGATGAAGAGCAAAAGGTGGCATTGTTAGTTTGTATTTTAAATATCACATTAGCATAAGTTTTACAATACAGAAGTATTTAGAGGTAATTATAAGTCAGACATATTGGTGAATAGCACAAGATAACATTTTTTAACTAAATAGTAATCTTGACACCTATCTCTATTCAGTAACAACTTGGAACAGTAGTCTACTTTCAACAAATGAGATGAATCAAATTCATCCATCAATGCAAAGATTTTAAAAAAATATAGGCCCAGAAATTCTGCTGCGGTGCTCTGCCAGCGGAAGAGTGGCAGAGCAGAACCACCCTCTGCCCATATGTTTGGCCGCAGACCCCATCCCAAATTCCAGCGAAGGGCACATTTGCACACTTGGGGCGGGCTGCCATTGCCTACAAGGGTGGCTTCAGTGGTGCCTGCTCCAATCAGCCCTTGTAAAATGCAGAGGCCCACAGCTGCTCCACCTGAGGCACCATGAGACTCTTACAGGCTGATGATAAAAATATGCTGTAGCATTCTTCAGCCAAAAGGAGCCACTCTGCCTCAAGACAGAAGGTAATTGATCCCCTCTTGGATCAATTACCTTAATTTGGATAAGGTTTGGGGCCTTTCAAAAGGCCTCAATGAGACTCATGGCAGCTGTCAACTGGCAAGAGTTCCGCTGAAGGATATAGAAGGGCAGAATAGCAGAAGGTAGTGTGGAGACTGCCAGAGACACAACCCCTTGACAGAGGGGAGCAGGGAGAAGAAACTTCCCACTGACCCTGAAAACTCCAGATGAATCACCACTGGTGGGCACCACTGTCACGATCCCAGTACAGGCGCCGAGATCACGATCTATGGAAATTCGGGGCCACATTGATTATGACGCCTTCATCAACAGAGAATCTATATAGAACACCTTCTCTGTAAAAATGCCCTTCACAGTAGGTAAAAAAAAATGCATTCCCAGAATTAGCCAGTGATTTACCCAACACTATTGCAATTATGGAAATAAAATAAAGAAACTGTAAATGCTGGAAATCTGAAATAAAAACCTAAAATGTTGGAAATGCACAGCAGGTCAATTTGCGTTGGAAACAGATGGAAGTTTGCACCTGAAATGTTAATTTATCTTTCACTTTCAGATGCTGACTGACCTGCTGGGCACTCCCAATTTTTTCTGTTTTTATTTAATATTCCATTTGCAACTTCACAGTCTGCAGTTCTGGATATATTGTAAGAGCAGAGGAGGGTTATATAACTCGTGTAGGTATCGTCTGGAACTATAGGAGTTATATAAAGAGCTGTCTACTGTGAAATTTACAATATGTTCTTTTGAAATGCAGAAACAAGAGATTACTAAATTGCAGAATTACTGAGTGACTCATGAATGATTCACCAGAGACTCGTGGCAATTTAACTTTAGGCTTGTTTATCATGCTTTTTGCATTCTAAAGTGTATCAACAACAACATGCATTTATATAGCACCTTTAATGTAGAAAACCATCCCAACATACTACACAGAGGTTTAATCAGACAAAAATGGATGCTATGCCAAAGAAGGAGATATTAGGTGGGGTGAGTAAAAGTTTTGTCAAAGAGGTGGGTTTTAAGGAGAGTCTTAAAGGAGGAGAGAGGGTGAGATAGAAAGGTTTAAGGAGGGAATTGCAGAGCTGAAGGCCTAGAGTGCTGAAGGCACTGCTGCCAATGGTCGGGGCAAGGCATTGGGAATTGCACGAGAGGCCAGAGTCAGAGGAACAGAAGGTTTCGGAAGGGCTCTAGGGCTGGAGGAGGTTACAGAGATAGCGAGAGGCAATGCCATGAAAGAATTTAATCACAAGGATGAGAATTTTAACTTGGAGGAGTTGTGGGACTGGGGGCCAATGTAGGTCAGCAAAAACAGAGGCCGGAATTTTCTGAGGTAAGAGTGGGTGGGTTGGAGGCGTGAGGGGAAGTGAAAGTTGAAAAAATGTGAACCCCCGACCCCAACCCGCCTCCAACCCGCCCAGTTTCATCTTTTACTCAGGCGGGACAGGGTGGCGGGCTGCCAACCTGCTGCCAAGAGGTAAGTTGACAACTTAAATATTATAATGAGGCCTGAAGCTTCTACTTTAACCTGCTTTGCAGGTTTTACTGCAGGTGGCCATGGATCCCAGGCCTTGGGATTCCCGATGGCTGCAACGAGGCGGCCTCGGCCTCAGGACACAATGCCTGTGGGCCGGGAGGAACAGTTTCTGTAATTTTATGCTGCCATCTACACTACTTACTATGCCACCAATCTTTGTGTCATCAGCAAACTCGGATATATGGCTCTCTATTGTGTTATCTAAATCATTAATAAATAAAGTGAATAGTTGAGGCGTAAGCACAGACCCTTGTGGGACACCACTATTCATTTCCTACCCATTATCTCTACTCTGTCTTCTACCGCCTAACCAATCTACTAACCAGGTCAATAATTTGTCTTCAATTCCATGAGCTTTAATTTTAGTTAACAGTCGCTTATGTGGAACCTTATTGAATGCCTTCTAGAAGTCCAGATAAACTATATCCATAGACATTCCTATCTACTACTTTAGTTACTTCCTCAAAAATTTCAATTAGGTTTGTTAGACATGACCTACCTGTAATAAATCTATGTTGGCTCTCTCTAATTAGCTCAAATTTCTCTTAAGTGCTCAGTCACCCTGTCCTTAATTATAGATTTCAATAACTTCTCCACAACACATGTTAGACTGACAGGTCTATAATTTCCTGGTTTCTCTCTCTCGCCTTTCTTACATTTGCAATTTTCCAATCTAAAGGGATGGTTCCTGAATTGAGAGAGCTTTGGAAGATTATGGCTAAAGCTTCTGGAATTTCCTCACCTACTTCCTTTAAAACCCTGGGGTGGAAACCATCAGGTCCTGGGAATTTGTCAGTCATTAGTGCCATTATTTTTTCTAATACTGTTTTCTTGTTTACGTTAACTTCAGTGAGTTCCAGTCCTTGATTCATTATTAGTTTCCCTGGAATGTCAGGTATATTATCCTCTTCCTCTACTGTGAAGACTGAATTATTCAACAAGTCTACCATTTTCTTATTTTCATTTGGAATATTACCCGCATCTATTTTTAAAGGGCCCACATTACCCTTGAATACCCTTTTTCTTCTATTATAATTGTAAAAACTTTGTGTTAATCTTGATATCCCTTGCATGTTTCTTTTCGTATTCCCTTTTTGCAGCTCTTACTATCATTTTTATTTTCCTTTGCTGTTCTTTATGGGGGAGAAATTCAGTATCGCCCCATTTGGGGCGCAATTATCGGCCGGGCGCAAAGATTAGCGCCTGGCACTAATTATCGCCACCGACTGCAAACTTGACTTTTATCGCCCCTGGAGGTGATTGGAGCGCTAAATCAGGCACTTCACACCTGTCTTAAGGCGCAAAGGCCGAGGAGCGAGGCGCTACCTCAGAGCGCTGGCGAAGCTCATGTAATGTCAGTCAGCAATGGAACACACACACAATGGCACGGGCCAGTTCTTAAAGGGGATGGTTAATCTCACTTTCCATCCACATCCTGCTAATTGCAGCCTTGAATCTCGGCCTGGAGAGACCTGCACATCAAATCTACTGGAAAGAACAATGGAGAGTATCAGGCAAAGAGCTCAGAGTGCAGCTCCCACAGTCTCTTTTAAATCGATACAAGGAATGGCAAATCAAAATGAACCTGCAAAGTGCTGCTCAGTACCCAAAACTCCTTCACACAACGTTGAAACTCTCCAGAAGTCTCTCTCTCTCTCTCTCAGAATGCATAGTTCAAAAATGGCACCAACAATAAAAGGCAGGAAGCGGTCACCTTTAAATAGCGCTCCCCCTTTCCCTTCATGGCTACAGAACGCTCCACTCAAACTGTCGTTGCTAGCGTCAGGCGGTAAGGCAGGGGGCGCCACTCAATATCCGCTCCGGGGCGATACCGGGGCGTTGCGCACTCGACTGACGTCACGATCTGCCAGCGCAGGAGATCGTGGCGGTAGTGTTTAGCGCCGCCGCAAAATGTCTAGTTAATTTCGCGAGCGACGCAAACTTCGCCGCGCCTGGGCGCTAGATGCTTTGCGCCCCATTAGCGTCCTCTTAAGGTGCTAACGGGAGGCACAACCAACTGAATTTTTCCCCCTATATCTCTCCAAGTCCCCTGAATCTACACATTTGTATGCTCTTTCCTTTAGTTTTATGTTATCTCTCACCTCTTTTATCGACCACAGCTATTTTATTTGGTAAGTCATGCTCTTGCCCCTTAGAGGTATATACTGGTCCTGTATTAAGCTAAATTATATTTTGAACACCTCCCACTGTTCATCTGTAGATTTACCCGATAACAGTTTTGACCAGTTTGCTGTTGTCAGTCTCTGTCTCATTCCATTAAAGTTAGCCGTACCAAAATAGAATCTGTGTTAAGTTCCTCCTTTTCAAACCTAACATTGAATTTGATCATATTGGCCTAGATTTTCCGTGGCCTATGACCACGTACGCAGAACCGCATTCAACCCTGGGATACTTGGGTCTCTATGCAAGCCTACACGTAGAGGCCCAGGAGCGCGAGTGGATCCAGGACCATCAGACAGGTGCGTAGATTTATTGCGGTTCAGAGGCATCCGCCCGTGGGAAGCCTCCGACCGCAAATTCAGGCCCATTATGATCACTGTTAGATAAATGTTCCCTTACTGTTGGATTGTTAACTAAGTCTGGCTCATTACTCATTACTAAATCTAGTATGGCCTGTCCCCTTGTTGGTTCCAGAACATATTGCTCCAGGAAACTATCTTGAATTTTGAATGAATACTGTGAGAAGCATGATTCGGATTTAACTCTTGTCTCCTGACAGTTCCAGGGAACTTTCTACTTCTTGGATTTCCAGTTTTTTTAAAGATTTCACTCACACACTGTGATGCTCAAAAAAATTCTCAAATTATACTCAGATATACTGAGATATCAGAAATAACTATTATTGAATTATTAATGTTCCATGACTAAAATAATCCATTTTTAAAATGTACATAACATTTTTAAAACTATTCTTCACCTCATCTCTTTTCTCCAGGTTGCCTTTATCCTTCCCTAGTCTCACTTTTCTATTTTAATTGTTATTTTAGTTGTTACTTTCCTGATTTTTGAAATGTAACTTTACTTTATTCCATGGGCCAATTGTGATTCCTAAACTGGGATTACATGAATAAAATTTGTCCTCTGGTTGACCGGAAACGATCTCCAAAGGCTAGGTGTTTATAACCAAGCAAGTCTCAGGACTTTAAACATTGACATATTCCTATTATTGAAATGACAGGCTAATCTATCAATGCTGTTTTTAGGTCAACAACCCATCTGCCAACAGTAGAATTAGTGGTGCCGAAATTAGTTATCATGCCCTGGGGGTTCATCAAATAGAGCAGGCCAACAACATATGTTTGACAATAACAATGTAAGTATACTATGTAAGAAAGAAGAACAAAAGAACTTACATTTGTATAAATCCTTACCATGTTCTTAGGATGTCCTAAAGTTCTTTTGGAAGTGCAATCACTGTTGTGATATAGTCAAACATAATGAGAATTTAAAATCTTCTGTTATAATACTGGACAATCGGAGAATACCTGTCTTTGATGAATTTGTGTTGCTATTTCTCAAGGTCTCTTCTGCTTCTCCCCCCTTAACTCTTTTTACTTCTTGCTTTAAGTGTCAGCTGTGGCTCAGTTGATAGCACTCTCGCCTCTGAGTCAGAAGGTTGTGGGTTCAGAGTCCCACTCCAGAGACTTGAGCACAAAAATCTAGGCTAACACTCCAATGCAGTACCGAAGGAGTGCTGCACTGTCAGAGGTGCCGTCTTTCGGATGAGATGTTAAACTGAGGCCCCATTTGCCTTCACCGGTGGATGTAAAAGATCCCGTTACACTATTTTGAAAAAGAGCAGCGGAGTTATCCCCGGTGTCCTGGCCAATATTTATCCCTCAATGAACATCACAAAAACAGATTTTCTGGTCATTATCATATTGTTGTTTGTGGGAGCTTGCTGTGCGCAAATTGGCTGCCGCATTTCCTACATTACAATAGTGAGTACACTTCAAAAAGTTCTTAATTAGCTGTAAAGTGCTTTGGGGCATCTAATGGTTGTGAAAAGCGCTATATAAATGCAAATTTTTCTTTCTTTCATTCTTTCTTTCTTTCTGTCCTCTTCTGCTTCTCTCTGTTATTTTCTTTGTCTCCTTTCTTTCAGGTGGGAGATAATGGATAGTATGGTGTTGTGCTGTGGAGAAGGGAGACACCAACAGCTGCAGGCTCCATTTGGGGCAACGATTGTGAGGAAAATGTGGTCTTCAATAACTCTTTCCCCATTATTTCTCCCAATCGCTCATTAGTACCTCCTCCTCCTTGCTCTCATCGTGTTCCCTACCCCTTAACCTTCCCACTACCTGTTCCACTTCTTACCACCAAATAATCCCATCATTATCACTATCTCTTTCCCTTTGACTTACGCACTCATCTCCTGTAACCTACCCTCCCCTTTCCTCCACTGTCATTCTTTTCACCCTCAACCTGATACCCACTCCCACTGACTCCCCCCTCAAGAGCAACGAGAGACCAGAGGCCCCCTTACCCTCAACTAGTTTCCCTACTCCCCTCCCCCTCCTACTTCTCATTCCTATCTGTTTCTCTGAAAGAGGCTTTGCTTGCTTTTGAAATTCAACTTTTTTTTTAAAAGAAGAAATCAAATTAGAATGAAGAAATAAACTGCCTGTCTGCCTTTCTCTCTATTGTGCCTTACTTTCTCTCTCTCTCTTTGTCTCATAGATGTTAGAAATTAGAATCTCTGACTCACTGGTTTAAGCAATTAACATTGACCTTTTTTAACTATCAACACAACACAGGTGAGATCAAAATTCAAAGCTTGTTTTTTTAGAAAATTGAAGTAACAATAGATGAAAAAAGATTCTCGCTTTCTCTCTCTCTATATATATATATATATATATATAACTGATTTTCTCTCTCCCCTCTGTCTTTTACCCCAGTCTCTCTCTCACCCCTCAAATAAGTATGTTTGCCAGCACCCAGCAAAGATCAAATTCCCTGGCAACTTGGGGCAGGCATGCAATCGAGAAGAGTCTGTAATGTATGAGCACAGCATCAGTGCCGGGACCGCTGGCTTACCCAGAGTCATTAAGCGCAAATCCAGGCTTTTAGGAGAGGCTGAGGCCTTCAAGTTATTTGATTTCTTAAATTTTGCTTAAGTGCTTATTTTAGATATTAGAAATTTTAGTTACTAAGTAAAAATTGTTAGATCAAAAATATATTTGGACTACATTTTGAGCAGGTGTAAGTGATTAACAGTGATGTTTTTCTAACAGCCAATAAAATACAGGTGAAATAATGAGTTGGCTTCAAAATTCAACTGGTGTTTTTATTTGAAAATTGAACTAATATTAAAGGAAGAGTCTCCATCCCTCTCTCTCCCTCTCCACTTAATGTACTTTCTGAAGTCACAAAACATAAGCTACAACAGCTGTATAATTATTATGCCGTAATTTTTCTCATTATTAAGCTGTCTTCTTCTTTCGTGTGGTAGTAGCAAAGCAAATCAAATGTCAATATCAAAGTTGGATATCCAGGCCAAATCTTCCACTGTAACAGTGTGGATATCTTGTAGGCTACCTGCGAATTTCCTCTGAGGGCAGTGCTCAATGATGTGCTCCAGGGTCTGATTAGGAGCTCCACAGTCGCATGATGGGATGCTTTAATCTTCCATCTATGGAGAAGGTGGCAACATCTACCATGACTGGTTCTGAGGCAATTGATGGTTGTCCACTGTTTGCGAGGAAGGTTTGATCCTTCAGGTTGTACTGTAATTTATACTCTTGTTTTTCAAAGTTATTGAAAAATAAAGCTACCAAGCAGAAAGCTTGGAGTTAAAGAAAATTATTCTATCAATACTACTATCTAAACAGTGTGAATACATCCTGGCAAATTAGGTACACTACACATGCCCAGACTGCACAATTTCAATTCAGCTCACAGAGTTACACCTCTGGGCAAAAATGTTGGCCTAGAAATTCGATTCGGAGGCTTGCCGCGGGGGTAAGGATCGCGCGCGATATCACCTACCGCGTCTGCCGTTCTTGTTTGCTCCCGCAGGAACTTCGGGTCCTGGGCCTCTCCCTAGTGCCAGCGCGCAGTGCTTGCGTGTTCCAGGGGCGCAGTTAGTGCGATGCGACCCCTGGGATCACGTGGGCCATGGAGAGCCAATGGCAGCAGATCATCTTTCATTCATAGATTTGACAGGAGACCTGTCAAATCTGTGAATTGAAATCGGCCCCAAAAGAACAGCTAAACCTCAAATAAATTTTAAAAAAACAATCACATTAATAAAATAACTATAGTTAAATAAATTAACCACTTTAAACAAAAATTGAAATTTTTGAAAAAATTAAAATACTTTTTAAAAGTTATAAAAATAAACTTACCTTTCTTTAAAGTCTCTAAAAAAGATAACCTGTTGAAATTTTTTTTAAATTATACTTAATTAACTACTTACCTTGTTCAAAAGGGGGTCTTACGCCTCCTTTTTACTAGCGTAGTTTCTTCCATACTTACCCTCGCGTTGAAACCTGAAAAAAACCTAAGTGTGCTGCGTGCGCGCAGCCTCTAGTGCGCACGCGGTTCACCTAGGAACCGCCCCCTTCGCCATACTGGAAGTGCCGGTTTCCCGCGCATGCGCAGTGCATGCAGGAAACCGGCACTTCGGGAATGAATACGGGTGAGTACGCACTGAGTACTCACCCGAGAACGGCCGAATTTTTGGGCCATTATGTCCAAGCCCAGCCTTTTGGGAGAGACTGAGGCCTTAATTAAAAGACACAAAAGATAAATAATTGGATAAATTTAATTGTATGGTGAAATATCTAATTTTTTGATAGTTAACTCTTCTTTAAACGCTTATTTTGGACATTAAAAATTTCAGTTACTGAAAACATGGCAGTTTTTTTTTTAATCAGAAAGCATTTTGAGCAATTTTTGGGAACGCTGATGGGTAGATTTCGCAATCAGAGCAATGATATTGCATAGGCATTAGAGATGTGGATATAAGAATTTAGAATGGGAAAAAGTTGACACAAAAAGTGTAACAAAAACATGGCAACATCAAATCAAGTTGTGCAGACAGAAATTATAGCAGATGTAAGATTTTTAATAAGATATGAATAGATATATACACTTTACAAGTTATAAGCTGTCACATAGTTCTAAGGATTTGCAGTAGTGGTTGCCTTCAAGCGGTTTGCCCTCCCTGGTCCCTTAGGCAGGGGAAATTCAACCAATGAGAAAGGAAGAAAAATGCCTTTATGAACAGAGGGAAGGCCATCCTATAAAAACAATGGGAAATCTAGTGGTACAGTGGGTTACTACTGGTCTTTTATCTCTGGGACCTGGGTACAAAACTAGAAAGGAATAACAAGCACAGAAAATAAGAGGAGAAAAAAAATATTGAATGAAAACTATCAATGTTATCCTGTGATGAAAGCTTGTCGAGAATAGTACATTAACCTCCAAATCCAAATAGGTCTGTATGTTATTTCACAGCTGCTACAGTGAAATGGATTAAAAGCACAGTACATGACAGTCCATGCCATGTTACCTTCATTGATGAATACAGCCTTTCCCAGAAGCTAGCTCCAAATCGATTGCCATTGCTGCAGTCAATAGTCTATGTCTAAGGTCAGTTATTTGAGGGGAAGGTCTTTAGCTTTAGCTGTGTTTGTATGGTGAGTGGGTACTTAACATAAAACCAAAACATTGGACTCTACTGTATCAATCTTGTTTCTAAAGGAGCAAATATGGCTACTGTATTACTACAGACTAGCTGAAAAATTAGCAATATTGCAAATACTATTCCCTGGTATATTATTGGGGAATCTGCTGAAGGATTTTGGACTTTTTGATAAGGTCTTTTGGTGCCTCCTCTTCAGGAGGACTAAGAAAGGCCTATGGAGCGGGAACTGTCAAGGCATGGTGAATACTTGGTAAAAGAGCATGATTTGTTAAAAGTATGAACAGCACATGAAGGATAACTCATATGCAGGCAATACAATCAAAACAAAATTACAGGTAGACTAATTGGAGATCGATACCCTACCGAGGAACAGATGCATTGTATCGAAACACCAATGGAGCAAAGGACTACAGGATCTTGTTATTGCTCTAAACTGCCTTGAGAAAGACTGTATACTTTCAAAGGACATTGACTGCTAACAATGAGAGTAAAACAAGGTCAAAGATAAGACAGCTGTGTGCTGAAAGGTGAGAAAGGGAGAGGAGAAACACCAGCCTATTCTACGCAGCAACAAACTTTCGAAAGAAAACATACAAGACCGAGGGTCACAGTGATTTTTCAGAATCACGTGTGGCATTTGAACAAGATGGTATAGGAGAGGAACCTTCTCCTCTCCCAGGACAAATGACTTGATCACGCCTTTGTTCCTAAGTTGTATGAGAAGCTACTACTTTCTTTCTGGAAAAACCATGGTGTCTGAATCTCAAATAAAATTCTAGAATCATTCATACTGTAAAAAGCAAGGATTGAAACTGACACTGACTACCAAAATATCAGTCAGGCTACTAAATTTGAGATAATTTATTTAAGTTCCTAAAAATATCTTTGTTTAAGTTTAATCTGTCTGATGTGTTAGTCAAATAGGTTTTCTTTTAGTATGTGCCCTTCTTTAACTCTAGGGACAAACAGGGCTTCCTTTTGCATAAGGGTGGTTTTGAAGGCATTCCATTTTTCATCAGTGTTGCTATTATCCTCACCTAGCAGGATCTCCCAATCAATCTTGCTCAAGTCATTTGCCATCTTTGCAAATTTAGTCCCCTTAAAATCAGGTACCACTATTAAATTTTCAGCAGCTTTGGATTGGGTGATCAAGTTAAATCTAATAATATTATAGCCACTGATGCTGCGGCGTTCCTCCCAAGAGAGGTCTCATACCACATCAGAGGCATTATTAAAAACTAGGTCTAGTATCCAATTACCCCTAGTTTCCTCACTAACATGTTCTGCAAGGAAACAATCTTTAATATTATCTACAAATCTTTCAGCTGTCCTGCCCTCAATACCAGATGGATTACTATTGGAGCAGAGAATACTTGGGAAATTGAAAACCCCAATTACAGACAGTTCCCAATTCAGCCTCCTGGTGGGTCTGCTCCTGGGGCTGGCTAAAATTGCCATCCATAGGTCCAGATGTGTAGGACCTGCCAGGAGGATCACTTCAACTGCTTGCCCCTCTTTCAAGGCCTTGGAAAGAGATCACACTATATGCTTGAAGCCGTCCACAACTTTTATAAAACTTATAAAATTCTAACAGGACTAGACAGACTAGATGCAGGAAGGATGTTCCCGATGGCGGGGGAGTCCAGAACCAGGGGTCACAGTCTAAGGATAAGGGGTAAGCCATTCAGGACTGAGATGAGGAGGAATTTCCTCACCCAGAGAGTGGTGAACCTGTGGAATTCTCTACCACACAAGGCAGTTGAGGCCAATTCATTAAATATATTCAAGAAGGAGTTAGATATATTTCTTAAGGTTAAAGGGATCAAGGGATATGGGGAGAAAGCAGGGACAGGGTACTGAATTTGGATGGTCAGCTATGATCTCATTAAATGGCGGAACAGGCTCGAGGGGCCGAATGGCCTATTCCTGCTCCTATCTTCTATGTTTCTATGTTTCTTAGGCACTGCTGGATACACCTTGGCAGTTTCCCTGTCTGCACCCATTACAAGCTTTAGCTAATCCAGAACTGTTAAGCCCTTCCTATACAAGGTTCCACACATTTATGACTCCCAATTCCACTTGCTCCCTGCGCCCCATAGAGATAATTTCAAGATTTTCATCCTTATTTTCAAATTCCTCTATGTTTTCCCCCAACTCTATTTGGTAAATATCCACTAGCCATAGTCCCAGCCCACGCTCTCTGTTCCTCTGATTCTGGATTACTGCTTATCCCCACTCCCTCCCCTCCACCATTTAATGGTCAAAAAGTCATGGGTGGTGTGTGCCTGAATTTCATAATTGGATGTGAAACTGTGAAATGTGCAATTGCCTGACAGGAAATCCTGAAGAGCCAGTCATCAATTAACAGATAGACATGGAGGTGTCCCATCCGAAGATGTGAAAACCCCCTGGTGGCAAGTAGAGAGCAAAGTATTTTAAATTGGTAGCTTTGTCCTTTGAAATTAAATCAGAGCAACTTGCAGTGACAAGGCTAAATGGCAATATGGAACGATGCCTCCTTATGTCTATAGCATCCAATCAGTCCCCTGGACATACCGTTTGAATAATTTTAGGTACCACCTTGAGCATTTCTCGTTTGAGGAACTGATTTAGTGCCCTAACATTCAATATTGGATGAAGTACCCTGTCTTTTTCAGCACTACAAAGTACTAGGAGTTAGGGGCGGCGTTAGGACTGTGGGCCGGGCTTTTCCTTACCTCGGCGGGTCTGGGGCGGGCGATGTCAGTGGCGGGTCGCGGCCCCACTGCTGGCTCCATCTCGCTCTGGAAATGAATTTATGTTGATGGGGCTTGTTAAGCCCGCTCAGCGCGTTTCCCGGCCCAATTAGAGGAAGCGGGTCTGGTGACGTCATTCATGACACATCATCAGCCGGTTTCCTTAAAGGGACCATGGCCAACTTTCTTTTGACATTTGTGCTGTCAGTGTTCTACAGCATTCAAGTACTGCAAACACTGACAACCTGTGGTGCACACAGGTGCAGGGCTGCACCAAGGTTCTCCCATGACTCCCTCCATGTGCTTATGGAGGGAGTCAGAGCACACAGGGAGGTCCTCTTCCCTTCCCATGGGCGGAAGAGACCTCCCCAGGAGAGCAACACAGCCTGGTTGCACATTGCACGAGGGCGCAAGCAGCGATATGGTCAGGAGGACCTGGGTGTAGTGGCACAAACCTTTCAATGATCTCATTAGATCACGAAACGTAAGTTTAGAAGAATGAGAGGGGATCTCATTGAAACGTATAAAATTGTGACAGGACTAGACAGACTGGATGCAGGGAGGATGTTCCCCCTGGCTGGGGAATCTAGAACGAGGGGTCACAGGATACGGGGTAGGATATTTAGGACTGAGATGAGGAGAAATTTCTTCAGCAGAGGGTGGTGAACCTGTGGAATTCTCTACCACCGAAGGCTGTGGAGGCCAAGTCACTGAATATATTTAAGAAGGAGATAGATAGATTTCTAGCCACAAAAGGTATCAAGGGGTATGTGGAGAGAGCGGGAATATGGTAGTGAGATAGAGGATCAGCCAAGATCATATCGAATGGCGGAGCAGGCTCGAAGGGCCGAATGGCCTACTCCTGCTCCTATTTTTCTATGTTAGTACAAAGCCACACGTGACCTCATCCTGCTGTGTCTCTCATCACATCCCCATCACTGCCTTCCCTACCCTACTCCTGCACATCCTTACTCACACCAACTTACCTTGCACCTCCACCCATCCCTCTCTATCTACATTGTCACATCCCCATCTCACTAGCCACCCCTCACACTCACTCTCATCCTAGTCCAATCATACCAACTGACAACACTCAAGGGTATCTACTTGGATGTTTTATCCAATGTTCTTGTAAAGTTTTTGTTAATGTGCTGTCAAACATTGAAACCTTTATTTTCAATACTTTCCGTTCTTGGACAGATTTGTGTGCACCTTTGGAAGTGACTTAGTGAGTTGCAGTGAATGGTGAGACATAACAGTACACCCGCAATGGTGGTGAGTGTGAAAGGATTGGCTTGGACATTGTAGGTATGCTTTATGGTGTTGATGTGGGGTGGTGCCAACTTGGCGCATCATGTGGCAACCAGGGTGTACAGCGTCAAGTGAAGTAAATCTGGCCATGGTAAGGCCATCCCTGGCACCAATGTGCTCAGGTGCTGATGCCTTCTGTCCTGTGCAGCACCAATTGATTGCGGAGAAGATTGGTGTTGTTGTTGGTGCTGCTGGTGTTGGGGCTGATCGTGGTCGGATTATGAGGACCAAGGTGAGACAGTATAAAGGGCACCCATGTTGATGGAATAGATGGCAGGTGAAGTAGCGATGACAGAAGCATTCTGTCAATGGTGAGAGAGTTCTTCCAATGAGGTAAGAGTGGATGGAGAGTGGAAAATGGAAAGCCTGCAGAATCTGTGCTGGAAATGGACTGAGAAACAGCTTATGGCTGAGGAAAATGATGATCTGTCAGGTGGGAGCTTTTACTGTACATTTGAAGCTGTCAAGTAATCAGCTGGAGCAATGGCCTTTCAACTCCTGCCTCAGGTTCACAGATATGGTCCCCGAGCAGCGTGGACCCCGTGGGCGAGCAGTTAAGTTAAAAAGTAAGGTTAAAAGCATTATTAAGGGTCTGTCAACAACCCAATAATTGGTTTAATTGGGTCGCCTGCCTCTGCGGGTCGGGTCGGATCGGAGATCACACACCCGCCTGTGGGAAAGGTGTGTCCTGACCCGCTGTCAAAAAAATCAAATTTCCCACCCGACTCGCCACTAATCCTACCCGCTGCCCACGATCTCCCCCCCCCCACCCCGCCCCCTACCCCGGAGAATTCCGGCCGTGAAATCCATACAATTGCATGGGACTCCAAGCCAATCAGGGCCCTTGAGTGGATCCAGTGATACTGTTAACAGACTTGAATTTCTCAATGTAGGAACAACAAACCAATCATTTGCACGGGACTCCCACAAGGCAAGCACCGCTCCTACTAGGAGTAGAGAATTCCGCCACCTCCGCTTGGGATGAACTCTTTCAATTGATTCTGATGCGAATAGTTTGTTGATTCTATAGAAATGCCCTTATCATGAGAGGATCTTGCCTGATTACTCTATGAAACATCGGGGAGGGTTCCAATTTTGGAGATTATAGTTCACTATCCAATTAATTATCTGAACATTAGACACTAGCAATGTCAATTATCTAAGCATTTGCTCCAGCTTCCAGGCAGAAAGTATCTTTTTTTGGGGGGGGGGAAAAGCTGCTCAAAATAGACTGGACACAACTTTCACCACAACCAGATTAGCTGACGGTCTCGACTGTGCTCCACCTCCTACAGCACCTCCCACCGCACCAGTGGAACAGTTACATTTCCCAGACCTATCATTTTTTGGGGCTTTTTGAGCAATATTGCCAATTAGTGCTGATTTACAGGGTAATTTTGTGTTGTGTCCAATGGGAATTAGTTGAAACTATGGAAACTCATTTCATTTAGGACTCATTCAGCTGACAGATTAAGAAGACTTTATCCCATCAGTCTGGGCTGGATTGAAACCTAGGCTCCTAAAGTAAAATAACAGTATGTTAACCATACTTTAACTTTTGTTCCCCACTCATTGAGCTACAATTGTATGGGGAGAGGCTGCTACAGATACTATAGGGTAGAATTTCCACGGCGGTTCCCCAATCTCCTGCCATAACTTTGGCAGAAAGCTTGGAGAAATTACATAAATGTCTGTTTACACTGTTTTTCCTGAGTTTCTGCTAACATTATGCTGGATGATCAGGAGAAACCCCACTAAATTTACTGCTGTACAACTCAGGAAGCAGCATTGTTAAAAGTTTAAATTATTCAATCTTAACATGTGTTCTGAAGGCCCTTTTGGTCCTGTGCTGCTGAGTTCCACTGAAAAACATAAAATATCAGAACCTTGTATTTGGAAGTCAGTGAAATAACAATATGGTAAATACCAGCTTTGTAATACATTGATATGGATTATAGAGTGCACATAGATGTGGCAAACAGTTTTAACTACTCTCCGATATCTAATTGACTTTGTCCACTTACAATATTGTTCAACAAGAATGCCAATCTTTGTTAGGAAATTTATTTTATACAATTTGATACAACTACAGTTTAGATTTGATGATTTTGCAGTTAATCGCAGTGTTAGCTATCCTAAAGCACCCAATTGAGTTTAGTCGGTGGGTTTATTAATTTACTGTATCACTTATTTTAGTAATGAACAAAAATTATTCCCATAATGTTCTTGTATGGCTCCAAAAAGGCTCTTCCATAAGCCATTTAGAAGAAGCATCAGCATTGATGTAATGTCTGGCAACACCATACACCCACGCAGAAGTAGTCATGCTTTTAAGTAACAGGCGTGAAATGTCTGCAACTTCCTGCACCAGACTAAATCTAATCTACTGGAAGCTGCAGAACACAGGCTTGCAGATAGAATCTCAAACTCAGTAATCGTTGCTAGAAATTTCTATCTGTTGCATTTGAAAAAGAGCAAATTAATGAGATGTTATTCCTTTGATTCCTGGCCTTGCCAAGCCGTGCTTTAAACAAGTATTTTACCAATGTCGAATCATTTCACCCACTAGCAACATTCATCCCAGAGCTTTGGTTAATTACCTTCAGGGCTCAGGAGAAATTTCACAGAGCATTATTTTCCTGGAGGTTTACCTGTTAATTTGTTACCTAGCACACAAGATTGATTGGTTTTGGGTAGAATCATTAATGGAGCAAATTTACATTTTCAGTGGAAGGAGTGGCCTTCGTCGGATGAACTGCCTTTTATTATTACAGATTTTTTTCATACTTCTTAACATGCAAAAGTACACTTTACAATACACTATAAGGCTGATTCCACAATCGGGAAGTCCCAGTGAGAAATGGTGTCTGGCACAGGCACGATGGGCCGAATGGCCTCCTATGCTGAATCATTCAATGATTTTATGGTCAGAAAATTGCTGGCTCACAGCCCATAATTTTTCTATCCCACACAAAAAATCACGGGTTGCGGTTCCTTGCTGAGAATACCCAATCATAACATCATCCCTTATACATGATATTAACTCTGCAACTTCATCACTTTAGGATCATACCAATATGATAACAAGCTGTTGTTCCCCACTGTTTAACTCCATTTCCCCAGTAACATGGGATAAACATATAGGTGCAATAGATTCACTGTCATGTCTGTCACTGTGCATCATGCTGAATAACTGTACAATAACTGCCACCTTGAGCTTGTTACTTAAATGTCAGCTTGCCTCAGAGGGTTGTAGGTTCAAACCCCACCCTATGTATTTCATAGAATCATGGAATAATACAGCACAGAAAGAGGCCATTCGGCCCATCGAGTCTGCACCGGCTCTTTCGAAGAGCAATCCAGTTAGACCCATTGTATTTGAGCACTCAGTGCAGTACTACAGGAATAGTGTATTGTAGGAGGTGCTGTCTTTTGAATAAGATGTTAAACCAAGACCCTGTATGCCTGTTTACGTGGATCTAAAAGATCCTATGATACTATGTGAAGAATACATATTCTTGTATATCCTGGTGTCCTGGTCAACATTTGTCCCTCAATCAAAACCTCCAAAAAGATAGATTTATCTCATTGTTGTCTCTGGGACCTTTGCTATGTACAAATTAGTTGCTGCATTTGCTTACATAACAATTGTAACTTAAAAAGTAATTCACTGGCACTTAGGACGTCCTGAGAATGTGAAAGATGCTGTATAGTTATTTATATTTTAAATTTAAAACTGAAAAAGAAGTCTAGGGAGAATACATTTTGTTCAAAGAACTTCCCAAATGTCTATTGTGACAACATAGCAAGATTTCTATATTTTATTTTATATCATTCTGAAATAGCTGGAGTTAAAATGGAAGCTATCTTTTTTTTACCCAATTTTGAAATAGAGACCTGGATATGAATTATCAACAGGAGCAGGCTAGGTTAATTGATCTAGAAATCAGTCAGGATATGGAGGCTATCTTCTAGGTGCTAATTAAATTGTACATGAACAAATCCTCTGAAAGCAAATATTGTATGAGCACCTGCTCAACAGCATTCTATGTAATAATTCATACCATTGTGTCTTTAATCATACATGATTGACAGGTCTGTTTTCAAACTGTTTTTGGACTGATTAAATAGGGAAATTCTCCATAGGTTTTAGTTTTAGCAAGAAGTCCAAACTCTCTGAATGAATTGAGTTTCTCACCAACCATGTATACCATTACATCTGGAAGATCGAAAGATCGACCAAGGAACAAACCTGACTCATTTCATCCAAAGTTCTTATCTGTAACGAATATGTTCTATAAAGGGTATATAACCCGCTTGTAGAATCATAGGAAGAGGCCATTCGCTCCATTGTGCCTGTGCCAGTTTTAGCGCTTCAACTGCATAAATCTATTCTAATCCTATTTCCTCACCCTTTTCGTCATACTTCCCAACTCTATCCTTATGATGGAAGCAGAGCTCTGTCCAGCTCTACTGGTAAAATTTCTCTATTTTGGTTTTCATATTACCTCAAACTAGACAAATATTGTGAATTTAAAATGAAGTTCAGTTTGCCATATTCTTGAAAAAGTTCCTTCGGCTGTGGGAAACAAAGAAAATATGCGAATACTATCTGGGGATATTTACTTTTCTGTGAGGGCCCTATGGTTCTGCTAGTTTTCTAAAAGGAAGTCATTACATGTATTCACAAATTAAGTGCATCGGAAATTCGCTCGTGTTTTTCAAATGTTAAAGCATAGAGTTTACAAACTTATATCAGAACCAAGCTGACTACATGAGAGCTGAAAGGAAAGGTACCAAAGCAAAATAAACCACCAGAAAAGCTGGAAGACTGCTGTTTATATGTTATCTATTTTAATGTTAAAATCATAGAACCATACAGCACAGGAGGAGGTCATTTGGCTCATCGTGTGTGTGTGCCAGCTCTTTGAAACAGCTACCGATGAGTCCCTGCTCTTTCCCCATAGCCCTGCAATTTTTTTTCCTTTTTAAGTAGAGATACAATTCCCTTTTGAAAGTTACTATTGAAACTGCTTCCACCACTCTTTCAGCCACTGCATTACAGATCATAATAACTCGCTGAATAAAGAAAATTCTCCACATCTCCCCCCTGGCTTTTTTGTCAATTATTTTAAATCTGTGTCCTCTGGTTTCTGACCCTCCTTCCAGTAGAAACACTTTCTCCTCATTTACTCTATCAAAACCCGTCATAATTTTGAACATCTGCACAGAGTGGTCTTACACGGAGTGCACTTAAACAGAGTGTTAAAGTTGGGAATTTGGAGAGAGTGGACGTCTCTGGTAAGTACTGGGTGAATACTATCCATAAAAAGAGAAATTTACATAGAATTACATAGGATATACAGCACAGAAACAGGCCATTCAGCCCAACCAGTCCATGCTGGCCGTTTTGCTCCAGTCGAACTTCCTCCCGTCTTTCCTCATCTAGCTCTATCAGCATAACCCTCTATTCCCTTCTCCCTCATATGCTTATCTAGCCTCCCCTTAAATGCATCTATACTATTCGCTTCAACCACTCCCTGTGGTAGCGAGTTCCACATTCTCACCACTCTCTGAATAAAGAAGTTTCTTTTGAAATCCCTATATGATTTCTTGGTGACTATCTCATATTGATGGCCTCTAGCTTTGCTCTTCCCCACAAGTGTAAAGACTCTCTCTGTGTCTACTCTATCAAAACATTTCAGAATTTTAAAGACCTCTATTAGGTCAGCCCTCAGCCTTCCCTTTTCAAGAGTAGGTAACATTCGTGTCACAGAAGTGCCAGGCAATGACTATCTAAGAAGAGAGAGTCTAACCACCGCCCCTTGATATCCAACGGCATTACCATCACCAAATTCCCCACCATCAACATCCTGGGGGTCACCATTGACCAGAAACTTAACTGGACTAGCCACATAAATACTGTGGCAACAAGAGCAGGTCAGAGGCTAGGTATTCTGCGGCGAGTGTCTCACCTCCTGACTCCCCAAAGCCTTTCCACCATCTACAAGGCACAAGTAAGGAGTGTGATGGAATACTCTCCACTTGCCTGGATGAGTGCAGCTCCAACAACACTCAAGAAGCTCAACACCATCCAGGACAAAGCAGCCCGCTTGATTGGCACCCCATCCACCACCTTAAACATTCACTCCCTCCACCAACAGCGTACCGTGGCTGCAGTGTGTACCATCTACAAGATGCACTGCAGCAACTTGCCAAGGCTTCTTCGGCAGCACCTCCCAAACCCGCAACCTCTTCCACCTAGAAGGACAAGGGCAGCAGGCGCATGGGAACATCACCACCTCCAAATTCCCTTCCAAGTCACACACCATCCTGACTTAGAAGTATATCGCCATTCCTTCATCGTCGCTGGGTCAAAACTCTGGAACTCCCTCCCTAACAGCACTGTGGGAGTACCTTCACCACATGGACTGCAGTGGTGCAAGAAGGCGGCTCACCACCACCTTCTCAAGGGCAATTAGGGATGGGCAATAAATGCTGGTCTTGCCAGCGACGCCCACATCCCATAAACAAATAAAATAAAAGCCTTCCCTTTTCAAGAGAAAAGAGACCCAGCCTGTTCATCCTTTCCTGATAACCTTTAACCTCACATTTCTGATATCATCCTTGTAAATATTTTTTGCAACCTTTCCAGTGTCTCTATATCCTTTTTATAATATGGTGACCAGAACTGTACACAGTACTCCAGTGTGGTCTAACCAAGATTCGATACAGGTTTAGCAGAACTTCTCTACTTTTCAATTCTATCCCTCTAGAAATAAACCCTAGTACTTGGTTTTCTTTTTTTTAATGACCTTATTAACCTGTGTCGCCACTTTTAGTGATTTGTGTATTTGTACTCTGAGATCCCTTTGCTCTTCTATCCCACTTAGATTCTTATTTTCCAAGTAATATGTGACCTCCTTATTTTTCTTACCAAAATGTAATACCTCACATTTATCTATGTTGAAATTCATTTGCCAATTATATGCCCATTCTGCAAGTTTATTAATGGCTTCTTGTAATTTGTTGCAGTCCTCCTCAGTATTGACTATCTCCTCCAATTTGGTGTCATCCACAAATTTAGAAATTGTGTTTTGATTCCAAAGTCTAAACCGTTAATATAAATTGTTAACAACATTGGTCCCAGCACTGATCCTTGTGGGACCCCACATTCCACCTTCTGCCACTCTGAATAGGTACCTTTACCCTTACTCTCTGCTTTCTGTTTTGAAGCCAGCTAGCTATCCATTCTGCTACTTATCCCCTGACTCCACATTCTCTGACCATATTCATTAGTCTATTATGTGGCACCTTATTGAAGGCTTTTTGGAAATCCAGATAAATTACATGCATTACCCTTGTCTTCTCTCTCTGTTACCTCTTCAATGAGATTGTGTCAAGCAAGACTTTCCCTTTTGAAATCCATGCTGACTATCCATTATTATATTTTTGGTTTCTGCATGTTCTTCTATTTTTTCCTTTAGTAGGGATTCCATTATTTTTCCTAACACCAATGTTAAGCTGACTGGTCTATAGGACACCCAGGATGTGTTCTATCTCTCTTCTTAAATATAGGTATTACGTTAGCTATCTGCCAGTCCTCTGTCACTACACGTTTTTCTAATGAATTATTAAATATGTGTAATAGTGCCTCTGCTATCTCTTCCCAACATTCTTTTAAAATGTAATCCATCTGGACGAGAGGTTTTATCCTCTTTGAGTTTGATTAGTTTATTTAATATGTCTCCTCTTTTTATTTTAAATGCAGTTATATCATTTCTAATCTGATCTTCTGATGTCGTGCCCACCTGATCTGTCTCCCTGATAAATATTGAAGCAACGTAATTATTTAATACTTCTGCCATTTCGCTATCACTGCCTGTGATTTTATCCTGACCATCCCTTGGTGGCCCTATTCCCATCCCGACTTTCCTTTTTTTATTTATGTACCTGTAGAATATTTTACTTTTTTGTTTTATCTTCCTTGATAATTTAATTTCATAGTTCTGCTTTGCCTTCCTAATTGTTTCTTTGACTTCTCTCCTAATCTCTTCATATTCTCCCTTGTCAAGCTCTCCCCTGCTGTCCATGTACTTTGTACTTAGTTAAATGTTAACTTTAGTTTAATATTTTGACTTTAACTTAGAACTTTAGTTAACAGAAACTGCCTGCCAGTGGCAGTTAACTGTCAATCAGCTGTAAGTGTTTGTCTGAATAGTTGCTAATTACTACAAGCAGGAAGCTGAGTCAGCACTTGTAACTTGGCTGTGGCTCAAACATGTACAAAAGTAAACAGTATCTGCTAACACAGAGTGCATTTAAACAGAGTGTTAAAGTTGAGAATTCGGAGAGAGTGGAATTCGGTGCTGAGGGGGGAGAAGGTGTTGCTTTTTACCTTCAATACTTGTAGTGGTTTGTGTTACAGGTAAATATTTAATTTAATCTACCTATAACATAAACCAGATCTAGTAATTAGTTAAAAAAAACTAAACTATGAGCTAAGTTAATTAAAAACATAAACTTTAATTAATTAAATAAATAAAACAAGGTTATATAGGTATGGCAGTGCAGGTGGTGTGCCGCAACTGCAGCATGTGGGAGTTTGTGGGGAGCATCGCGATCCCGGATGACCACGTCTGCAGTAAGTGTCTGCCTCTCGAGGAACTTCAGGTCAGAGTTGTTGAGCTGGAGTCCAAGGTGCAGACATTGCAGGGCATCAGGGAGGGGGAGAGTTATCTGGACACTTTGATCCAGGAGGCAGTCACACCCCTTAGGTTAGGTAGTGGTACAGGTCTGGTTAGTGGTCAGGGACAGGAGGGTGTGACTGCAACTCAGGCAGGTAAGGGGGCCCAGGTGCCATGCTGGAGGAGCCTTGATCTTTGTCCTTATCCAACAGGTATGAGGTTCTTGCTGCCTGTGTGGATGAGGACAAAGTCTGCAGGGTGGATAAACAAATTGACCACGGCACCATGGTACAGGAGGCCATTCAAGTGGTGAGGGTGAAAAGAAATATTGTAGTGGTAGGGGACAGTATAGTCAGGGGGATAGATACTGTTCTCTGCAACCTCGACCGGGAGTTCCGAAGGCTGTGTTGCCTGCCTGTTGCCAGGGTTAAGGATATCTCCTCACGGCTGGAGAAGAATTTTGGAGTGGGAGGGGAAGGGTCCAGTTGTTGTGGTCCACGTAGGAACAAACAACATAGGTAGAACTAGGAATGACGTTCTGCTGAGAGAGTTTGAGAAGCATGGTTCCAAATTAAAATGCAGAACCTCAAAGGTAATAATCTCTGGATTGGCATAGGGACAAGCAGATCAGAGAGTTAAATACGTGGCTCAAAGAGTGGTGTGGGAGGAAGTAGTTTCAATTCATGGGGCACTGGCACCAGTACTGGGGAGAAGGAGCTGTTCCGTTGGGATGGGCTCCACTTAAACTGGGCTGGGACTAGTGCCCTGGTGAATCGAATAACTAGGGCTGTAGAAAGGGCTTTAAACTAAAAAGTGGGGAGGGGTCAGGGGAGGAGAAATATAGAAATCTAAAGAGAAAAGTCAAGGCAATGGAGAAGTGTAGTGATTTGGGTAAAGATAAGCAGAGTGTGACAGGAAGGGATAGAGAGTTTAACGGAAATAGTGCATCAGCAAATAAGATGAAAGCAGGGAATAATGGTAAAAAGTTAAAATTAAAGGCTCTTTATCTGAATGCATGAAGCATTCGTAACAAGATAGATGAATTAGTGGCACAAATGGAGATGATAATAGCGATTACAGAGACATGGTTGCAAGATGACCACGGTTGGGCACTAAATATTCCAGGGTACTTGATGTTTCAAAAAGACAGGCAGAGTGGAAAAAGAGGGGTAGCCCTGATAACAAAAATAACATAAGGACAGTAATGAGAAAGGATCTTGGCTCGGAAGATCAGGAAGTAGAATCAGTATGGGTGGAGGTAAGAAATAACAAGGGGCAGAAAACACTGGTGATAGTGGTTTATAGGCTCCCTAACAGTAGCTATATCATTGGATAGATTATTAATCAAGAAATAATAGGAGCGTGTAACAAAGGTAATGCAATAATTGTGTGGGACTTTAATCTTCATATAGATTGCGCAAATCAAATTGGCATCGGTAGTCTGGAGGACGAGTTCATGGAATGTATTCGAGACAGTTTCCTAGAACAATACATTGTGAAACCAACCAGGGAACAGGCTATTTTAGATCTTGTATTGTGTAATGACTGAGAGAGGGTTAATTAGTAATCTCATAGTAAAGGATCCTCTAGGGAAGAGTGATCATAATACGATAGAATTTCATACTGAGTTTGAGAGTGACATACATAAATCCGAAACTAGAGTCTAAACTTAAATAAAGCCAATTACATAAGTATGAGAGGCGAATTGGCTAAGGTAGATTAGGAAATTAGATTAAAAGGTATGGTGGTAGATGAGCAGTGGCAAACATTTAAAGAAATATTCTAAATATGCTCAACGAATATACATTCCATTGAGAAATAAAATCTGCACAGGAAAAGTGATCCATCCATGGCTAACTCAAGAAGTTAAGGATAGTATTAGATTAAAAGAAGAGGCTTATAATGTTGCGAAGAATAGTAGTAAGCCTGAGGATTGGAAGAGCTTTAGAAACCAGCAAAAGATGACCAAAAATTTGATAAAAAGGGAGAAAATAGAATGAGAGTAAACTAGCAAGAAATATAGGCCCAGAAATTAAAGACGGAGCCTTCCTGCGGGGGTAAGGCTTCCCCACGATATCTCACTGCGCGCCTGCCTTTTCATTCCGAGCTCACACGAACTTTACTTTCAAGACTGCAGCTGTGCAGTGCTTGCGTATCCCACAGACGCAGTTAATTCGTGTGAGCTGTGGGATCACGTGATTCAGTTAGAGCCAATGGCAGCACACCATCTTTCATTCATAGTTTTCACAGCAAGGGCTGTGAAAGCTATGAATCCTACACCCCCCCAAAAGAACAGCTAAACCTCAATTAAATTTTAAAAAAAAATCACATTAATAAAATAAGTATAGTTAAATAAATTAACCACTTTAAACAAAAAATTAAATTTTTGAAAAAATTTTAAATCTTTTTAAAAGTTATAAAAATAAACTTACCTTTCTTTAAAGTCTCTAAAAAAGATATACCTGTTGAAAAAAATTCAAAATAATACTTAATTAACTACTTAACTTGTTAAAAGAGGGTCTTACGCCTCCTTTCTTTATGTGCAAAATCTTCCATGCTTACCTGCGCGTTCAAAGCACTAAGTGCACTGCGTGCGCGCAGCCTGTAGCGCGCACGCGGTTCACTTAGGAACCGCCCCCTTTTGAAATCACCAAGTGCCGGTTTTCAGCGCATGCGCAGTGCATGCAGAAAACCGGCAATTGGAGACAGAATACGCGAGAGTACACAGTGCGTACTCTCGCGTAGTGAGACTAATTTTTGGGCCATTAAAACAAATCGTAAGAGCTTCTACAAGTATGTAAAAAGGAAGAGAGTAACAAAAGTAAGCATTGGTCCCTAGTACTGAGCCCTGCGGAACCACACTGGAAACAGCCTTCCAGTCACAAAAATACCCATCAACCATTACCCTCTGCTTCCTGTCTCCGAGCCAGTTTTGAATCCAACTTGACACTTTGCCTTGGATCCCATGGGCTTTTAACTTCGTGATCAGTCTGCCAGGTGGAACCTTATCAAAAGCCTTGCTAAAGTCCATATACACTACATCAAACGCACTACCCTCATCTACCCTCCTTGTTACCTCCTCAAAAAATTCAATCAAATTTGTCAGACAAGACCTTCCCTTAACAAATTTGTGCTGACTATCCTTGATTAATCCATGTCTTTCTAAATAAAGATTTATCCTGTCCTTCAGAATTCTTTCCAATAATTTTCCCACCACCGAGGTTAGGCTGACTGGCCTGTAATTATTTGGTCTATCCTTTTCTCCCCTTTTAAACAAGGGTACCACATTAGCAGTCCTCCAGTCCTCTGGTACCACATCTGAAGCCAGAGAGGATTGAAAAATGATGGTCAGGGCCTCTGGTATTTCCTCTTTTGCTTCGCTTAACAGCCTGGGATACATTTCATCCGGGCCTGGAGATTTATCCACTTTTAAAGCTGCTAAACCCCTTAATACTTCCTCTCTCACTATGTTTATTTCATCTAATATTTCACACTCCTCCCCCCCGATAGCAATGTCTGCTTCGCCCCTCTCCTTTGTGAAAACAGACACAAAGGGCTGGATTTTGAATGCCCCATGGAGTCGGGTTTGGAGGCGTGTGGGGGGTTAAAGTAGCAGATTCAGGGGTCCCGACCCCATCCCGCCTCCACGCAATTTTGACAAAATCGGTCGCGGGGTTCCCGACTCCGTCCCACCTCCAAGAGGTGGGAGAGGCCATTAAAGCCCGTAACAAGCCCTAAATTGGCTCTGTAATGCCATTTTGAAACGTTTTAGCTAGTTTAACCCTTTTCCAACGTGAGGTACGCCTGATGTGAAACACTCCAGTGAAACCTGGCGGGAGCACAAGTGGATAGCTGACTATCAGCTGCAGGTCCACTATTACAACGGAGATGTGATGAAGGTAGTAGTAGTATTAGGTCTGAAAGTTGCCTCTGATGCTGCATTGAATGTCTTCAGAGACTGCCTGGCCTTGCTGTGAGAGGACCTGGATGGAAAAAAATTCTTTTTGTTCTTTTTCTCCCTTTTTTTCTTATTTTCTCTCTCTCTCTCTCTCTCTCAGCAAAAGCCAGGCAGGCAGTCTCTGACTTGCAATGATGACATCATCAGAGGTGACTTTCAGACTGAAACCACTAATTGGTTCATGGGTTCCCACATGCTGGAACTCAATTGCCCAATTAAGTAAAAATTCCATCATTCATCCACATTAATCTGGAGTCAGGGGGGCAACACGAAATGTGGATGACATGACCCCAAGACAAAATCCAGCCCAGTGTATTCATTAAGAACCCTACCGATGTCTCCCACCTCCACACAGATTACCCTCATGATCTCTAATAGGCCCTACCCTTTCATTAGTTATCCTCTTACTCTTAATATATTTATAAAACAACTTTGGGTTTTCCTTGATTTTACTTGCCAAGAATTTTTCATGCTCTCTCTTTGCTTTCCTAATATCCTTTTTAATTGTGCCCCTGCACTTTCTGTACTCCTCTAAAGATTCTGGAGTATTTAGCCCTCGGTATCTGTCATACGCCTCCCTTTTTTCATTATCCTACCCTGTATGTCTCTAGACATCCAGGGGGCTCTAGATTTGTTAGTCCCACCTTTTTTCTTTAAGGGCACATATTTGGTCTGAACCCTTCGGATCTCCTCCTTGAATGCCTCCCACTGCTCTGACACTGATTTACCTTCAAGTAGTTGTTTCCAGTCCACTATGGCTAAATCCCCTCTGAGCTTAGCAAAATTTGCTTTTCCCCCAATTTAGAATTTTTATTCCTGGTCTATCCTTGTCCTTTTCCATAACTGCCTTAAATCTAACAGAATTATGGTCACTAGCACCAAAATGCTCCCCCACTGATACGCCTTCTACCTGCCCAGCTTCATTCCCTAAAATTAAGTCCAGAACAGTCCCCTCCCTTGCTGGGTTTGCTACATACTGGCTAAAAAAGTTCTCCTAGATGCATTTTAGGAATTCCGCACCTTCTATACACTTCACACTAATTTTATCCCAGTTAATATTGGGGTAGTTGAAATCCCCTACTATTACTGCCCTATAGTTTTTGCATTTCTCAGAAATTTGTCGACATATTTGTTCTTCTATCTCCCACTCACTGTTTGGGGGTCTGTAGTACACTCCCAGCAGTGTGATCGCCCCTTTTTTGTTTTTCAATTTGACCCATATGGCCTCATTTGATGATCCCTCCAACATATCATCCCTCCTCACAGCTGTAATAGTTTCTTTAATCAATACCACAACCCCCCTCCTTTTTACCTCCCTCTCTATCCCGTCTGAAAATCCTGTAACCAGGAATGTTGAGCTGCCATACCTGCCCCTCTTTCAGCCATGTCTCTGTAATAGCTATAATATCATAGTCCCAAGTATCTACTTGTGCCCTCAGCTCATCTGACTTGTTCGCTATACTCCTTGCATTGAAGTATATACCATTTAGTACAGGCAAACCTCCTTGTTGACTACTATCTAGCCCTTGATTCTCTGTCCTTCCAATTTATTTTCTACGTTTTTGTTTTCCAATTCCAGTTTTTCTTCCCTCCATATTGACTCTATACTTAGGTTCCCATCCCCCTGCCAAGCTAGTTTAAACCCTCCCCAATAGCACTAGCAAATCCTCCCGCGAGGATATTGGTCCCGTTCCCGTTGAGGTACAACCCGTCTGGCTTGTAGAGGTCCCACCTCCCCCAGAAATGGTTCCAATTCCTCAGGAATCTAAATCCCTCCCTCCTACACCATCTCTCCAGCCACGCATTCATCTGCTCTACCTTCCTATTTCTGAACTCACTAGCACGTGGCACTGGTAGTATTCCGGAGATTACTACCTTTGAGGTCCTGCTTTTTAACCTCTTTCCTAGCTCCCTAAACTCTACCTGCAGGACCTCATCCCTCTTCCTACCTATGTCGTTGGTACCGATATGGACCATGACCTCTGGCTGTTCACCCTCCCCCCTCAGAATGCCCTGCAGCCGTTCAGTGACATCCTTGACCCTGGAACCAGGGAGGCAACATACCATCCTGGAGTCACGTCTGCAGCCGCAGAAACGTCTGTCTGCTCCCCTAACTATTGAATCCCCTATCACTATTGCTCTCCCTCTCCTCTTCTCCCCCACCTGTGCAGCAGAGCCTTCCATGGTGCTGTGGACTTGGATCTGGCTGCACTCCCCAGAGGAACCATCTTTGTGGTTAAAAATTGTTTGTTCTGTTTAACTTGAGGGATAGTAAGAAATAAATACTTGATAAAGTTGAATTATAATCCGAACAGGTCACTTCCATTCAATCATACTGCAGACATTTGAATCTCCATTCAAGAGTCAAAAACCTGTTTAATCCTAATCTCTAAAAAAATAATTGAATTGGTCTCTTTTTAATGCGACTGCTCTGCCATGTCTAGCAAGCTATAAATAAAATAAAGACTATTCAAATTAAAGCAGTTATAATTTCAATACCCCTGAAATGGTGGCGTATGAAAACACTCATCTTGAACCTCCATGATTATAAGTTTCAGCACCAGTTTTTTTGTGCAATTCTGTAACATAACCACCATACATTTCCTTTTCCAAACCATGTAAATCTAACTGCCTAGTAAAAAAAACGTTTTTAATGTTAATGCTACTGCCTATACCTTGGATATATTATTGGTGTAACGTCAAAGGCATGTACTGGTATCTACAACCCAGAGGTTCAATATTTGAATAGGACAAATTTCTGCCAATTAGAATGCAAAATTCTTTCACATTTCCCAGCCTGGAAGCCAATCAAGAGACCCCCTCTCCCCCAGCCAATTCTGCAAAACACTCTGGCAGCAAAGTATGCCACAAGAGAACACTACTGGTATCTTTCATGGGCTGGGTAGCCCTGGGTTAGCTCACAAACTGCCCTTGAAATTAATGAGATGGCTTTTCTTGTCACTGTTTTTTTTATTTATTCACAGGATGTAGACATCGCCGGCAAGGCCAGCATTTATTGCCCATCTCTAATTGCCCTCTAGAAGGTGGTGGTGAGCCACCTTCTTGAATACAACTGAATGGCTTGCCAGGCCGTTTCAGAGGGCAGTTAAGAGCCAACCACATTGCTGTGGGTCTGGAGTCACATATAGGCCAGACCGGGTAAGGACGGCAGGTTTCCTTCCCTAAAGGTAATTAGTGAACCAGATGGGTTTTTATGACAATCCAGTAGTTTCATGGTCACCATTACTGATACCAGCTTTTTATTTAATTGAATTTAAATTCCCTAGCTGCCGTGGTGGGATTTGAACTCCTATCTCCGGATCATTAATCCAGGCCTCTGGATTATTAGTCCAGTAACACTATGCTACCGTACCCAATACTGTTACTGGGTCTGGAAGGATACCTCAAATCTATTAATGCCATCTATTGCCAGTCTTTGCCCACTGCCTTGCTCCCCTCCATTGCTTAAGATCCCCTAGTCCTAATAGTGGGCACATTTTCACTCAATCTACAAGTTTAATCTACAAGTTAAAGCTACGTGCACAGAGCACATTACCCACCCCAAACCCTACTTATTCTGTGTTTTTACCTCTGCTCACATGTAATTTCCTGGACTCCAGGACTACTCTGCCATGTGCAAGATGGGGCAGCTCTGTAACTGTATTCCTGATAACCCTCAACCTCAAGAAGCAATCGTTTTCAGATATTTCAGATATTGCCAGGTACTTGTGCCTGCTTCTTTAATGGTTTCAGGGCAGATTCAAACAGTACATCTTTGGTGCCATCTAACATCTCTGTTCTTGTTCGTCCTCTTGCACTCAGTCAAACACCAAGGGAGTACTAAAAGCAGTACCCATTGTAAAAAAAACTCTGTCAGCAGAAACGCAGATATTGCAGTTTCTTTCAGAATCCAATCAGGCGAGAACCCGGCTCAGTTGAAAAGCCTTTTCCATATGTGGCAGAAACACTTCGCCCCTTAAGCATCAATTATCTATGAATCAATAAGCACAACAAACCTAACGTACAGCTTAGGTGCAATAGTGCACAGCGTCCTCAACAATTAAATAGGAATCTCAGGCCAAGCAGAAACTGGGTAGGAAACGTTTGATCTAATGGACTCCTGACATTGTTGACCTATATTGCTTAATTGCCACCTTTGTAATGCTTTACACTGTCAGCAATTTCTTATATTTTTTGGCAGTGCACTCAACAGTACACCTTAAAGCATCCACTAATAAAATGGCTGTTTTACATATGGGTTGCCTGGTTGCTAGAAATATGCACTTGCGATTGTGTTGCTTTTATCTGCACCACAAACGTTATGTCTTTTGACTGACATCACATGCTTTTCCCGGTGATGCTCCATAGATTAGTTTTTTTGATGCAGACTTTGTATTGCGCAACGTCAATCATGTTCTTTTCTAAAAATTCTGCAGAAATAAGGTTGCTATCCTGAAGGTATGTATGATCAAAATTTAAACAGTGCTGGTAAAATGAGAGCATGCAATAACAAAAGGCTATTCGGCCCATTAAGCCCACTCCTTCCACAGACCATGTACAATACTTGGTCTTGGACTCTAAACCTTTTTATTTCCTGAGGAAAAGTACCAGACGAATACTTACTGATCCCAAAAAGTAATCAAACAAAGCTCGAGAACATTCCTCCATCTCTCATCACCATTATTGAACACTGCCCTGCTACCCTTCATACATAACAATCATTTCTGCAAACCTAGCTTCCTGATAATGGGATATATTTATTATCTGATATATTTATTAATTTTAGTCAATAGTACTGTATAGCCATAAATCCAAGAATCCACCATGATTACATACTAATTTCCTTGTAATTAGTTTCTTTGTATTTTCCTTTGGATAATAGACCTCGGGGATGAAAGTCGATTAGGCCCGAACATGGGCGCGGGCAGATCGCACTGCTGGATCTGCCCGCGCCTGTAGAAGGGAGTTCAGGTAGCACAGAAAATTCATGCTGCCTGCTACTTTGCATCATTGCAGCGCACAACCCAGTGCTGAACACGCTGCTGACTGGCTGTGCGCTCAGCAGGGGTCCGAAGTTCGCAATGTTCGCGCGAGGCTAGCTTTACTTAATGTTTAGTTACTTAACATTTAGCTTTACTTAAAGCTAGCCTGCACCTCTTAAAGGCAGTCTGCACCTCTTAAAGGTGAGCTGACTTCTGGTCATCAAAAATTTTTAAACTGTTTCAGCACAAATCCAAATGGTTCAACAGGCCAGGGAAAGGGCACCTAAGGTCTCGGACGCGGCACTTGAGGCCTTTGTGCACGGGGTGAACACTCAAAGAGAGGTCCTCTACCCACAGGGGGCCAGGAGACCCTCCAGAAACACTGTAAGAAGGATGTGGGACCAGATCACCAAGGCGGTCACTGCCAACAGTGCCACCCCCAGGACGTGGTTCCAGTACCCAAAGAAGTTTAATGACCTCACACGAGTGGTCAATGTCAGTGAATGCATCTTCAAAAGTTGTCTCCTAGTGGTGCCACACACGCTGCTCAATGCACAAACCCCCAATCACACACCTACCAACGATCTCTACCAAACACGCGGCACACCTCACATTCCTAGCTTTACCTCACCCTCACACACTTACGACTGCTGCAAGCCTCACACCCACATCTCACAGCTTGAACACAGTCAGTTATTCAACCATGACAGCCAAATCACCCAAACACATTTCACCACACTCACTGACACACTTTCCTTTCTCTTGCAGGAAAAAGTGGTGCATAAGCGGCGCCAGCAGACCTTAAATGGCAGAGGACAGGCTCATCTGCATCACCTCATCCCCTTGGAGGAGACAGTGCTGGCTATTCTAGGCAGGAGCATGGCTGAGCCCTTGGCCAGTGGCAGGGCTGAAATAATACAAAATGCCAGTATCCTCATACCTTACCCTCCTTCTCACATCACACTTCCCCCTCATCACACAATCTCTTCCGATTTACAATCTGAACATGGTGAAAGCATGCATCTCTTGCTTCCCACTCCTCCACTCACCACAACCCTACCCTTGTGCCTTTCTCATTTCAGACACCTAAGAAATACAGCCAGCCCAGCCAGTGGGTTAACATGAAGAGGGAGAGGAGAGTGAAGAAGAAACACTGTCTGTTGATTTCACACTCCCAGCCACCAGCTCCTCGAGATCATCCTGCAAGGCCATCTGCAGTGTCCCCCACTGAAAGTCAGCAGCCTTCCACCAGCTATGCTGCAGCCATTGGGGTAGCACTGTGTAGGAACACTAGGATAGGCAAAGGCATATGCAAGACACTCACTAAGGGAATGCACAAGGATGATTAGTTGATTTTTTGATGTAATATTGGATGCATATATGATTAAAGTTGGATTGGAACATTTGCTTTGTGGTGGCTTTTATTTCAGCATTGTGGCTGAGAGGACGCTGTGATGGTCAGTAACAGAGGGAAGGTAAGGTGTGGGACAAAGGTTGAATGGGGAATTGGGGTTGTGTTCACTGGTCCCGCAGGTGAATGATTCAATCCCGGATATCCCGGCCAGAAAGGGCTGTCTGGGTTGCCTCCTTGCTTCCACTTTCTCCTCCTCCTCTTCTGCTTCCTCCTCTTCTGCTTCTGCCTCTTCCTCTTACTCCCTCTGTGAGCAGTTTGTCCCCTTTGCTGCCTCTGCTCCATCTCCCTGTCATGCTGCAGCCCAAGGGGGACAGCAACTAGAGCCCTTAGGACTGGGAGCAAGTGGTGTTCTCAGAGCCCTTCCTTTAAGTGCCAAAGCCTTGCAAACATCCAGCAGCACTCCCTGCACACTTTAACAACTTTTTAAATGTCTTACATCAAGCCACTACGTAAATAAACTGTACATGAACCAGTACAAAAGCAAAAAGCAACTTACCTCAAAGTTGCGTGTGTCCCTTTAAGTAGCGCTGGTGGGGGGTCTGTCGTGCATCTGAATGCACATTCAGCAGTGCTTGCTTTGGAGAGGGCATACAGTCGAGTGACGAAGTCCAAAATAGCAGGTCGTGCGTCAAATCAGCATTGCACGCTGATTGACGTCTTGATCTGCCTCATTACCAATCTTCTGGCAAAAGCAGGCCTCGGCTACGCTACCGACCTGCCCAAAATGGTGGCCACCGCAGCTCGCACTGGAAGTGAGTAGAAGTGAGGTGGCTGCCGTCTTTTTGCCAAAACCGGCCTTAACAGCCGGCACTAAGGCTGGAATTTTGCCGGCGCTCAGAGTGCGGGTTTAGAGGTGGGTCCGCTGTCAAAATAGCAAAGCTTGGCAGGCCGCTGTCAACCCGCCTCCACGTGAGTCTCCCAGGTGTTGGGTCTGTCAGCGGAGAACTGACCCGACACCAAGCGGCGGGGGAGACAATTGAGCTCATTAAATAGTTTGTTAAGAGCCAATTTAATGGTATTTTGAGGCTTCCTTCCAATTTTATGTGCTCCCCCACGGGTTACCCGCTGCTCGGGGAACACGCCAACTCACCCTGGCGTGAGTTGAGTCTGCTCTGATGTATCTGATAAGCTGACAGCTGCAGAAGTGGTGTAAAGGATACCATGTTGCAGATGGTCAGTTTCAGAGCGCAGAAACTGTTGGTTACTGCATTTGTAAGACATATAGAGATTTCTTTAGCTTGCAAGTGTTTAGAGCCAACTCTCTATCCAGTGGCACCTCATTGGAACAATCTCTCTCACCAGTGACAGATCGCTTCTGTCATCTCACCTGCAGCTGCCATCTATTGCAGCAACATCGGTGCCCTTGAAAAAATCAGACCTTGGTCCTCTGAATCCTTCCATGATCAGCCCCAACACCAACATCACCAACAACATCACCAACCTTCTCCGTCATCAACTTATGCTGCACAGGACACAGGGCATCAGTCCCTGACAACATTGCTGCCCGGGAGGCCAGCAATGGCATCACCATGGCCAGATTTACTTCACTTGATGCTGTACATCCTGGCTGCCACATGATGCGCCAGGTTGACACCATCCCACACCAGCACCGTAAAGCATCCCTTTAATGTCCAAGCCATTCCATGCACACTCATCACAATAGCGGGGTGGGGGGGAAGTTATGTCTCAACATTCACTGGAACTCAGCAAGACACTTCTCAAGGTGCACACAGATCTGTCCAATAAGGGGCAGTGTTGAAAATATAGATTTCACTGTATGACAACACTTTACCAGAAACTTCACATGGACATTGGCTAAACCTCTCAAGTGCCTACCCTTGTGTGTTGTTAGTTGGTATGCTTGCAGTAGGATGAGGGTGAGTGTGAGGGGTGGCTAGTGAGATGGGGAAGTGATAATGTAGATAGAGAGGGTTGGGTGGAGGTGCAAGGTAAGTTGGTGTGAGTAAGGATGTGCAGGAGAAGGGTATGGAAGGCAGAGTGATGGGGATGTGTTGAGTGGCACAGCAGTGTGAGTTTGAGTGTGGCTTTGCAGTAACGTTTCATAATCCACTGAGATCATGAAAGGTTGGTGCCACTGCAGCCAGGGACCCCTGACGACATCCCTGCATTTGCCCTCCTGTGCAATGTGCAACCAGGCTGTGTTGGTGTCCTGGGGAGGTCTCTTCCGCCCTTGGAAGGGAAGAGAAGCTCCCTGCGTGCTGTGACTCCCTCCATAAGCATATGGAGGAGTCTCATATCGGCCAGACCGGGTAAGGACGGCAGATTTCCTTCCCTAAAGGACATTAGTGAACCAGATGGGTTTTTACGACAATCCGGTAGCTTCATGGTAGCTAGCTTTTTATTCTAGAATTTAAATTCCCCAGCTGCTGTGATGGGATTTGAACTCATCTCGCTGGATCATTAGTCCAGGCCTCTGGATTACTAGTCCAGTAACATAACCAATAAGCTACCGTACCCTTACCTGGTGACAGAATTAAATCTCATACAGCCACATGACATACAACAGTTACTCATATGGGGACTGATGTAAGCATCCAGTGAAATGTCATCATGTGCATAATGGTAACATTACTCATTCTTATTATAACACTTCTAATTCATCTCTTTACTGGCCCACAGGTCCATCAAGTGCCCCCACCCTGCCCCCCGCTGTCCATCCGCAGGAGGAAGATGACCCCTCAGAGGAAGCTCCAGCCTCTGAGGGTGCACCATTAGCAGACCCATAAACATTAATGAGATGACCTGGATGAATAAAGACATAAGGGAAAAATTGCAGGTAAGGAAAGAAGCATACACTAAGTGCATGGATAGCAGGGGAGAGAATATGAAGTGATTAGGAGAGAAGTAAAAAAAAAACAATTAGAAAGGCAAAAAGGAATTTTAAATTAAATTATCAAGGAACATAAAATAAAATATTAAAATATTTTACAGGCACATAAATAAAAAAAGGAAAGTCGGGATGGGAATAGGGCCACTAGAGGATGGATAGGATAATATCACAGGCAGTGATAGAGAGATGGCAGAAAAATTAAATAATTACTTTGCTTCAGCATTTACCAGGGAGACAGAACAGGTGGACATGACATCGGATGATGAGATAAGAAATTTAAAATAAAGAGGAGAAATATTAAATAAACTAATCAAACTCAAAGAGGATAAAACCCCTGGTCTGGACGGATTACATCCGTACATTTTAAAAGAATCTAGGGAAGAGATAGCAGAGGCATTACTACACATATTTAATAATTCATTAGAACAAGTTGTAGTGCCAGAGGACTGGCGGATAGCTAACGTAATACCAATATTTAAGAAGAGGGATAGAACATGTCCAGGGAACTATAGACCAGTCAGCTTAATATCGGTGATAGGAAAAATAATGGAATCCCTACTAAAGGAGAAAATAGAAGAACATGTAGAAACCAAAAATATAATAATGAATAGCCAGCATGGATTTCAAAAGGGAAAGTCTTGCTTGACCAACTCATTGAATTTTTTGAAGAGGTAACAGAGAGAGTAGACAAGGGTAATGTAGTAAATGTAATTTATCTAGATTTTCAACAGGCCTTCGATAAGGTACCACATAATTGACTAATGAATAAGGTCAGAGCATGCGGGGTCAGGGGACAAGTAGCAGAATGGATAACTAGTTGGCTTCAAGACAGAAAGCAGAGAGTCGAGGTAAAGGGTAGCTGTTCAGAGTGGCAGAGGGCTGGATTTTCTGAGTGGAGGCGGGTTGACGGCGGGACTGGTAGTCAGCGGGTTCTGGTCCTGCTCCAGCTCCTGTCGGTCTGCTGACACAATTTTACGTTAATTGGGCTAGTTAAGCCCGCCGTGTGCGTTACCCACCCTGATCACAAGGTGCGGGTCTGCTGAGCTGCTCTGCTGACGCATTTGCAGCCGGTGTATTTAAGGGGGCCATTTCACAATTAGATCTTGCGTCGTTTTTGATGCTCCTGACTGCTGCTGCTCTCCACAATATCTGCAGAGAGACAAAAGGCAGCTCCCCGATTTAACGAAGAATCCCTCCATGTTCTTGTGGAGGGAGTCAGAGGACATCGGGAGGTCCTATACCCAGGTGATGGAAGAAGGAAACCTCCTCAGCAGACAAAGGCAGCCTGGCTGCAAATAGCTGAGGAGATCAATGCCAGGTCTGTGTTTAGATGCACCTGGGTCCAATGTAGGAAAAGGTTCAATGATCTCCTGCGCTCTGGAAAAGTGAGTATAAAAGCACACTTACCTTAATTCTGCTGTGCCTGTCATCACATCCCCATCACTTTGCCAACCCTACTCCTGCACATCCGAACTCAACCCAACATCCCTTGCACCATCACCCATCCCTCTCTCCCTATGTACAGAATCACTTCCCCATCTTACTATGCACCCCTCACACCTACCCTCAAGGTTATGCAATGACAAAAACTAACAATTCAAAAGGAGGGAACTTGGTAATGGGAACTCACTCCATCATAGTCTCCCTCTAAACATCAATCCTATCCATTCTTGACACTCAACCCATCACTCCCACTGAAACTCCACTTCTTTCCCTCATTGCAGGAAAAGAGAGCCCACAATAAGAGGGAGAGGGAAAGAACAAGAGGAGGACCACGATCGTTCTCACAGCTGACCCATGCTGAGGAGGCCACTCTCGACATTGCGGGATCAGTGGAACAGCTCGATGTGGGGGACGGAGAGAGGGGCTCAGTAGAACAACCTGGTGACAGAATGCTTCTCCATCCATCTTATTTGGCTTTCATGAGTGACACATATGGGATCTGATGTCAATAGAAATTGAATGCTCATCATGTGCACAATGGGATGTGTCTGCAATCTACATATCAAATGTCTAACTCATGTCTTTACTCTCCCACAGGACCATCAAGAGCCCCCCTCCCTGCTGTCCAGGAGGAAGAGCAGGAGGACTTCTCAGAGGATGCTGCATCCTCTGAGGGAGCAGGGCAGCAGAAATGAGCGCAACCAGCACCAGTGCAGAGACACACACCTCGGTGGGTAGTTTGCGAGATAGAGTAGTGTTGTCACCTGGTGTATCACAATGCACAAGTGAGCAAGAGCAGATGGTGGAGACAGGGACAGCAGTGGAGAGTCCTCGTTGGAGGGCACAGGACGCTCCTAGCTCTGCTCAGCTGCACGTGACGCTGAGCCTTGGGGCCATCCAGAAAGAGAGCGGTGCTGGACCTTCAGGAACAAGAGCAGGAGGCTCTGACTGGGTTTGCAACCACAGTGACTCCGAGTGTGCAGAGAATGGAGGAGTCCATCTCAAACATGATCAATGCCGTGGTGCACGCAATGGTAAATGTAGATCCCGCCATGGGAATGATGGCAACCTCCATGGAGGACATAAATCACCAGACTCAAAACAACATGGTAACTCTTCTAAATAGATGTTCAGCTATGGAGGATAGATGGGCATCTATCGCGGAGAGGAATCAGAGGTTGATGGACGTCCCCGTTATGAGGACTGTCAGTGCAGAGACAGGTCCTCATGGCCCCACTGTTGTGCAGCAAGGTGCTCTCCAACTACTTGCTAGCAGAGAGGTGCGGGTGGTCCTTGAGAGGGATGATGGTGGGAGGGGACATGCAAGTGGAGGCTCCTCTCCAAGCACTCAAACTTTCATCCCCTTGGTCAGAGCCCCAGATGACTCCCCAAGCAGTGATGGCCGAGTCTGCCCCTGTGCAGCCGCAGGAGGAGTAGACTTTGGCGGGGCCATCACAGGCTCCAAAACCCAGAGGACGACCACCAAAGGTGTCTAAGGAGGCGCAGCAAGGAAGTGAGCAGGCTGCCTCTACATCTGCTGAAGCCACAGGGGTAGCACCACGTAGAAGCACACGTAAGAGACAGCTGCCACATAAATAATCACAAGGGTACTCACTTGTGTGTTCTGCTAGAAATCAATGTTAACTTTCCGTTCTTTTATTCTGTTGGAATAAATTAATATTGTATGAATGTTTGACATCGTTGCCATATGTGTGCTCACAATTTGAGGTGGCACAGTGAAGGGTGAGGGCGCCTTTTATGTCCAGCAATGGAGGTGACAGTAGATAGAGAGTTAACACCACACACTTACAGCCTCAAGACAGAATGGGCTGGATTTTACCAGCCCTGAGGAGGTGGGTCTGCTGGGAAAATGGGAAAAATTGGGAGCGGGTCCCAACCCCGCTCCCAACCCGCCTCCGAATCATCTTCCCGTGAGGTGGGTCCCCGAGTCGCGCAGGGACCCATCTCCTAGTGACGGGGAGGGGATTAGAGCCAATTAACTGCCTGTTAACAGGTAGTTAACAGGCAGTTAAGAGGCTTTCCCCATTTTCAGCCGGCTGATGCGGCCTTCCCGACGGCGGGAAATCCCGCCAGGGTCAGCGAGGCGAGCTGTGGGTCTGCTGCAGTGTAAGTGTGCAAATGACAGCTGCAGAGGTAGTGTGATGGGTGCAAGGGTGCACAGGTAAGTATGACAGGTGAGAGAATGTAGTGATAAATAATTTTATTCTGTTTATATGTATCTGCAGGTGACAAGATTTGATGTTTCTGGGAAGCCTCATCTGATTGGGAGAATTGACAGATGGCTTCTGCAATCTCAAATGCAGCTGCCATCTGTTTTCTCCTAAGGAGAGAGTCATTGGTGAGCCTGGGTACAAGGGCTCACCTTTGGACAGTGATTGTCAGTGTTTGACAGCACCTCAATGCTGTCAAACACTGTCAAATCATCTGTCAAAAATGATGGGGCCTGTCACTTTAACAAAACCGGCAGATGAAGTGTCATGCACTGACATCATCTGACACTGGCTTTCCCTTAATTGGCCAGCAAGCCCGCAGGGCGGGCTTAACAAGGCCAATCAGGGGAAAATAGCGTCAGGTCATCAGACGTCGCTGGGGGCGGGACTAGAACCCGGAAACCAGCAGTCCCGCCCGCAACGCGCCTCCTCAGGTAAGATCCTGGCCAATGTGTCTCCCAAATCCTGAAATCAGCAACCTCTGACATTTGAAAGTGAACAGATGTGAGAGTATAGCTTTTAGACTGCAGTTGTAGCTGTGAACTATCCAGCTCGTTGGTCCTCCCGACATTCTTACCTGGCGTGATCTCCGAACGTCGTGAAACCCATTGATAATGTGGGAAAATAGGAAAAGGCTGTCAAAATAGCAGTTAACAAGCACTTAACGAGGAGTTATGTGTCTTAAATCACTCACCCGCCGCTTGGTGTCGGGTCTGTAGTGAAATCACAGACCCAACACTTTGGAAACTCACACAGGGGCGTGATCGCAGTGGGTTTCCAACCCGCTATCAATCATTTTGAATTTAACAGCTGACCCGCCTCTGAACCCGCCCTCTGAGCCCCGTGAAAATTGCGGCCAGAAGGTGGGAAGTGGTGTTCCACGAGGATTTAAACTTTGGAATCAAAAACACGATTTCTAAATTTGCAGATGACACCAAATTGAGGGGGGGGGGGGGAAATAGTCAATACTGAGGAGGACAGCAACAAATTACAAGAAACATAGAAAAATAGGAGCAGGAGTAGGCCATTCGGCCCTTCGAGCCTGCTCCGCCATTCAATATGATCATGGCTGATCCTCTATCTCAATACCATATTCCCACTCTCTCCCCATACCCCTTGATGCCTTTTGTGTCTAGAAATCTATCTATCTCCTTCTTAAATATATTCAGTGACTTGGCCTCCACAGCCTTCTGTGGTAGAGAATTTGACAGGTTCACCACCCTCTGAGTGAAGAAATTTCTCCTCATCTCAGCCTTAAATGTCCTACCCCATATCCTGAGTCTGTGACCCCTCGTTCTCGACCCGCCAACCAGGGGAAACATCCTCCCTGCATCCAGTCTGTTGAGCCCTGTCAGAATTTTATACATTTCAATGAGATCCCTTCTCATTCTTCTAAACTGTAGAGAATACAGGCCTAGTCGACCCAATCTCTCCTTATATGACTGTCCTGCCATCCCAGGAATCAGTCTGGTGAACCTTCACTGCACTCCCTCTATGGCAAGTATATCCTTTCTTAGGTAAGGAGACCAAAACTGCACACAGCACTCCAGGTGCAGTCTCACCAAGGCCCTGTATAACTGTAGTAAGACATCCTTGCTCCTGTACTCAAATCCTCTTGCAATGAAGGCCAACATACCATTTGCCTTCCTAACTGCTTGCTGCACCTGCATGTTTGCTTTCAGTGACTGGTGTACAAGGACACCCAGGTCCCTCTGTACAACAACATTTCCCAATCTATCACCATTTAAATAATACTCTACCTTTCTGTTTTTCCTACCGAAGTGGATAACTTCACATTTATCCACGTTATACTGCTCTGCCATGTATTTGCCCACTCACTCAACTTGTCTAAATCGCCTTGAAGCCTCTTTGCATCCTCCTCACAACTCACAATCCCACCTAGTTTCATGTTGTCAGCAAACTTGGAAATATTACATTTGGTTCCCTCATCCAAATCATTGATATATATTGTGAATAGCTGGGGCCCAAGCACTGATCCCTGCAGTACCCCACTAGTCACCGCCTGCCACCCCAAAAAAGACCCATTTATTCCTACTCTCTGTTTCCTGTCTGTTAACCAATTTTCAATCCATGCCAGTATATTACCTCCAATCCCATATGCTTTAATTTTGCACACTAACCTCTTATGTGGGACTTTATCAAAGGCCTTCTGAAAATCCAAATACACCACATCCACTGGTTCTCCCTTGTCTATTTTACCAGTTACATCCTCAAAAAACTCCAATAGGTTTGTCAAACACGATTTCCCTTTCATAAATCCATGTTGACTTTGTCTAATCCCATTGATATTTTCTAAGTGTCCTGTTATCACATCCTTTATAATAGATTCTTGCATTTTCCCTACTACTGATGTTAGGCTAACTGGTCTGTAGTATTCTGTTTTCTTTCTCCCTCCTTTTTTAAATAGTGGGGTTACATTTGCCACCCTCCAATCTGCAGGAACTGTTCCATAATCTATAGAATTTTGGAAGATGACAACCAATGCATCCAATATTTCCATGGCTAACTCTTTTAGTACTCTGGGATGCAGATTATCAGGCCCTGGGGATTTATCGGCTTTCAGTCCCATTAATTTCACCAGCACTATTTTTTACTAATACTAATTTCCTTTAATTCCTCCTTCTCACTAGACCCTTGATTCCCTAGCATTTCTGGGAAGTTATTTGTGTCCTCTTCCGTGAAGACAGAACCAAAGTATTTGTTTGATTGTTTAAAAGAAGACATTAATAAACTTGCAGGATGGGCATATTATTGACAAATGAAATTCAACACAGATAAATGTGAGGTATTA
The DNA here is from genome assembly GCA_030390025.1 of Squalus acanthias. Classification (NCBI taxonomy): domain Eukaryota; kingdom Metazoa; phylum Chordata; class Chondrichthyes; order Squaliformes; family Squalidae; genus Squalus; species Squalus acanthias. The sequence goes on from CM059425.1 coordinate 205,416,992, forward strand.
CATTTTGGTAAGAAAAATAGGGAGGTCATATATTACTTGGAAAATATGAATCTAAGTGGGGTAGAAGAGCAAAGGGATCTCGGAGTACAAATATATAAATCACTGAAAGTAGCGACACAGGTTAACAAGGCCATAACAAAAGCAAACCAAGCACTAGGGTTTATTTCTAGAGGGATTGAATTGAAAAGTAGAGAAGTTATGCTAAACTTGTATCGAACCTTGGTTAGACCACACTTGGAGTACTGCATATAATTCTGGTCGCCATATTATATAAAGGATATAGAGGCACTGGAGAGGGTGCAAAAAAGATTTACAACGATGATACCAGAAATGCGAGGGTATACCTATCAGGAAAGGATGACCAGGCTGGGTCTCTTTTCTCTTGAAAAGAGAAGGCTGAGGGATGACCTAATAGAGGAAATATGAAAGACTTTGATAGAGTAGATACAGAGAGAGTGTTTCCACTTGTGGGGAAGAGCAAAACTAGAGGCCATCAATATCAGATAGTCATCAAGAAATCAAATAGGGAATTCAGAAGGAACTTCTTTACCAGAGAGTGGTGAGAATGTGGAACTCGCTACCACAGGGAGTGTTTGAAGCGAATAGTATAGATGCATTTAATGGCAGGCTAGATAAGCGTATGAGGGAGAAGGGAATAGAGGGTTATGCTGATAGAGTTAGATGAGGAAAGACGGGAGGAGGCTCAAGTGGAGCATAAACGCCGGTGTGGACTGGTTGGGCCGAATGGCCTGTTTCGGTGCTGTATATCCTATGTAATCCTATGTATGTAATCCATGCGCAGCCAGCACCAGCGCAGATACGCACACCTCGGTGGGTCCTGTGCGAGATAGAGTAGTGTTGTCATCTGGTGTCTCTCACTGCACAAATGAGCAAGAGCAGATGGTGTTGACAGGGACAGCAGCAGAGACTACTCGATGGAGGGCGTAGGAAGCTCCCAGCTCTGCTGAGCTGTATGCAGATGCTGAACCTCGGGGACCATCGAGAAAGAGGGTGATCTTGGAGGGGGAGCAACAATTGCATGAGGCTCTGGCAGCTTTTGCAGCCTCGATGTGTGCAAATGTGCAGAGAATGGACGAGTCCATCTCCAATATGAGCACCACCATCTCGCAGGCGATGGCGACGATGTGCTGTTCCGTGGAAAGGATGGCCACCTGCATGGAGCATCACCAGTCTCACGAGAACATGCTTGCTGTGGACAACAGATTGCAGATGCTAATTGACCTCATCTCGAGGAGGGATATTAACGTAGATGTGGGTCCTCATGGCCCAACTGCTGTGCAACAAGGTGCTCTCCAGCTCCTTGCTAGCAGAGAAGTGCAGGTGGCCCATGAGGGGGATGATGGTGAGAGGAGACATGGATGTTGGGGCTCTTCATAAAGCACTCCCACTTCTCCCCCGTTGCCTCCCCCTCAGTCAGAGCCCCACATGCTGCCTCGGATCCCGATGGCCGTGTCTGCGCCTGCACAGTCAAAGGAGGAGCAGTCTTTGGCGGGGCCCTCACAGGCACCAAAACCCAGAGAACGTCTGCCAAAAGTGTCAAAGTAGTCGCAGCAGAGAAGTGAGCAGCCTGTCTCTACCACTGCAAAAGAAAAATGACACAAAAGTAGATGTACAAGGGTATGCACATGGGTGTTTGAAAAAATGTTCGTGGTAAGTTTCAGTTATATTTATGACACAGATAAATATATTTCTTTGCACCACTTTCCAGTCTTGTCCATTTTTGCCTGCTACCTGGGATGTGGCCTTGTCACTTGGAGTTTTTTTTAATTCATTCATGGGATGTGGGCTTCACTGGCAAGGCCAGAATTTATTGCCCATCCCTAGTTGCCCTTGAGAAGTGGTGGTGAGCCGCCTTCTTGAACCACTGCAGTCCGTGTGGTGAAGGTACTCCCACAGTGCTGTTAGGGAGGGAATTCCAGAGTTTTGACCCAGCGACGATGAAAGAACGGCGATATAAGAACATAAGAACATAAGAAATAGGAGCAGGAGTAGGCCAATCGGCCCCTCGAGCCTGCTCCGTCATTCAATAAGATCATGGCTGATCTGATCCTCACCTCAAATCTAAAGAACACAAGAAGTAGGAGCAGGACCCAGCCACTCAGCCCCTGGGCCCGCTCCGCCACCCACAGGGCCCTGACTGATCCGAACTCAGCCTCATGTCCAATTTCCCGCCTGCTCACCGTAACCCCTAATTCCCTTTACCTCGAGGAAACTATCTATTTCTGTTTTAAATGTATTTAATGATGTAGCTTCCACAGCTTCCTGGGGCAGCAAATTCCACAGACCTACTACCCTCTGGGTGAAGAAGTTTCTCCTCATCTCAGTTTTGAAAGAGCAGCCCCTTATTCTAAGATTATGCCCCCTAGTTCTAGTTTCACCCATCCTTGGGAACATCCTTACCGCATCCACCCGATCAAGGCCCTTCACAATCTTATATGTTTCAATAAGATTGCCTCTCATTCTTCTGAACTCCAATGAGTAGAGTCCCAATCTACTCAACCTCTCCTCATATGTCCACCCCCTCATCCCCGGGATTAACCAAGTGAACCTTCTTTGTACTGCCTCGAGAGCAAGTATGTCTTTTCTTAAGTATGGACACCAAAACTGTATGCAGTATTCCAGGTGCGGTCTCACCAATACCTTGTACAACTGAAGCAATACCTCCCTATTTTTATATTCTATCCCCTTAGCAATGAAAGCCAACATTCCATTGGCCTTCTTAATCACTTGCTGCACCTGCATACTAACCTTTTGAGTTTCGTGCACCAGGACCCCCAGATCCCTTTGTACTTCAATACTTTCCAGTTTCTTGCCATTTAGATAATAACTTGCTCTCTGATTTTTCCTGCCAAAGTGCATAACCTCACATTTTCCAATATTGTATTGCATCTGCCAAATCTCCGCCCACTCACCCAGCCTGTCTATATCCCCTTGTAGGTTTTTTATGTCCTCCTCACTTTCTACTTTCCCTCCCATCTTTGTATCATACTATATACTTCCAAGTCAGGATGGTATGTGACTTGGAGGGGAACTTGGAGGTGATGGTGTTCCCATGTGCCTGCTGCCCTTGTCCTTTTAGGTGGTAGAGGTCGCGGGTTTGGGAGCTGCTGCCGAAGAAGCCTTGGCGAATTGCTGCAGTGCATCTTGTAAATGGTACACATTGCAGCCACAGTATGCCGGTGGTGGAGGGAGTGAATGTTTAAAGTGGTGGATGGGGTGCCAATCAAGCGGGCTGCTTTGTCTTGGATGGTGTCAAGCTTCTTGAGTGTTGTTGGAGCTGCACTCATCCAGGCAAGTGGAGAGTATTCCATCACACTCCTGACTTATGCCTTGTAGATGGTGGAAAGGCTTTGGGGAGTCAAGCGGTGAGACACTCGCCGCAGAATACCTAGCCTCTGACCTGCTCTTGTTGCCACAGTATTTATGTGGCTGGTCCAGTTAAGTTTCTGGTCAATGGTGAACCCCAGGATATGGATGGTGGGGGATTCGGCGATGGTAATGCCGTTGAATGTCAAGGGCAGGTGGTTAGACTCTTGCTTGTTGGAGATAGTCATTGCCTGGCACTTGTGTGGCGCGAATGTTACCTGCCACTTATCAGCCTAAGCCTGAATGTCATCCAGGTTTTGCCTCATGCGGGCATGGACTGCTTCAATATCTGAGAAGTTGCGAATGGCACTGAACACTGTGCAGTCATCAGCGAACATCCCCACTTCTGACCTTATGATGGAGGGAAGGTCATTGATGAAGCAGCTGAAGATGGTTGGGCCTAGGACACTGCCCTGTGGAACTCTTGCAGCAATGTCCTGGGGCTGTGATGATTGACCTCCAACAACCACAACCATCTTCCTTTGTGCTAGGTATGACTCCAGCCAGTGGATAGTTTTCCCCCCTATTCCCATTGACTTCAGTTTTACTAGGGCTCCTTGATGCCAGACTCGGTCAAATGCTGCCTTGATGTCAAGGGCAGTCACTCTCACCTCACCTCTGGAATTCAGCTCTTTTGTCCATGTTTGGACCAAGGCTGGAATGAGGTTGGGAGCCGAGTGGTCCTGGCGGAACCCAAACTGGGCATCAGTGAGCAGGTTTTTGGTGAGTAAGTGCTGCTTGATAGCACTGTCGACGACACCTTCCATCACTTTGCTGATGATTGAGAGTAGACTGATGGGGCGGTAATTGGCCAGATTGGATTTGTCCTGCTTTTTGTGGACAGGACATACCTGGGCAGTTTTCCACATTGTGGGATAGATGCCAGTGTTATAGCTGTACCGGAACAGCTTGGCTAGAGGCGTGGCTAGTTCTGGAGCACAAGTCTTCAGCACGACAGCCGGGATGTTGTCGGGGCTCATAGCCTTTGCTGTATCCAGTGCGCTCAGCCGTTTCTTGATATCACATGGAGTGAATCGAATTGTCTGAGCAAGCGGACCTGCGGGAGGAATGGAGTCGCAGACCGGAGATAAAGGCAGCACTGAGCAGAGATCTGGGAGTCTGAACGAGCGGACTACCTGCGAGGGAGACAGTCGGCAAGCGACACAACGAAGGAGTGACATCAGAATTCAAAGGTGTCGCTGGCACAAGGGAGCTGAGATGTGAGTATAGGGTGAGTATTTGTGGTAAGTTTTTTTTGTTCTGTTTTCAGTATATTTCTGCTAAGTAGTTCATAGCCTATCTAATAGAGGGAGGTGCTGATTGGGTAGCTGTTGAGTGTTTCTTGTTAAGTTTATTTCTGCTAAATTACCTCCATAGTCTGCTAAATAGAGGCATGGCAGGGCAGCTCAGTCCCATGATTTGCCCATCTTGTGCCATGTGGGATATCCTGGACGCTTCTTGCGGCCTGGACGACCACGTGTGCAGGAAGTGTCGCCAACTGCAGCAACTCGAGCTCCGGGGTTCAGAGCTTGAGCGGCAGCTGGAGTCACTACAGTGCATCCGCGAGACTGAGAAATACGTGGAAAGCACGTTTCTAGAAGTGATCACCCCGCAGCCTCGGAATGTGCAGGCAGAGAGGGAATGGGTGACCGCCAGACAGAGAAGGAGGACTAGGCAGGTAGGGCAGGAATCCCCAGAGTGCATCTCGCTCGCTAACCGGTTCACAGTTCTGGAAACTGGTGGGGGTGATGGCTCCTCTGGGAAGAGCAGCCAGACCCAGGTCACGGCACCACGGGTAGCTCAGCTGCACAGTGGGGGAGGAAGAAGAGTGGAAAAGCAATAGTGATAGGGGGTTCATTGGTTAGGGGAACAGATAGGCATTTCTGTGGACGCAGACGTGACTCCAGGATGGTATGTTGCCTCCTTGGTGCCAGGGTCAAGGATGTCACTGAGCAGCTGCAGGACATTCTGAGGGGGGAGGTTGAACAGCCAGAGGTTGTTGTCCATATCGGTACCAACGACATAGGCAGAAAGAGGGATGAGGTCCTGCAGGCAGACTATAGGGAGCTAGGAGAGAGATTAAATAGCAGGACCTCAAAGGTAGTAATCTCCAGATTACTCCCGGTGCCACATGTTAGTGAATACAGGAATAGGAGGATAGAACAGATGAATGCATGGATGGAGAGATGGTGCAGGAGGGAGGGCTTTAGATTCCTGAGGCATTGGGACTGTTTTTGGGGGAGGTGGGACCTTTACAAGCCGGACGGGTTACACCTCAACAGAGCCGGGACCAATATTCTCACGGGGAGGTTTGCTAGTGCTGTTGGGGAGGGTTTAACTAGCTTGGCAGGGGGATGGGCACCAGCATGAAGGAGTGGAGGGGAGGAATGGGGTGCATGGAAGAGTGAGTGTGTTGGATGGTACTGGAGGGCAAGGTAGTGCTGGGGGCAGAAGTAGTACCATATTAGATAAGAGCAGACTAAGAAAGACTACGAAAAATTCAAAAATGGGTTTAGAATGCATGTACGTAAACGCACAAAGTGTGGTGAATAAGGTTGATGAGCTACAAACACAATTAGCCATGTGGCAATATGATGTTGTGGCAGTAACGGAAACGTGGCTTAAAAAGGTGAGGACTGGGCACTTAATATTCAAGGGTACAAGGTGTTCAGAAAAGATAGGGAAGGAAAAAAAAGGGAGGTGGCGTGGCAGTGCTGATTAATGAAGACATTGTAGTGTTGGAAAGGGAGGGTGTTCTTGAGGGGACAAGGACAGAATCCATTTGGTTAGAGTTAAGGAGCAAAAAGGGTATGATCACACTATTGGGGGTATTCGATAGGCCTCCAAATAGTGAGAGGGAGGTAGAGGAGGAAATCTGCAGGGAAATCGTAGAGACATGCAAGAGTTATAGAGTGGTGATATTGGGGGACTTTAATTCCCAAATATCGATTGGGATAATGCTAGGGTAAAGGGAAAGGAGGGGGAGGAATTTCTGAAATGTGTACAGGAGAATTTCCTTGACCAGTATGTACTCGGCCCAACTAGGAATGAGGCATTGCTGGATCTGGTGCTAGGGAATGAGGTGGGCCAGGTCGACCAAGTATCTGTGGGAGAACACTTGGGTACGAGTGATCATCGTATCATAAGATTTAGATTAGAAATGGAGAGGAGCAGGGAACAATCTAGAGTGGAACTTTTAAACTGGAATAGGGCTAACTTCAATGGGATGCAAAAGGATCTAGCCAGGGTAAAATGGAACCAAAGACTGACAGGAAAAACTGTAAGAACAATGAGTGATCTTTAAGGAGGAGATGTTCCAAGTACAGGCTGGGTACGTTCCAACAAGAGGGAAGGGTAAGGGAACCAAAGCAAGGGCTCCTTGGATGACGAGGGAGAAGATGATGAAACAAAAAAAGAGGGTGTGTGATAAATGTCAGGTGAATTCTTCAAGGGAGAACCAGACCAAATACAGCAGTTGAGAGGTGAAGTGAAGATGAAAATAAGATTGGCAAAGAGAGAATCTGAGAGTAGAATGGCGGTTAACATAAAAGGGAACACAAAAATCTTCTACCGGCATGTAAACAGTAAGCGGGTAGTAAGAGGCGGGGTGGGGCCTATTAGGGACAAAGAAGGTGATATATGCTTAGAGGTGCAGGGCAAGGCTAGAATACTCAATGAGTGCTTTGTATCGGTGTTTACTAAGGAGGTGGATGCTGACAAAATATCGGTAGAAGTGGAAAAGGTAGAAGCAATGGAAGGGGTGAAAATTGATAGACAGGATGTAATAGAAAGGCTGGGTATGCTTAGAGTGGGTAAGTCACCTAGTCCAGATGGCTTGCATCCCAGGTTGCTAAGGGAATTGGGGGAGGAGATAGCAGAAGGGCTTGCCATAATTTTCCAATCTTCTCTAGATGCGGGGGAGGTGATTGAGGATTGGAAAGTGGCAAATGTGACACCATTGTTCAAGAAAGGGTATAAGGACAATCTAGTAACTACAGGCCGTCGTCAACACATTCACCGAAGCGTACAAGAGCATGGGCCTTACACTAAACATCCGTAAGACAAAGGTCCTCTACCAACCTGCCCCCGCCACACAGTACTGCCCCCCGATTATCAAAATCCACGACGAGGCCTTGGACAACGTGGACCACTTTCCATACCTCGGGAGCTTACTGTCAACAAGGGCAGACATCGATGACAAAGTGCAACACCGCCTTCAGTGTGCCAGTGCAGCCTTCGGTCGCCTGAGGAAGAGAGTGTTTGAAGACCAGGACCTCAAACCCGGCACCAAGCTCTTGGTCTACAGAGCAGTAGTGATTCCTGCCCTCCTGTATGCTTCAGAGACAGAGACCATGTACAGCAGGCACCTCAAAGCACTGGAGAGGTACCACCAACGCTGTCTCCGCAAGATCCTGCAAATCCATTGGCAGGATAGGCGCACCAATGTCAGTGTTCTCGCTCAGGCCAACATCCCCAGCATCGAAGCTTTGACCACGCTCAATCAGCTCAGATGGACGGGCCACATCGTCCGCATGCCCGATACGAGACTCCCAAAACAAGCGCTCTACTCGGAGCTCCGACACGGCAAGAGAGCCCCAGGTGGGCAGGGGAAACGCTTCAAGGACACCCTCAAAGCCTCCTTGAAAAAGTGCAACATCCCCTCCGATACCTGGGAATCCCTGGCCCAAGACCGCATAAAGTAGAGGAGAAGCATCCGGGAAGGCGCCGAACACCGAGTCTCTTCGCCGGGAGCAAGCGGAAGCCAAGCGCAAACAGCGGAAGGAGCGCACGTCAACCTAAGCACCCCACCCACCCGCCCCTTCAACCACTTTCTGCCCCACCTGTGACAGAGACTGTAGGTCCCGCATTGGACTCATCAGTCACCTGAGAACTCATTTTTAGTGTGGAAGCAAGTCATCCTCGGTTCCGAGGGACTGCCTAAGAGAAGGAGAAGAAGTAACTATAGGCTGGTCAGTTTAACATCAGTGGTGGGTAAAGTTTTAGAAACAATAATCAAGGAAAAAACTAACGGGCACTTGGAGAGGTTTAAGCTAATTAAGGAGAGCCAACACGGATTTGTAAAAGGCAGATCGTGTTTGACTAATCTAATTGAATTTTTTGATGAAGTAACAGGGAGGATTGATGAATGGAATGCAATGGATGTTGTCTACATGGATTTTATGAAGGCGTTTGACAAAGTACCACATAGAAGGCTGGTTAACAAAATTGAGGCTCATGGAATAGGTGGGTTAGTGGCAGCTTGGATAAGGAATTGGCTTAAGGACAGAAAACAGCGAGTTGTGGTAAATGGCTGTTTTTCAGACTGGAGGATGGTAGACAGTGGTGTTCCCCAAGGGTCAGTGCTGGGGCCACTGCTTTTTTTGATATATATAAATGACTTGGATATTGGAATACAGAGTAGAATTTCTAAATTTGCCGATGACACCAAACTTGAGGGTATGGCAAACAGTGAGGATGATACCAATCGACTGCAGCAGGACATAGAAAGGCTGGCAGAATGGGCAGACAAGTGGCAGATGGAATTTAATACAGAGAAGTGTGAGGTGATGCATTTTGGCAGAAGGAACAGGGAGAGGCAATATATACTTAATGGCACAGTTTTAAAGAGTGTGCAGGGACAGAGGGACCTGGGAGTTAATATGCATAGGTCCCTGAAGGTGGCAGGACATATTGAGAGAGTGGTTAGCAAAGCATATGGGATCTTGGGCTTCATAAATAGAGGTATTGAGTACAAAAGTAGAGAAGTTATGCTGAACCTTTATAAAACACTGGTTAGGCCACAACTGAAGTATTGTGTCCAGTTCTGGTCACCACACTTTAGGAAGGATATAAAGGCACTTGAGAGGGTGCAGAGGAGATTTTCCAGAATGGTTCCGGGGATGGGGGATCTTAGCTACAAATCAGTTTGGAGAAGCTGGATTTGTTTTCATTAGAGCAAAGGAGGTTGAGGGGTGATTTGATAGAGGTCTACAAGATTATGACGGGTTTGGATAGGCTAGACGGGGAAAGGCTGTTCCCACTATTTGATGGTACAAGGACTAGGGGACACAGATTTAAGGTTTTGGGCAAGAGATACAGGGGGGATGTGAGGAAAAACTTTTTTGACGCAGCGAGTGGTGAGGACCTGGAACCCGGAAGTGGTAGAAGCGGATACATTGTATTCAAGGGGAGACTGGATAGGCACTTGAGGGAAATAAACTTGCAGGGCTATGGGGATAGAGCGAGGGAATGGGACTGACTGCATTGCTCTACAGAGAGCAGGCATGGACTCGATGGGCGGAATGGCCTCCTTCTGTGCCATTATGACTCTATGACTGGTTTCTGTGGTGGTGGGGACCTCAGGAGGAGGCCGATATGAATCATCCACTCGGCACTTCTGGCTGAAGATGGTTGCAAATGCTTCAGCCTTGTCTTTTGCACACACGTGCTGAGCTCCACCATCATTAAGGATGGAGATATTCATGGAGCCTCCTCCTCCCTTTAGTTGTTTAATGGTGCACCACAATTCACGACTGGATGTGGCAGGACTGCAGAGCTTTGATCTGATCCGTTGATTGTGGGATCGCATAGCTCTGTCTATAGCATGCTGCTTCCACTTCTTAGCATGCATGTAGTCCTGTGTTGCAGCTTCCCCAGGTTGGCACCTGGTGCTGCTCCTGGCATGCTCTTCTACACTCCTTATTGAACCAGGGTTGGCCCCCTGGCTTGATGGTAATGGTACAGTGAGGGATATGCCGGGCCATGAGGTAACAGATTGTGGTGGAATGCAATTCTGCTGCTGCTGATGGCCCACAGCACCTCATGAATGCCCAGTTTTGAGCTGCGAGATCTGTTCTGAATCTATCCCATTTAGCACGGGGGTAGTCCCTGGGTATGTCCTACCGGTGGGACAGGACATACCTTGGATGGTGATGGAGGAGTTTGGGACTTTGGCTGAAAGGTATGATTCTGTGAGTATGACTATGTCAGCCTATTGCTTGACTAGTCTGTGGGACAGCTCTCCCAATTTTCAAGAAAGGGTGTAAGGACAATCCTAGTAACTACAGGCCGTCGTCAACACATTCACCGAAGCGTACAAGAGCATGGGCCTTACACTAAACATCCGTAAGACAAAGGTCCTCTACCAACCTGCCCCCGCCACACAGTACTGCCCCCCGATTATCAAAATCCACGACGAGGCCTTGGACAACGTGGACCACTTTCCATACCTCGGGAGCTTACTGTCAACAAGGGCAGACATCGATGACAAAGTGCAACACCGCCTTCAGTGTGCCAGTGCAGCCTTCGGTCGCCTGAGGAAGAGAGTGTTTGAAGACCAGGACCTCAAACCCGGCACCAAGCTCTTGGTCTACAGAGCAGTAGTGATTCCCGCCCTCCTGTATGCTTCAGAGACAGAGACCATGTACAGCAGGCACCTCAAAGCACTGGAGAGGTACCACCAACGCTGCCTCCGCAAGATCCTGCAAATCCATTAGCAGGATAGGCGCACCAATGTCAGTGTTCCCGCTCAGGCCAACATCCCCAGCATCGAAGCTTTGACCACGCTCGATCAGCTCAGATGAACGGGCCACATCGTCCGCATGCCCGATACGAGACTCCCAAAACAAGCGCTCTACTCGGAACTCCGACACGGCAAGAGAGCCCCAGGTGGGCAGGGGAAACGCTTCAAGGACACCCTCAAAGCCTCCTTGAAAAAGTGCAACATCCCCTCCGATACCTGGGAATCCCTGGCCCAAGACCGCATAAAGTAGAGGTGAAGCATCCGGGAAGGCGCCGAACACCGAGTCTCTTCGCCGGGAGCAAGCGGAAGCCAAGCGCAAACAGCGGAAGGAGCGCACGTCAACCTAAGCACCCCACCCACCCGCCCCTTCAACCACTTTCTGCCCCACCTGTGACAGAGACTGTAGGTCCCGCATTGGACTCATCAGTCACCTGAGAACTCATTTTTAGTGTGGAAGCAAGTCATCCTCGGTTCCGAGGGACTGCCTAAGAGAAGGAGAAGAAGTAATTACAGGCTGGTCAGTTTAACATCAGTGGTGGGTAAAGTTTTAGAAACAATAATCAAGGAAAAAATTAACGGGCACTTGGAGAGGTTTAAGCTAATTAAGGAGAGGCAACACGGATTTGTAAAAGGCAGATCGTGTTTGACTAATCTAATTGAATTTTTTGATGAAGTAACAGGGAGGATTGATGAATGGAATGCAATGGATGTTGTCTACGTGGATTTTATGAAGGCGTTTGACAAAGTACCACATAGAAGGCTGGTTAACAAAATTGAGGCTCATGGAATAGGTGGGTTAGTGGCAGCTTGGATAAGGAATTGGCTTAAGGACAGAAAACAGCGAGTTGTGGTAAATGGCTGTTTTTCAGACTGGAGGATGGTAGACAGTGGTGTTCCCCAAGGGTCAGTGCTGGGGCCACTGCTTTTTTTGATATATATAAATGACTTGGATATTGGAATACAGAGTAGAATTTCTAAATTTGCCGATGACACCAAACTTGAGGGTATGGCAAACAGTGAGGATGATACCAATCGACTGCAGCAGGACATAGAAAGGCTGGCAGAATGGGCAGACAAGTGGCAAATGGAATTTAATACAGAGAAGTGTGAGGTGATGCATTTTGGCAGAAGGAACAGGGAGAGGCAATATATACTTAATGGCACAGTTTTAAAGAGTGTGCAGGGACAGAGGGACCTGGGAGTTAATATGCATAGGTCCCTGAAGGTGGCAGGACATATTGAGAGAGTGGTTAGCAAAGCATATGGGATCTTAGGCTTCATAAATAGAGGTATTGAGTACAAAAGTAGAGAAGTTATGCTGAACCTTTATAAAACACTGGTTAGGCCACAACTGAAGTATTGTGTCCAGTTCTGGTCACCACACTTTAGGAAGGATATAAAGGCACTTGAGAGGGTGCAGAGGAGATTTTCCAGAATGGTTCCGGGGATGGGGGATCTTAGCTACAAATCAGTTTGGAGAAGCTGGATTTGTTTTCATTAGAGCAAAGGAGGTTGAGGGGTGATTTGATAGAGGTCTACAAGATTATGACAGGTTTGGATAGGCTAGACGGGGAAAGGCTGTTCCCACTAGTTGATGGTACAAGGACTAGGGGACACAGATTTAAGGTTTTGGGCAAGAGATACAGGGGGGATGTGAGGAAAAACTTTTTTGACGCAGCGAGTGGTGAGGACCTGGAACCCGGAAGTGGTAGAAGCGGAGACATTGTATTCAAGGGGAGACTGGATAGGCACTTGAGGGAAATAAACTTGCAGGGCTATGGGGATAGAGCGAGGGAATGGGACTGACTGCATTGCTCTACAGAGAGCAGGCATGGACTCGATGGGCGGAATGGCCTCCTTCTGTGCCATTATGACTCTATGACTGGTTTCTGTGGTGGTGGGGACCTCAGGAGGAGGCCGATATGAATCATCCACTCGGCACTTCTGGCTGAAGATGGTTGCAAATGCTTCAGCCTTGTCTTTTGCACTCACGTGCTGAGCTCCACCATCATTAAGGATGGAGATATTCATGGAGCCTCCTCCTCCCTTTAGTTGTTCAATGGTGTAACACAATTCACGACTGGATGTGGCAGGACTGCAGAGCTTTGATCTGATCCGTTGATTGTGGGATCGCATAGCTCTGTCTATAGCATGCTGCTTCCACTTCTTAGCATGCATGTAGTCCTGTGTTGCAGCTTCCCCAGGTTGGCACCTGGTGCTGCTCCTGGCATGCTCTTCTACACTCCTTATTGAACCAGGGTTGGCCCCCTGGCTTGATGGTAATGGTACAGTGAGGGATATGCCGGGCCATGAGGTAACAGATTGTGGTGGAATGCAATTCTGCTGCTGCTGATGGCCCACAGCACCTCATGAATGCCCAGTTTTGAGCTGCGAGATCTGTTCTGAATCTATCCCATTTAGCACGGGGGTAGTCCCTGGGTATGTCCTACCGGTGGGACAGGACATACCTTGGATGGTGATGGAGGAGTTTGGGACTTTGGCTGAAAGGTATGATTCTGTGAGTATGACTATGTCAGCCTATTGCTTGACTAGTCTGTGGGACAGCTCTCCCAATTTTCAAGAAAGGGTGTAAGGACAATCCTAGTAACTACAGGCCGTCGTCAACACATTCACCGAAGCGTACAAGAGCATGGGCCTTACACTAAACATCCGTAAGACAAAGGTCCTCTACCAACCTGCCCCCGCCACACAGTACTGCCCCCCGATTATCAAAATCCACGACGAGGCCTTGGACAACGTGGACCACTTTCCATACCTCGGGAGCTTACTGTCAACAAGGGCAGACATCGATGACAAAGTGCAACACCGCCTTCAGTGTGCCAGTGCAGCCTTCGGTCGCCTGAGGAAGAGAGTGTTTGAAGACCAGGACCTCAAACCCGGCACCAAGCTCTTGGTCTACAGAGCAGTAGTGATTCCCGCCCTCCTGTATGCTTCAGAGACAGAGACCATGTACAGCAGGCACCTCAAAGCACTGGAGAGGTACCACCAACGCTGCCTCCGCAAGATCCTGCAAATCCATTAGCAGGATAGGCGCACCAATGTCAGTGTTCTCGCTCAGGCCAACATCCCCAGCATCGAAGCTTTGACCACGCTCGATCAGCTCAGATGAACGGGCCACATCGTCCGCATGCCCGATACGAGACTCCCAAAACAAGCGCTCTACTCGGAACTCCGACACGGCAAGAGAGCCCCAGGTGGGCAGGGGAAACGCTTCAAGGACACCCTCAAAGCCTCCTTGAAAAAGTGCAACATCCCCTCCGATACCTGGGAATCCCTGGCCCAAGACCGCATAAAGTAGAGGTGAAGCATCCGGGAAGGCGCCGAACACCGAGTCTCTTCGCCGGGAGCAAGCGGAAGCCAAGCGCAAACAGCGGAAGGAGCGCACGTCAACCTAAGCACCCCACCCACCCGCCCCTTCAACCACTTTCTGCCCCACCTGTGACAGAGACTGTAGGTCCCGCATTGGACTCATCAGTCACCTGAGAACTCATTTTTAGTGTGGAAGCAAGTCATCCTCGGTTCCGAGGGACTGCCTAAGAGAAGGAGAAGAAGTAATTACAGGCTGGTCAGTTTAACATCAGTGGTGGGTAAAGTTTTAGAAACAATAATCAAGGAAAAAATTAACGGGCACTTGGAGAGGTTTAAGCTAATTAAGGAGAGCCAACACGGATTTGTAAAAGGCAGATCGTGTTTGACTAATCTAATTGAATTTTTTGATGAAGTAACAGGGAGGATTGATGAATGGAATGCAATGGATGTTGTCTACATGGATTTTATGAAGGCGTTTGACAAAGTACCACATAGAAGGCTGGTTAACAAAATTGAGGCTCATGGAATGGGTGGGTTAGTGGCAGCTTGGATAAGGAATTGGCTTAAGGACAGAAAACAGCGAGTTGTGGTAAATGGCTGTTTTTCAGACTGGAGGATGGTAGACAGTGGTGTTCCCCAAGGGTCAGTGCTGGGGCCACTGCTTTTTTTGATATATATAAATGACTTGGATATTGGAATACAGAGTAGAATTTCTAAATTTGCCGATGACACCAAACTTGAGGGTATGGCAAACAGTGAGGATGATACCAATCGACTGCAGCAGGACATAGAAAGGCTGGCAGAATGGGCAGACAAGTGGCAAATGGAATTTAATACAGAGAAGTGTGAGGTGATGCATTTTGGCAGAAGGAACAGGGAGAGGCAATATATACTTAATGGCACAGTTTTAAAGAGTGTGCAGGGACAGAGGGACCTGGGAGTTAATATGCATAGGTCCCTGAAGGTGGCAGGACATATTGAGAGAGTGGTTAGCAAAGCATATGGGATCTTAGGCTTCATAAATAGAGGTATTGAGTACAAAAGTAGAGAAGTTATGCTGAACCTTTATAAAACACTGGTTAGGCCACAACTGAAGTATTGTGTCCAGTTCTGGTCACCACACTTTAGGAAGGATATAAAGGCACTTGAGAGGGTGCAGAGGAGATTTTCCAGAATGGTTCCGGGGATGGGGGATCTTAGCTACAAATCAGTTTGGAGAAGCTGGATTTGTTTTCATTAGAGCAAAGGAGGTTGAGGGGTGATTTGATAGAGGTCTACAAGATTATGACGGGTTTAGATAGGCTAGACGGGGAAAGGCTGTTCCCACTAGTTGATGGTACAAGGACTAGGGGACACAGATTTAAGGTTTTGGGCAAGAGATACAGGGGGGATGTGAGGAAAAACTTTTTTGACGCAGCGAGTGGTGAGGACCTGGAACCCGGAAGTGGTAGAAGCGGAGACATTGTATTCAAGGGGAGACTGGATAGGCACTTGAGGGAAATAAACTTGCAGGGCTATGGGGATAGAGCGAGGGAATGGGACTGACTGCATTGCTCTACAGAGAGCAGGCATGGACTCGATGGGCGGAATGGCCTCCTTCTGTGCCATTATGACTCTATGACTGGTTTCTGTGGTGGTGGGGACCTCAGGAGGAGGCCGATATGAATCATCCACTCGGCACTTCTGGCTGAAGATGGTTGCAAATGCTTCAGCCTTGTCTTTTGCACTCACGTGCTGAGCTCCACCATCATTAAGGATGGAGATATTCATGGAGCCTCCTCCTCCCTTTAGTTGTTCAATGGTATAACACAATTCACGACTGGATGTGGCAGGACTGCAGAGCTTTGATCTGATCCGTTGATTGTGGGATCGCATAGCTCTGTCTATAGCATGCTGCTTCCACTTCTTAGCATGCATGTAGTCCTGTGTTGCAGCTTCCCCAGGTTGGCACCTGGTGCTGCTCCTGGCATGCTCTTCTACACTCCTTATTGAACCAGGGTTGGCCCCCTGGCTTGATGGTAATGGTACAGTGAGGGATATGCCGGGCCATGAGGTAACAGATTGTGGTGGAATGCAATTCTGCTGCTGCTGATGGCCCACAGCACCTCATGAATGCCCAGTTTTGAGCTGCGAGATCTGTTCTGAATCTATCCCATTTAGCACGGGGGTAGTCCCTGGGTATGTCCTACCGGTGGGACAGGATATACCTTGGATGGTGATGGAGGAGTTTGGGACTTTGGCTGAAAGGTATGATTCTGTGAGTATGACTATGTCAGGCTATTGCTTGACTAGTCTGTGGGACAGCTCTCCCAATTTTGGCACAAGTTCCCAGATGTTGGTGAGGAGGACTTTGCAGGGTCGACTGGGCTGGGTGTGCCGTTGTCATATCCGTAGCCAGTGCCGAGGTCGATGCCGGGTGGTCCACCCGGTTTTACTCTTATTGTTTTTCGTAGCGGTTTTTTACAACTGAGTGGCTTGCTAGGTCATTTCAGAGGGCAGTTAAGAGTTTACCACATTGCTGTGGGTCTGGAGTCACATATAGGCCAGACCAGGTAAGGATGGCAGATTTCCTTCCCTAAAGGACATTAGTGAACCAGATGGGTTTTTACGACAATCCGATATTTTCATGGTCACCATTACTGATACTTGCTTTTCATTCCAGATTTATTTAATTAACTGAATTTAAATTCCCCAGCTGCCATGGTGGGATTTCAACTCACGTCTCTGGATCATTAGTCCAGGACTTCTAGATTACTAGTCCAATAATATAACCGCTATGCTGCTGTTCCCGATAATGGTGAGACTTTAGTTAACCTCGAGCTATGGGGGTTTGGGTGAGAGGAATTGCTTGGTTATTGTAGGGCTGCTTTATGTTGTTGTTGGAGGGGGAGTAGGGGGGAACTTAGTACAGCATGTGGCAGCCATTGGAGCAAGTTAAGTAAATCTGGCCATTATGAGGCCATCCCAGGCCTCCCGGACAGCAAAGTGCGCCACTGCTGGTACCATCTCCACCTTAGGTTCCTCCTCCTCCTCATCTTCCACCTGTTCTTCCTCCTCCTCCTCCTAAGTGGCTGTGCGCTCTGCGCCTTGCTCCTCCTGCAGCTCCAATCCTCGCTGCTGCGTTATGTTGTGCAGCACACAGCAAACGACAATGATTCTGGAGACCTTGGCTGGTGTGTACTGAAGGGGTCCTCCAAATCTGTCAAGGCATCTGAAGCGCATCTGTCATTATAATGCTCCTCGGCCTCAGTACTTGGCCTCCTCAAGGTTGTCATGAGCCACGTCTTCAGTGGATAGCCATTGTCTCCAAGCAGCCAGCCGTTAAGTCTGTTTGGAGGTGCAAAGAGCTGAAGGAGGGTGGACTGGCGCAGCACAAAAGAGTCATAACAGTTGCCAGGGAATCTGGCGCACACATGCATGATGATCTTTTTATGGTTGCAGACAAGCTGCACATTGAGGGAGTGGAAGCTCTTGTGGTTCACAAACACTCCTGGGTGATGTGGGGGTGCCTTGATGGCCACATGTGTGCAGTCGATGATGCCCTGCACCTGTGGGAAGCCAGCCAGATCCGCAAAGCCGAGCGCCCGCTCAGCAACACTGGCTTCATCAGTGGCAAAGTTCACATAAGTGCCTGACTTGTGAAACATGGCATCGGTCACCTGGGTGATGCATCTGTGGGTGACCAACTGCAAGATCCTGCAAATGTCTGCTGCAGATCCCTGGAAGGAGCCTGAGGTGAAGAAGTTGAGGGTGGTGGTGACTTTGACAGCCACTGGTAAGGCATATCCACCAGGTCCTCTGGGCAGCAGGTCTTGTTCTAGCAAGCTACAAATGTCTGCGACAACCTGGCGCGATAGCCTGAGCCTCCTGAAGCACTGCTACTCAGTAATATTGAGGAAGCTCATTCTCTGCCTGTATACCCTGAGTTGGAGGTATCAGGTCATTGAGGAGAAGGCTGCTGCTGCTGGTGTTGTGGCTGCTGCTGCTGGTGTGCCTGGTGTTGTTGGTGCTGGGGCTCATCTTGGTCCGATTCCGAGGTCCAAGGTGAGAGAGCATAAGCGGCACCCATGCTGATATAATAGATGGCAGGTAAAGTGGATATCAGATGCCCAATGCCTCAATGTAGTGGTAGTGACTGGCAATATGGTGTGAGTGGCTTCCAAAGTTGCAGAAATGATTGCAAACTTCTGACAGCTAAATCTCTACACAAAATGGAGTCAGTAAAAGCCTTTCCATTAGCTAAGTAAGCAGGTGTAATGTGGGAGCATTTATGTGTTTTTCCTAGCTATCAATTAATGGACTCGCACAATGGCCGCTGAGCTTCTGCCTCCCCTTCACAGGCTGCGTGGATGCGTGAATCTCATGCTCAAGAAGTTAAACCCAAAACCTGCTGTTAAAAAGCCTCTTAAGGGTCTCTCAACAAACATTTAAGTACTTCAATGAGGTCACACGCCGCTGCTGAGCAGGTCCATGGCGCGCTGGGAAATGCACAAGTCAACAGGAGGATAGCGGGTTCCCGACGCGCTGGCAATTTCAGCGTTTTTAGTGCTGACCCGCCCCCAAACCCGCTCGCTCAGGATTGGGAAAATTCCGGCCGCTGTTCCCCCTGGCTGGAGAGTCTAGAACTAAGCGGCATAGTCTTAGGATAAGGTGTCGGCCATTTAAGACTGAGATGAGGAGAAATTTCTTCACTCAGAGGGTTGTGAATCTTTGGAATTCTCTACCCCAGAGGGCTGTGGAGGCTCAGTCGTTGAGTATATTCAAGACAGAGATCGATAGATTTTTGGACTCTAAGGGAATCAAGGGATATGGGTATCAGGCGGGAAAGTGGAGTTGAGGTCGAAGATCAGCCATGATCTTACAGAAGGGCGGAGCAGACTTGAGGGGCCGTATGGTCTACTCCTGCTCCTACTTCTTATGTTGTTCTGTCCTTATTAAACTAGGGCAGGAATTTAGGCCGGAATTTTAATGGCGCTGAGAGGACGGGATCAGAGGCGGGTCAACTGTCAAAATAGAAAAGATAGACAGTGGGTCAGAAATCCACTGTCAAGACGCCTCCACGCAAGTCTCCCAGGTGTCGGGTCTGTCTGCGCTGAACAGACCCGACACCAAGCGGTGGGGGAGGCAATTTAGATCATTAAATGCATTGTTAAGAGGCAATTAAGTCTTATTTTAAGCTTACCTTTAGATTTTTAGAGTTCACCAATGGCATCCCCGCTGCTCGGGGATCTCGTCAGGTAAGGAGGTCGGGAGTTGTGTCAGCATGCGATGATTTACTAACTTGACAGCAAATGGTCTATAAAAGCTCCCATTTCATAGGTGTTCACTTTCCAAGGTTAGAAGTTGTTGCTTACTGCATTTGGAAGACAGATTGAGCTTTATGCAGGTTGCAAGTGTTTGGAGCAAGCTCTCTATCCAGTGCCACCTCATTGGAACAACCTCTCTCACCATTGACAGATCGCTTCTGTCATCTCAACCTCACCTGCCATCTATTCCATCAGCATCGGTACCCTTGAAAAAATCTCACCTTGCTCCTCAGAATCCCACCACGATCAGCCCCAACACCAGCATCACCGGGCACACCAGCAGCATCAACATCAACACCAACCTTCTCCGCAATCAACTGATGCTGCACAGGACACAGGGTATCAGCACTCGACCACATTGCTGCCCGGGATGCCAGGGATGACCTCACCATAACCAGATTTACTTCACTTGACGCTGCACACCCTGGCTGCCACATGATGCGCCAGGTTGGCACCACCCCACACCAACAACATAAAACATCCCTACAATGCCCAAGCCATTCCTTTCACACTCCTCACCATTGCGGGGGGTACCCTTATGTCTCACCATTCACTGCAACTCACTAAGCCACTTTCAAAGGTGCACACAAATCTGTCCAAGAACGCAAAGTGTTGAAAATAAAGGTTTCAATGTTTGAAAGCACATTACCAGAAACTTCACATGAACATTGGCTAAAACACACAACTGCCTACCCTTGTGTGTTGTTAGTTGATATGCTTGCAGTAGGATGAGGGTGAGTGTGAGGGGTGGCTAGTGAAATGGAGAAGTGATAATGTAGATAGAGAGGGATGGGTGGAGGTGCAAGGTAAGTTGGTGTGAGTAAAGATGTGCAGGAGTAGGGTAGGGAAGGCAGAGTGATGGGGATGTGATGAGTGGCACAGCAGGATGAGGTTGAGTGTGGCTTGGCAGTAACATTTCATGATCTACTGAGATCATTGAAAGGTTTGCGCCACTGCATCCTGGTTCTCCTGATGACATCCCTGCTTGTGCCCTCCCATGCAATGTACAACCAGTCTGCATTGGTCTCCTGGGGAGGTGTCTTCCGTTCATTGGAAGGGAAGAGAAACCCCCTGCGTGCGGTGACTCCCTCCGCATGGAGTTAGTCACAGCATGCAGGGGACTCCCGTCAGATTTTTTTTTTTATTCCTTCATGGGATGTGGGTGTCGCTGGTAAGGCCAGCATTTATCGCCCATCCCTAATTGCCCTTGGTGGTGAGCCGCCTTCCTTAACTGCTGCAGTCCTTGAGGTGAAGGTGCTCCCACAGTGCTGTTAGGCAGAGCCTGATGCTGGCAAAAAGGCCAGGACAAGGAGGAGTAGCTGCAGGCCTTTCAGCTGTGTGTTGGGCCTCAGACATCCAGACTCCCAAGCTGCCAATGTAGATCCTGGGGAGGAAGAAATAAAACAACCAGTTTCACCTAAAATGTTCAACCTGCTCCCGGGACCTTTGCGGTCCCTTCAGTCAGCGGGGTCTGGGGATAGGCCACAGTGCCGTTTTTGTTGGGTTCACCTACCTTGGGCCGCCCAAGCAGTGAGTGATCCTGGAATTGTGGCAAGATGCCGAGAATGCCAGTCCCACCTCTTTAGCATGGCTCCAAATGGTCTGTGCCTACTGCAGGCACAGGCGAAGATCTGCCATCCACCTCCCTACCCACCCCAGGAAAATCCCAGGGAAAGAGGTATAGAGACCTGGCGATACGGCCCTCACCTCCTTTTCTGACCTTTGTGCACAGGCAAAAAGTTTTAAAATCCACCCCATTAAAGCTAAACCCAGGCAATACATAAGATCTAAGAGCGCGCACTTCTAGTCTGGGCCAAGGCATAACTAGGGTGGAAATCCAGTAAGGGGATTGAAAAATGGGGTGGAACCACGGTGCGCCAGGATTCCACCATATTTTTTAGCTCCAGCCATTTTACGGTGGGGTGGGCAGTCATGGGCATAATTTGCATAAATTGCAAATATCCTCCATTATTTAAGAAGGGTGGGAGAGAGAAACCAGGGCCTAGAAATTCGATTAAGCCCGAAAACGGGCGGTGCCACTGTAGGCCACCCGCAACGAGAGCGCAGGCAGCACTGGTATTTTGGGGCTGCCTGCTGATTTAAATGAGTGTAGCACAAAAGCTCCCATGCAACGCGTTCATTTCGGTGGTAAAATCGGCAGGAGGCCAAAGGTCACGTTTAAAGGATCGGTGCGGCGTTCTTGGGCAGTCACCTTATTAACAGTACATTTCCAAGTTAAAGCCTGGCATAGATGTCCTTAAACCATTGCATGAGAAATCCTGAGATTACGCCCAAAATATAAGCCAAACGCAGAAAATTTAATGGACTGAGTGCAATATAAAGGAAGTAGCGCCATTATATGGAAGAGAGATGTTGCTAAAGTGGCAAGGATGCATGAGAAGCCAGTGTGTACTGGCCATTTGCTAAATTTGTTAAAATAGGGCAATAATCACAAGACATGTACTATGGCAATTCCAAACTGTTCTTCCAAGATTATTTTTGGATTATGGTTGTATAGGAACTGTACCCTTCCACCAGCCATGCTGCAACCACTGGGGTAGCACTGCGTGACATCAGTAGGATAGACAAAGGCACACACAAGACAATCACTAAGAAAATGCATAAGGGTGATGAGTTGATTTCTTGATGTCATATTGGATGGATAGATGTATAAAGTTGGATTGGAAGGTTTGCTTTGTGGTGGGTTTTTGTTTCAGCATTGTGGCCAAGAGGACGCTGTGATGGCCAGTAACAGAGGGAAGATAAGGTGTGGGACAAATGTGGAAAGGGGAATTGGGGTTGTGATCACTGGTACCACAGTCGGATGATTCATCTCGCATATCCCAGCCAGAAAGGGGCTGTCTGGGTTGCATCTTTCCTTCCGCTTCCTCCTCTTTGGCTTCTTCCTCTTCTGTGTCTTCCTCTTCCCTCTGTGAGCAGATTCTGTAAATCTGAAATGACAGCATAAAATACTGGAAATACTCAGTTGGTCAGGCAGCATCTCGACCTGAGACATGGGGCTGGATTTTCATTGACCCGTGGAGGCGGGTTTGGAGGCGTGTGGGGGGTTAAAATTGCCAAAACTGGCGGGCGGGCACAAGTCCGCCTCCATCCCGCCTCCACGCAATTTTCATTAAATCGTGTCTGCTGGTCCCGACTCCGTCCCGCCTTTAGGTTGTTAAGCCCTTAACAAGCACTAAATTGGCTCTATAATGCCATTTTGAAAGGCCTTTGGGATTTTAACCCTTGTTCTACATGAAGCACGCCTGTTCTGAACCGCGATTGTGAAACCTGGCGGGAGCACATTTGGATATGGATAGTTGAGGTTGGCTGGCTGGCTGGCTGGCTGGCTTTTGCATATGTGGATGGATGTATATATGGATAGCTATGTGGAGGAGACATATCTGGGAGTGGTGGCGTAAAAATATCTGGGCGCAGACTTAGGACTGCTGCTGCTCATTTTGCAGGTCCTCTCACAGCAAAGGCCAGGCAGTCTCTGAAGACCTTCAATGCAGCAGCAATGATGACATCATCAGAGGCGACTTTCAGACTGAAAACACTAATTGGTTCATGGGTTCCCACATGCTGGAAGTCAATTGCCCAATTAGGTGAAAATTGCATCAATCTCCCACATCCAATTGCAGTCGGGTGGATAACACGATCCCAACCCGCCCCAGTATCAAAATCCAGCCCATGAACTCTGTTTCTCTCTCCATGGATGTTGCCTGACCTGCTGAGTATTTGCAGCATTTTCTGTCTTCTCAGAGGCCTTCCTTTACCATCCAAGGCCTTACAAGCATACAGCAACACTCCCTAAACACTTAAAAAAACTTTTAACATCTATTGCAGCAAGCCACTACTTCAATAAAAAAATTTTAAAAGTCCAAAAGCTTAAACCCAAACTTAACTAAAAAAAAGTAAAAAAGTAAAAAGCTTAACCATACAGACTGCAGCATTTGACACGTTGGACCCCCTGTGACCCCACCTCATTGTCTTAGCTGTATTTTGCTGTGTCTTTGATGTAATGCCTTCCTGACCTGATTGTATCTCTGCCGAGGTGTGATGGAGGGCAGTCAGCAAGATTTACTGTAGTCGTCTGACATTGTACGCTACACATTGTTCTCTCTCTATATATGCTTTGCTGATTTGTATTCCTTCACTTTACCTGACGAAGGAGCAGCGCTCCGAAAGCTCGTGATTTCAAATAAAACTGTTGGACTATAACCTGGTGTTGTGCGACTTCTCAGTTTTAACTAAAAGATGTGTGTGTCCCTTTAATAGGTGCTGACACCACCACTGTCAGCCTGCTTGCATGCCAGGTTTACCTGGCGTGCTTAGAACCTAGCGCTCAATTCAGCACTAGGATCGAAGTTCGGAGTGGTGACGTTAAGTCGGCATTGCACGCCAATTGACGTCACCATGCCGCCATTTTTTTCCAGGGCGCTGCCAGTTACCGGCATCACAAAGAGAAGGAGGAAAATAGTGTCCACCGCGGAACCCACCACCAGCTGGTGAAAGAGAGGCAGCCACCATTGTTTTGCCATTCCATGGCGTTACGGAGTGGCGGTAAGTACATGAATTTCTAGCCCATAAAGTTTGGCAACAGTTTAATTTGATTTTTATTTATTGTTCAGCACCAATCAGCTAATCAAGACGATTAGTGAACAGATATCTTCACTTGTTTTATTGCTGTTGCTGTTCAGGTGCTTTAAAAGTCAGGAAACATTGCTACCATAGCTATCCCAATCCCCCTTCCCATAACGTATATAGACACACCCAACAACAAAGCTCACATCCCAATTTCAGAATTAAGACCTTTGTGAAATGCTTTCCATGGAACCATACACATTTACAGTACAGAAGCAGTTCATTGGGCCCATCGTGCCTGTGTTGGCTCTTTGCTGGAGCAATCCAAAAACTAATGTCATTTTGTGTTGAACATAGAACATAGAACATAGTTTGTTAGCCAAAGGTATTAAGGGATATGGGTCAAAGGCGGGTATATGGAGTTAGGTCGCAGATCAGCCATGATCTCATTGAATGGCGGAACAAGCTCGAGGGGCTCAATGGCCTACTCCTGTTCCTATGTTTCTATGTTTTATGTTCTATGTTTCTAAGTGTGAAGTTATTCACTTTGGTGGGAAAAATAGAAAAGCAGAATATTTTTTAAATGGTGAGAGATTAGGAAATGTTGGTGTTCAGAGGGACCTGGGTGTCCTTGTACACGAATCACTGAAAGTTAACATGGAGGTACAGCAAGCAATTAGGAAAGCAAATGGTATGTTGGCCTTTATTACAAGAGGATTTGAGTATAAGAGTAAAGACGTCTTACTGCAATTATATAGGGCCCTGGTGAGAACACACTTGGAGTATTGTGTACAGTTTTGGTCTCCTTACCTAAGAAAGGATATACTTGCTGTGGATGGAGTGCAACAAAGGTTCTCCAGACTTATTTCTGGGATGGGGGGACTGTCCTATGAGGAGAAATTGAGTAAACTAGCCCTATGTTCTCTAGAGTTTAGAAGAATGAGAGGTGATCTCATTGAAACATACAAAATTCTTGCAGGGCTTGACAGGGTAGATGCTGGGAGGATGTTTCCCCTGGCTGGGGAGTCTAGAACCAGGGGTCCCAGTCTCAGAATAAGGGGTCGGCCATTTAGGACTGAGATGATGAGAAATGTCTTCACTCAGTGGGTGGTGAATCTTTGGAATTCTCTACCCCAGAGGGCTGTGGAGGCTCAGTCGTTGAGTATATTCAAGACAGCGATCGATAGATTTTTGAATATTAAGGGAATCAAGGGATATGGGGATAGTGCAGAAAGTGGATTTGAGGTAGAAGATCAGCCATGATCTTATTGAATGGCAGAGCAGGCTCAAGGGGCCAAATGGCCTACTCCTGCTCCTATTGTTTATGTTCTTATGTTCTTATAGAATGATACAGCACACAAGGAGGCCATTTGGCCCATCATGTCTGTGCCTGCTTTTTGGTAGAGTTATCCAATTAATCCCAGTCCCCTGCTCTTGCCCCTTAGCCAATAGTGTTTATCCACTTCTCTTTTGAATGTTACTATTGAATCTGCTTCCACCAGCCTTTCAGGCAGTGCATTCCAGATCATAACAACTCGCTGTGTAAAAAAAATGTCCTCATGTCGCCTCTGGTTCTTTTGCCACTCACTTTAAATCTGTGTCCTCTGGTTACTGACCCTTCTGCCACTGGAAACAGTCTCTCGTTATTAACACTATCAAAACCATTCATGATTTTTAACACCTCTATCAAATCTCCTCTTAGCCTTCTCTACTCTAAGGAGAAAAACCCCAGCTTCTTCAGTCACTCCACATATCTAAAGGCACTCATCCCTGGTACTATTCTAGTAAATCTCTTCTGCACCCTTCCAAGGCCTTGTCATTCTTCCTAAAGTGTGATGCACAGAATTGAACACAATACTCCAGCTGAGACCTAACCAGTGTTTTATAAAGGTCTAGCATAACTTCCTTGCTTTTGTCCTCTATGCCATGATGTTCGGTGCCTTAGCATCGGCTGATAAGGCTGGTTTCGTAGAAAAAACGGCAGCCGCCTCACTTCCGCCTAATTCCGGCGGGTCCTGCGGCGGCCACCATTTTGGGCAGGTCGGCAGCGTGGCCATTGCCTGCGCTTGCTAGAGAAATGGTAATGAGGCAGATCATGACGTCAATCAGTGTGCAACGCTGATTTGACGCACGACCAATGTTCCCTCTTATTTTTTTTGGGTGCGCCGCCCCTTTAAGGGGCTGTGTGGCCCACTCACAGTTTCGCGCATGTGCGAAACTTTATATTGAGAAAGCGGTCCCCGGGCTGCGTGGGACCGGCAGAGAGGTGCGTGGGGAACATTGCACACGAACTGCCATTTTCAACATCGTCACTCCATTCAACGCCCTCTCCAAATCACGAACAGCTGAACATGCATTCAACATCAGGAAGGACACCACACCAGCGCTATTTAAAGGCACCAGCAACAACTTGCAGCTGACTTGCTTTTTGATTTCTACTGGCTCTGTGTAAGTTTGTGCAACTGTTTGGAGCTTTCTACACTTAATTAAAGTTGCTGAGGTGACAGGGAGTGGTGCTGCAAGTGGGGAATGCAATGCTTCTGATTTCAAGGCTTCTGCTCAGACTACTTGCTCTCAGTCATGGGGGCTCTATTAGCAGTCACCCTCATGCTCGAGTATGACAGGGAGATGTAGCAGAGGCAGCGAAGAAGAGATCAAGCTGCTCGCAGAGGGAGGAGGAGGAGAGGCAGGAGGACTCTCAGCAGGAGGCCTTACCCAACTAGGGTCTTCCGAGAGCACCTCTTCTACCTGCACTTAAACAAGGAGTAGTGTGTTAGGAGGCTCCGCTTCGCCAAGGAGATGGTCACAGAACTCTATCACCTCCTGCAACCAGAACTGCAGATTCAGAGCAGGGCCATGACGGCTCTGCCAGTGGCCCTCAAGGTCAACGTGGCCCTCAATATTTTTGCCAGTCTGGAGCAGGAGACATAGCAAACATCTCGCAGTTCGCGGTCCATTGATGCATTCTGGAGGTCACAGAGGCTCTGTACTTCAGCAGAAGGGACTTTATTGTCTTCTCTCTGAACAGAGAGAAGCAGGAGCGGCACGCCTGTTACTTTGCCAGGATATCGGTCATCCCCATGGTGCAGGCTGCCATCAACTGCACACGCGTGGCTTTGCGGGCATCGCATATCAATCCTGAGATGTACCGCAAAGGTTACCACTCACTTAATGTGCAGCTAGTGTACAACTACACCCAGCACATCATGATGGTGAATGTCCGGTACCCTGGCAGCAGTCATGATGTCTTCATCCTGCAGCAATCCAGTGTGCCAGCAATCTTCCAGCCACCACATCAAATGCGAGGGTGGCTGCTCAGAGACAAGGGCTATCCGCTCTACACCTGGCTGATGATTCCCCTCCGCAACCCCACCACTCATTGCCGGTATTCATATAATGAGAGCCATGCTTCCATGAGGAACGTCATCAAGCAGACCATCGGGGTTTTGAAGCAACGGTTCCGCTGCCTTGACCGCTCAGGAGGAGCCCTCCAGTACATGCCAGAGCGGGTGTCTTATTTCGTGGTGGTCTGCTGCATCCTCCACAACTTGGCCATCAGGAGGACGGGAGGAGGAGGAAGAGGAGGTAGAGGAGAAAGGGATGAGGCAGGCAGCAGATCCCCGCAGATCCCCTTTCCGGACGGGCTGTCCATGAGCGCCTCATTAGAATCTAGTTCCTATGAATGAAACCCCAGATCCCCATTGCTCACCACTTCCCCACCTTACCATCCCTCTGTCATGGCAGATCACAGCGTCCTCTTGGGCACAAAGCTGAATGAGAGCCACCACAAAACCAACATACCAAACATAATTTAGAAATTAATCAATGTAAAACTACACAACATCAATTAATCACCCTTGTGCATTCCCTTAGTGTCTGTCTTTCGTATTCCTTTGCCTACTCTAGTGCTCCTACGCAGTGCTACCACAGTGGTTGCAGCATGGCTGGCGGATGGCTACTGACTTTCAGTGGGGGAGACTGCTTATTGTCTTGCAGGGTGACCTCAAGCAGCTCTGGGCCTAGAAGGCCTGGCTGTAGACTGCACCACCTCGACATGGGCAGCCGCAGTCTGGGGTGGCTGGCTGACAGGCAGCAGCAAGGGCACTGGCGGAGTGGCAGGGGTGGGAGTAGGAATGCTGTCATCTTGAGAGAGGACAGCAGGTTCTTGCTCCAGGGAGACACTGCCACTCCCCTGGGGCGGCGCCTCAGCATTCCTAGCAATCTGCTGGAGGACAGATTCCTGGACTGCTGTGACACCCTGCAAGCACCTTTCCACACTCGTAAACCCAGTGACGATGGCATCAGTCTGAGCTTGCGTGGCAGCAGCTGAACCTGCATGAGAGCAGTCTGAGCTTCCACTGCAGCACTGAGATGTTGGGTCGCTTCTGCTTGTGCTGCAATGGAAGCTGCAACATCGCCCATCACACCCAGCAGTATGGTTGGGTCCACAAGTGTCCTAATGGAGTGGCCCATCATTTCCATCCTGGAAATCATAGGCTTCAAGCTCTGCGCAAAGGCCCGTGCAATGTTGGAGCCGGAGTCCTCCATGCTCCTGGCCACTGACAAGAGGCTCTCTGGCAGGCTTGCCATTGCACCAAGCATTTCCGTGTGCATGCCCATCACCCTTCTTCTGAAGGCCGCCCCATCAAACTCATCATCTGAATCCTGTGCAGCAGAGCTTGTGCACAGACTCGCCCTCCTGGGAGCTGGCACCCAAGCTACCCTTTTCCCCTGGCCTGGCTGCAGCCACTCATGCCCAGTGACTCACCACGTGCAGATCCCGCCTCTATACTACTTAAAGTTCGCGCAGTGCCATTTTCTGAGCTGGTGCCTGGGAGTGTCAGATCGAGTGACGGTGCCTCTTCTCCTTCACTCTCTTCCACACCGTCGGGGACGGGCTGGGCTGGTGGCAGAGCCTGGGTATCTGAAAGGAGAAAGGCACAAGGATCGGGTTGTGGTGAGGGGAGGGGACTAAAAATAGATGTGCATGCCTACACCATCAGCAGCTTGTAAGTGAGAAGAGATTGTGAGATGAGGGGGAAGTGGGATATGAGAAGAAGGATTGGATATGAGCAGCCATCATCAGTAATGCTTTCAACTTCACGCCTCGCCATGGCCTCAGTGACAGCCCCTCCAAAGAAATCCAGCCCTCTCTCCTCCAGCTCACTCAAGTTCTGAAATTGGGCTTCCCCTCCCCCCGTCTGCTGCTGCTCACGGCGGTTGTGCACCACCTTTGCCTGCAAGAGAAAGGGAAGTGTGTCATTGAGTGTGGTGCAATGTGTTTGGCTGATGTGCCTGCAGTGTGTGCAAGGTGTGAAATGTGGATGTGAGTCTTGCAGCAGTGGTAAGCATGTGAGGGTGAGGTGAAGCTATTATTGTGAGGTATGAGTCGTGTTTGCTAGAGATTGTTGGTAGGTGAGTGATGGGGGTGTGGTGCATTGAGCAATGTTTGATGCTACATACGAACATACAAACATACGAATTAGGAGCAGGAGTAGGCCACTCGGCCCTTCGAGCCTGCTCCGCCATTCAATAAGATCATGGCTGATCCGATTACTCAATATTCCCGCCGACCCCCGATAACTTTTCACCCCCTTGCTTACCAAGAACCTATCTACCTCTGCCTTAAAAATATTCAAAAACTCTGCTTCCACCGCCCTCTTTGGAAGAGAGTTCCAAAGACTCACAACCCTCTGTGAGAAAAAAATTCTCCTCATCTCTGTCTTAAATGGGGGACCCCTTATTTTTAAACAGTGACCCCCTAGTTCTAGATTTTCCCACAAGAGGAAACATCCTCTCCACATCCACCCTGTCCAGACCCCTCAGGATCTTATATGTTTCAATCAAGTCACCTCTTATTCTTCTAAACTCCAGCGGATACAAGCCTAGCCTGTCCAACCTTTTCTCATAAGACAACCTGCCCATTCCAGGTATTAGTCTAGTAAACCTTCTTTGAACTGCTTCCAATGCATTTACATCCTTCCTTAAATAAGGAGGCCAATACTGTACACAGCACTCCAGATGTGGTCTCACCAATGCCCTGTATAACTGAAGCATAACCTCCCTACTTTTGTATTCAATTCCCCTCGCAATAAACGATAACATTCTATTAGCTTTCCTAATTACTTGCTGTACCTGCATAGTAACCTTTTGTGATTCATGCACTAGGACACCCAGATCCCCCTGCATCTCAGAGCTCTGCAATCTTTCATCATTTAGATAATATGCTTCTTTTTTATTCTTCCTGCCAAAATGGACAACTTCACATGCTAGTGGTGCAGTTGGTGGGATATGGCATTTGAAGATGCATTCACTCACCTTGAAGACTCGTGTTAGGTCATTAAACTTCTTGCACCAATAGATCCAGGTCCGAGGGGCAACACATATGGCAGTGACGGATTGTGCTATTTCCTCCCACTGCCTTCTGGCATGCTGCCTAGAGGGCTTCCTTCCCCCCATGGGTAGAGGACCTGACATCTTTTGTGCACCTCCTGGACCAAGGCCTCCAGTGCCGCATCTGAGAACCTCCTTGTGCTCTCTCTTCCCTGTTGGGCCATGGCTTCAGAGTGACAATAAGGTGCTTCTGCAACAAAGCAACTCCCCTTTAAGTAGAGCAGAGAGCCTAGGCAAAATTTTATTGGAGAGTAGACTGAACCCGATATTGCCCCCCCTCCTTGAGTGCTAAGCCAAGCAGAAGTGGGTTTAGCGCTGAGCTCAGCGCCCCAAACATTATAATGAACAGGCACCACTTTAAACAGGTGCAGGAAGATTACGCTTCACACTATACACGCCCGTTTTTGAGCTTTATCCAATTTCACCCCCTATGCCTCTACTACTTCACCTGAGGAAGGGGCGATCGATAGCTCCGAAAGCTTGTGATTTCAAATAAAACTGTTGGACTATAACCTGGTGTTGTGCGACCTCTCAATTCTATTAATAAAGCCAAGGATCCCATCTGCTTTTTAATAGCCTTCTCTATTTACCTGCCACATTCGGCAATACACCCCCAAGACTCTCTGTTCCTGCACCCACTTTAAAATTGTACCATTTAGTTCAAATTGCCTCTCTTCATTCTTCCTACCAAAATGTATTTCTTCACACTTCTCTGCATTAAATTTCATCTGCCATGTGTCTGCCAATTTTACCAGTCTGTCTATGTCCTCCTGAAGTCTGTTACTATCCTCCTCATTGTTTAATATATTTCCAAGTTTTGTATCATCTGCAAACTTTGAAATTATGCCCTGTATACCCAAGTCCAGGTCATTAACATATATATCAAAAAGAGCAGAGCTCCTAATACCAATCCCTGGGGAACACCAGTCAGAAAAACATCCATTCATCACTACTCCCTGCATCCTAGCTGTTAGCCAATTTCGTATCCAAGTTACCATCATCCCTTTAATACCATGTGCTTCTATTTTCCAAATAAATCTGTTATGTGGTACTTTATCAAATGCCTTTTGAAAGTCCATATATACATCTACTGCATTACCTTCATCAACCCTCTCTGTATCTCATTCAAGGAACTTAATCAGGTTAGTCAGACACGATTTGCCTTAACAAATCCATGCTGGCTGTCCCTTATTAACCCTTATTAATCAAAGTGAGAGAGAAATCTATGCCCTTCCCTCTCAACTAAATGCTGTTATGTGGCTTCAAAGTATATTTAGTTCTCAAAAGATTAATCAGTCTTAATCACCTGCACTACAACCATATTTAAGATGAAAGTTGGGATTCTTGATTTTTTTGTGGGGAAGCTTAAGATTCAAACCCCTGCCACCCTCGCCCCCCCTCCCCCCGCAATGCCATCGAAATTTTGAATGGAAAATTTTATTGCTAGGGGGATAGATTATAAAAACAGGGCATAATCTTAGAATAAGGGGCTGCTCTTTCAAAACTGAGATGAGGAGAAACTTCTTCACTCAGAGGGTAGTGGGTCTGTGGAATTTGCTGCCCCAGGAAGCTGTGGAAGCTACATCATTAAATAAATTTAAAACAGAAATAGACAGTTTCCTAGAAGTAAAGGGAATTAGGGGTTACGGGGAGCGGGCAGGAAATTGGACATGAGGCTGAGTTCGGATCGGTCGAGGCCCTGTGGGTGGCGTAGCGGGCCCAGGGGCTGAGTGGCCGGGTCCTGCTCCTACTTCTTGTGTTCTTTAGATTTGAGGTGAGGATCAGATCAGCCATGATCTTATTGAATGGCGGAGCAGGCTCGAAGGGCCGATTGGCCTACTCCTGCTCCTATTTCTTATGTTCTTATGTTCTTATAAACCTGAGGTAAGGAGATGTAATCTACACATTCTAGCAAACTACTAAGGTTAATAGATTAATTCAAATGCAAATAAGATAGATTTCTTTCAGAAAATAATATTTTGGGATATAGTAGATGAGTAATTTGAGACCTGACATGTGGTAAGTGTAGCATGCTTGGGAGGAACAGGTGACTTTGGATCTATGGATCCCTAAGCTCTCCACCACTGGGGTTTTCCTCACCTCGGGGGGAATTTTAACACCAAAAAACAGGTCGGTGGGAGGTTAAAGAGTTAAAAAACTGAATCCCAAATCCAATCTGCCACTTCCGGTTTTAACAGAGGCAGGACAGTCGGGGGGCGGTGGTCAGCCAACCTGCTCCAGGTGGCAGGTCGCCCATTTAAATATTATAATGAGGCTCCATGCCTCATGGTGATCCACCATTTTAAATTTAACTGTGGGTGGTTGGGTTTCCCAGGCCTTGGGGAACCCGCCAGCTAAAGGGAGTCGAGGACTGCTGGATTCAGGAGGTAAGTGCCTTTCCATTTACCTGCTGATCCAGCATTCCTGCCTCACTAAACCCCCACGATTGGACACCCCGACCCTTCCGATCTCCCCCCGACCTCCCCCCGAGGCCTCCGATGGCCCCTCACCACGAGGCCTCCGATCGCCGATCGCCGAGCCCCCTCTCCGGCCTTCGCTCCTCGGCCCCAGCCCCCGATCCCCCAACCCAGCCCCCAATCTCCCTCGAGCCTTTCCCCTCACCCTCAGGCCCCGATCACCCTCCGGCCTCCCCTCTCCGGACCTGAACCCCTTCCGGCCTCCCCTCTCCGGCCCTGAACCCCCTCTGGCCTCTCCCCTCCGGCCCCAATGCCCCTCCGGCCTCCAATTGCCCCCCCCCCCCCCCCCACTGTCCTTCCCTTCCTCCTCTCTGCGGCCTGCTGCTGCAAGCCTA
The DNA here is from genome assembly GCA_030390025.1 of Squalus acanthias. Taxonomy (NCBI): domain Eukaryota; kingdom Metazoa; phylum Chordata; class Chondrichthyes; order Squaliformes; family Squalidae; genus Squalus; species Squalus acanthias. The sequence continues at coordinate 205,450,329 of CM059425.1, forward strand.
CCCCTCCATCTGGCTGGCTGCGGGCGGGAAACAGTGATTCCAAATGCTAATCAGGCCCTGCCGTTAAATTCGGCAGGGCCTGCGGAAACCTGTTCTCCTGGGTTTCCCGACCACTTTACAGCACCCCCGCTCCCTACCCACCTCTAAATTAAAATTCCGGCCCTCATGTCTGGGTCTGTTGTAGACTAATTGATAGAGATTGATTGCTATTATTAGTCAACAACTCCATTATCATTTATCATGCAACTAACAGAATGGTAAAAGGCGAACGAGATAGACCTTGATCTTAATAGTTCCAAAAGTACCCAGGTGTCAGCAAAGAAGATCAAGCACGCACATCATAGACTACCAGAGAGATTGATTGTACTTATCCTACCCGGCCAACATAGATGTCATATCTGCAAGATACTGAACACACACATACCCTTCAGATCAACAGGGAAATCAAAACTGCACATCCCATTAGAACAGCAAGGAGAGTGAGACGTATCCAGTAGACCACCAGGGAAATTAGAAGACAGTGCGCATTAGGCCACCACAGAGCTGGAACATATTCATCCTACCAAAGCAAGGTTGGTAATGAATACAATAAACTAGATTACCAGCAAATCAAGATGCATACAACTCACGAGAAGGAGATGTGCACCCCAATGCACTGAACTACCAGGGAGCTCAGGTGCACAGAACAGCAGAATCTTTTTGTTTAAAACTGTCTAATGCTTCCAGCAGCCAATATTATAAGAATCATACATAGTTAATGAGCCATTAACACATGGGCAGATTGGAACAATGGCCCAGAAATTGATCTCGCTCTGTTCCCGCGGGGGTAAGGAGCAGGCGCGATCTCTCACGCCGCGTTGGCTTTTACAGATCCAGCTCGCACGAACTTGATGTTCCAGACATCAGCTGGGCAGTGCTTGCGTATCCCACCGGCGTAGTGAATTCGTACGAGCTGTGGGATCACGTGACTCAGTTAGAGCCAATGGCAGCACACCATCTTCCATTCATAAGTTTCACATACGTGCTGTGAAAGCTATGAATCTTACACCCCCCCAAAATAACAGCTAAACCTCAATTAAATTTAAAAAAAAACCATCACATTAATAAAATAAGTATAGTTAAATAAATTAACCATTTTAAATAAAAAATTTAATTTTTGAAAAAATTTAAAATCTTTTAAAAAGTTATAAAAATAAACTTACCTGTCTTTAAAGTCTCTAAAAAAAGATATACCTGTTAAAAAAAATTCAAAAAAATACTTAATTCACTACTTACCTTGTTAAAAGTGGGTCTTACTCCTCCTTTTTCCATTTCTAAAATCTTCCGTCCTTACCTGCGCGTCCAAAGCACTAAGTGCACAGCGTGCGTGCAGCCTGTAGCGCGCACGCTATGCACCGAGGAACCGCCCCCTTTTCCAAAGACCAAGTGCCGGTTTTCAGCGCATGCGCAGGGCATGCAGAAAACCGGCAATTGGAGAGAGAATACGCGAGAGTACGCAGTGCGTACTCTCGCGCAGTGGGATCAATTTTTGGCCCAATATGTTGGCATACCTGAGCAGATCAGACAAAGCATAGCAACTACAAAATACTACACTACATCCACAATAGGACATGATTAGTAAAGTGACAGTAAACCCAAATCTGACTCAGACAAATAGTTAATTTAGTTGGGAAAAAACATCCAAAGTACTAAACTGGCGCTGTGAGAAGAGGGGAACTTTTTATTGCAAATTTTTTCCAGCTTTAATCAGTTTGAATTTTTTTTTTGCATAATTATAAATGGTTAGTTATTTTTTACCATATTGATTATAAATCAGATGAATTTGCATTTACTTATACATTTATAGTTTGGTTAATTAAATAAACTAGCTGACTTACCCATCTAGAGCTGCTCTTCAGAGTAAGTTGATAAGACAGTTGGAACTACAGAATCTGACCTTTGTAGCAGTAAAACTACTTACATAATATGTAGTACATAATACTAGTGAAGAGCATGCTATTGTCAGTTTAAGGAATGTGTAGCAGAGAAGTTTAAAGTGCCATAATTATAAAATTTGATCATCAGTTCTGTGACTGGAGAAGTAATTAGAGACTCACATTTTATTGACTTTTAGTTAAAATAAAATTGCTGCATGATTTTTTTTTAAACTATTTACACAAACTATTGTTTAGGACAACACAATTTGTTAAATCATTGTAAACTATTACAAACATAAAACCATTAGATCAGACCTAAGCTTAAAGCTGCTAGTATTTGTCACTGATGAAGATGTAGTGTTGACACATGGAAGAGATTGTACAATATGGGTCAGCCCAGTTGGCTTTGTCCATTTCTCTTGACTAAAACTCTATCCCATAACTATTGAGTATTGCTATAAACAATGTTATTATTTATTTATTTGAAGCTTTAACCATACAGTTCACACTTCAACAGTAGCTGCCATGAACTCCCTCTGTTCATTCTAATAAAGCTCCCTCTATTTGTTTTATTCATTGTCCATCTTTCAGGAAACAAACTGAAACAATGGGATGTCAATAATTTATCTTTAAAACATGAGCATTTATTAGATAAATATCATAGCTAATTTTGTAATCATTTGTAAATCTCACTTGTTTCTGCAGTAACCCTTTAAGGTTTATAAATTTTAAACTAAACATGCTGGCCCTGCAACAAATGAATTGCACTTTCATTCTTCTTTCTTTGTGACATTTCTCCAAACTGGTATTTCCAGTGCCTTTGAGGTGATTTTTAATAGTATGCAAGTGTCTGTCTGCTTTTTATGCTAATTATGGAAAAATATCATGAATGGCAAATGAGTGAGTCCTTTTTTCTGTGAGGATTTTAGAAGTATAACCTGAGCTGTGTATACTGCAAAGTGCCAACCTTTGGGGAGGGTCGAGGGGAATGTGGAGAGGAATCTTAATGATCCAGGTCTGCCTGCTGACCCACATTTCTTCATTCAAAATATGTTATACCATTGTGCAAGTTTGTCCATGCCACTGGCTTAAGAAAAATGGCATATGAGAAATCTTGTGGGATTGGTACGCAGTTAAAACAAATATGAAATCAGGCTTCTGCACCTGAAATATTCCTCAGTAACAACCTGGTGTACGATTCATATAAAACCAGAGGGCAGAATTCTGAAAACAGAATGGTATGGAAAAGCATATTTTTCAAACACTTTCCCCTCATTCCTTCTTTTCCAAAAAAGGCACTTAGGTCTCTATTTTTCAAATTTATTCCCTATCTACATAGCAAATCCGTTGTAATCTAAAAATACAAAGCTTGATATGATGAGATCAAACATTACAAGAAAATGGTGGAAAGGCTTTTACTCATATGTGTCAATAAAGGTTGTTTATTTCATTGGTGCGTGAAGTGAAGAGTGAACATGAGGCACTAATTAAAAAATGCTGCAAGCAAGAAACAGATTTGTTCAATACACAGCCATTAAGAATAGCAGTAATGTTTCATCTCTGTGCGTGCATTGTATGTACATTCATTGCCTCTTTCACATGAACAGCAGCCTGAGAGCCGATAGTTTTTAATGATGACACTCGTGTCACTAACTCCTTCACTTTTTCATGATTCAAATGTAAATGAAAGAATTTAGGGGAAAGTATTCCTAACAAGAGCATTTCAATAGTTAAAGGTTTTACCACAAAGGCAGCTGCATACATATTTAATTCACAATAATATAATTGTCAGAGTATTTTACATTCTTGTTCTTAAATCCTTTACTGTGATCTCACTGAAATGTAGTTAAAGCCACAGTGTGACCCTCAGTATAACATTCTTTCAGAGGTACTGGAGTTTCAGATATTTTCTAAATTTTAAAGTGCAAAGGTGGTCCTGGAATTGACCAAGCTATAACCAGATTTATAGTATTTGCTTTAAAGAATTGCACATTCTGCTCAGCAACACAAACAACACATTTAATTGCGTACAAATGCAACCGTTATCTGATTTTGGAACCACCATTTTGAATACAGCACGAGAACAGAATGATCCAGATCTCCATCAGTTAATGGAAGGGCCTTTCTCCGAGTTTATAGAGAGGCATGGGGTATTTTCAAATGTTATTGTTTATAAAAGAAGAAAAATGTAAGCACATTGATAGTTTGTAATGCTCTTGTCCATTTGGGGATGAGAATCTTTTATCAAGATAATCTTTTCTTAAACAATTTGGTTGCATAGTGATAGGTCAGCACCATCATGTGTGAAGCTCTGTTAAAAATAATTTCCCCTCTAATTTAGTTTATATTTTTATTACATACTCTGGAGTATCTACAACATAAGTTTGTACGGTCAGTCCTAAAAATATACACTGTTTTTAACTGTCACAAACATTTTCTGGACCAGCTGCAAAAAAACTGCTTAGCAATAGTATAGATAATTCCTTTTAACTAGGTATTGATTTATATCACTCTAATTAATTTTAAAGCCCTTTATATATACCAGTTTTCATATTCCTCAAAAGTGTTGCCATACATGAAAATCTACCACCTCATATGAGCAAGTTCCTGCAAGTTTCTAATATAAGCTCATTTACCTCATGTCCCAGTATGTTTCTGACACACAGTTAGCACTGGTACAGCCATTCCTGTCATATCCAATTCTAGTTATAAGCAATATTTTGTTTGTCGCACCTATCACATATTACAGGATTCCATTGTATATAAAACATTTTGCATCTGCAATAATCCCTTTTACACCCAATTACACTGTCAGTAACCCTTTCACCAGAGTTTGTAGTATAGCACTGAATCAGGTTCATAGTTTTACCTTTCTTAGGTTATTTTGTTGTTAATATTTCATTTTCTTTCTATATTGTGGACAGTTAATTCATGTAACGATGTACAGAAAGTAAAATAGTTCAATTACACAAAATATTACATTAATACAAACTGAATTAAATGCAGGTTACAGCTTTTTTGCTAGTGTACTAAGCTAAGTGCGGGTCTGTAGCAACAAACGGCTTCTGAGCTAAAAAGACATAGATTAATACTCAAGACAGACAAAAAAAATTCTTAAGTGCTGTAGCATTTTGTAAGAATTTTACAAGTATTATAAACAAGATATTTTACATCAGTCACCATTACACATTATATCGAAAGAACATTACATGAAAAGATTAAATATGATAGATATCCTCTTTTTCAAGGAAATGAATTATAACCTGCATGAATCTATGTAATATGTATGGCAAACTAGGAAGTGTGTAAAGAGAATTTTTAACACAATTAGACATGTATGTTTATTGAGCTTGGTTCAACTGAATATGATGTATAATTTAATATATATTTCTTATGAGGGTCAGATTAGAGCATACATGTTGAAGGGGTGAGTTAACGGGCTGCTTTGTAATATTTATGGATGATATATGGGTTTTCAGATAAGACTTTTAAAAAAAAAAGCAACCAACCTTTACAACGTACGTCACACCAGGTCCCAGGATTTTCTCATTAGAGTGCAGCCACCCTCGTGAGGGTTTATTGACAAAGCTGCCACTGTGATTCCAGTCCTCTCCACCCAGGTGAATATCTTCTACCTTGGCCCTCTTGTCTGTATTCATCTTGTTCACGTCCTGCTGGGAACACGGAGTGGTAGAGACAGGGTTACATGTGTCTACTGCTGCTGTAACTGAGCTAGGAGTGCTTGAACTGCCTTGCAGTTTAGAAGCTGCAAGGTCTTTCACTGCAGAGGACAGATTTTTGATGCCCAACAGGCTGCCTGTGCTCGCAAATTTCAAATGGGACATCTTTTGGATGAAGGTGCAGAGTGTCGTGGGCCCATCTTCCTGGTCCTTGCGGAGCACCTCCGATGAGGCTGGATACGAAGGCGCAGCAGATGTCGTCGTCGTTGTAACAGTCGAGCCCTTGCCGTTCATTGATAAGTTGTGTATAAGCTCATCGAATGATGTCACTGAATCATTCCTGAAACGGTTATACTTCGTACGGTGAAGCATGCCCTTCTATCTGCTTTTCTGCATATGTACATCCAGATCTGACGCAAACTTAGAATGCGTTTGTTCTACCATAGCAGATCTCTCATAGTACCAAAAGCAACCTGATAAACCCAGGCAAATGAATACCCACAGAAATAAATGTGTCTCCTAAGTGCAGAGGTAAGGGCCTGGCGTAGTAGTACTTTGCTAAGACAGAGATCACCGTCCTGCTTAGAGCTGCCAAGCTGCTCGCAGCAAAAGTATGAGTCACACAAATGAGAAGACCCTTTTCAACAAAAGGCTCACTGAACACTGCAAATCACTTCCTGTTGCAAAACCATCCACCCACTTACAGCACACTAGAACCAATCAATTTTCAAATTTCCCCTTCCCATTTTGATAGAAGGGCATTTTCACTCAAAGCCGTAGAATTTTTCTTTTCCAGAAAGTAAACAGCTCTAATCACCAGGAATTTCATCATCAGCAAAATTATTTCTACTTATATCTGTTTACTGTATTAGACCATCCTATCATTCGAACTCAGCAAGCCGTACAGTCTTTCAGTGCTGCATACAGCTGTAATATACCCTTTTGAAAATCCCTGCATATGCCTATGTGGATTAAACAATACATTAAACCAAAGAAAAGCATCTAATCTTAGCCGCGATAGACAAAATCATAATCCAGGATTTGAATAGTACTGTAACTGAGAAAAACAGCTTAACTTTCTGTAATGATGTAAATGTGTGTTATAAAAAGCATAAATTCAAAAGCATCTGTTTCAAATTAGAAAGATCCCACTTCATCTATTTAAAATTTCAAACTGAACTTAGGAAGGTAAAATAAAATACATCTTCTGTGCATTTTCACTTTTTCTCCATTTAATTTTGTTTTTAGAAATTAAAATTATTGAAATACTGTAATACCGAGACACAGTGGCAGCAGCCTCAGCATTTTTCAGGTAATATGGTTTACTTTATTAAAATGAACTGAACACCTCTGGTGCCAGATCCATAAAGCAGCACTGAATAAAGCTTTTCTTTCTTTACCCACCATTTTAGGGACAAGTTCCTCCTCTCCTACAGAGAAACACCAATAATAAGAGACACAATGTAAATCTCATTCATAATCTGCACTGCATTAATTTCTCAGCATTTTAACTCAGTTCCCAAGCATTCCATTCAGAAAAGAATGAGGTTTTAATATAATACAGACTCACAGCAGCTCATACAAAAAAAGAAGCAATTTTTATCCTATGGGAAAGTGGTGTTTCAAATCATTTATATTTATTTGAATGAAATGGTAAGGGCGCATACCAATAATTCTGTGAATGAAATAGGGCCTTGCTGCATCTGCCAAACGATCCCTTGGGTGCTAATGGCTTTATCCAATAAGAAAGAACCTGGATGACTCATTCAGGATAGGATTTCTGAATAGTGGATTCTTCCATTTTCCTTACAGGTATGTTTCTTTCATATGTATCAGATAAGCTAATTACTACAATTCAATAGCAAAGGCATGGATTTTTAGCAAAAACATATATGTAATAAATTAATAGTTGTAGTTGAATTCCGATGCTAATTCAATTAGAACAGTTTCCTTCACATATATGTTTATCTGACCCCCCTAAGAAGATGCATCCAACTGGTCCATTCACATCAGCAAAGTGGATACGTACCATACTGTTCGATTTTTCTGTGATTTGAATGTTAATTATTTTATTCAAAATATCAGATTGCATGACAGATTATTATGGGGAAAAGGGGAAGTGTTTTTATTTCTCAGTATATGTGTGTGAGATGCAATGTCAAATCCACAAAAGATTTTCAACTCTCTAACATCTATATCATTTATAAACTGTGTGGTTAAATGTAAAAAGAACAGCATATTCATTTATTTCTAATACATTAGTTAAAGAAAAGAAAGCCCTAAGTGGAATTATTTTGCCAGTATTTAAAAATGACAAATAAAATATTTAAATTTGTATAAATAAAAAAAGAATAAAAATACCAGTGTATGAGGTACATGGAATATAAAGTGACAAATGTGCAAAATGAGTTTTTAATTTTACAACATGCAGAACCATTTAAACAGTGACTATTTTAAACGCTTTAAATTAATTAAATAACTTGTTAATAAAGGCAATTGCTAATGAAAGAAAATGCAAAACTTGATACCCAAAAGCAGGAATATATTATGTATGTTATTGTAACAATCAGCCACATATTTCTAAAGTCTGATTGAAAGCATGTCTCTGAATGCAGCATCTGCTGGTTAAATGAGCTATGGTACATTACCTCTTTGTTTTGTTATCAAATTAATCCTTTATTGTCTATGGTAAAACTAATGCGTTGCGCTCAGAAGCATATCGAAATTCTGAGTTCCAATTTATTTAGCTAATATCAAGGAGAAAATAATTGTATGTGCTCCATTTTTTGGATTCTCTTCAATAATACTCACCTTTAGAAATTCCATGTACAGTTAGTCATACTGATTCATAAAAAAATTGGCCTGCATGCTGCAAAGTACAAAGGTAATTTAGTGTTCCAAGGGTTAATCAGGACTATCACAAATTCCTGTTGCTGCATAAATGATCTCCAAAGATAAATAATTAAAGCTGCAAGGAGAGTAAGCGCACAGGAAGCAGCACAGATTGGTTGCATATAGGTGTTAAGGGCATTCATTTTCATCCAACCAGCGAACAAAGAGAATCCTGCAATCTCACTCATTCACTGCTGCGTGACTCACACCACAATGTGGACTGCAGCATACAGGCCTGAATGCAGCACAGAAAATTGCCCTCATCACCATTAAAGCAATATTTTTCTTAATCTAAAATACAAGAGTTCATTCATAAAACTTAGAAAAAACACTTTTCTTTTAATCCAGTCAAGCTTTATCACTTTCATCCAAATTCTGTAGACAATTGCTGTAACAATCAACTTTTAATATAGCTTGTGTGGCCAGCTGGTTTATAGATTTTTCTTTTAATCTATGGCTAGCTACAGAAGCTTTTTGTCCATCACATTGAAAATTATGAGCAAGAAATCTAAGTGAAACAACTTGACATGTTAAAGCTCCAAATATTCATCAGTTTTATTCTCTTCTTAGGCAGTCCCTCGGAACCGAGGATGACTTGCTTCCACACTAAAAATGAGTTCTCAGGTGACTGATGAGTCCAATGCGGGACCTACAGTCTCTGTCACAGGTGGGGCAGACGGTGGTTGAAGGGGCGGGTGGGTGGGGTGCTTGGGTTGACGTGCGCTCCTTCCGCTGTTTGCGCTTGGCTTCCGCTTGCTCCCGGCGAAGAGACTCGAGGTATTCGGCGCCTTCCCGGATGCTTCTCCTCCACTTTGTACAGTCTTGGGCCAGGGATTCCCAGGTGTCGGTGGGGATGTTGCACTTTTTCAAGGAGGCTTTGAGGGTGTCCTTGAAGCGTTTCCTCTGCCCACCTGGGGCTCTCTTGCCATGTCAGAGCTCCGAGTAGAGCACTTGTTTTGGGAGTCTCGTATCGGACATGCGGACGATGTGACCTGTCCATCGGAGCTGATCGAGCGTGGTCAAAGCTTCGATGCTGGGGATGTTGGCCTGAGCGAGAACACTGAAGTTGGTGCACCTATCCTGCCAATGGATTTGCAGGATCTTGCGGAGGCAGCATTGGTGGTACCTCTCCAGTGCTTTGAGGTGCCTGCTGTACATGGTCCATGTCTCGGAGGTATACAGGAGGGCGGGTATTACTACTGCTCTATAGACCATGAGCTTGGTGCCGGGTTTGAGGTCCTGGTCTTCAAGCATTCTCTTCCTCAGGTGACCGAAGGCTGCACTGTCACACTGAAGGCGGTGTTGGACTTCGTCATCGACGTCTGCCCTTGTTGACAGTAGGCTCCCGAGGTATGGAAAGTGGTCCACGTTGTCCAAGGCCTTGTCATGGATTTTGATAATCGGGGGCAGTACTGTGTGGCAGGGGCAGGTTGGTAGAGGACCTTTGTCTTACGGATGTTTAGTGTAAGGCCCATGCTCTCGTACGCTTCGGTGAAGGTGTTAACGATGGTTTGGAGTTCGACCTCCGAGTGTGCGCAGACGCAAGCATCGTCTGCATACTGTAATTCGACGACAGAGGAAGGGACAACCTTGGATCTGGACTGGAGGCGACAGAGGTTGAACAATTTCCCGTTTGTTCTGTAAATTAGCTCCACTTCAGCGGGGAGCTTACTGAGGGTTAGATGGAGCATTGCCGCAAGGAAGATCGAGAAGAGCGTTGGTGCGATGACACAGCCTTGCTTGACCCCGGTCCGTACATGAATTGGGTCTGTGGTGGAACCGTTGGTCAGGATCACGGCTCTTCTCGATCGTTGTGAGGCAGGCGGAGAATGGTGACAAACTTTTGAGGGCAGCCGAATTTGAGGAGGACACTCCATAATCCCTCACGGTTGACAGTGTCGAAGGCCTTTGTGAGGTCAAAGAAGGCCATGTACAGCGGTTGGTGCTGTTCCCTGCATTTCTCTTGTAATTGGCGCGTGGTGAAGATCATGTCCATTGTGCCCCTTAGTGGGCGGAATCCGCATTGTGACTCTGGGAGGAGCTCTTCAGCCACTGGGAGACGGCGATTATTATCACATCCCCATCTCACTAGACACCCCTCACGCTCACCCTCACCATAGTGCAATCATACCAACTAACAACACACAAGGGTAGCCACTTGGGTGTTTTAATCAATGTTCATGTAAAGTTTTTGTTAATGTGCTGTCAAGCATTGAAACATTTATTTTCAACACTTTCCATTATTCGACAGATTTGAATGCACCTTTGGAAGTGGCTTAGTGAGTTGCAGTGAATGGTGAGACATAACGGTACCCCCCACAATGGTGGGGAGTGTGAAAGGAATGGCTTGGGCATTGTAGGGATGCTTTATGGTGTTGGTGTGGGGTGGTGCCAACCTGGCGCATCATGTGGCAGCCAGGGTGTACAGCGTCAAGTGAAGTAAATCTGGCCATGGTGAGGCTATCCCTGGCCTCCCGGGCAGCAATGTGCTCAGGTGCTGATGCCTTCTGTCCTGTGTAGCATCAGGTGATTGCGGAGAAGGTTGGTGTTGTTGGTGTTGTTGTGGTGCTGCTGGTGTTGGGGCTGATCGTGGTCGGATTATGAGGACCAAGGTGAGACAGTATAAAGGGCACCCATGCTGATGGAATAGATGGCAGGTGAAGTAGAGATGACAGAAGCATTCTGTCAATGGTGAGAGAGTTCTTCCAATGAGGTGAGAGTGGATGGAGAGTGGAAAGTGGAAAGCCTGCAGAATCTGTGCTGGAAATGGACTGAGAAACAGCTTGTGGCTGAGGAAAGTGATGATCTGTCAGGTGGGAGCTTTTACTGTACGTTTGAAGCTGTCAAGTAATCAGCTGGAGCAATGGCCACTGAACTCTCGCCTCAGGTTGACAGCTGTGGTCTCCAAACAGCGTGGCCATGAAGTTAAAATGAAAAGGTAAGTTAAAAAAGCCTGTTAATGATCTGTCAACTACATGCTAATGAGTTTAATTGGGTCACCCGACGCTGCCTGTCGGGTCTGCTCAGCGCTGACAAACCTGACATTGGGAAAGGCGCGTTGCGGCGGGTTGACAGTGGGGTCCCGACCCGCCGTCAAAAGAATCAAATTTCCCATCCAACCTGCCACCGATCCTGCCCGCTGACCCCCACGGAAATCCCAGCCACAGTTGCTTGTTCTGTTCCCAGGTCCCAGATCCCCTGTAGAGGCGCTGCTCCGAAACGGATTTCTAATTACCGCAAGTGCAAAAGCCCAGAGACACACTGTGGGCAAGTGTAAGTGCAATGAACGGCTGGTACCGTTCGGTCGCCGCTGACCACAAAATCCGGGCCTTTATATATTTTGTCTTGCTATATTCTCAGTTTTACCTCTTGCCTGTTGTTAAAGTCCAGGATACATAGGAAGATGGTAAGGAAGATATTCCAGGTTGCAGGTAGGTAGGAAGCATATAGCATTACTAAAGAGTAGGGGTATTGGGAGAGTAGTGCTAGAGTCTGGGAGGTGAGTTGTGAAAGAAGCAGAGGTATGTTCTGATGGATGCACAGTGTGCCGATCAACAACATCCTGGGGTAGAAATTAGTCTGGGCCTGTTTTTGAGCCCAGGCGTGGCACAGCATGAGCAGTGTGTGCCCGAAAATGGAGGCCCAAGGATTTGCACAAATTGGTCCTCGATCCTCATCTACATACTCGGGGTGAGTTGCTGGCACTGGTCACGCCTTCAGAGGTAACTCGTCCAATGGGCGAAGCCAATTTAGAACCGGCTGCCTCACTGGCAGTGGCCCTCAGGAAAGTCCTAAGAGGAATTGAAAGCGAGTTCCGGCATGGGGAGGGGGAGATGGGGGGGGGGGCGATCGTGCCGCCTGTGGAGTCAGGATAGCACACCTGCTCCTCCTGGCTCCACAGGAAGGTTTAAAAAATACATTTATTACTTACTTTTCTTTGGCGGCTGCAGAGCCGTTGAAGAATTTGGCCCAATATGCAGGTCAGGCATGTCACAATGGGCTGCCCTCAAGTCGAAGGGCTACAGACTTGAGAGTAACTGACATACAACTGGTTTAGCCATCCATCACCAGATTTGGCTGAACTACATCAAGTGCTATCAAGACTCACTGTTCTCTGCCAAAACCACCTACTAATCCAGAATCATCCTGGAGAGCAAAGATAACTGCTAGCTTCTTTTTTCAATTATCAAACATCTTCTTAAACGCATCGTCCCTGCATCCTCCACCCTCACCTCCAACCACAATGGGCTTCTTTGTCACTCAGATTGAGAACATCAATTCAGCAGCCTTTGCTGCTTCCCTCCTTCCTCTTGCCCCCACAAGCCAATCGCTCCCGCCCCCACTCCCAGCTCCCTGCGCTAGCCCTGATCCCGCATCTTTCTCTAGTTTCACTCCTATCTCCTCTCAAGCTCTCGTGAAACTCATCTTGTCAATGTGACCCTCATCCTGCTTCCTTGTCACCTTTCGCATTAAACAGCTGCGTACTCACATTGAAGCCAAATGTTTGCAGCCTAAGCATTCTATTCAAACTCAAGCTAACCTTCTAACACCATATCCTCTCCATCACAAAGACCGCTTACTTCCACCTTTGTAACATCACCCTCCTCTGACCCTATGTCAGCCCATCTGCTGCTGAAACTCTGATCCATGCCTTTATCACCTCCAGACTCGACTATTCCAATTCTGTCCTGGCCAGCCTCCCATCCGCCATCTTCTGTAAACTCCAGCTCATCCAAAACTCGTATCCTGCCCACAGCAAGTCCCCTAACCCATCATTCCTGTCTTTGCTGACCTACATTGGCTCCCAGGCCCCCAACGCCTCCAATTTAAAATTCTCATCCTTGTGTTTAAATCCCATTCTTGTTCTTTCCCCATCCTATCTCGTAACTTCCTCAGCACTACAACATCCTCAGAACTTTCCGTTCCTATGGTATCCTGTTCTTTGCACCTCCCTTTGCACCATCATTGGTGGCCGTGTCTTCAGCTATCTAGGCCTCAAGCACTGGAATTATCTGCCTAAACCCCTCTGACTCTCCAGCTCCCTCTGAGGAACATAGGAACAGGAGTAGGCCATTTAGCCCCGCAAGCCTGTTCCGCCATTCAATGAGATCATGGCTGATCTGCGACCTAACTCCATATACCTGCCTTTGCCCCATATCCCTTAATACTTTTGGTTAACAAAAATCTATCAATCTCAAGATTTAAAATTAACAATTGATCTAGCATCAATTGCCATTTGTGGAAGAGAGTTCCAAACTTCTACCACCCTTTGTGTGTAGAAGTGTTTCCTAATTTCACTCCTGAAAGGTCTGGCTCTAATTTTTAGACTATGCCCCCTAGTCCTAGACTCCCCAACCAGCGGAAATAGTTTCCCTCTATCTACCCTATCTGTTCCCCTTAATATCTTGAAAACTTCAATCAAATCACCCCTTAACCTTCTAAATTCTAGGGACTACAACCCGAATTTGTGTAATCTCTCCTCGTAATTTAACCCTTGGAGTCCAAGTATCATTCTGGTAAACCTACACTGCACTCCCTCCAAAGCCAGTATATCTTTCCGAAGGTGTCATGCCCAGAACTGCTCACAGTACTCCAGGTGTGGTCTAACCAGGGTTTTGTATAGCTAAAGCATGACTTCTACCCCCTTGTATTCTAGTCCTCTAGATATAATGGCCAGCATTCCATTAGCCTTTTTGATTAATTTCTGTACCTGTTCATGACATTTTAATGATCTATGTACCTGGATCCCCAAGTCTCTTTGGACCGCCACTGTTTTTAGCTTTTCACCATTTAGAAAGTACCCTGTTCTATCCTTTTTAGGTCCAAAGTGGATGACCTCACATTTGCCTACATTGAAATCCATTTGCCACAGTTTTGCCCATTCACTTAATCTATCGATATCCCTTTTTTATGTTTTCATCTACATTGCCTAGAATGTCGCCTATCTATGTGTCATCGGCAAATTTGGATATGTGGCTTTCTATCCCAAAATCTAAGTCGTTAATAAATATGGTGAATACTTGAGGCCCCAACACAGATCACTGTGGGACACCACTAGTCAGATCCTGCCAATTAGAAACCTGCCCATTATCCCTACTCTCTGTCTCCTGCTGCTCAGCCAATTTTCTAACGAGGTCAATAATTTGCCCTCAATTCCGTGGGCTTCTACCTTAGTTAACAGTCTCTTATGACAGACTTTATCAAATGTCTTCTAAAAGTCCATATAAATAGCATCCAAAAACATTCTCCTGTCCACTACTTTAGTCACCTCTCCAAAAAATTCAATCAGGTTTGTCAGGCATGACCTACCTTTCACAAATCCATGCTGACTCTCTCTGATCAGCTAAAAACTTTCAAGGTGTTCAGTCACCCTGTCCTTAATTATAGGCTCTGGTAATTTCCGACAACAGATGTTGGACTAACTGGTCTATAATTCCTTGGTTTCCCTCTCTCCCCATTCTTAAATAGTGGAGTGACATGGGCAATTTTCCAATCTAAAGGAACGGTTCCTGAATCGAGAGAACTTTGGAAAATTATAGTTCGGGCATCTGCAATGTGCTCAGCAACTTCCTTTAAAACCCTGGCATGGAAACCATCTGGTCCTGGGGATTTATCACTCTTTAGTGCCATTATTTTCTTCATTGTGAATCTCTGGAATTCTCTACCTGAAAGGGCTGTGGATGCTGAGTCGTTGAGTATATTCAAGGCTGAGATAGATAGATTTTTGGACACTAGGGGAATCAAGGGATATGGGGATCGGGTGGGAAAGTGGAGTTGAGGTCGAAGATCAGCCATGATCTTATTGAATGGCGGAGCAGGCTCGAAGGGCCGTATGGCCTACTCCTGCTCCTAATTCTTATCTTCTTATTCTTATGTTCTTATTACTGTTATTTTGCTTACGTTCATTTTATTGAGTCCCTGTCCCTGATTCAATATTAGTTTCCTTGCGATTTCGGGCATGCTATCCTCTTCCTCTACTGTAAATAATGACACAAAGTAATTATTCAACACGTCCGCCATTCCCTTATTATCATTAACAATATCACCGATATCGGTTTTCAAGGGGCCACTATTGCTCCTGACCACCCTCTTTTTCCTAATACAATTGTAAAAAATGTTTGTGTTGATATTGATATCCCTTGCAAGTTTCTTTTCATACTCCCTTTCTGTAGCTCTTACTATCTGTTTTGACACCCTTTGCTATTCTTTGTAACTTTCCCATTCACCAGGCTCTGTGCTTTTTTTGCATTTTTTTATGCGTTTTCTTTTAGTTTTATGTTGTCTCTTATCGCTTTAGTCGTCCATGGCTGGGTTTTTTTTGGCAAGTAGAGCTCTTGCCCCTTAGGGGTGTAAATTGGTTCTGTATCACATTAAATTCTTTTTGGAACACCTCCCACTGATCTTCTGTCGATTTATCCATGAACAGATTTGTCCAGTTTACTGTGGATAGTCTCTGTCTCATCCCGTTGAAGTCGACCGTACCTAAATCTATAATCTTAGTAGCTGTTTCGCGTTTCTCCCTTTCTATGTTGAACTCGATATTCTCCTTCAGGACCGTCCTTAAACCCACCACGTTGACCAAGCTTTTAGCCACCCATCCTAATGTCTCCATTTGTTTATCTGATTACACCTTTGTGAAATGCCTTGGGATGTTTTTCTACATTAGAGGTGCTACAGTATATAAATACAAAGACCGTGAAATTCGGCACCTTAGCACCAGCTGTTATGGCCGGTTTCAGCAAAAAAATGCCCACCGCCTCACTTCTGCCAATTTCTGGCGCGTCCTGCGGTATCCGTCATTTTGGGCAGGTCGGCAGCACGGCTGTTGCCTGCACTTGCTAGAAAAATGGTAATGAAGCAGATCATCAAAAAGTGTGCAATGCTAATTTGATGCGCGATCTGCCATTTTCGACATCACCGCTCCATTCAATGCCCGCTCCAAAACACGAATAGCTGAACATGTGTTCAGCTGCACGAGGAACCCCCCCACCAGTGCTATTTAAAGGGATCAGCAAAAACTTACAGGTGACTTGCTTTTTGATTTCTACTGGCTCGGTGTACGTTTGTGCAACTGTTTGGAGCTTTCTGCAGTTATTTGAAGTTATTTGAGGTGACAGGGAGTGGTGCTGCAAGTGGAGAATGCCTTGCTTCTGATTTCAAGGGTTCTGCTCAGACCACGTGCTCCCAGTCATGGGGGCTCTACTTGCAGTACCCTTCGCGCTGGAGCATGACAGGGAGATGGAGCAGAGGCAGCAAAGAAGAGGACAAGGTGCTCGCAGAGGGAGGAGGAGGAGGGGCAGGAGGGCTCTGGGCAGGAGGGCTCTCAGCAGGAGGCCTTACCTACCTAGGGTCTTCCAAGAGTACTTCTCCTACCTGCACTTAAGCCAGGAACAGTGAATTAGGAGGCTCTGCTTCACCAAGGAGGTTGTCACAGAATTCTACCACCTCCTGGAACCATACCTGCAGCCTCAGAGCAGGGCGACGATGGCGTTGCCAGTGGCCCTCAAGGTCACCGTGGCCCTCAATTTTTTCACCACTGGATCCTTCTGGTCTGGAGCAGGAGATATAGCTAACATCTCCCAGTTCGCCATCCTTTGCTGCATCCAGGAGGTCACAGAGGCTCTGCACTCCAGGAGAAGAGACTTCGTTGTCTTCTCCCTGAACAGAGAGAAGCAAGAGAAGCACACATCTGACTTTGCCAGGATATCAGACTTCCCCATGGTGCAGGGCACCATCGACTGCACACACATGGCTTTGCGGGCACCGCATACAATCCTGAGATTCCAAACCCCAGATTCCCATTGCTCACCACTTCCCCACCTTACCATCCCTCTGTCACGGAACATCACAGCTGTAAGATTCGGATCACAGGTCACACACAGATTACCCAAAGGGTCTTAGGAGTTGTAAGGCTTTTTATTAAAGAGCTACAGTTTTAAAGCATAATCAGATTACATGTGGTTTAAGCTGAGTATAATAGACATACAACCCGTGACAGTAGGAAAGCGATCTACGACTCCCGAAGCGGAATGCCATGACTGGACGGATGGTTGGTTAGATGTCTGATGAGACAGCATGGAGGTCTCGGGTCAGCGGGTCTCTGCAGCCAGTAACAGCAGTCACTTCTGTTGATTCGTCCCCCGAGCTGTTGGAGGTGTTAGGCATAAGCCAGCATTGATCCACCTCAGAGGCTAAACTTAGTCAAGGTGTTAGGCCTGAGCCAGCATTGATTTCCACCTCGAAGAAGCCTTCACCCCTTGCTGTCTGATTCCCTCTCTCAGCCCTCTATATTTATAGTTATTTTGGTGGGCTGTGATCTATCAATCATCTATAATCCAAGTGTGGTGCGGGAAAACATTTCTCACTGCCCCTTTCTGCATGGCCGATGAGGCCTTTCTCTTATCTTTCTGAGGAATGTTTTGTTATGTTTCTTTAAGGACATTTTATGACTTCGTGGCTCCTTATTGTCTAGCTACGGTATCATCATCCTGTG
The DNA here is from genome assembly GCA_030390025.1 of Squalus acanthias. Classification (NCBI taxonomy): domain Eukaryota; kingdom Metazoa; phylum Chordata; class Chondrichthyes; order Squaliformes; family Squalidae; genus Squalus; species Squalus acanthias. The sequence continues at coordinate 205,468,310 of CM059425.1, forward strand.
TTTTCTTGCATTTTACGGTCCTCTTATCATTTCCATTTGTCTTTTGGTGTTTGTTATTTGACCTCGCTGACACTTCGACCATTTGTTCCTGACTGCATCTCTGTTCTAAGAGTCAAACTTCATCTATGAATCTAATAGCTATTTCTTACAATTCCCTTCTTTGAGAAGGAAATATCCTTATTGACTTCTCACAACTTACTCTTAACTACTCCAGCTAATTCTAAGTTATTGGCTCATCTCCCCATCCTTTTGATTAGGTGCCGTAGGTAGCATACCAGTATTACCAAGACTATCAGTATGGATCCTTGGCCTATTACTAGGAATAAGGACAGCATTCTTAACCAGGGAGTTTGGCTAATATTGTAGACTGATGCATACCACATCCGTTCCCCTAGCTTTTGGATTTCCAATTCCATCTCCTCATTCTGCTGGGTCATTTTGACTAGGTGAGCTTCCGAGGTGCTAGTCCTGTCTAAGATTGATTTGAAGTTCCAGGACAATGGGGGAATCGGGTGGCCGAACTGGGTTATGGCCTTGAGCGCTTCGTTCTGCATGGAGATGTTAACTCTGAGTTCTGTGATGTTGTGAGCTGAACGGGGAGTAGGACGTGACCCCCTATTATAGTTGTTTGGGTAGGCTTAAAGCAGAATGTGGGGCTCTATGTGGGGCATCCCTGATCCCCATGTCTCATCATCTCGGCATTGGTGGTGATGCAGTACTTCCCCATCTGGAGGGATGTATACTTCGCGCTATCTTGCCCCCAACCGCTGGACGCTTATGTCACACATGGGCGACTTGGGGTCCAGGCTGAAGCCACAGGCTGGCTTTCCTGGGATCCTTACATCACATCGGCACAAATAGGCCCTTCCTCGATCGGAGAAGCACTCGGTGTTTGGGCTGTCCCACGTCTGATCTTGGTTGATCAGGATCGGGGTGGGGGGGGGGGGGTGGTGGCGGTGGAGTTTCATATGATGTGTGGATATCCTGGTCCATGGTCCCTATGGATTCCACCTTAAATACTTCCCACTCGCCTTCTGCCTGGAGGCAAGGTAGCCACAAGACCACCACTACCACACTTCCCTGAACCCCGTTCTCATTAATTAGGTAAGATAGCCCGTGCTGTCTGGCTCCTTTTGTGTAATTGTGCCCGGTGAACCATCTATTAATTGGGCTGTCATTTATGAAGGATGGAATTCGATTGTCTCCTATAGCTCTGAGTCCGTTTGCTTTTTGGCTGAGCATATAACTCCCGTAAGCAGAACAGATTATAGCCCTGGATATGTTCTTTTCTGTTTCCCCCTTATCCTTAATGATTCTATTAACTGTTTTTTTCTATTTGCTGGAACACCTTTACCTCGCCTCTGACTGTCAAGAGATTCTGGGACTGTTCTGGGATCACATCCCACCCTTCTTTGTTCGTTCCTGATAGAATCTACATAACAACATCAACTAGTCACCATTGTGCATTCCCGTAGTGTCTGTCTTTCATGTTCCTTTGCCTACTCTAGTGCTCCTATGCAGTGCTACCCCAGTGACTCTAGCATGGCTTGTGGAAGACTGCTGAATTTCCGTGAGTAAGCCTTCAGATGGTCTTGCAGAACGACTTCAACAACATAGAAACATAGAAGATAGGAGCAGGAGTAGGCCATTCAGCCCCTCGAGCCTATTCCGCCATTTATTGAGATCATGGCTGATCATCCAAATTCAGTACCCTGTCCCTGCTTTCTCCCCATATCCCTTGATCCCTTTAGCCTTAAGAAATATATCTAACTCCTTCTTGAATATATTTAATGAATTGGCCTCAACTGCCTTCTGTGGTAGAGAATTCCACAGGTTCACCACTCTCTGGGTGAAGAAATTCCTCCTCATCTCAGTCCTAAATGGCTTACCCCTTATCCTTAGACTGTGACCCCTGGTTCTGGACTCCCCCGCCATCGGGAACATCCTTCCTGCATCTAGTCTGTCTAGTCCTGTTAGAATTTTATAAGTTTCAATGAGATCCCCTCTCATTCTTCTAAACTCGAGCGAATATAAGCCTAAACGACCCAATCCTCTTCATACGTCATTCCTGCCATCCCAGGTATCAGTCTGGTGAATCTTCGCTGCACTCCCTCCATGGCAAGAACATCCTTCCTCAGATTAGGCGACCAAAACTGCACACAATACTCAAGGTGTGGTCTTACCAAGGCCCTGTACAACTGCAGCAACACATCCTTGCTCCTGTACTCGAATCCTCTCGCTATGAAGGCCAACATGCCATTTGCCTTCTTAATCGCCTGCTGCACCTGCATGCTTACCTTCAGCAACTGGTGCACAAGGACACCCAGGTCTCGTTGCACTTCCCCTTTTCCCAATCTATTGCCGTTCAGATAATAATCTGTCTTCCTGTTTTTGCCACCAAAGTGGATAACCTCGCATTTATCCACATTATACTGCATCTGCCATGCATCTGCCCAATCACCCAACCTGTCCAAATCATACTGGAGTTTCTCTGCATCCTCCTCACAGCACACACGCCCACCCAGCTTTGTGTCATCTGTAAACTTTAAGATATTACATCTAGTTCCCTCATCTAGATCATTAATATATATTGTGAATAGCTGGGGTCCTAGCACCGATCCCTGCGGTACCCCACTAGTCACTGCCTGCCACTCGGAAAAAGACCCATTTATTCCAACTCTTTGCTTCCTGTCTGCCAACCAGTTCTCTATCCAAGTCAGTACCTTACCCCCAATCCCATGTGCTTTAACTTTGCATGCTAATCTCTTATGCGGGACCTGATCGAAAGCCTTCTGAAAGTCCAAATACACCACATCCACTGGTTCTCCCTTATCTATTCTACCAGTTACATCCTCAAAAAATTCCAGTAGATTAGTCAAGCATGATTTACCTTTTGTAAATCCATGTTGACTTTCTCCGATCCTGTCACTGTTTTCCAAGTGCTCTGCTATTACATCTTTTATAATGGACTCTAGCATTTTCCCCACTACCGATGTCAGGCTTACCGGTCTATAATTCCCTGTTTTCTCTCTACCACCTTTTTTAAATAGTGGGGTTACATTAGCTACCCTCCAATCCATGGGAACTGTTCCAGAGTCTATAGAATTTTGGAAGATGACCAGCAGTGCATCTATTATTTCTAGGGCCACTTCCTTAAGTACCCTAGGATGTAGATTATCAGGCCCTGGGGATTTATCGGCCTTCAATCCCGTCAATTTCCCTCACACCATTTCCGTACAAATACTGATTTCATTCAATTCCTCCCTCTCATTAGACCCTATGTTCCCCGACATCTCTGGGAGGTTATTTGTGTCCTCCTTTGTGAAGACAGAACCAAAGTATGTATTTAATTGGTCTGCCATTTCTTTGTTCCCCATTAAAAATTCCCCTGATTCTGACTGCAAGGGACCTAGGCTTGACTTCACCAATCTTTTTCTCTTCACATATCTATAGAAGCTTTTACAGTCAGTTTTTATGTTCCCTGCAAGCTTACTCTCACATTCTATTTTCCCCCTCTTAATTAATCCCTTTGTCCTCCTTTGCTGAATCCTAAACTGCCCCCAATCCTCAGGTTTGCTGCTTTTTCTGGCCAATTTATATGTCCTCTCCTTGGATCTTATGCTATCCCTAATTTCCCTTGTTAGCCATGGTTGAGTCACCTTTTTTGTTTTATTTTTATGCCAAACAGGGATGAACAAATTCTGTAGTTCATTAGAACACTTGTGGACCCAACTATGATTGTCTGTGGACCTAGAAGGCCCGGCTGTAGACTACACCATCTTGGCATGTGCAGTAGCAGTCTGGGCTGGCTGGCTGACAGGCAGCAGCAAGGGCACTGGCGGAGTGGCAGGGGTGGGAGTACAAATGCTGTCATCCTGAGAGAGGACAGCAGGTTCTTGCTCCACGGAGCCACTACCATTTCCCCAGGGCAGCGTCTCAGCATTCCTAGCCATCTGTTGGAGCACTGATTCTTGGACTGCTGTGAGACCCTGCAAGCCCCTTTCCACACTCGTAAACCAAGCAATGATGGCATCAGTCTGAGATTGCGTGGCAGTAAGCTGAAACTACATGAGAGCAGTCTAAGCTTGCATGGCTGCAAACTGAACCTGCATGAGAGCAGTCTGAGCTTCAACTGTAGCACTGCAATGTTGGGTCGCTTCCACTTGTGCTGCAATGGAAGTTGCAACATCACCCATCACACCCAGCATCATAGCTGGGTCCACAAGTGTTCTAATGAAGTTGCCCATCATTTCCATCCTGGAAATCATGGGCTCCAAGCTTCGCACAAAGCCCCGTGCAATGTTGGAGTTGGACTCCTCCATGCTCCTGGCCACTGACAAGAGGCTCTCTGGCAGGCTTGCCATTGCACCAAGCATTTCTGTGTGCATGCCCATCACCCTTCTTCTGAAGGTCGCCCCATCAAAGTCTTCATCTGAGTCCTATACAGCAGAACTCATGTGCAAATTTGTCCTCCAGGGAGCTGGCACCTGAGTACCCTTTCCCCCTGGCCTGGCTGCAGCCACTCATGCCCGGTGACTCCCCATGTGCAGATCTCGCCTGTATACTACCCTCTAAAGTACATGCAGTGCCATTTTCTGAGCTGGTGCCTGGGAGTGTCAGATAAAGTGACAGTGCCTCTTTTTCTCCTCCTCTACAACATCAGGGACAAGCTGGCTGGTGGCAGTTCTTGGGTATCTGAAAGGAGACTGGCACAAGGGTCAGGTTGTGGTGAGGGTGTGGGGGGAAGCAAGATGTACATGCTTACACCATCAGCAGCTTGTAAGTGAGAAGAGATTGTGGGATGAGAGGGAAGTGGTATGTGAGAAGGAGGATTAGGTATGAGCACACCATCATCAGCAATGCTTTCAACCTTGCCGCTTCCCACCGTCTCAGTGACGGCCCCTCCAATGATCTCTAGCACAGTCTCCTCCAGCTCAGTGAGGTTCTGCAGATGTGCTTCCCCTCCACCCGTTTGCTGCTGCTCATGTCTGTTGTGTTGCACCTTTGCCTGCAAGAGAAAGGGCAGTGTTTCAGTGAGTGTGGTGCAATGTGTTTGGGTGATGTGCCTGTCATGGTTGAATAGCTGGCAGTGTGTGCAAGGTGTGAGATGTGGGTGTGAGGCAGCAGTGGTAAGTGTTTGCGGGTGAGGTGAAGTAGGAGTCATGATTGCTAGAGATTGTTGGTAGGTGAGTGATGGAGGTATGGTGTATTGAGCAGTGTGTGAGGCTAGTGGTACAGTTGGTGGGTTATGGCATTTGAAGATGCATTCACTCACCTTGACCACTTATGTGATGTCATTAAAATTTGTGTGGCACTGGATTAAGGTTCTGGGAGCAATACACGTGGCACTGACAGCTTGTGCTATTTCCTCCCACTGCTTTCCGGTGTGATGCCTGGAAGGCTTCCTGACCCCTGCGGATAGAGGACCTGTTGTCTTCTGTGCACCCCCCCAGGACCAAGGCCTCCAGTGCTGCATCTAAGAACCTCCTTGCTCTCTCTCTTCCCTGTTGAGCCATGGCTTCAGAGTGACAATGAGGTGCTTCTGCAAAAAAGCACCTCCCCTTTAAGTAGTGCAGAGAGTGCAGGCAAAATTTTATTGACCGGTAGATTGTACCCAATATTGGCCCCCTCTTGAGTGCTAAGCCAAACAGCAGTGCGTTTAGCGCTGAGCTCAGCACTCCAATCATGTAAATGACCAGGCAGCACGAATTTTGCATGCTGCCTGCACCACTTTTGAGCTTAATCGAATTTCAGCCCCAAGATGTTGTTTTCATGCAAGTTGTAACTTAAATGTGCATTCAGTTAGTAAACAAAAAAAATCAGAGAAAAATTCAATAAATGAATAAAAAATAATCTGCAGAAATGTTTTTCTCTATTCGTTCCTGGGATGTGGGCGTCACTGGCAAGGCCAGCATTTACTGCCCATCCCTAATTGCCCTTGAGAAGGTGGTGGTGAGCCGCCTTCTTGAACCGCGGTGGTCCGTGCGGTGAAGGTACTCCCACAGTGCAGTTAGGTAGGAAGTTCCAGGATCTTGACCCAGCGACGATGAAGGAACGGTGATATACTTCCAAGTCAGGATGGTGTGTGACCTGGAGGGGAACTTGGAGGTGATGGTGTTCCCATGTGCCTGCTGCCCTTGTCCTTCTAGGTGGTAGAGGTCACGGGTTTGGGAGGTGCTGCCGAAGAAGCCTTGGGGAGTTGCTGCAGTGCAACTTGTAGATGGTACACACTGCAGCCACGGTGTGCCAGTGGTGGAGGGAGTGAATGTTTAAAATGGTGGATGGGGTGCCAATAAAGTGGGCTGCTTTGTCCTGGATGGTGTTGAGCTTCTTGAGTGTTGTTGGAGCTGCACTCATCCAGGCAAGTGGAGAGTATTACATCACACTCCTGACTTGTGTCTTGTAGATGGTGGAAAGGCTTTGGGGAGTCAAGAGGTGAGACACTCACCGCAGAATACCCAACCTCTGACCTTACGCTAGTTCCATCCTGACATAGACATATATCGCGGTTCCTTCATTGTCGCTGGGTCAAAATCCTGCAACTCCCTCCCTTAACTTTATTATGTCCTTTTTAAATTATGGAAGCTCTTCATAGTTATAGTGGTCGCCATGTAAATTGACAGTGCTAGATAGTGAGCAGAGCCTGGAAACAGGTCACCTGCCTGCCTTCTCAGTCGAGGTGATGCTTGGCACAGGGACACTAAGAGATGGCATGAGGAGAAAATAACAACTATACAGTAATTAGTGTTTGTTCCAGATTAAATCTAATTTATTGTCTATATTACCTATAATATAAATAAATACATATATTGGAGAAGGGAAACTATTAGATTTGTCCATGAGTAATTATAACTTTATAGCCAACTTGCCATTACTAATGGTTTTAATTCCTCTTGAGATGTATCACTCAATTTTCACTCAGCATCATCTATACATATGAACTACAAATCAGAAAGACCAATCACATAATACTCATTCTCTGGGATGTGGACATTGCTGGCAAGGTCGGCATTTATTATCCATGCCTAGTGGCCCTGAGCAGATGGTGGTGGGCCTTGTTCTTGAACCGCTGCAGTCCGTGTGGGGAAGATGGTTCCACAATGCTGTTAGATAGGGAGTTGCAGGATTTTGACCCAGCGACAACGAAAGAACCGTGATATATGTCAATGTCAGGATGGAACTAGCGCAAAAATTATGGAGGAAACATTCGTTAGCAACCATTTTGGGTCGCTAACATCGCCTGGGCGCTACATTTAGTGCCCGACAAAAAATAGTGCAGGCGATCGCTAAATTAAGTTTTACTGCCCCAAGAGGGAGGTGGAGCGCCAATTCAAGTGCTCCACTTCCTTCTTAGAGCGCTAACCCCGAATATTGGGGCGGTGAGTTCTGCAGCACTACGCACTGGGCCACGTAGCGCGGCCGATTGGAAGGTCTCCACCCTCATTAAAGGGGAGGGCCCAAGCCCACAACTCTGCGGGGCCCTACCTAGACCACCGGGGAGCGGGATGCCGTGCCAGCAGATCATGGCACGAACCCCATGTTGAAAGACGCAACGGGCCACAACGAGTAAGTCGGACGATTTTTTTTTCCCCGCCCGCCACCTCCCCTTTACTATCCGCCCCGCTGTCACCGCCCGGCGCAGATTCAGGGGACGCGGGCCAATTTTGCAGGCGGGGTGAAAACGGGGCGCTGCGCACGGTGATGACATTGTCATTGCACTACTGGTTACCGCCGCCACTAAACTCCCGCTGAATTTAGCGGGAGTCGTTAGCGGTGCCGCGCCCAGGCGCTAACGGGAGGCGCGAATCCACCGAATTTCTAGCCCCAAGATTATTATTATTAATAACCAATACACACAAAAGATGACTGCATTAGAAAATCGTTGATGAACAATTCCTGGGTAATTAATTGATTCAAACGTGGCAAATCCAACAATCAAATGCTTGGCAGACAGCAAAGGAGAAACCATATTAATATAACAACAGGAAGGTGTAAACAGCACTGTCAGAGCACATGCAATTTGAAAGGCAACCAAAGAATCCATAAATATAAGCCATGCAAAAAAAGGAAAGGAATTTTCGAACAGTTTCTATAACAGGTGGACGATCCGCAATGCCAGTTTTATGCCCAGTCCACAAGTTGAAAACCTACCCCAAGGTTACTATGCTATCAGCTTAGTTCGCAGTCAGAAGGTCGTGGGTTCAAACTCCATTCCAACATTTGAACGTATAATCTAGCTTGACAATGCAATACTGAGCGAGTGCTGCATTGTCAGAGGTGCTATGCCTAAACCAAGACCATGTCAGCCTAGTTCAAGTTGAGGTTAAAGATCACAAGGAACTTTTCAAAGCAGAGTCGGGAGTTCTCCTAGTCTCCTGGCTATTGATCCTTTCTCAACCAACTCCATTAAAACAGAATAACTGGTCATTCAGTTCATTGCTGTGGAATCTTGCTATGTGCAAAATGGCTGCCGTGTATATCCACATAACAACAGCAATCATGTAATTTAATTCATTTTATGTGCAGCACTTTGAACCATCATCCAAGCTTTAGGAGGAGTGACTAAAAGCTTGGTCAAATAGGTAGGTGTTAAGAAATAACAACAGAAAACGCTGGAAACACTCAGCAGGCCAGGCAGCATCTGTGGAGAGAGAAAGAGAGTTAATCTGAAACGTTAACTCTGTTTCTCTCTCCACGGTTGCTGCCTCGCCTGCTGAGTGTTTCCATCGTTTTCTGTTGTTATTTCAGATTTCCAGCATCCGCAGTATTTTGCTATTGTAGGTAAGTGTTAAGGATCATTTTAAAGGAGATGGAGAGATTGAGGGAGGGAATACCAGAGCTTAGGGCCTAGATGGCCGAAGGCATGACTGCCAATGGTGAAGGGAGTAAGGGATGCACAAGAGGCCAGAGTTGGAGGAAAGCATAGTTCTCTGAGAATTGTAGAGCTGGACATAAGAACATAAGAATTAGGAGCAGGTGTAGGCCATGCGGCCCCTCGAGCCTGCTCCGCCATGAAATAAGATCATGGCTGATCTTCGACCTCAACTCCACTTTCCCGCCCGATCCCCATATTCCTTGATTCCCCTAGAGTCCAAAATCTATCTATCTCAGCCTTGAATATACTCAACGACTGAGCATCCACGGCCCTCTCAGATAGACAATTCCAAAGATTCACAACCCTCTGAGTGAACAAATTCGTCTTCATCTCAGTCTTAAATGGCCAGCCCCTTATCCTGAGATATGCCCCCTGACATGAATCTGTCATTCATGACTTATGAAGTAATACTGAGTGGCCTATGGGTGGCGCTGTCCAGGGAGAGTATAAATACTCGGCCCAGCTTGCGCAGGACATTCTTAACCGGAACTAGTGAAGGACACAACTAGATCGCCATGTTGTAAACCAGTTGATTAAAGCTTTGTTTAATGCTTAGACCAAGTGCCTAGTAGTTTTTTTACGTCAATTTAATCAACTGGACCTGCTCCACGCTCTGAGTGGTTTTGGGAACAGACGGCTATGACTCAAACGGTAGAAGGGAACCAGATGTAGTAATCAATCCATCATGGAGAAACTACTCCAACTCACCCGTCTTGACCTGGACCCGAATTCACCTACAACTGCTAAGGTATGGAAACACTGGTATCGTACCTTCAGCAACTACCTCAGGGCATGTGGTGAGAATGTTCCTGATAAGTTAGAGATACTTGCCAATTATGTATCCCCTTATGTGTTTGACTATATCGAAGACTGTATAGACTATGACTCCGCTATCCGAATACTACAGCAACTATATGTTAAGGCCACAAATGAAATTTTAACTCGGCATCTACTGGCCACAACTCGACAACAACCCGGGGTATCACTTGACGAATTCCTTCAAAAGCTTCGCAGGCTCAGCAAAGATTATAATCTCAAGGCTGTCTCAGCTGAGCAGTACCAGGAGGAGTTAATTCGTGATTCTTTTATTAATGGAATTGCGTCTCCCTTCATATGCCAGCGTCTGTTGGAGAATAAAACCCTCGAGTTACAAGCTGCCTATGACCAGGCATATTCTCTGGACTTGGCAAAAAAAAATGCAGATGCCTATCTTTTACCACGTGCACGGACTGCTGCTGCCACTTTTAGTGACTCCTCCGATAAGCCTCAGGCAGAAGCCCTCACTGATGATGACACTATCCTAGCTGATGACAGCCCTACCCTAGCGGCATCTTGGCAATCTAAAAGGAAGTGTTTCTTCTGTGGAGGTGCATTTCACTATAGGAAATTTTGTCCTGCTCGTAATGCAACCTGCAATCATTGCAGTAAGAAAGGCCACTTCTCAAAAGTATGTCAGTCAAGAGCCTCTTCTAGGGTTACAGCTGCTATCTATAAAACTGCTCCCCCCCACTGAGAGCCACTACTAATGTTACAGCTGTCAAGGATAAAACTGCCCCTCCTCCCATCACAGCTTTTTTTCCCCAAAGCCTGTCCCATGCAGCCATGAAGGTTTCGGTAAATGGACACATTTTGAGTGCATTAATCGATTCATGCAGCTCTGACAGCTTCATCAGTGAGCAGGCTGTCAGTAAGTTAAAACCGCAATTCTTCCGTCCGTCGGATGGCTCGCTCATACACGCTACACAGCCTATGCAGCGACTCAGCATTGACTTTAAAGGGCCATTGCCTTCCTCAACGCGGATCACCTACTTGCTTACTATGGTGGACGAATATTCACGCTTTCCCTTTGCTTTCCCCTGTCCCAATATGCTTACTTCCACAGTATCAAATGCCTCGATCAGGTCTTTTCCCTTTGCGGTATGGCCAATTTCATCCACTCTGATCGGGGTCCCTCCTTCATGTCAAGCAAACTCAAAAGTTATCTTTCCCAACGGGGAATCGCCACAAGTAAAACGACACCATATCATCCTATTGGAAACGGACAGGTTGAGAGATACAACGCTATCATTTGGAACGCTGTTCGTCTTGCACTGAGGTCACACAATCTATCAGGCCAGCAGTGGGAAACTATGCTCCCTGACGCGTTGCATTCCATCAGGTCTCTTCTTTCTACATCCACCAATGTTACTCCTCACGAACGATTCTTCAGGTTCCAGCGTCGCTCCACTCATGGGACGTCCCTACCATCATGGTTGGCGGCTCCTGGCTCCGTGCTGCTCCGAAGATTCGTCCGATCCTCCAAGAGTGATCCCCTCGTCGACGAGGTGGAACTAATGGAGGTCAATCCTACATATGCGTACGTGCGGTACCCTGATGGCCGGGAGTCCACAGTTTCACTTCGGGATCTGGCTCCCTGCCCAACCGGTCCCACAGACCCAATCGATAGAGAGATCCGTATTAACGACGCCGATACTCCGCGCTCCTCCGAGGATGACGCCCTACCCGGGACATCAAGGGATCTGCCAGCTACTCTGCCGGATCAACCTGGGTAACAGAGTGCTCCCCGCGGGATGGCCACCCGAAGCCAGGATGCCGGTCAATCACCGGCTACTGAACAGGATGAAGCCAGCTCTGCGCCTGTGGGGGCCCGCACCCGGAGTCACGATCTCCCCAGTCGATCGAGGCGACACGGGCTCTGCCAGCCCGCCGGTACAAACCAAGCGACCTAGGGACCAAGACACGGTCCAAGGAGACGTGCCTTCCAGCCACAAACGGAGATCCAAACGACTGCGACTATTCATAGTCCGATTAATCCGATAAAAGGAAGTCGCCGGACTTCCAATCCTTCAGGCGGGAAGAATGACATGAATCTGTCATTCATGACTTATGAAATAATACTGAGCGGCCTGCGGGTGGCGTTGTCCAGGGAGAGTATAAATACTCGGGCATGGGCCCAGCTTGCGCAGGACATTCTTAACCGGAACTAATGAAGGACACAACTAGATCTCCATGTTGTAAAACAGTTGATTAAAGCTTTGGTTAACGCTTAGACCAAGTGCTTAGTAGTTTTCTTACATCACCCCCTAGTTCTAGACACTCCAGCCAGGGAAAACAACCTCTCAGCATTTACCCTGCCATTACCCCTCAGAATCTTATATGTTTCAATGAGATCATAGAATCATAGAATGGTTACAGCACGGAAGAAGGCCATTCGGCCCGTTGAGCCCATGCCGGCTCTCTGCAAGAGCACTTCAGCTCGTCCCACTCCCCCGCCCTTTCCCTGTAGCCCTGCAATTTTTTTTCCTTCAGGTACTTATCCAACTCCTTTTTGAAAGCCGTGATTGACTCTGCCTCCACCACCCTTTCAGGCAGTGCATTCCAGATCCTAACCACCCACTGCATAAAAAAATGTTTTCTTACGTTGCCTTTGGTTCTTTTGCCAATTACCTTGAATCTGTGTCCTCTGATTCTCGACCCTTCTGCCAATGAGAGCAGTTTCTCTCTATCTACTCTGTCCAGCCCACTCATGATTTTGAATACCTCTATCAAATCGCCTCTCAATCTTCTCTGCCCTAAGGAGAACAACCCCAGCTTCTCCAGTCTATCCACATAACTGAAGTCCCTCACCCCAGATTCATTCTCGTAAATCTTTCCTGCACCCTCTCTAAGGCTCTCACATCCTTCCTAAAGTGCGGTGACCAGAATTGGACACAATACTCCAGTTGAGGCTGAACCAGTGTTTTATACAGGTTCATCATAATTTCCACGCTTGTGTACTCTATACAGAGTGCAGCTTGGAACAGAGTGTAAACCTGTGAGTTTGGTGTGTAAGGGAGTCAATCTTAAGGGTTAATCTATTTTTTTATAAAATCTAGTCTTGTGTGCTTGCAATTAGCATTTAACTTAAATTTACTGTTTCAAGTTTTAAGTTTCTTCCAGGCTTGGGCAGGGCGAAGCAAGCTCTGTGCTGGAGAGCAGGTGAGATGAGTTAATTAATTAACTGGTCTAAGCTGGTTCTGTAACTGCCAGAGAGCTCACTCATTTAAATCTCAGTAGTATAAATAAGGGAGGCTAGAGTGCAGGTTGGAACAGAGTGTAAACTGTGCGTTTGGTGAGTAAGGGAGTGAATCTTAAGGGTTCATCTCTTTTTTATATAAAATCTAGTCTTGCATGCTTGCAATTAGTAGAGGAGCCTCAGCCTTTGCAATTGTCCAACAGGTTTGAGGTTCTTGCGGCCTGTATGGATGAAAGCGGTGGCTGCAGGGTGGATGAGCAATCTGACCATGGCACCGTGGTACAGGAAGCCATTCAAGCGAGGGGAGTTAATAGGAATATAGTGGTAATAGGGGACAGCATAGTCAGGGGGATAGATACAGTTCTCTGCAGCCAAGAGCGAGAGTCCAGACCACTGTGTTGCCTGCCCGGTGCCAGGGTTCGGGACATCTGCTCTGGGCTGAAGAGGAACATGCAGTGGGAGGGGGAGGAACCAGTGGTCATGGTCCACGTAGGTACCAATGACATAGGTAGAACTAGGAAAGAGGTTCTGCTGAGAGAGTATGAGCAGCTACGGGCTAAATGAAAAAGCAGAACTTCAATGGTAATAATGTTTGCATTATTACCTGAACCACGAGCAAATTGGCATAGGGTAAATAAAATTAGAGAGATGAATGCATGGCTCAAAGACTGGTGTGAGAGAAATGGGTTTCGATTCCTGGGGCACTGGCACCAGTACTGGGGAAAGTGGGATCTGTATCGTTAGGACGGTCTTCACCTGAACCATGCTGGGACCAATGTTCTGGCGAGTCATATAACTAGGGTGGTAGAGAGGGCTTTAAACTAAATAGTGGGAGCAAGGATCAAATTTGGGAATATGTGGTAAATCAAAGGGTAGAGACAAGGCAAGAGAGAAAGATATTAATATGGGAAATGATAAACAGACCGTGACAGGAAGGGATAGAGAGTACAAATCTAAGAGTAAATCAACAGATAAGGCTAGAGGTTACAAAAATAATAAAAGGACAAAACTAAAGGCTCTGCATCTGAATGCACGTAGCATTCAAAACAAAACAAATGAACTGATAGCGCAAATAGAAATAAATAAGTACGATCTGATAGCCATTACAGAAACTTGACTGCAGGATGACATAGATTGGGACCTGAATATTGAAGGGTACATGACATTTAGGAAGCTAAGAAAAGGTGGAGGGGTGGCTCTGTTAATTAATGATGGTATTAGCACAATAGAGAGGGATGACCTAAGTTCAAGAAACCAGGATGTAGAAGCAGTTTGGGTAGAGATGATAAATGATAAAGGCAAGAAGTCACTTGTGGGAGTGGTGTACAGGCCCCCTAACAGTAACCACATGGTAGGATGGAGTATAAAGGAAGAAATAATGCGAGCTTGTCAGAAAGGTACGGCAATAATCATGGGGGATTTTAATCTACATATAGACTGGAAAAATCAGATGGGCAAAGGTAGCCTAGATGAAGAGTTCATAGAATGTTTTCAGGATAGTTTCTTAACAACACGTTCTGGAGCCAACCAGAGAGCAGGCTATACTAGACCTGGTATTGTGCAACGAGATAGGATTAATTAATGACCTCATAGTGAAGGTAGGTAGCAGCGATCATAATATGATTGAATTTTACATTCAGTTTGAGGGAGAGAAGAGTGGGTCCAAGACTAGTATTTTAAACTTAAATAAGGGCAATTATGAGGGCATGAAAGCAGAGCTAGCTAAAGTGAACTGGCAAATTAAGTTAAGGGATAGGTCAATAGAGTTGCAGTGGCAGACATTTAAGGGGATATTTCAGAATACACAGAATATATACATCCCAACAAGAAAGAAAAATTCCAAGGGGAGGACCCACCATACGTGGTTAACTAAAAAAGTTAAGGATAGTATCAAACTTAAAGAAGAAGTGTATAATTGCACAAAGATGGGTGGCAGGTCAGAAGATTGGACAGAATATAAAAAGCAACAAAGAATGACTAAAAGATTAATAAGGAAAGACAAATTAGAGTACGATAGAAAGCTAGCTAGAAATATAAAAACAGAGTAAGAGTTTCTATAGATATTTAAATAAGAAAAGAGTTAACAAAGTGAGCATTGGTCCTATAGAAAGTGAGTCTGGGGAATTAATAATTGGGAAAATAAGGAGATGGCATTTGAATTGAACAGGTATTTCGCATCGGTCTTCACTATAGAGGATACAAGTAACATCCCAGAAATAGCTGTAAATCAGGAAATGGAAGGGAGGGAGGAACAAGAAAATTACAATCACCAGGGAAGTGGTACTGAGCAAATTGTTGGAGCTGTGGGCTGACAAGTCCCCGGGTTCTGATAGATTTCATCCTAGGGTCTTAAAAGAAGTGGCTAGTGAGATAGTTGATGCATTGGTTTTAATTTTCCAAAATTACCTAGGTTTGGGGAAGGTTCCATTAGATTGGAAAACAGCGAATGTAACTCCTTTATTCAAAAAGGGAGGGAGACAGAAAGCAGGAAACTACAGGCCAGTTAGCTTAACATCTGTCAGAGGGAAGATGTTAGAAGCTATTATTAAAGACGTTATAGCAGGGCACTTAGAATAGTTCAAGGTAATCAGACAGAATCAACATGGTTTTGTGCAAGGGAAATTATGTTTAACCAATTTATTGGAGTTCTTTGAGGAAGTAACATGTGCTGTGGATAAAGGGGAACCGATGGATGTACTGTACTTAGGTTTCCAGAAGGAATTTGATAAGGTGCCACATCAAAGGTTATTGCAGAAAATGAAAGCTCATGGTGTAGGGGGTAACATATTGGCATGGATAGATGATTGGCTAGCTAACAGGAAACAGAGTAGGCATAAATGGGTCATTTTCTGGTTGGCAAGATGTAACGAGTGGTGTGCCACAGGGTTCAGTGCTAGGGCCTCAACTTTTTACAATTTATATAAATGACTTGGATGAAGGGACCGAAGGTATGGTTGCTAAATTTGCTGATGACACAAAGATAGGTAGGATAGTAAATTGTGAAGAGGACATAAGGAGGCTACAAAGGGATAAAGATAGGTTAAGTGAGTGGGCAAAGATCTGGCAAATGGAGTATAATGTGGGAAAATGTGAAATTGTCCATTTTGGCAGGAAGAATAAAAAAGAAGTATATTATCTAAATGGTGAGAGATTGCAGAGCTGAGATGCAGAGGGATCTAGGGGTCGTAGTGCATGAATTGCAAAAGATTAGTATGCAGGTACAGCAAGTAATTAGGAAAGCTAATAGAATGTTATTGTTTATTGCGAGCGGAATTGAATACAAAAGTAGCGAGGTTATGCTTCAGTTATACAGGGCATTGGTGAGACCACATCTGGAGTACTGTGTACAGTATTGGTCTCCCTTATTTAAGGAAGGATGTAAATGCGTTGGAAGCAGTTCAGAGAAGGTTTACTAGACTAATACCTGGAATGGGCGGGTTGTCTTATGAGGAAAGGTTGGACAGGCTAGGCTTGTATCCACTGGAGTTTAGAAGAGTAAGAGGTGACTTGATTGAAACATATAAGATCCTGAGGGGTCTTGACAGGATGGATGTGGAGAGGATGTTTACTCTTGTGGGAGAATCTAGAACTAGGGGTCACTGTTTAAAAATAAGGGGTTGCCCATTTAAGACAGAGATGAGGAGAATTTTTTTCTCACAGAGAGTCGAGAGTCTTTGGAACTCTCTTCCTCAGAGGGCAGTGGAAGCAGAGTCTTTGAATATTTTTAAGGCAGAGGTAGATAGATTCTTGGTGAGCAAGGGGGTGAAAGGTTATCGGGGGTAGGCGTGAATGTGGAGTAATCAGATCAGTCATGATCTTATTGAATGGTGGAGCAGGCTCGAGGGGCCAAGTGGCCTACTCCTGCTCCTAATTCGTATGTTCATATGTATACCTCTATTCATGAAGCCCAGGATCCTGTAAGCTCTTTTAACTACTTTCTCAACCTGCCCTGCCATCTCAACGATTTGTGCACATATACCCTTAGGTCTCTTTGTTCATGCACCCACTTTAGGATTGTACCCTTTAGTTTATATTTCCTCTTCTCATTCTTTCTACCAAAATGTATCACTTCACACTTTTCTGCATTAAATTTCATCTGCCACGTGTCCGCCCATTCCACCAGCCTGTCTATGTCCTCTTGAAGTCTGTCACTATCCTCCTCACTGTTCACTATACTTCCATGTTTTGTGTCATCTGCAAATTTGAAATTGTGCCCTGTACACCCACATCCAAGTCATTAATACATATCAAGAAAAGCAGTGGTCCTAGAACCGGCCCCTGGGGAACACCACTGTATACCTTCCTCCAGTCCAAAAAACAATCGTTCACCACTACTTTCTGTTTCCTGTCACTTGGCCAATTTGGTATCCATGCCGCCACTGTCCCTTTTATTCCATGGGCTTCAACTTTGCTGGTAAGCCTATTATGTGACACTTTGTCAAACACCTTTTGGAAATCCATGTACATCCACGTCAACTAAATTGCCCTCATCAACCCTCTCTGTTACCTTATCAAAAAACTCGATCAAGTTGGTTAAACACGATTTGCCTTTAACAAATCTGTGCTGGTTTTCCTTAATTAATCCACACTTGTCCAAGTGACTGTTAATTTTGTTCCTGATTATTGTTTCTAAAAGCTTCCCCACTACCGAGGTTAAACTGACGAGCCTGTAGTTGCTAGGTTTATCGTTACATCCTTTTTTGAACAAGGGTGTAACATTTGCAATTCTCCAGTCATCTGGCACCATCCCCATTTCTAAGAAGGATTGGAAGATTATGGCCAGTACCTCCACGATTTCTTCCTTCACTTCCCTCAGCGTCCTAGGATGCATCCCATCTGGTCCTGGTGACTTATCTACTTTAAGTACAGCCAGCCTTTTTCGTACCTCCTCTTTATCAATTTTTATCCCATCCAGTATCTCCTCTACCTCTTCTTCATGGCAGCATCTTCCTCGTCTATGGCAGCATAGAAACATAGAAGATAGGAGCAGGAGTAGGCCATTCGGCCCCTTGAGCCTGCTCCGCCATTCGATGAGATCATGGCTGATCATCCAAACTCAGTACCCTGTCCCTGCCTTCTCCCCATATCCCTTGATACCTTTAGCCTTAAGAAATATATCTAACTCCTTCTTGAATATATTTACTGACTTGGCCTCAGCTGCCTTCTGTGGTAGAGAATTCCACAGGTTCACCACTCTCTGGGTGAAGAAATTCCTCCTCATCTCTGTCCTAAATGTCTTACCCCTTATCTTTAGACTGCGACCTCTTGTTCTGGACTCACCCGCCATCGGGAACATCCTTCCTGCATCCAGTCTGTCTAGCCCTGTTAGAATTTTATAAGTTTCAATGAGATCTCCTCTCATTCTTCTAAACTCCAGCGAGTATAAGCCCAATCGACCCAATCTCTCCTCATACGTCATTCCTGCCATCCCAGGTATCAGTCTGGTGAATCTTCGCTGCACTCCCTCCATGGCAAGAACATCCTTCCTCAGATAAGGCGACCAAAACTGCACACAATACTCAAGGTGTGGTCTCACTAAGGCCCTGTACAGCTGCAGCAAGACATCCTTGTTCCTGTACTCAAACCCTCTCGCTACGAAGGCCAACATACCATTTGCCTTCTTAACCGCCTGCTGTACCTGCATGCTTACCTTCAGCGACTGGTGCACAAGGACACCCAGGTCTCGTTGCACTTCCCCTTCTCCCAATCTATTGCCATTCAGATAATAATCTGCCTTTCTGTTTTTGCCACCAAAGTGGATAACCTCACATTTATCCACATTATATTGCATCTGCCATGTTTCTGCCCAATCACCCAACCTGTCCAAATCATACTGGAGTTTCTCGGCATCCTCCTCGTAGCACACACGCCCACCCAACTTTGTGTCATCTGCAAACTTGGAGATATTACATCTAGTTCCCTCGTCTAGATCATTAATATATATAGTGAATAGCTGGGGTCCTAGGACCGATCCCTGCGGTACCCCACTAGTCACTGCCTGCCACTCGGAAAAAGACTCGTTTATTCCAACTCTTTGCTTCCTGTCTGCCAACCAGTTCTCTATCCAAGTCAGTACCTTGCCCCCAATCCCATGTGCCTTAACTTTACACGCTAATCTCTTATGAAGATAGATGCAAAGTACTCATTTAGCACCTCAGCCATACCCTCTGCCTCCATGCGTAGCTCTCCTTTTTGGTCTCTAATTGGCCCCACCCCTCCTCTTAGTACCCATTTACTATTTATATGCCGATAGAAGACTTTTGGATGACCTTTTATGTTAGCTGCCATTTTATTCTCATACCCTCTCTTTGCCCCTCTGATTTTCTTCTTCACTTCTCCTCTGAACTTTCTATAGTTAACCTGATTCTCAGATGTATTCTCGACCTAACATCTGTCATACACGCTTTTTTTCTGCTTCATCTTACTCTCCATCTCTTTCGTCAGCCAGGGAGCTCTGACTTTAGTTGCCCTACCTTTCCCCCTAGTGGGAATATACCTCAACTGTACCCAAACTATTTCCTCTTTAAAGGCAGCCCATTATTCCATTACAGTTTTGCCTGCCAATCTTTGATTCCAATTTACCCATGCCAGATCTGTTCTCATCCCACTGAAGTCGGCCTTCTCCAATTAAGTATTTTTACTTTAGATTTCTCCCTGTCCTTTTCCATAGCTACTCTAAACCTTATGATACTATGATCACTGTTCCCTAAATGTTCACCTACTGACACTTGCTCCACTTGACCTACCTCATTCCCCAGAACCAGATCCAGCAATGCCTCCTCCCTCGTCGGGCCGGAAACATACTGATATAGAAAGTTCTCCTGAACACACTTCAGAAATTCTTGCTCTTCTCTGCCCTTTACACTATTACGATCCCAGTCTATATTAGGATAGTTAAAGTCCCCCATTATCACTACTCTGTAGTTCTTGCATCTCTCTGTAATTTCCCTGCAAATTTGCTCCTCCTCATTTTTCCACTAGTTGGTGGCCTATAGAATACACCTGGTAGTGTAATGGCACCTCTATTATTCCTTAACTCTAGCCATATAGATTCTGTCCATGACCCCTTCAGGACATCCTCTCCCTCCAGCACTGTAACATTTTCCTTAACCAATATTGCCACACCACCTCCTGCCTTTCCTTCCCTATCTTTCCTGAACACCTTATATCCAGGAATATTTAATACCCAATCCTACCCTTTTTTGTCCAGGTCTCCGTTATTGCCACAACACCATATTCCCCGGTGGCTATTTGCGCCTGCAGCTCACCAACCTTGCTTACTATGCTTCGTGCGTTCACATACATACACTGTAATCCTATCTTAGACCATCCTGTATTCTCTCTTAGTCTGACCCCACCTAATACCTTACTATTTCTTACTTTAGTGCTATCCATCTCTCCCAATCCTTTGTGCTCTTTGTTTCTCCTTTCTAATGCTACATCCTGGTGCCCATCCCCCTGCCAACTTAGTTTAAACCCGTCCCAACAGCACTAGCAAACCTCCCCATGAGGATATTGGTACCGGCTCTATTGAGGTGCAACCCATCCGGCCTGTACAGGTCCCACCTCCCCCAGAACCGGCCCTAATGCCCCAGGAATCTGAAGCCCTCCCTCCTGCACTATCTTCCAGCCACGCATTCATCTGCTCTATCTCCTATTTCTATACTCACTCGCGCATGGCACCGGGAGTAATCCTTTGAGATCCTGCTTTTATAATCTCTTTGCTAGCTCCCTGAAATCTGCCTGTAGGACCTCATCACTCTTTCTACCTATGTCTTTGGTATCGATATGGACCACAACCTCTGGCTGTTCACCCTCCCCCCTCAGAATGTTCTGCAGCCGCTCGGTGACATCCTTAACCCTGGCACCAGGGAGGCAACATACCATCCTGGAATCACATCTGCGGCCGCAGAAATGCCTGTCTGCTCCCCTAACTATCGAATCCCCTACCACTATTGCTTTCCCGAGCTTCCTCCTCCACTCCTGTACAGCTGAGCCACCCGTGGTGCCGTGGACTTGGCTCTGGCTGTACTCCCCAGAGGAACCATTGCCCTCACCAGTACTCCGAACACAATACTGGTTGGAGAGCGAAATGCACTCAGGGGATGCCTGCACTACCTGCCTGGTCCTCCTCTTCTGTCTGGTGGTCACCCATTCCCTCTTTGCCTGCACACTCCTTAGCTGCGGGGTGACCTCCTGAAATGTGCTATCCACGTAGCTCTCAGCCTCACGGATGCACCGCAGTGACGACAGCTGCTGTTCAAGCTACGAATCCCGGAGCGCGAGCTCCTCCAGCTGATGACACCTCCTGCACAAGTGGTTGTCCAGGACACAGGAAGCGTCCTGGAGTTCCCACATGGCACAGGATGTGCATTCCGCTGGACCAAGCTGCCCTGCCATGCCTTAATTTATTTGAATATTAACGAACTTTACAGAAACTTAAGACTAAGATGTATCTAATTCAAGTTATTAATATAATATAGTATTAATATTTACTAATTTAATATAGTATTAACAGTTACTAATTTAATATAGTATTACCGATTACTAATTTAATGTAGTATTAACAGTTACTAATCTCCAAGCTCCTGCTTTATCCCTAACAGGCTATTTAACACTGGTCCCTAATTTGAAGAGAAAAAAAAGGTGTGACCTTTACCAACCAATCAGTTACCAGATATCATGTGATGTCACTCCTTGTGTTTTTTTTTTGAATCGCCGCTCAACTCCCTTTATGCTGCTGCCGCTGCCTCTGCTCCCACTCAGGTCCGTGCTCTGTCCTGGGCCTTCTCCGCCTCTCCCTTGATGCTGCTGCCGATGCCTCCACTACCGTTGCTCCCACTCAAGTCCACGCTCTGTCCTGGGCCTTCTCCACCTCTCCCTTTATGCTGCTGCCGCTGCCTCCGCTGCCACTGCTCCCACTCAGGTCACCTCTCATTCTTCTAAACTCCAGAGAGTATAGACCCACTCGACTCAATCTCTCCTCATAGGACAACCCTCTCATCCCAGAAATCAATCTAGTGAACCTTTGTTGAACCACCTCTAGTATAGTATATCCTTCCTTAGATAAGGAGACCAAAATTGTGCACAGTACTCCAGGTGTGGTCTCACCAAAGCCCTGTACAATTGTAGCGAGACTTCCTTACTCTTGTACTCCAAACCCCTTGCAATAAAGGCCAACATGCTATTTGCCTTCCAAATTCCTTGCTCTCCTGCACGCTAACTCTGTTTTTCTTGCATGAGGACACCTAAATCTCTCTGAATACCAACATTTAATAGTTTCTCACAATTTAAAAAATATTCTGTTTTTCAATTCTTCCTACCAAAGTGAATAACCTCACTGTTTTCTGTCCGTTAACCTATCCTCTGTACATGCTAATATTAGCCCTAACTCCAAGAGCATTAATCTTGCGTAACAACCTTTTTGTAGCACCTGATCAAATCCCTTTTGGAAATCTAAAAATCCTATATCCAATGTAGGGCTGGATCAGGTTACAGAGATAGAAGAGGCAAGACCATGAAGGGATTATAACACAAGAATGAGAGATTTAAATATAAGGCATTGTGGGACTGGGAAGCAATGTAGGTCAGCATGCACAGGGTAATGTGTTAAGATACGGGCAGCAGAGTTTCAGGTGAACTGATGACTGAAAGATATGACATGGTGCTATGTAAAAGCAAATTCTATTACGTTTCCATTTTTATGTGTTTTAATGGCTATTTACTGTTTCATATCTTGCGTCTGAATTGTATTCATAGAGTTACAATTATAGAGCACAAATACATCACTCTGAATTCCTAGAAGTTTAAGTATGCCACCCAGTGGCTTATTGAGTTTATCCAGTGAAAACCTGATCCATACTAATCAGAACCAGGGTTAATCTGTTCTGATCTCAGCTGGACCAGTGGTAGAGGGCTGACAATCTCCCTCAGCTTCCCTTCGTTAGGCAAGGAAAAACCAAATAAGATTCCTGATTCCATTCACGGCTGGGAGTGCTCTGTGTGATAACAGCACATCCTTTACTCTGTGATATAACAGCACATCCTTTACTCTGTGTGATAACAGCACATCCTTTACTCTGTGTGATAACAACACATTCTTTACTCTGTGTGATAACAGCACATCCTTTACTCTGTGTGATAACAGCACATCCTTTACTCTGTGTGATAACAACACATTCTTTACTCTGTTTGATAACAGAACATCCTTTACTCTGTGTGATAACAACACATCCTTTACTCTGTGTGATAACAACACATCCTTTACTCTGTGTGATAACAGCACATCCTTTACTCTGTGTGATAACAACACATCCTTTACTCTGTGTGATAACAACACATCCTTTACTCTGTGTGATAACAGCACATCCTTTACTCTGTGTGATAACAACACATCCTTTACTCTGTGTGATAACAACACATCCTTTACTCTGTGTGATAACAACACATCCTTTACTCTGTGTGATAACAACACATCCTTTACTCTGTGTGATAACAACACATCCTTTACTCTGTGTGATAACAGCACATCCTTTACTCTGAGTGATAACAGAACATCCTTTACTCTGTGATAACAGAACATCCTTTACTCTGTGTGATAACAGCACATCCTTTACACTGTGTGATAACAACACATTCTTTACTCTGTGTGATAACAGAACATCCTTTTCTCTGTGTGATAAAAGCACATTCTTTACTCTGTGTGATAACAACACATCCTTTACTCTGTGTGATAACAGAACATCCTTTACTCTGTGTGATAACAACACATCCTTTACTCTGTGATAACAACACATCCTTTACTCTGTGTGATAACAGCACATTCTTTACTCTGTGTGATAACAGCACATCCTTTACCCGGAGTGATAACACATCCTTTACTCTGAGTGATAACAACACATCCTTTACTCTGTGTGATAACAACACATCCTTTACTCTGTGTGATAACAACACATCCTTTACTCTGTGTGATAACAACACATCCTTTACTCTGTGTGATAACAGCACATCCTTTACTCTGTGATAACAACACATCCTTTACTCTGTGTGATAACAACACATCCTTTACTCTGTGTGATAACAGCACATCCTTTACTCTGTGTGATAACAGCACATCCTTTACTCTGTGTGATAACAACACATCCTTTACTCTGTGTGATAACAACACATCCTTTACTCTGTGTGATAACAACACATCCTTTACTCTGTGTGATAACAGCACATCCTTTACTCTGTGTGATAACAACACATCCTTTACTCTGTGTGATAAAAGCACATTCTTTACTCTGTGTGATAACAACACATCCTTTACTCTGTGTGATAACAGCACATCCTTTACTCTGTGTGATAACAACACATTCTTTACTCTGTGTGATAACAGAACATCCTTTACTCTGTGTGATAACAGCACATCCTTTACTCTGTGTGATAACAACACATTCTTTACTCTCTGTGATAACAGCACATTCTTTACTCTGTGTGATAACAGAACATCCTTTACTCTCTGTGATAAAAGCACATCCTTTACTCTGTGTGATAACAACACATTCTTTACTCTGTGTGATAACAACACATCCTTTACTCTGTGTGATAACAACACATCCTTTACTCTGTGTGATAACAACACATCCTTTACTCTGTGTGATAACAACACATCCTTTACTCTGTGTGATAACAACACATTCTTTACTCTGTGTGATAACAGCACATCCTTTACTCTGAGTGATAACAGAACATCCTTTACTCTGTGTGATAACAACACATCCTTTACTCTGTGTGATAACAACACATCCTTTACTCTGTGTGATAACAACACATCCTTTACTCTGTGTGATAACAACACATTCTTTATTCTCTGTGATAACAGCACATCCTTTACTCTTTGTGATAACAGCACATCCTTTACTCTGTGTGATAACAGCACATCCTTTACTCTGTGTGATAACAGAACATCCTTCACTCTGTGTGATAACAACACATTCTTTACTCTGTGTGATAACAGAACATCCTTTACTCTGTGTGATAACAGAACATCCTTTACTCTGTGTGATAACAACACATTCTTTACTCTGTGTGATAACAGAACATCCTTTACTCTCTGTGATAACAGCACATTCTTTACTCTGTGTGATAACAGAACATCCTTTACTCTCTGTGATAACAGCACATCCTTTACTCTGTGTGATAACAGCACATTCTTTACTCTGTGATAACAGCACATCCTTTATCCGGAGTGATAACACATCCTTTACTCTGAGTGATAACAACACATCCTTTACTCTGTGTGATAACAGAACATCCTTTACTCTGTGTGATAACAACACATCCTTTACTCTGTGTGATAACAACACATCCTTTACTCTGTGTGATAACAACACATCCTTTACTCTGAGTGATAACAGCACATTCTTTACTCTGTGTGATAACAGAACATCCTTTACTCTGTGTGATAACAACACATTTTTTACTCTGTGATAACAGAACATCCTTTACTCTGTGTGATAACAGCACATTCTTTACTCTGTGTGATAACAGAACACACTTTACTCTCTGTGATAACAGCACATCCTTTACTCTGTGTGATAACAGCACATTCTTTACTCTGAGTGATAACAGCACATCCTTTACTCTGTGTGATAACAACACATCCTTTACTCTGTGTGATAACAACACATCCTTTACTCTGTGTGATAACAGCACATCCTTTACTCTGTGTGATAACAGAACATCCTTTACTCTGTGTGATAACAGCACATCCTTTACTCTGTGTGATAACAACACATTCTTTACTCTGTGTGATAACAGAACATCCTTTACTCTCTGTGATAACAGCACATTCTTTACTCTGTGTGATAACAGAACATCCTTTACTCTCTGTGATAACAGCACATCCTTTACTCTGTGTGATAACAGCACATTCTTTACTCTGTGATAACAGCACATCCTTTATCCGGAGTGATAACACATCCTTTACTCTGAGTGATAACAACACATCCTTTACTCTGTGTGATAACAGAACATCCTTTACTCTGTGTGATAACAACACATCCTTTACTCTGTGTGATAACAACACATCCTTTACTCTGTGTGATAACAACACATCCTTTACTCTGAGTGATAACAGCACATTGTTTACTCTGTGTGATAACAACACATCCTTTACTCTGTGTGATAACAACACATCCTTTACTCTGTGTGATAACAACACATTTTTTACTCTGTGTGATAACAGAACATCCTTTACTCTGTGTGATAACAGCACATTCTTCACTCTGTGTGATAACAGAACACACTTTACTCTCTGTGATAAAGCACATCCTTTACTCTGTGTGATAACAGCACATTCTTTACTCTGAGTGATAACAGCACATCCTTTACTCTGTGTGATAACAACACATCCTTTACTCTGTGTGATAACAACACATCCTTTACTCTGTGTGATAACAGCACATCCTTTACTCTGTGTGATAACAGAACATCCTTTACTCTGTGTGATAACAGCACATCCTTTACTCTGTGTGATAACAACACATCCTTTACTCTGTGATAACAACACATCCTTTACTCTGTGTGATAACAACACATTCTTTACTCTGTGTGATAACAACACATTCTTTACTCTGTGTGATAACAACACATCCTTTACTCTGTGTGATAACAGCACATCCTTTACTCTGTGTGATAACAACACATCCTTTACTCTGTGTGATAACAACACATCCTTTACTCTGTGTGATAACAGCACATCCTTTACTCTGTGTGATAACAGAACATCCTTTTCTCTGTGTGATAACAACACATCCTTTACTCTGAGTGATAACAGCACATCCTTTACTCTGAGTGATAACAGCACATCCTTTACTCTGTGTGATAACAGAACATCCTTTTCTCTGTGTGATAACAACACATCCTTTACTCTGTGTGATAACAACACATCCTTTACTCTGTGTGATAACAGCACATCCTTTACTCTGTGTGATAACAGAACATCCTTTACTCTGTGTGATAACAACACATCCTTTACTCTGTGTGATAACAGCACATTCTTTACTCTGTGTGATAACAACACATCCTTTACTCTGTGTGATAACAGCACATCCTTTACTCTGTGTGATAACAGCACATTCTTTACTCTGTGTGATAACAACACATCCTTTACTCTGTGTGATAACAACACATTCTTTACTCTGTGTGATAACAGAACATCCTTTACTCTGTGTGATAACAACACATCCTTTACTCTGTGTGATAACAGAACATCCTTTACTCTGTGTGATAACAACACATCCTTTACTCTGTGTGATAACAACACATCTTTACTCTGTTTGATAACAACACATCCTTTACTCTGTGTGATAACAACACATCCTTTACTCTGTGTGATAACAGCACATCCTTTACTCTGTGTGATAACAGCACATTCTTTACTCTGTGTGATAACAGAACATCCTTTACTCTGTGTGATAACAACACATCCTTTACTCTGTGTGATAACAGCACATCCTTTATTCTGTGTGATAACAGCACATTCTTTACTCTGTGTGATAACAGAACATCCTTTACTCTGTGGGATAACAACACAATCTTTACTCTGTGTGATAACAGAACATCCTTTACTCTGTGTGATAACAACACATCCTTTACTCTGTGTGATAACAACACATTCTTTACTCTGTTTGATAACAACACATCCTTTACTCTGTGTGATAACAACACATCCTTTACTCTGTGTGATAACAGCACATCCTTTACTCTGTGTGATAACAGCACATTCTTTACTCTGTGTGATAACAGAACATCCTTTACTCTTTGTGATAACAACACATCCTTTACTCTGTGTGATAACAGCACATTCTTTACTCTGTGTGATAACAACACATCCTTTACTCTGTGATAACAACACATCCTTTACTCTGTGTGATAAAAGCACATCCTTTACTCTGTGTGATAACAGCACATCCTTTACTCTGTGTGATAACAGAACATCCTTTACTCTGTGTGATAACAGCACATCCTTTACTCTGTGTGATAACAACACATCCTTTACTCTGTGATAACAACACATCCTTTACTCTGTGTGATAACAACACATTCTTTACTCTGTGTGATAACAACACATTCTTTACTCTGTGTGATAACAACACATCCTTTACTCTGTGTGATAACAGCACATCCTTTACTCTGTGTGATAACAACACATCCTTTACTCTGTGTGATAACAACACATCCTTTACTCTGTGTGATAACAGCACATCCTTTACTCTGTGTGATAACAGAACATCCTTTTCTCTGTGTGATAACAACACATCCTTTACTCTGAGTGATAACAGCACATCCTTTACTCTGAGTGATAACAGCACATCCTTTACTCTGTGTGATAACAGAACATCCTTTTCTCTGTGTGATAACAACACATCCTTTACTCTGTGTGATAACAACACATCCTTTACTCTGTGTGATAACAGCACATCCTTTACTCTGTGTGATAACAGAACATCCTTTTCTCTGTGTGATAACAACACATCCTTTACTCTGAGTGATAACAGCACATTCTTTACTCTGTGTGATAACAACACATCCTTTACTCTGAGTGATAACAGCACATCCTTTACTCTGTGTGATAACAGCACATTCTTTACTCTGTGTGATAACAACACATCCTTTACTCTGTGTGATAACAACACAATCTTTACTCTGTGTGATAACAGAACATCCTTTACTCTGTGTGATAACAACACAATCTTTACTCTGTGTGATAACAGAACATCCTTTACTCTGTGTGATAACAACACATCCTTTACTCTGTGTGATAACAACACATTCTTTACTCTGTTTGATAACAACACATCCTTTACTCTGTGTGATAACAACACATCCTTTACTCTGTGTGATAACAGCACATCCTTTATTCTGTGTGATAACAGCACATTCTTTACTCTGTGTGATAACAGAACATCCTTTACTCTGTGTGATAACAACACATCCTTTACTCTGTGTGATAACAGCACATCCTTTATTCTGTGTGATAACAGCACATTCTTTACTCTGTGTGATAACAGAACATCCTTTACTCTGTGTGATAACAACACAATCTTTACTCTGTGTGATAACAGAACATCCTTTACTCTGTGTGATAACAACACATCCTTTACTCTGTGTGATAACAACACATTCTTTACTCTGTTTGATAACAACACATCCTTTACTCTGTGTGATAACAACACATCCTTTACTCTGTGTGATAACAGCACATCCTTTACTCTGTGTGATAACAGCACATTCTTTACTCTGTGTGATAACAGAACATCCTTTACTCTTTGTGATAACAACACATCCTTTACTCTGTGTGATAACAGCACATTCTTTACTCTGTGTGATAACAACACATCCTTTACTCTGTGATAACAACACATCCTTTACTCTGTGTGATAACAAGCACATCCTTTACTCTGTGTGATAACAGCACATTCCTTTACTCTGTGTGATAACAACACATCCTTTACTCTGTGTGATAAACAGACATCCTTTACCTGTGTGATAACAGCACATCCTTTACTCTGTGTGATAACAACACATCCTTTACTCTGTGTGATAACAGCACATCCTTTACTCTGTGTGATAACAGACATCTTTACTCTGTGTGATAACAAGCACATCCTTTACTCTTGTGATAACAGCACATCCTTTACTCTGTGTGATAACAACACATCCTTTACTCTGTGTGATAACAGCACATCCTTTACTCTGTGTGATAACAAGCACATCCTTTACTCTGTGTGATAACAACACATCCTTTACTCTGTGTGATAACAGGACATCCTTTACTCTGTGTGATAACAACACATCCTTTACTCTGTGTGATAACAACACATCCTTTACTCTGTGTGATAACAAACATCTTTACTCTGTGTGATCCTTTACTTGTGTGATACAACACATTCTTTACTCTGTGTGATAACAAGCACATTCTTTACTCTGTGTGATAACAACACATTCTTTACTCTGTGTGATAACAACACATCCTTTACTCTGTGTGATAACAGAACATCCTTTACTCTGTGTGATAACAACACATCCTTTACTCTGAGTGATAACAGCACATTCTTTACTCTGTGTGATAAAAGCACATTCTTTACTCTGTGTGATAACAACACATCCTTTACTCTGTGTGATAACAGAACATCCTTTACTCTCTGTGATAACAGCACATCCTTTACTCTGTGTGATAACAGCACATCCTTTACTCTGTGTGATAACAACACATCCTTTACTCTGTGTGATAACAGAACATCCTTTACTCTGTGTGATAACAGAACATCCTTTACTCTGTGTGATAACAACACATTCTTTACTCTCTGTGATAACAGCACATCCTTTACTCTTTGTGATAACAACACATTCTTTACTCTTTGTGATAACAACACATTCTTTACTCTCTGTGATAACAGCACATCCTTTACTCTTTGTGATAACAACACATTCTTTACTCTTTGTGATAACAACACATCCTTTACTCTGTGTGATAACAACACATCCTTTACTCTGTGATAACAACACATCCTTTACTCTGTGTGATAACAACACATTCTTTACTCGGTGTGATAACAGCACATTCTTTACTCTGTGTGATAACAACACATCCTTTACTCTGTGTGATAACAGCACATTCTTTACTCTGTGTGATAACAGCTCATCCTTTACTCTGTGTGATAACACATCCTTTACTCTGTGTGATAACAGCACATCCTTTACTCTGTGTGATAACAGCACATCCTTTACTCTGTGTGATAACACATCTTTACTCTGAGTGATAACACATCCTTTACTCTGTGTGACAACAACACATCCTTTACTCTGTGTGATAACAGCACATCCTTTACTCTGTGTGATAACAACACATTCTTTACTCTGTGATAACAACACATCCTTTACTCTGTGATAACAACACATCCTTTACTCTGTGTGATAACAGAACATCCTTTACTCTCTGTGATAACACATCCTTTACTCTCTGTGATAACAACACATCCTTTACTCTGTGTGATAACAACACATTCTTTACTCTTTGTGATAACAACACATCCTTTACTCTGTGTGATAACACATCCTTTACTCTGTGTGATAACAGCACATTCTTTACTCTGTGTGATAACAACACATTCTTTACTCTCTGTGATAACAGCACATCCTTTACTCTTTGTGATAACAACACATTCTTTACTCTTTGTGATAACAACACATCCTTTACTCTGTGTGATAACACATCCTTTACTCTGTGTGATAACACATCCTTTACTCTGTGTGATAACAGCACATTCTTTACTCTGTGTGATAACAACACATTCTTTACTCTCTGTGATAACAGCACATCCTTTACTCTTTGTGATAACAACACATTCTTTACTCTTTGTGATAACAACACATCCTTTACTCTGTGTGATAACACATCCTTTACTCTGTGTGATAACAGCACATTCTTTATTCTGTGTGATAACAGCACATTCTTTACTCTGTGATAACAGAACATCCTTTACTCTTTGTGATAACAACACATTCTTTACTCTTTGTGATAACAACACATCCTTTACTCTGTGTGATAACACATCCTTTACTCTGTGTGATAACAGCACATTCTTTACTCTGTGTGATAACAGAACATCCTTTACTCTGTGTGATAACAGCACATCCTTTACTCTGTGTGATAACAACACATCCTTTACTCTGTGTGATAACAGCACATCCTTTACTCTGTGATAACAACACATCCTTTACTCTGTGTGATAACAACACATCCTTTACTGTGTGTGATAACAGCACATCCTTTACTCTGTGTGATAACAGCACATCCTTTACTCTGTGTGATAACAACACATCTTTTACTCTGTGTGATAACAGCACATCCTTTACTCTGTGTGATAACACATTCTTTACTCTGAGTGATAACAACACAGCCTTTACTCTGTGTGATAACACATCCTTTACTCTGAGTGATAACAACACATCCTTTACTCTGTGATAACAACACATCCTTTACTGTGTGTGATAACAGCACATCCTTTACTCTGTGTGATAACACATCCTTTACTCTGAGTGATAACAACACATCCTTTACTCTGTGATAACAACACATCCTTTACTCTGTGTGATAACAGCACATTCTTTACTCTGTGTGATAACAGAACATCCTTTACTCTGTGTGATAACAGCACAATCTTTACGCTGTGTGATAACAACACATCCTTTACTCTGTGTGATAACAGCACATCCTTTACTCTGTGTGATAACAGAACATCCTTTACTCTGTGTGATAACAGCACATCCTTTACTCTGTGTGATAATAACACAATCTTTACTCTGTGTGATAACAGCACATCCTTTACTCGGTGTGATAACAACACATCCTTTACTCTGTGTGATAACAACACATTCTTTACTCTGTGTGATAACAGCTCATCCTTTACTCTGTGTGATAACAGCACATCCTTTACTCTGTGTGATAACAGCACATCCTTTACTCTGTGTGATAACAGAACATCCTTTACTCTGTGTGATAACAGCACATCCTTTACTCTGTGTGATAATAACACAATCTTTACTCTGTGTGATAACAGCACATCCTTTACTCGGTGTGATAACAACACATCCTTTACTCTGTGTGATAACAACACATTCTTTACTCTGTGTGATAACAGCTCATCCTTTACTCTGTGTGATAACAGCACATCCTTTACTCTGTGTGATAACAGCACATCCTTTACTCTGTGTGATAACAACACATCCTTTACTCTGTGTGATAACAGCACATCCTTTACTCTGTGTGATAACAACACATTCTTTACTCTGAGTGATAACACATCCTTTACTCTGAGTGATAACAACACATCCTTTACTCTGTGTGATAACAGCACATCCTTTACTCTGTGATAACAGCACATCCTTTGCTCTGTGTGATAACAACACATCCTTTACTCTGTGTGATAACAACACATCCTTTACTCTGTGTGATAACAGCACATCCTTTACTCTGTGTGATAACAGCACATTCTTTACTCTGTGTGATAACAACACATCCTTTACTCTGTGTGATAACAACACATTCTTTACTCTGAGTGAGAACAGCACATCCTTTGCTCTGAGTGATAACAGCACATCCTTTACTCTGTGATAACAACACATCCTTTACTCTGTGTGATAACAGCACATCCTTTGCTCTGAGTGATAACAGCACATCCTTTACTCTGTGATAACAACACATCCTTTACTCTGTGTGATAACAGCACATCCTTTACTCTGTGTGATAACAGCACATTATTTCCTCTGTGTGGAGATAGAACATCCTTTACTCTGTGTGGAGACAGAACATCCTTTGCTCTGTGTGGAGACAGAACATCCTTTGCTCTGTGTGGAGACAGCACATCCTTTACTCTGTGATATAACAGCACATCCTTTACTCAGTGTGATAACAGCACATCCTTTACTCTGTGTGATAACAGCACATCCTTTACTCTGTGTGATAACAACACATCCTTTACTCTGTGTGATAACAACACATCCTTTACTGTGTGATAACAACACATCCTTTACTGTGTGATAACAACACATCCTTTACTCTGTGTGATAACAGTACATTCTTTACTCTGTGTGATAACAGAACATCCTTTACTCTCTGTGATAAAAGCACATTCTTTACTCTGTGTGATAACAACACATCCTTTACTCTGTGTGATAACAACACATCCTTTACTCTGTGTGATAACAGAACATCCTTTACTCTGTGTGATAACAACACATTCTTTACTCTGTGTGATAACAACACATCCTTTACTCTGTGTGATAACAACACATCCTTTACTCTGTGTGATAACAACACATCCTTTACTCTGTGTGATAACAACACATCCTTTACTCTGTGTGATAACAACACATCCTTTACTCTGTGTGATAACAACACATTCTTTACTCTGTGTGATAACAGCACATCCTTTAGTCTGTGTGATAACAACACATCCTTTACTCTGTGTGATAACAGCACATCCTTTACTATGTGATAACAACACATCCTTTACTCTGTGTGATAACAACACATCCTTTACTCTGTGTGATAACAACACATCCTTTACTCTGTGATAACAACACATCCTTTACTCTGTGTGATAACAACACATCCTTTACTCTGTGTGATAACAACACATTCTTTACTCTGTGATAACAACACATCCTTTACTCTGTGTGATAACAACACATCCTTTACTCTGTGTGATAACAACACATCCTTTACTCTGTGTGATAACAGCACATCCTTTACTCTGTGTGATAACAGCACATCCTTTACTCTGTGTGATAACAGCACATCCTTTGCTCTGAGTGATAACAGAACATCTTTTACTCTGAGTGATAACAGCACATCCTTTGCTCTGAGTGATAACAGAACATCTTTTACTCTGTGTGATAACAACACATTCTTTACTCAGTGTGATAACAACACATTCTTTACTCTGTGATAACAACACATCCTTTTCTCTGAGTGATAACAGCACATTCTTTACTCTGTGTGATAACAACACATCCTTTACTCTGTGTGATAAAAACACATCCTTTACTCTGTGTGATAACAACACATCCTTTACTCTGTGTGATAACAACACATCCTTTACTCTGTGTGATAACAGCACATCCTTTACTCTGTGTGATAACAACACATTCTTTACTCTGAGTGATAACACATCCTTTACTCTGAGTGATAACAACACATCCTTTACTCTGTGTGATAACAGCACATCCTTTACTCTGTGATAACAGCACATCCTTTGCTCTGTGTGATAACAACACATCCTTTACTCTGTGTGATAACAACACATCCTTTACTCTGTGTGATAACAGCACATCCTTTACTCTGTGTGATAACAGCACATTCTTTACTCTGTGTGATAACAACACATCCTTTACTCTGTGTGATAACAACACATTCTTTACTCTGAGTGATAACAGCACATCCTTTGCTCTGAGTGATAACAGCACATCCTTTACTCTGTGATAACAACACATCCTTTACTCTGTGTGATAACAGCACATCCTTTGCTCTGAGTGATAACAGCACATCCTTTACTCTGTGATAACAACACATCCTTTACTCTGTGTGATAACAGCACATCCTTTACTCTGTGTGATAACAGCACATTATTTCCTCTGTGTGGAGATAGAACATCCTTTACTCTGTGTGGAGACAGAACATCCTTTGCTCTGTGTGGAGACAGAACATCCTTTGCTCTGTGTGGAGACAGCACATCCTTTACTCTGTGATATAACAGCACATCCTTTACTCAGTGTGATAACAGCACATCCTTTACTCTGTGTGATAACAGCACATCCTTTACTCTGTGTGATAACAACACATCCTTTACTCTGTGTGATAACAACACATCCTTTACTGTGTGATAACAACACATCCTTTACTGTGTGATAACAACACATCCTTTACTCTGTGTGATAACAGTACATTCTTTACTCTGTGTGATAACAGAACATCCTTTACTCTCTGTGATAAAAGCACATTCTTTACTCTGTGTGATAACAACACATCCTTTACTCTGTGTGATAACAACACATCCTTTACTCTGTGTGATAACAGAACATCCTTTACTCTGTGTGATAACAACACATTCTTTACTCTGTGTGATAACAACACATCCTTTACTCTGTGTGATAACAACACATCCTTTACTCTGTGTGATAACAACACATCCTTTACTCTGTGTGATAACAACACATCCTTTACTCTGTGTGATAACAACACATCCTTTACTCTGTGTGATAACAACACATTCTTTACTCTGTGTGATAACAGCACATCCTTTAGTCTGTGTGATAACAACACATCCTTTACTCTGTGTGATAACAGCACATCCTTTACTATGTGATAACAACACATCCTTTACTCTGTGTGATAACAACACATCCTTTACTCTGTGTGATAACAACACATCCTTTACTCTGTGATAACAACACATCCTTTACTCTGTGTGATAACAACACATTCTTTACTCTGTTTGATAACAACACATCCTTTACTCTGTGTGATAACAACACGTCCTTTACTCTGTGTGATAACAGCACATCCTTTATTCTGTGTGATAACAGCACATTCTTTACTCTGTGTGATAACAGAACATCCTTTACTCTGTGTGATAACAACACATCCTTTACTCTGTGTGATAACAGCACATCCTTTATTCTGTGTGATAACAGCACATTCTTTACTCTGTGTGATAACAGAACATCCTTTACTCTGTGTGATAACAGCACATCCTTTACTCTGTGTGATAACAGCACATTCTTTACTCTGTGTGATAACAGAACATCCTTTACTCTTTGTGATAACAACACATCCTTTACTCTGTGTGATAACAGCACATTCTTTACTCTGTGTGATAACAACACATCCTTTACTCTGTGATAACAACACATCCTTTACTCTGTGTGATAACAACACATCCTTTACTCTGTGTGATAACAGCACATCCTTTACTCTGTGTGATAACAACACATCTTTACTCTGTGTGATAACAGAACATCCTTTACTCTCTGTGATAACAGCACATCCTTTACGCTGTGTGATAACAGCACATTCTTTACTCTGTGTGATAACAGCACATCCTTTACCCGGAGTGATAACACATCCTTTACTCTGAGTGATAACAACACATCCTTTACTCTGTGTGATAACAGAACATCCTTTACTCTGTGTGATAACAACACATCCTTTACTCTGTGTGATAACAGCACATCCTTTACTCTGTGTGATAACAGAACATCCTTTACTCTGTGTGATAACAGCACATCCTTTACTCTGTGTGATAACAGCACATCCTTTACTCTGTGTGATAACAACACATCCTTTACTCTGTGTGATAACAGCACATCCTTTACTCTGTGTGATAACAGAACATCCTTTACTCTGTGTGATAACAGCACATTCTTTACTCTGTGTGATAACAACACATTCTTTACTCTGTGTGATAACAACACATCCTTTACTCTGTGTGATAACAGAACATCCTTTACTCTGTGTGATAACAACACATCCTTTACTCTGAGTGATAACAGCACATTCTTTACTCTGTGTGATAAAAGCACATTCTTTACTCTGTGTGATAACAACACATCCTTTACTCTGTGTGATAACAGAACATCCTTTACTCTCTGTGATAAAAGCACATCCTTTACTCTGTGTGATAACAGCACATCCTTTACTCTGTGTGATAACAACACATCCTTTACTCTGTGTGATAACAGAACATCCTTTACTCTGTGTGATAACAGAACATCCTTTACTCTGTGTGATAACAACACATTCTTTACTCTCTGTGATAACAGCACATCCTTTACTCTTTGTGATAACAACACATTCTTTACTCTTTGTGATAACAACACATTCTTTACTCTCTGTGATAACAGCACATCCTTTACTCTTTGTGATAACAACACATTCTTTACTCTTTGTGATAACAACACATCCTTTACTCTGTGTGATAACAACACATCCTTTACTCTGTGATAACAACACATCCTTTACTCTGTGTGATAACAACACATTCTTTACTCTGTGATAACAACACATCCTTTACTCTGTGTGATAACAGCACATCCTTTGCTCTGAGTGATAACAGCACATCCTTTACTCTGTGATAACAACACATCCTTTACTCTGTGTGATAACAGCACATCCTTTACTCTGTGTGATAACAGCACATTATTTCCTCTGTGTGGAGATAGAACATCCTTTACTCTGTGTGGAGACAGAACATCCTTTGCTCTGTGTGGAGACAGAACATCCTTTGCTCTGTGTGGAGACAGCACATCCTTTACTCTGTGATATAACAGCACATCCTTTACTCAGTGTGATAACAGCACATCCTTTACTCTGTGTGATAACAGCACATCCTTTACTCTGTGTGATAACAACACATCCTTTACTGTGTGATAACAACACATCCTTTACTGTGTGATAACAACACATCCTTTACTCTGTGTGATAACAGTACATTCTTTACTCTGTGTGATAACAGAACATCCTTTACTCTCTGTGATAAAAGCACATTCTTTACTCTGTGTGATAACAACACATCCTTTACTCTGTGTGATAACAACACATCCTTTACTCTGTGTGATAACAGAACATCCTTTACTCTGTGTGATAACAACACATTCTTTACTCTGTGTGATAACAACACATCCTTTACTCTGTGTGATAACAACACATCCTTTACTCTGTGTGATAACAACACATCCTTTACTCTGTGTGATAACAACACATCCTTTACTCTGTGTGATAACAACACATCCTTTACTCTGTGTGATAACAACACATTCTTTACTCTGTGTGATAACAGCACATCCTTTAGTCTGTGTGATAACAACACATCCTTTACTCTGTGTGATAACAGCACATCCTTTACTATGTGATAACAACACATCCTTTACTCTGTGTGATAACAACACATCCTTTACTCTGTGTGATAACAACACATCCTTTACTCTGTGATAACAACACATCCTTTACTCTGTGTGATAACAACACATCCTTTACTCTGTGTGATAACAACACATTCTTTACTCTGTGATAACAACACATCCTTTACTCTGTGTGATAACAACACATCCTTTACTCTGTGTGATAACAACACATCCTTTACTCTGTGTGATAACAGCACATCCTTTACTCTGTGTGATAACAGCACATCCTTTACTCTGTGTGATAACAGCACATCCTTTGCTCTGAGTGATAACAGAACATCTTTTACTCTGAGTGATAACAGCACATCCTTTGCTCTGAGTGATAACAGAACATCTTTTACTCTGTGTGATAACAACACATTCTTTACTCAGTGTGATAACAACACATTCTTTACTCTGTGATAACAACACATCCTTTTCTCTGAGTGATAACAGCACATTCTTTACTCTGTGTGATAACAACACATCCTTTACTCTGTGTGATAAAAACACATCCTTTACTCTGTGTGATAACAACACATCCTTTACTCTGTGTGATAACAACACATCCTTTACTCTGAGTGATAACAACACATCCTTTACTCTGTGTGATAACAGCACATCCTTTACTCTGTGATAACAGCACATCCTTTGCTCTGTGTGATAACAACACATCCTTTACTCTGTGTGATAACAACACATCCTTTACTCTGTGTGATAACAGCACATCCTTTACTCTGTGTGATAACAGCACATTCTTTACTCTGTGTGATAACAACACATCCTTTACTCTGTGTGATAACAACACATTCTTTACTCTGAGTGATAACAGCACATCCTTTGCTCTGAGTGATAACAGCACATCCTTTACTCTGTGATAACAACACATCCTTTACTCTGTGTGATAACAGCACATCCTTTGCTCTGAGTGATAACAGCACATCCTTTACTCTGTGATAACAACACATCCTTTACTCTGTGTGATAACAGCACATCCTTTACTCTGTGTGATAACAGCACATTATTTCCTCTGTGTGGAGATAGAACATCCTTTACTCTGTGTGGAGACAGAACATCCTTTGCTCTGTGTGGAGACAGAACATCCTTTGCTCTGTGTGGAGACAGCACATCCTTTACTCTGTGATATAACAGCACATCCTTTACTCAGTGTGATAACAGCACATCCTTTACTCTGTGTGATAACAGCACATCCTTTACTCTGTGTGATAACAACACATCCTTTACTCTGTGTGATAACAACACATCCTTTACTGTGTGATAACAACACATCCTTTACTGTGTGATAACAACACATCCTTTACTCTGTGTGATAACAGTACATTCTTTACTCTGTGTGATAACAGAACATCCTTTACTCTCTGTGATAAAAGCACATTCTTTACTCTGTGTGATAACAACACATCCTTTACTCTGTGTGATAACAACACATCCTTTACTCTGTGTGATAACAGAACATCCTTTACTCTGTGTGATAACAACACATTCTTTACTCTGTGTGATAACAACACATCCTTTACTCTGTGTGATAACAACACATCCTTTACTCTGTGTGATAACAACACATCCTTTACTCTGTGTGATAACAACACATCCTTTACTCTGTGTGATAACAACACATCCTTTACTCTGTGTGATAACAACACATTCTTTACTCTGTGTGATAACAGCACATCCTTTAGTCTGTGTGATAACAACACATCCTTTACTCTGTGTGATAACAGCACATCCTTTACTATGTGATAACAACACATCCTTTACTCTGTGTGATAACAACACATCCTTTACTCTGTGTGATAACAACACATCCTTTACTCTGTGATAACAACACATCCTTTACTCTGTGTGATAACAACACATTCTTTACTCTGTTTGATAACAACACATCCTTTACTCTGTGTGATAACAACACGTCCTTTACTCTGTGTGATAACAGCACATCCTTTATTCTGTGTGATAACAGCACATTCTTTACTCTGTGTGATAACAGAACATCCTTTACTCTGTGTGATAACAACACATCCTTTACTCTGTGTGATAACAGCACATCCTTTATTCTGTGTGATAACAGCACATTCTTTACTCTGTGTGATAACAGAACATCCTTTACTCTGTGTGATAACAGCACATCCTTTACTCTGTGTGATAACAGCACATTCTTTACTCTGTGTGATAACAGAACATCCTTTACTCTTTGTGATAACAACACATCCTTTACTCTGTGTGATAACAGCACATTCTTTACTCTGTGTGATAACAACACATCCTTTACTCTGTGATAACAACACATCCTTTACTCTGTGTGATAACAACACATCCTTTACTCTGTGTGATAACAGCACATCCTTTACTCTGTGTGATAACAACACATTCTTTACTCTGTGTGATAACAGAACATCCTTTACTCTCTGTGATAACAGCACATCCTTTACGCTGTGTGATAACAGCACATTCTTTACTCTGTGTGATAACAGCACATCCTTTACCCGGAGTGATAACACATCCTTTACTCTGAGTGATAACAACACATCCTTTACTCTGTGTGATAACAGAACATCCTTTACTCTGTGTGATAACAACACATCCTTTACTCTGTGTGATAACAGCACATCCTTTACTCTGTGTGATAACAGAACATCCTTTACTCTCTGTGATAACAGCACATCCTTTACTCTGTGTGATAACAGCACATCCTTTACTCTGTGTGATAACAACACATCCTTTACTCTGTGTGATAACAGCACATCCTTTACTCTGTGTGATAACAGAACATCCTTTACTCTGTGTGATAACAGCACATTCTTTACTCTGTGTGATAACAACACATTCTTTACTCTGTGTGATAACAACACATCCTTTACTCTGTGTGATAACAGAACATCCTTTACTCTGTGTGATAACAACACATCCTTTACTCTGAGTGATAACAGCACATTCTTTACTCTGTGTGATAAAAGCACATTCTTTACTCTGTGTGATAACAACACATCCTTTACTCTGTGTGATAACAGAACATCCTTTACTCTCTGTGATAAAAGCACATCCTTTACTCTGTGTGATAACAGCACATCCTTTACTCTGTGTGATAACAACACATCCTTTACTCTGTGTGATAACAGAACATCCTTTACTCTGTGTGATAACAGAACATCCTTTACTCTGTGTGATAACAACACATTCTTTACTCTCTGTGATAACAGCACATCCTTTACTCTTTGTGATAACAACACATTCTTTACTCTTTGTGATAACAACACATTCTTTACTCTCTGTGATAACAGCACATCCTTTACTCTTTGTGATAACAACACATTCTTTACTCTTTGTGATAACAACACATCCTTTACTCTGTGTGATAACAACACATCCTTTACTCTGTGATAACAACACATCCTTTACTCTGTGTGATAACAACACATTCTTTACTCGGTGTGATAACAGCACATTCTTTACTCTGTGTGATAACAACACATCCTTTACTCTGTGTGATAACAGCACATTCTTTACTCTGTGTGATAACAGCACATCCTTTACTCTGTGTGATAACACATCTTTACTCTGAGTGATAACACATCCTTTACTCTGTGTGACAACAACACATCCTTTACTCTGTGTGATAACAGCACATCCTTTACTCTGTGTGATAACAACACATTCTTTACTCTGTGATAACAACACATCCTTTACTCTGTGATAACAACACATCCTTTACTCTGTGTGATAACAGAACATCCTTTACTCTCTGTGATAACACATCCTTTACTCTCTGTGATAACAACACATCCTTTACTCTGTGTGATAACAACACATTCTTTACTCTTTGTGATAACAACACATCCTTTACTCTGTGTGATAACACATCCTTTACTCTGTGTGATAACAGCACATTCTTTACTCTGTGTGATAACAACACATTCTTTACTCTCTGTGATAACAGCACATCCTTTACTCTTTGTGATAACAACACATTCTTTACTCTTTGTGATAACAACACATCCTTTACTCTGTGTGATAACACATCCTTTACTCTGTGTGATAACACATCCTTTACTCTGTGTGATAACAGCACATTCTTTACTCTGTGTGATAACAACACATTCTTTACTCTCTGTGATAACAGCACATCCTTTACTCTTTGTGATAACAACACATTCTTTACTCTTTGTGATAACAACACATCCTTTACTCTGTGTGATAACACATCCTTTACTCTGTGTGATAACAGCACATTCTTTATTCTGTGTGATAACAGCACATTCTTTACTCTGTGATAACAGAACATCCTTTACTCTTTGTGATAACAACACATTCTTTACTCTTTGTGATAACAACACATCCTTTACTCTGTGTGATAACACATCCTTTACTCTGTGTGATAACAGCACATTCTTTACTCTGTGTGATAACAGAACATCCTTTACTCTGTGTGATAACAGCACATCCTTTACTCTGTGTGATAACAACACATCCTTTACTCTGTGTGATAACAGCACATCCTTTACTCTGTGATAACAACACATCCTTTACTCTGTGTGATAACAGCACATCCTTTACTCTGTGTGATAACAGAACATCCTTTACTCTGTGTGATAACAGAACATCCTTTACTCTGTGTGATAACAGCACAATCTTTACGCTGTGTGATAACAACACATCCTTTACTCTGTGTGATAACAGCACATCCTTTACTCTGTGTGATAACAGAACATCCTTTACTCTGTGTGATAACAGCACATCCTTTACTCTGTGTGATAATAACACAATCTTTACTCTGTGTGATAACAGCACATCCTTTACTCGGTGTGATAACAACACATCCTTTACTCTGTGTGATAACAACACATTCTTTACTCTGTGTGATAACAGCTCATCCTTTACTCTGTGTGATAACAGCACATCCTTTACTCTGTGTGATAACAGCACATCCTTTACTCTGTGTGATAACAGAACATCCTTTACTCTGTGTGATAACAGCACATCCTTTACTCTGTGTGATAATAACACAATCTTTACTCTGTGTGATAACAGCACATCCTTTACTCGGTGTGATAACAACACATCCTTTACTCTGTGTGATAACAACACATTCTTTACTCTGTGTGATAACAGCTCATCCTTTACTCTGTGTGATAACAGCACATCCTTTACTCTGTGTGATAACAGCACATCCTTTACTCTGTGTGATAACAGCA